>CM060915.1:562830076-564030076 GCA_030737875.1 Allium sativum
TAATAAATAAGTTATGCTTTGTGTTTTCGACGTGTGCGTCCTATGTCGTGATAGAAAGAAGGCATGCAAAATCCCAATCACTCAACAAGGGGAAGAATGGCAAGGAAGAAAATAGCTGTTGATATTCTACAAATACGCAAAACAAAGAAAAAAAAATTCAATTTTTAACATTAAAGCCATTCCTCAAGTTGACTGTTGTTAGTGATGATTTTTGTCACTACACCCAGATAGAGTACAAGTAGACTAACAATCACAAAATACGAAAAAAAGTTAAGATTAACACGGTTTTTATAGTCCTTCCTCAAGTTATGATTAACATACCAAGTATCAATCTTATGCAAAACTGAATGAATCAATAGAAATGATTTATTTGATTACTAAGGGGCACATCACATATGGGAAGCCGGCTCCGTGAGAGCCGACTGAAAGGGAAAGACACCTCAGAAATGCAATAGAGGAGCATGTTCGGATTGGGCAGCTCCAACAATATGTTGAAAATCGAGGGACAACGTCGGAGACTCAGATCATGGACAGTTGTCTGCAGCCCAGAATCCAAGTGGGACAGTCGTCTTGATGAAAATGCGAGGTCAGAATACCCAACAATCACCCCTCAACCTAACGACTCAATTGCTTACACATGTAAGGAAACAAAATTTGGTCGTCAGGCATGCTCTGAGCTAATATCAAGCTTTGAAGTCCAAAGAGGCTTAGCTTAGTTTCCTTTTCATTCTGCATTTCATTTCGTCATGTACTCGTTTTGATTCGCCATAGGCAATGAATAAAAATTGATCGTGGTTTGCTTTAAGTGGAAAGATAAACTAACGACAACAATGTACAAATTCCTTTCGCCAAAAAGTGACTGGATGAATTTCTACGGATAAACTTCGAATCTCTTTCAACGAGGAGTGACTGGATGGATTCGTATAAGTAAACTACGGATTCTTCTCCTCGGAGAGTGATTGAATGAATTCGTATGGATGAACTATGAATCTCTTTCACCGGAGAGTGACCAGATGGATCAGTATAAGTATAAACCAGAAATTCTTTTCGTGGGATAACTACTGGATGAATTTGTTTGAATAAACTAATAACTAATGCTCTGTTGAGGAAGTCGAAGCCACCAAGTACTAAAAATAAACAAATACAATAATAATAAGTTGATGCCCACTCGGATTGCCAAGTGTGGATGATGTTTGGTATGAAAAAATACGGATCGTTGCATGTCCCTGACCGGAGAGTCATGATTGAAGTGCATGAAGTAACGCGCTTCACCAGAGAGCGACGGGACCGGCTTACTTGTCTTTGAACCCCTTTCACCGAAGAGTGGTCGAATTGGGTTCGGGTAAGGGCCACGTGAGGACGAATCTATTGGGAAGAGCTATAATGTCGCTATAAGTTTCAAGATGTGAAACCAGAGTGCAAGAAGCAATGTCGCTTCGCCAGAGAGCGACATGATCGGCTTACTTGTCGTTGAACCACTTTCATTGGAAAATGATCAGATTAGATACAACAAAAATCCGATGAGGCAACGGATCGTCATGTATGGCTGATGCATGGCAAGAACCCGGCGAGGTTATAAATGACAAGTATAGTTGATGCTCAATAAAAAGTCCGACGAGGATAGGATCACCAACTGTGGATTACAATTGACATGAAAGAGACTTGGATCGTCGAGGGCGACAATGCTCGACAAGAGTTTAGCGAAGTTATGTACCATCAATTTGGTTAACGGTTGGCAAGAACCCAACAAGGTTAACATCAATGAACATGGATCATGCTCAGCGTGCGAGAATTGGATCGTCGAGTGCAACAGGGCTCGACAAGGCTAAAATCGTTAAGCGTAGAGGGCATTTAGCACGAAAGAACAATGATCATTAAATGTAGGCTATGCACAATAGGCGTCTAGAGAGACCAGGGATCAACCCGGAGAGGCCACGAATTTGACGATGGCTCAACATAGTCATTAGCACTAATTCGATGAAGTCATCAAGCATATGAACGACCCGACGAGATTGTGGATTTCGCTGTTGGACTGCAACAACCACCGAACTCATGAACAATCCGAAGAGATTGCAAGTATTGAACTTACACAAAACACATTTTCTACACAAAGACATATTTTAGGGGGGGAATTATTAACCCATCTTTTTTACAAAATCGTTGCATTTTCGATGTGGATACATGAATTGCTCGATCATCGAGGTAGATGGTCTCGAGACGATTGGATAGCTCGAGAAACGGGTACAGATGATTGCAGAAGTCATGAAAACTTGGATGCGCTTGGACCAAGAGTCGATTGGAAAACACTAGGAGTGCTAGAGCTATAGAACTCGAATTGGCCATCTCGCATGCCTCCAATCAGCCATGCACCTCGGCCCCGGATCGGCCTAATGTAACAACCCGTATTTTCAATAACCTGTAATAATGTAAATTGAGGCAGAATTTAATTCTAAAATCTGAATCAAGGGAAACGGGCTATGCCATTGCGTTCGTCTCGGAAAAATACGCGAAATAGAGTCCGAGTTTTCGAAAATCGGAGTCAGTATGACCCGATTAAGGCCCAACGAAGTTTTCAGAAAATTTCTAAGAAAAAAACAGATTTCAAATTCAAATCTGAACTTGGGAATTGGGCCAGTTGGGCCAGGGCGGGAAAATTCCCGCCACAGTACCCAAGTCGACAGCCCTGTCGACTTGGGAGTCGACTGGGTCTGACCAGGTCGACAGCCCTGTCGACTTGGCTCAGACGTGCAGTCTAGCCTGGTGCACCATTTTGAGTTTGTGTTGAGCTTGGGGGCCAAATTCGATTTGGAGGGTTGAGATGAGAACTAGGGTTTAATCCTATGGTCTAAATCACTAGCCTAATCTATAAATAAGACCCTAACCTACCCTAAATCATCATTAATCTATCCTACAACTAAACTATGGCAAAATCAAACCTCTCATGGCCTCCACTCTCTTCATAAATTCCTAAATCAATTTTTCAAGAGATTTCCATGCATACAAGTGTATTTAGGCTTGTATGATCCTCTTTAGCTTGCATTAAAGTCTTGTTTCTCTATTGGCACCATAAAGGAGGAGTCTTGATCAAGTTTGCTTGCATTTTGGGGTTTTAATTAGTTACATAAGGGGTTTCTTACATTTGCTATACTCATTCAAGTCTTCATAGCATAGTAAGTCTATTTCTACCCTTGTATTTTAACTATGAAGTTAATATGTTATGTTGCAAGTTGAGTTTGGGGTTAATCATGATATGTGCTTTGATCTTATGATTTTATGCATAAGCTTACTCTATGCATGTTAGTAAAGTCATTACCTTGGCTTTATGCATAGAAAGATGTGATCTTTGGTTGGAAATGTTGCATGATGCAACTTTGAAACTCTCATAAACCTTGTATTAACATGCATATAATGTTATATGCATGTTACTAGTCCTTATCTCATGCTATCTATGGCCATGTTCCGCCTATTTGCCAAGTTTTGATGTTATGCATGCATATGAACCTTATGCAAGTTGAAACCATGTTATGCATGCATATGAACACTATGCAAGTTAAAATGATGTTATGCATGCTTAGGAATATTTTGCAAGTTGACAACATGATATGCAAGTTTGTAATCACATCTTTGTCTCATATGCCACCATGTTTAACTTGTGGCTCCAACACCTTTATGTCATGATTTTGCCAAGTTCCCTCTTTCTATCCTTTATGCGCTATTGCGATATGTAAGCGAGGGGATTGCGTTTGGGGTTGGGTAAACTTAAAAGACATAAAAACATAAGCTTGGGAATTTACCTATTAAGTTAGGTCTACCCATTGGGAATTTACCTATTAAGTTAGGTCTACCCAATTGCTTGAAATTTGTAATGTGTTTTGGAAACATGATGGACATGACACTTAGAAAACATGAGGATGGCCAACTCGAGGTTGGGTTGAGCTTGTAGCATAAACCTACCCGGAACCGACCGGCTTAACTAGTGGCTACAAGCAATAGGACCCAATGTGAGTAGTTGGTCATGTTGCACGTGAAACCCGAGGTTAGACTAAGTTGTGGTGTAAACCTACCCGGACCCGCCCGGCCTAACTAGTAACCACAACAAGGTCTAATGTGAGAGGTTGGATGCATTAAATTAATTAATGCCACATGGTAGGGTTAAGTCATGGACCGCTTGAATACTTAACCAATTAAACACGATGGGTTGATAGGGTTAAGTCATGAACCTTGGGTACACTTAACCAACTTGGTACTTGGATGAGTTGAGTTAACCACGTTTAACCCATTAGGGAAACCCTAGTTACGTGGTCCTTTGCACCAGTAACCCTCTTAGTTGTATCATGATACCCTAGGGACTAGGCTAGGGTGGGGCACGATTACTGGGATGACATGTAAGCGACCAAAACGACGGCTGTGTAGGTGCGCCGGTGTGGGTTCAGGCGGGCCATGGTCGTGCACATGGTCCGGAGTTGAAAAAGCAGGCACGGGCACCAGTAGGTTTAAACTGTGCGTGCTTGGTTTGTGTCAGTGGTTGACACCCTAGGACTTGATACACCCTAGGGTGGACCTAGCACAGTTTAGCTACACTTCGTAGTTAGGCCGTATGACACCGACATTTGACGAGTTAGGCTTTAGGGAGCCGATCGACTAGACCGTGCTAGTTGGACCTTGATTTAGGTCATTCATGATGTTGGGCCAAACTTGGGCCTGGGGATCACTTCTTGTTTACACTTGACATGACTTGTGATACTAGTACACTTGGTGCAAACCTCAACCTTGTATATGCGGTGCCACACTTGATCCATCTTGTTGACTTTTCTTTCCATGCCAGTTATCATCCTATGACTCATCCTTGTTTACATATACAGTTAACTTTATTAGTTGTTGTACAATAGTAGGTAGGACTTACCAGTCTTTTGACTGACCCATTTTCTTTCGCCTCTTTTCTTTCGTTCCCCCCCCCCCCCAGGTTTACAGGGTGGGAATACCAGTACTTAGCTTGGATCTTAGCTGCTTTTCCTGGATAGCTCGTGTATGCTTTGGACTTGAGCTCGCTGTGGTTTTCTACCTTGGGGATAGCTACTTTATGTTTTTCTTTCCAGTTTCCAGTTTTATGTTTCTAGACTTTGTTTATGGAAAATAATGATCAAGTACTGTGTTGTAACTTAACTTATGGTTTTGATATGCTAGTTTTTATCCGCTGCTATATTTACTCTGTTTTTACTTATATGTTCTGTCTTGTGATATCTGCATGCATGTTTACCTTGTTTAAACGCCCCTCCAAAGTCAGTGCCCTTGCAAGAGTGACACTGGCGGAGGTGGGGTGTTACATTTGGTATCAGAGCATAAGGTTTACGAGATGGGAACAAAAAGGGTTTTAATGTTACTTTTAAAAGCTATTTTCAAAACCAATTAAGTATTTTCCAAAGAAAAGTCTAGTTTATTTTGAAAGGCTATCCCCCAAGAGCCATAAGCACTATCCATCGTTTCCTCGTTCTAAATCTATCTTTTCCTTTTTCAGCATGGCCGATCTCAATCTTCCTGAGGGAGTCACCATTCCCGGATGGTTCCGGAGGTACTTGGAAGTTAGGGCCAACAATGCAGGTCCAGCAACCACTCCCACTATCACTGAGGTTCCACCCCCTCCTCCTCCCCCTCAGCAACCACAAACCGATTTCACCAAGGTTTGCAAGGACTTCAAGGCAATGGGTGGCAAAAATTTTATTGGGACAGAGACTTTCGTGGAAGCAAGAAATTGGTTGAAGGAGACCGAAGATCTTTTTGCCATCTTTGATATAGAGGACCATAGAAAGGTTCTGTTGGCGGTTTGGCTACTAAAGGAGGAAGCTTCTTATTGGTGGGAGGTCACCAATGCTACAAGGCCCGTAGAAACCTGGGCCGACTTTAGGGCAAGGTTTGGGCTTAAGTTTCTATCATCTGCAGAGGCAAATTTGCAACTAGAGAAGTTCATAGCCTTGAAGCAAGGAGACATGACAGTGAGAGAATATGTGAATAAGTTCAACCAGCTCGTCCGATTCGGTTTGGACATGGTCAATACTCCCGAGAGGAAGGCTCTACGTTTTGCACGAGGGTTAAATGAGCCATTACAAGGTCTAGCCATGTCACACATACCCATGGGGGCCACTTTCGAGAGCCTAGTAGACATGGCATTGCTGCAGGGAGAGGATAAGAATGGGAAGAAAGAAGTCAAGCCCAATGAGACTCAGCCTAAGAAGACAGACTCCAAGTGGGGAGGGAATCAGAGTAATCAGAGTAACAAGAACAACAAGAACAACAAGGGCAACAAGAACAAGGCAAAGGACCCAAGAAAGTGCAATTTCTGTGGGATTGTTGGGCACATAGCCAAGGACTGTAGGAAGAAGAGAATGAAATTGGGTGGGTGTTTTCACTGTGGAGAGACGGGACATTTTAGCAGGGATTGCCCTAAGAAGCAGGGGCATGGACAGACTCAGCGTGCAGGTGCATCTGGAGGGCAAGTGCATGCTCTCAACGCCGCTCCAGTTCAGGATCGAGGTAGCATTTCTGTAGAAAGTCTTGTTTATATTTCTGATTTTCCTGTTCGCACCTTATTTGATTCTGGCGCATCGCATAGTTTTATTTCTTCTGACATTGTTGAAAGTTTGCACCTAAGTACTAGCTTAGTTGAGGATCCCGTTTGTGTTTCTAACCCGATTGGGGGTTCAGCCCATTTATCTATATTCTGTATGGATTTGAGGATTTCTATCTTGACCGTAGAATTCTCGTGTGATGCTTATGTTCTCGGGTTCACGGGATACGGGTTGATCTTGGGCATGGATTGGTTATCCCGCTATGGAGCCATTCTCGATTGTGAGCATAGGGTGGTGAGACTCATGACTCGCCTTGGTAATACCCTAGAGATTTCTTGCAATCCGCTAGATCCCGTCATGCTATGTTATCTTGAATCTCTTGACTCGTCTATCGATGATCTGCAATCTGTAAGGGTGGTTCGAGAATACCCTGATGTCTTTGAAGAAGTAAAGGGGTTACCCCCTAAGCGAGAGATAGATTTCCGCATTTATCTGGTTGATAATGCTAAGCCAGTCTCCTTACCAGTTAGGCACATGGCCCCGCGTGAAAGGAGAGAGCTCAGTAAGCAAATCAAGGAGCTACTTGAGAAGAATTTTATTAGACGAAGCATTTCCAAATGGGGTGCTCCTGTGGTGTTCGCTACTAAGGCGGACGGCTCGCTTCGTCTATGTGTTGATTATCGAGAGTTGAACAAGCTGACCAAGAAGAATAGGCATCCATTACCGAGGATAGATGACCTCTTCGACCAGCTTGTTGGTGCTTCTGTTTTCTCTCAGCTTGATCTTGCTACTGGATTCCATCAGCTCAGGGTAGCTGAAGACAGTATAGACAAGACTGCGTTCAGGACTCCAGATGGATTCTTCGAATGGCTTGTCATGCCGTTCGGCTTGACTAATGCACCCGCATATTTCGTGGACTTGATGAGTAGGGTGTTCAGGGAGTTCTTGAATAAATTTGTCGTGGTCTTCGTGGATGATATTCTGATCTTCTCAAAAGACGAGGAAGAGCATACTAGACACCTCAAGGAAGTGATGGATACGCTTAGAGGCCATCAGTTGAAAGCCAAGTTCTCCAAATGCCACTTTTGGAGAAAGGAAGTCCGATTTCTTGGGCATATAGTTTCTAAGCAGGGTATAGCTGTGGATCCCGCGAAAGTGGTTGCAGTTCAAGACTGGAAGACTCCTAGGAATGCAACCGAAGTGCGAAGCTTTCTCGGTCTGGCAGGCTACTATAGGAAGTTCATTAGAGACTTCGCTAAGATTTCGGCCCCTCTCACTAGATTGACGAAGAAGAACTTAGTCTTTGTATGGGACTTAGAGTGTGAGCTTGCTTTTCAAAGGCTCAAAAGGACCCTTACCACAGCTCCAGTTTTGGCATTACCCGATGGCGGTAAGATGTTTACCGTGTATACCGATGCATGTGGCACGGGGTTAGGTGCTGTTCTGATGCAGGTGGGAAGAGTGATATGTTATGGGGGTAGACAACTTAAAGTTCATGAGAAGAACTACCCCACTCATGACTTGGAGTTAGCGGCGATTGTCTTTGCACTCAAGTCCTGGCGCCACTATCTTTTAGGCGAAAGGTTTGAGTTGTATACTGATCACAAATCACTCAAGTATCTCTTCTCGCAGAAAGATCTGAATCTTAGACAGCAAAGGTGGATGGAATTCTTGGCATCATATGACTTCGAGATAGCTTATACCCCTGGCAAGGGTAATGTTGTGGCTGATGCACTAAGCAGAAAAAGGTTGACCCGAAGTCCTCTATTCGTTGAGATGAAGAATTTAGAGTATGTGGCAACCTTTGATTTCTCTTTGGCAATTGAGTCGATGACCGGTTCTTTAGCATCTCTGGAACTCAGACCTACCCTTCTTGATCAAGTTGGGGCTTCGCAGGAAGAAGACCCTCAGATAGTTGAGATTATGGATAAGCTGATTCGAGGAGAGACGTCTAGTCATCTCGCTCGATATTCTATTGATGACAAGGGTTGGCTGAGGAGAGATGGAAGGTTATGCGTTCCAATGATAGGAGATCTAGTAAGAAAAGTTCTTGAGGAAGCGCACCGCTCTAAGTTGACTATACATCCAGGCGGAGATAAGATGTATAAAGATATGAAGCGTATTTTCTTTTGGTCTGGGATGAAGAAGGATGTGGCAGAGTTTGTTTCTAGATGTATCATTTGCCAGCAAGTTAAGGCCGAGTCGAAGAAGCCCGGTGGGCTATTGCATCCTCTAGACGTTCCACTTTGGAAGTGGGAGAGTATTACCATGGATTTTATTGATGGGCTACCAAGGTCAAGGAAAGGGAATACGAGCATTTGGGTTATTGTGGACAGACTTACGAAGAGTGCTCATTTCATTCCGGTGAAGAGCAAGAGGACCGCGTCTTGGATAGCGTCTGTATATCTTCGTGAGATTGTGAGACTTCATGGAGTCCCTTCTAGTATAGTCAGTGACCGTGACCCAATCTTTACAAGTCAGTTCTGGAATAGCTTGCAAGAAGCCATGGGCACGAGGTTGAATCTAAGTACTGCTTATCACCCACAGACGGACGGTCAAACCGAAAGGGTGAATAGGGTACTCGAGGATCTGTTAAGGCTTTGTATTCTGGACTTTGGTGGTACTTGGGAAGACCATCTTCCTCTTGTTGAGTTTGCATATAATAACAGTTATCAAGCAAGCATAGGGATGGCACCATTTGAAGCTTTATATGGGAGGCCGTGCAAGTCGCCTACATGTTGGTGGGAGACTAAAGATAAGCTTATACTTGGGCCTGATATGATCAGAGATGCATCCGAGAAGATCGAGTTGATTCGAAGACGGATGAAAGCGGCCCAAGACCGACAGAAATCCTATGCTGATAAGCGAAGATCTGATTTGGAGTTTGTTGTAGGAGATATGGTTTTCGTGAAGGTTTCTCCTTTGCGGAATGTGGTCCGATTTGGAGCCGTTGGGAAGTTAGCACCGAGATTTGTTGGACCCTTCCCTATTATAGAGAGGATCGGGCAGATGGCTTATAGAGTGAAATTGCCCGAGAAGCTTGCCGGAGTACACGATGTTTTTCATGTCTCGCATCTCCGGAAGTGTTTACATGAGTCAGCAGAGGTTGTTAAGCCAAGTGTTCTGGAAGATGTGGAAGTGGAGAAAGAAGCTACTTTGAGGAGAGCTCCGATTCGTATCTTGGGGACGGAGACCAGGAAGCTAAGGAATCGAGAGGTCAAGTTGGTGAAGGTTCAATGGGGTGAAGCCGAAGAAGACGCAACTTGGGAAACCGAGGAGAAGATGCGTGGGCTTTATCCATTCCTTTTTGAGGGTACACTCTCAATCTCTTTTCTTTGTTAGCATATCTTTCTCTTTGCTATCCATGTTTATCTAGTTATCGTGCTAATCTTGTCATGAGAACCTTAGGTAGAAACCCTTTGGATGAAACATGTATTTGAAACATGTTATGCTTGATGGTTGCAAGTGGTTGCAAGTGGATACTCGTGGATGCATAATACACATTAGGCACTAAGATCGGCTCACACACTCTCATATTGCATATGCATGAGTGTTTATGCTTATTCATGGATGAAAATTTGTGTTATCACATGGATGTTGCATATGGATGTATGTGATGTACACACATATAGATGTTATACATTATGTTAGAAATTGCATACATATGGATTCATTTCACTAACATAATCTGCATTGATGATATTTGCATTAGATAAGTACATATACACACACCTTTGCATATGTGCATCCAGCATTTAGGATCTTGTAAGGACAATGATTGCTCGTGGATGATGTTTTGAGTAGATGGATGTTGGATGGTAGGATACGTTCTTCCTAACTTGAAGATTTCGGAGACGAAATCCTTTAAGGAGGGGAGAATGTAACAACCCGTATTTTCAATAACCTGTAATAATGTAAATTGAGGCAGAATTTAATTCTAAAATCTGAATCAAGGGAAACGGGCTATGCCATTGCGTTCGTCTCGGAAAAATACGCGAAATAGAGTCCGAGTTTTCGAAAATCGGAGTCAGTATGACCCGATTAAGGCCCAACGAAGTTTTCAGAAAATTTCTAAGAAAAAAACAGATTTCAAATTCAAATCTGAACTTGGGAATTGGGCCAGTTGGGCCAGGGCGGGAAAATTCCCGCCACAGTACCCAAGTCGACAGCCCTGTCGACTTGGGAGTCGACTGGGTCTGACCAGGTCGACAGCCCTGTCGACTTGGCTGTCGACTTGGCTCAGACGTGCAGTCTAGCCTGGTGCACCATTTTGAGTTTGTGTTGAGCTTGGGGGCCAGATTCGATTTGGAGGGTTGAGATGAGAACTAGGGTTTAATCCTATGGTCTAAATCACTAGCCTAATCTATAAATAAGACCCTAACCTACCCTAAATCATCATTAATCTATCCTACAACTAAACTATGGCAAAATCAAACCTCTCATGGCCTCCACTCTCTTCATAAATTCCTAAATCAATTTTTCAAGAGATTTCCATGCATACAAGTGTATTTAGGCTTGTATGATCCTCTTTAGCTTGCATTAAAGTCTTGTTTCTCTATTGGCACCATAAAGGAGGAGTCTTGATCAAGTTTGCTTGCATTTTGGGATTTTAATTAGTTGCATAAGGGGTTTCTTACATTTGCTATACTCATTCGAGTCTTCATAGCATAGTAAGCCTATTTCTACCCTTGTATTTTAACTATGAAGTTAATATGTTATGTTGCAAGTTGAGTTTGGGGTTAATCATGATATGTGCTTTGATCTTATGATTTTATGCATAAGCTTACTCTATGCATGTTAGTAAAGTCATTACCTTGGCTTTATGCATAGAAAGATGTGATCTTTGGTTGGAAATGTTGCATGATGCAACTTTGAAACTCTCATAAACCTTGTATTAACATGCATATAATGTTATATGCATGTTACTAGTCCTTATCTCATGCTATCTATGGCCATGTTCCGCCTATTTGCCAAGTTTTGATGTTATGCATGCATATGAACCTTATGCAAGCTGAAACCATGTTATGCATGCATATGAACACTATGCAAGTTAAAATGATGTTATGCATGCTTAGGAATATTTTGCAAGTTGACAACATGATATGCAAGTTTGTAATCACATCTTTGTCTCATATGCCACCATGTTTAACTTGTGGCTCCAACACCTTTATGTCATGATTTTGCCAAGTTCCCTCTTTCTATCCTTTATGCGCTATTGCGATATGTAAGCGAGGGGATTGCGTTTGGGGTTGGGTAAACTTAAAAGACATAAAAACATAAGCTTGGGAATTTACCTATTAAGTTAGGTCTACCCATTGGGAATTTACCTATTAAGTTAGGTCTACCCAATTGCTTGAAATTTGTAATGTGTTTTGGAAACATGATGGACATGACACTTAGAAAACATGAGGATGGCCAACTCGAGGTTGGGTTGAGCTTGTAGCATAAACCTACCCGGAACCGACCGGCTTAACTAGTGGCTACAAGCAATAGGACCCAATGTGAGTAGTTGGTCATGTTGCACGTGAAACCCGAGGTTAGACTAAGTTGTGGTGTAAACCTACCCGGACCCGCCCGGCCTAACTAGTAACCACAACAAGGTCTAATGTGAGAGGTTGGATGCATTAAATTAATTAATGCCACATGGTAGGGTTAAGTCATGGACCGCTTGAATACTTAACCAATTAAACACGATGGGTTGATAGGGTTAAGTCATGAACCTTGGGTACACTTAACCAACTTGGTACTTGGATGAGTTGAGTTAACCACGTTTAACCCATTAGGGAAACCCTAGTTACGTGGTCCTTTGCACCAGTAACCCTCTTAGTTGTATCATGATACCCTAGGGACTAGGCTAGGGTGGGGCACGATTACTGGGATGACATGTAAGCGACCAAAACGACGGCTGTGTAGGTGCGCCGGTGTGGGTTCAGGCGGGCCATGGTCGTGCACATGGTCCGGAGTTGAAAAAGCAGGCACGGGCACCAGTAGGTTTAAACTGTGCGTGCTTGGTTTGTGTCAGTGGTTGACACCCTAGGACTTGATACACCCTAGGGTGGACCTAGCACAGTTTAGCTACACTTCGTAGTTAGGCCGTATGACACCGACATTTGACGAGTTAGGCTTTAGGGAGCCGATCGACTAGACCGTGCTAGTTGGACCTTGATTTAGGTCATTCATGATGTTGGGCCAAACTTGGGCCTGGGGATCACTTCTTGTTTACACTTGACATGACTTGTGATACTAGTACACTTGGTGCAAACCTCAACCTTGTATATGCGGTGCCACACTTGATCCATCTTGTTGACTTTTCTTTCCATGCCAGTTATCATCCTATGACTCATCCTTGTTTACATATACAGTTAACTTTATTAGTTGTTGTACAATAGTAGGTAGGACTTACCAGTCTTTTGACTGACCCATTTTCTTTCGCCTCTTTTCTTTCGTTCCCCCCCCCCCCAGGTTTACAGGGTGGGAATACCAGTACTTAGCTTGGATCTTAGCTGCTTTTCCTGGATAGCTCGTGTATGCTTTGGACTTGAGCTCGCTGTGGTTTTCTACCTTGGGGATAGCTACTTTATGTTTTTCTTTCCAGTTTCCAGTTTTATGTTTCTAGACTTTGTTTATGGAAAATAATGATCAAGTACTGTGTTGTAACTTAACTTATGGTTTTGATATGCTAGTTTTTATCCGCTGCTATATTTACTCTGTTTTTACTTATATGTTCTGTCTTGTGATATCTGCATGCATGTTTACCTTGTTTAAACGCCCCTCCAAAGTCAGTGCCCTTGCAAGAGTGACACTGGCGGAGGTGGGGTGTTACACCTAACATCATGCAGATTGAATCGACAACTACACCAAACTCTAGATCGTGGCTTGGATGTTTGAAATTAGCAAAAATTGGATGAAGGCAAGGATGGATAAGTAGTTCGGATCGACGCTACGACAAAGTACCTGGATCGTTACCGAACGGAACCTCATATCGATAACAATATGAAGTGATGTCGTGGGTGATCCGATCCACTTCATGTTGACTTGATCTATTTTGGATTGCTAGCTTTTCTCTTGGTTTTTAGGTTGATCTTAGCCTTCTTTCAGCTATAAATAGAGGACTTGATGGTTCATTTGAGAGATCTTTTTAGCTCTTCTAGGCATAGGTTCTACCATTGTCAAACCTCGACTTCTTACTCTCCACTTTCTTGTACTCAAACAAAACTGTATTTGTAATTCTACAATATAAATAATCCATTACTACAAGTGGACGTTGATTAGATGGTTGTACCACTAGAATTTTATTGTCATTTACTTTTACATATAATTATGTGATCTGTGATTGTCGTGATCTGTTTTTATCAACGGATTGAATCGCCCTAGATGTTAACGATCAGATTTGGAGCTAACATTCATAGATATGTCCACCAGCACTCATCATGTTCTGATTGTTCCATTCTCAAGTTGTTTGAACCACAATGTCGCGATGTCTGATATGTACAGGGGGTGCATTTCGTTATAACTTCCTTAGATGTGCCAAGAAATCCTAAATGTCTCATATATCTTATTAAACGAATGGTTACGTCAATTCTCCTTATAAGCTTCCAACACTTGAAGTTTAAAATTTGGAGGGTTCATTGCATTCCATATACTAGGAGTGAAAGGAGTCATGTGCACATTCTTTACACCATAATTTACTAATCTGTCTCTCATAGTTCGACGAATAACATCTGCAATCCAGTTGTTGTCACCCAAAAGTGATCTCCAGCCAAGGTCCTGAAAACCTATTTTGTGAGCATCCGTACTAGCCATAGGTCTGCTTGCACCAACGTCCATCTAATATGGAAGCATGCTCGAAGGTTCAAGGGATCGATATAGATCCCTTTGGGGGTCGATTCCTATCTAATGCCCTTGAGTAGAGTTTTCCCCCGTTTGATCCAGATCAATTTCATGAAGTGCATTTGTCGTTCCAGTATCCAAGTTTTAAGCTCCAGTCCTCCCGAAGTCACATCAAGTTGTGTCGAGGCCGTGCCCCCCGCTTGAGAGGGTTCGCACCCAACAGTGGGGATCGGTAACGACCTGGGTCGTTGGCCCGAAGGTTGGTCCCAGTTAACAAGTTATTTTCCCTCACATACCAACTTCGATTCTAGCGCGTGATTCTGATTTCCAACTTCAATATTTGTTTGATTCTTTGAAAGAAAGTTGTCATCGTTTCTTCATGCATCTTCAACATGTTCTCTTGCTTCTTATAGTTAGTTCACTACATTATACATGTCCTCCCTAGTTAGATGGAAGGATTATCGCCTGATGAAGCATTCTGATTTCCTTCTTGTCTAGTTTCTTGAGCTAGTGCTCCAGTCTTTTTCTTCTTAGTCATTGCTATTCCTCGAGCTTTTCCAAATCCTTGACTCCAAGTCTTTAATCCAAGTCGCACCCATTCTTGCAACACCAAAACATTAGCGAGGTTTTTTGGACACTAAATCCAGATAGATCATAAACAGATTCACAATCACATAACACATTCACAAAATACGAAAAAAATCAAGAATACAATTTTTATAGTGGTTCGGCAAAGCCTAACCTATGTCTACTTCAAGTAATCTTATAATGTAAATTGCAAGTACAATTAGTTTGAATATGATTGTAGAGCGAAAGGAGGTGAGGTTGCCCCTTGAAAATGGTAGAGCTTTATCCTAATTTCCAAGAGATCCCTTTTCTACATGCCAATAGTACAATATTTATAGTTGAAGAAGACCTCGCATCAGCCTGAAATCATAGTTATCAAGGCGCGCGCTTAGGCGCGCCTAAGAGCAGAAAAACCCAAGGCTCAAGGCTTGCGCCTTTTTGCAGTTAAGTGCGCCTTTTTGCAGTTTAAGCGCGCCTTTTTGCACTTTGAGGTGCTTTTTTGGTTAAATTCAAAAAATTGTTTATAAATAGTTAAATAAAAAATTTAACTGTTTAATAAATTATAAAATATGGTTTAAAATTTAGATCTTATTAATAAAATATGTAGATAACTGAATGAATTATAAAATATGGTTTAAATTTTAATTTGTAGTTAGTAAAATAGCAGATCAAACTCATATAGACACACAAAAAAGCTCAAGGCTCAAAAAAAACTCAGGCTCAATGCTTGCGCCTTAGCGCCTTGACTACTATGCCTGAAATCATTGAGGAAAACCTAGAGCAGTGAGCGAAAGAGGTCACGGGAAGGGGGTCCAATCCCTCTTCACTGGAGGGATCGGTACGGATCCCTCCCTTGAGGTCCAATCCCTCTTCATTAGAGGGATCGATACCGATCCCTATAGAGAAATCCGTACCAACCCCTAGGGCTTGCATCAATTGTGATGCGACCAAAACTGGGTCCCTTTCCTGGTTCATCATGTTGTCAGCTTGGTTCTTCAAGTTCCTCTCCGATTTAGAGTTTTTATCGTTGTTTCATTGAGTTTTGAAATTTGAATTTCTATGCTCGGAATCCGTATCGATCCCTAGCTTTCTCAAAGTCATTTCAAGACTCACCCAATTCCACAATGTTATTCGAGTAAATCCCGCTATTTGTAGCTTCAGGTCCTTATCTATACTTAATTCTCAAGTGATCATGCTATCTCTCCGGACCATCCACCTCGATGGCTCTGAAGTTCATGTATTCGAGTCTGATGTGCAATGGTCTTATAAAAAGACAGGTTGATAATTGCTATAATCGCTTTCCATCATCTATGTCCCTTCCATGCATTCTAAAGTATATGTTGAAAAATACACAGAACTCATTTTCAAAATTAGACGCTACCTTATGTGTTGAGAATCACCGAACGATAATTTAACTTGACAGAGAAATAAAATCATATGCGAGAGGGTTTGAGTGGTTTAATCTCAATTGATTTATGTCCACTGTTCTACTTTTTATTTTAATTGCTAACTAATTTTGGTTCCAAGTATAGAATTTGGAATCCAACCCGTCTTGCTCCAGGTATAATTTCTTGATTATTTATAATGATGAGAACACAACACATTTTCCATGCTTGTAGCAGTTATTTTGACCATAGCCTACTTTCTTAGTTACGCACCACTTGAGTCAAACAGGAACTCTGCAATGGAGATAGTGAGTTGGTTCTGTAAATAGGAGAGCCAGTATAAAAGTCAGTGGACATTCCTAGCAAAAGGCGGTCTGTCTTCCTGTCAGCAAGCTTGAGGACCCCGCTATAACAATGCATCCATACTCAAGCAAGCTACATAAAGTCATACCTACGATATTCTCTAGGTCGTTTTGCTAATCGGCCAAGGCGTGAAATTGTCTCGGACACACTCCTTAAAATCTTTCAAAACTGGTAAAGCCCCCTAAGGTCAAAACCATTACTCTAAAACATAACCTCTAAACCCCTAAGCTCTGAAACTCCCAAGCAGAGCCTTGGGAAATTCTGTAACAAACACCATACTATCAACAATATGCAGATACAAGGTACTGATTCAATGAAGGAAATTATGTATCACAGTGAGTATGAAGAAAAATATAGAAACTTGAAGAGAAAAAAAAGGGTGGAAGAATACAAGGACAATGAAGTAAATTACTTGCATAACTTCAATGGTGCAAATGAAGATATGTCTCTATTACCACATTTGTTTACTTGACAGATTAATTTGGTGAACAGTACACAAGCTCGCACAGTTAATAGATTTCAATACATATATAGAATCCAAATATAATTTTTAAAACATTAAACTGAAAGGAATATCAGTGGTGGTAGAAATTGAGAAGCTCTTTAAAGGCAAAAGACTTGACGGTAAGAGACATACCTTGCTTCACTTCACATTTGAAGGTTTGTAATGGAATCTTCACGATTGGAAGAACTCCAACCTGTAAAAGGAGCACTACAATTATAACATGTCTTATTAAGTTTGTAACTACATCAAAAAGACAGAAGCAAGTCGACAAATAGCATATATTTATACATGTCAAAAGGCATGGTGTTTGGATCATGTAGATACTAAATATTCACGATAATGGTTTTAAACATGTCTGGACGATATAATTTATGTTTCTAAAACATAATCACTTCAGGAGTTTTTCAGAAACAAAAGAAGTTCATTGCTTTGCATGCAACACAGTTAAATGCCAAAGGAATAAGTCTTAACATAAACTGCATTCTTGTAGATATCCACCAACATGCTTCCATTAAAACAACCACCCTCACACACAATCATGCAATCCATTGTCATTGACCCCCTAAGCCCACCTCCTGCCAACTAAAATTAGAAGTCCAGTCTACTATTTGCTGATTTTGTATTAACAGAAAATTTAGAAAGAACATGCCTAAGTGTTAAAGAATAAAACAAAACTTCATTATCCTATGTATTTGATTATTATACAGTGGAAAAAAACAAAAGGAACAACCACCAAAAAAAAGAAGGGGATGGGTGAGGTGGGGGAACTCGCCTGAAGAGAAGGGAAGCCGACCTGTAATCCCATGAAAATCTTGTTCACCGGCGATTTCATCAATCAATTCAAAATAAGAATCTTTCAAAGCACCATGAACCAATTTATCATATATCCCAGCCTTCACCAACTATGTTTACCGTTAAGAACTGTTCACCCTGAGTTTCCATGATACTGTCAAAAAAACTAACGTAGGCATTCTTTAAATGATTGTTATAATCCAGGATAGCGAATAGATATTCTTGAGGTTCGAAAAAAACACCAATTGTCAAAATGATGTAACATTTCACATGATTTCCAGTTATCTATTATCACACAAGATTACCATGACAATCTAGCATTTTTTATTGCTGATCTTAGTTTCCTTGCATTTTTTCTATATCCTAAGCGCCAAAGACCAGACAGGATTGCTCTTCTAACTGATGGCAGTATACTGATACTTTCATTTAAGCAAATAAACATAAGCTTAGACGCATCACGATACCTACCTAGTCTGCATAGACCATGTAATAGTGAGGTACACGTAAAAGAATCAACGGTATCCATTCCACTGAACAAACTAATGGCTAAATCCAAATATCCAGCTTTACATAACCCATCTAACAAGCTATTACAAGCTACCAGGTTGATTTTAGGATCTCTAGTTCCCATTTTTTGAACTTTCAAGATTGCATCATTAATGTTACCCAATTTACACATACCATCCACCAAAATAGAGTCTGTATAAGCATTGGAACCATCTTCAATCTCCATTGCTAATTGTATTGCATCTTCTAGTTTTCCCTCTTTGCAATACATATAGATTAAGCTGTTATAACATGCTATATCAAGTTTGGTGCCATTTTTGAACATCTGTCCCACGATAGCGTATGCTTCTTTAATCTTGCCAACTTTAGTCAGTGCATTGATAACCGTGCAGTATGCAAATGCATCGGAATTGTACCCTCTACTTACCATATTTGAAAATATCCCATATCCTTGTTGAAACTTTTTAGTTTTAAAGCAGGATCTCATTACCGTTGTAAATGTTATCTCATTTGGTACACAGCTCGATTTACCTAGCTCTTCAAGGATATTTCTTGCTTCAGGTAGCTTGCCACATTTATAAAGACCATCGATTAATGTGTTATATGTCTCTAATTCAGCAATAATCCCAAGTTTGGGTAAATCCTTAAACAACCTAACAGCATCCATTGCATTCCCATATTTGCACATACCACAAAGTAATGTATTATATGTAACCAATGAAGGAATTACATTATTCTCTATCATATCTTGAAATACACAATATGCATCATCAGGGCGTCCCGATTTAAAAAAGCAATAAATTAATGAGTTATAACTACATTCATCAGGGCTAATGCCATTCTGCAACATCTTCGCAAAAAAAAGAAGGGAGTGGTCAGGTAAGCAGTATTTAGTGGCACCTGCAATTAATAGGTTATACGTAGTAGCGTCTGGATTTGCACCTGCTTCTTTCATTCTATGAATAATTGAGCATGCTTCATGTAGACCAACATATCGACAATATGCAGAAATTAAGGTATTATATGTTACAACATCTGTAAGACAACCGAGTCGGATTCCGTCAATAATAATAGATTCAGCTTTCTCCAATCTGTTGATTTTACATAGAGATGCAACACAGATATTCAGAAGTCTGGTAGACAAACTTCTGAACATTACTTGTCAGCGGCATGTGAATGTACTTATTCCACAAAGGAAATCCTGCGCAGATATAATGAAAATTGTGAAAAATGCAAATAGGATTCTATAAGTGAATCAACCATTAGATTTGCAAATTTAACTGGAAGAATTGCATTGTATAGTATTTAATATCTGAATAATATTCAGAAAAATTATGAACATATCTTTTCTTTTCTTTTTCCAAATAGCATTAAAATGTTTCAACTAAGTGCGCTGCTACGTACTCGTTCCTCCTTGGAACGACCTCCCCTCAAAAACAATTGAAAACTAATACCGTTATCTCACTCAAATACACCCACTCCATTAAATTCATCATTCCTATCTCACACGTCCAAATCTCGATCTTCTGCTGCACTCCAATCCACCTCAATCGCTAATGGAACTCTAGTATTTAACTAGGTTTTCTGTTACTGATTGATGCTCAATCAATCTGTTTTGAATTATTAAATGGATCAGAGTTTCTTGAAATTTATAGGCTGGTTGATTTCGAAAAAAAAGAAAAAAAAAAAAGGTTGATGGTTCAAGGGGAAATGCGTGTATATGACAGCTTTAGCAAACATAAAATTCAGCTTAAAAACAGTACAAAATATCAAAATGACCGCTCTGAAGTAAATAATTTAACATAATAGTATTTGTAACAAGGGCAATAAAAGAGAACAATTTCGAACAAGATTCATTACCATCCATAATAATTTGAAGAAAATTTAAGGACCATTTGGCTCTCGTTACACAAAAGGAACCGAAGGCATAAAAGAAACCATCTGATTTCAAAAGCCCCAAAGAATTAGGTCATTGTTAAACAGAAATAATTTTGGTTTTAGAGGAAAATTTAGATGGCCATAAATTTAATTGAGAAGTGAAAAGAACAAAACCCCCAACATCCCCCCACCCCCCACCAACCCCCCCCCCCCCCCCAATAAAAAAAAACTAAGTAAATGCAGTCTGTCCCAAGCCAGGGTAAAAGAGGAGGGTTGTGATAGGCTTGGCGAGCCAACGTAAAAACTTAGCCACTCTTATGGATATGGAACCTTATGATATATCGTTGGGCCGTAACCCTCTTAGCGACGCGCTATATCGAGGCTCGGATATGGTGTTAAATATGCAAGGGCTGGGCCGCCATTCTCTTAGTGGCGCGCTACACCGACACCCCGGTGTGGTGATAAGTGAGCAAGGGTCCTCGCATTTTTCTCGGCGGATGCGAGGGGCAAGGAAGCTAGTCGACGATAGTAGGGTTCAGTTAGGTAGTTGGAATGTAGGGTCCTTAACAGGAAAATTAAGAGAGATAGTGGATACTATGATTAGGAGACCGGTTAACATTTTGTGCGTTCAAGAGACTAAATGGGTGGATCAGAAGGCGAAGGAGGTGGAGAACACTGCCTTCAAATTGTGGTACACGGGAGAAGTACGTAACAAGAATGGAGTAGGCATATTGATTGACAAGAACCTTCAGAACAGTGTGGTTGACGTCAGAAGACGAGGGGATAGGATCATCCTAGTTAAGCTAGTAGTTGGCGATGCAGTTTTGAATGTCATTAGCGCATATGCCCCACAGGTAGGTCTAAGTGAAGAAGCCAAAAGGAAGTTCTAGGAAGACTTGGATGTCATGGTTAGGAATGTGCATAGTAGCGAGAAACTTTTTATAGGAGGAGACTTCAATGGCCATGTTGGCTCATCTAGCGGGGGTTTTGAGCGAGTGCATGGTGATTTGGATTTGGCAGTAGGAACCAAGAGGGTGAAGATATTTTGAATTTCGCTCTCTTTTGATCTCATGATTGCTAATACCTTCTTTAGAAAGAGGCAATCACATCTGATCACCTTCAGTAGTGGCCAACAGGCTAGCCAGATTGACTTTGTCCTAACTAGAAGAGAGTAAACGAGATTGTGTTGATTGCAAGGTCATACCTGGAGAATGTGTCGTCTCACAATACCAGCTGTTGGTATGCGTGTTTCGTCTTCGGGTGGTGAAGGATAACAGAGCGAAGATTAGCAGGACGAAATGGTGGAAACTCAAAGGAGATGCTTCACGGGTGTTTAAAGATAGAGTGATGGGAGAAGGAGCTTGGAATGTGGAAGGAGAAGCAAATGTCATGTGGAATGCGATGGCAACTTGCATTCGGAGAGTCGTCACTCAGGTATTTGGGATAACAAGAGGAAGCAAGCGAGAACCCAAGGATTCGTGGTGGTGGAATGACGAGGTGCAAAAGGCTGTCAAAGAGAAGGAATGCTACAAACGCATGTACCGTCATAGAAGCGAAGAGAACATGCACAGGTACAAAGTGGCAAAGAAGACTGCAAAGAGAGCAGTGAGTGCAGCAAGGGGACGAGCGTACGAAGATTTGTATCAAAGGCTAAGTACAAAGGAGGACGAAAAAGACGTTTACAGAATAGCTAGGCTACGCGAGAGGAGGACAAGGGACTTCAATCAGGTTAAATGCATTAAGGATGAGAATGATAGACTTTTGGTGAAGGAAGATGAGATAAATAATAAGTGGAGAGAATACTTTGATAAGCTTTTCAACGAAGAAAGTGATAGCTCTTCGATCGAGTTGGAAGACTTAGCCGATAGCAACAATAGACATTTTGTGCGGAGATTTCAAGAAGTTGAGGTAAAGGGGGCGTTGAAACGTATGAAATCAGGCAAGTCGGTAGGGCCTGATGATATTCCTATTGAGGTGTGGAGATACTTTGGAGATGCAGGGATAAGATGGCTAACTAAGTTGTTCAGCAATATTTTCAAATCAAACAAAATGCCAGATGAGTGGAGGATAAGCATTTTAGTTCCAATCTTCAAGAATAAAGGAGATATTCAAAGTTGCACAAACTATAGAGGAATTAAGCTTATGAGTCATACAATGAAGCTTTGGGAGAGAGTTTGCGAGCAGCGTTTGAGGAGGTTAACAAGTGTCTCTAAGAATCAATTTGGTTTTATGTCGGGAATGTCAACTACTGAGGCGATTTTCTTGGTTAAGCAACTTATGCAGAGATACAGGGAGCAAAAGAAAGATCTCCACATGGTTTTTATTGACCTGGAAGAAAGCTTATGACAGAGTACCGAGGAGGGTTATGTGGTGGTCGCTAGAAAGGAAGAGAGTGCCATCAAAATATATTACCCTTATTAAGGATATGTACGAGGGGGTTGTGATTAGTGTTAGGGCATGCGATGGTGAGACTAGAGACTTTCCAATTAACATAGGGTTACATCAAGGTTCGGCTTTGAGCCCCTATATTTTTGCATTAGTGATGGATGAAATCACAAAAGATATACAAAGAGAGATTCCTTGGTGTATGCTCTTTGCCGATGATGTGCTGATTGATGAAAGTAGAATAGGGGTTAATCGACAACTGGAGTTGTGGAGGGAGACCTTGAAATCAAAGGGTTTCAGGCTTAGCAGAACTAAAACAGAGTATATGAAGTGTGAGTTTAGCAGTGTCAGGTCAGATGACGGAGATGTTACCCTGGCCGGTAGAGTAGTACCCAAGAAGGAATCGTTTCGATACTTAGGATCTATGTTGCAGTTTGATGGAGAGATTGATAAGGATGTTAGTTTTTGAATTCAAGCAGGATGGGTGAAATGGCGACTAGCATCTGACATTCTCTGTGATCGGAAGATTCCTCAGAAGTTTAAAGGAAAGTTTTATAGGACAGCAATCAGACCTGCAATGTTATATGGTGCAGAATGTTGGCCTACTAAGAGGCAACACGTCCAGAAGATAAGTATAGCAGAGATGCGAATGTTGCGTTAGAGCTGTGGGCATACCAGACGAGATCGGATTAGAAATGACGATATTCGGGAAAAACTTGGAGTTGCACCTATTGAAGAGAAGTTAGTCCAATACCGCTTGAGATGGTTTGGACATATCCAACGTAGACCATACGATGCACCTGTACGCGCTGGAATTCTAGGTCGCGCCGAAGGCCCAAGGAGAGGTAGAGGTCGACCTAAAATGACATGAGAGAAAATAATAAAGAGAGATTTAAGTAACTGGAGTTTATCGGAAGAGCTGGTAGTTGATAGGAGTGCATGGAAATTGGCAATCCATGTACCAGAACCATAGTGTTTCTCTTTTTTTTTTCTTTTTTTTCTTTTTTTTTTAGGACTTTATTTCACGTTTACTGAACCTTTTTACTTTTTATTTACTATTTTAGATTTTATTTCACTTTTACTGAACATTTTTACTTCTTATTATTATTTAAAAAAAAACTTTATCGGACGACTTTTTATTTGATTGGTTATTTTAAACCCTTTATATATATATATATATATATATATTATCATCATTATTAATTTTATTTTATTTTAATTTTGGGCTCCATATCTAGCCAACCCCAACTTGTTTGGGATATATGGCTTTGTTGTTGTTGTTGTTTATTTGGAGGGCTTCAAAATGTCAAATAAAAGTTTAGGTAGTGTTTGGTTTACAAATTATTTTGTGTTTTCGGTTTTCAATTAATATGTCAAAAATGAGAAGAGTGGAGCAAGGATGGAGAGGATTAAAGAAAGACGGAGGGGACCACGGAGGGGGGTGAATAAGTAATGTAAGAATTGATTATGTCTCATGCTTATCTTATTTTTCAAAACATGGAAAATGAAAAAAAGTTGTTTTCTATTTTGTATATTAACTTTGTTTTCTAAGTCCATCGTTCTCAACAATATATGTACATCGTGCGTGTTTTCGTATGCACGAAAACTCAAAAATAAAAATGGTAAACCAAACACTACCTTAATCTTTATCATGTTTATAAAATGGTGTATTATTTATGTTTTCTATTTTTTTATTTATTTTTGAAAGTTCAAATTAACATTTTTTTTAAGTATAAAATTTTCCTAATTCAAGTCAATGACTACTAGTCATGTGAATGAATCGATTCAGTCGACTGAATTGATGTTTGCTCTCGGGATTGATTTTGGGTACAGGTCAGTCGACTGAATTTCCCATTCAGCCGGCTGAGTCATATTTCAGTCGACTGAATGGACCAATTTAGTCGGCTGAAGTTCAAGAAACAAGAGTGCGTTTCTGGAAACAAATTCAGTCGGCTGAATCATATTTTCTGTTATTGATCGATAAAGACCACGATCAACACTTTAGGTTGTTCCATGCTTATTCCAAGCCGAGTTTCAGACGGTTTGCTCTTTTCCTTTGACTTTTCAATTGCACTAATCCACGTATTTCAGCAGCTCGGTTAGATGGACTTTCGATTCATTCGTGATAAATGAATTTATAATCGATATTCGTGGGATTTGATTTACGCTATTAAAACGTGAATTTTGAGATCGATTGTTATTGCCATGATATTTTGCAGGATTTGTCACTTCAAACTGTAAAGAGTCTTATATTATTAGTAGATACCAAATCTTTTACTAAAATGGTTTCTAATTCTACATATGAAGTTATTTTACAAATTGTTTTCCAATCTATTAGTACGTATGTTATTAACATTTTCTCACTCGTATGAGATATCCAATTAAACGCTTTAATAAAAACAAGGACTATGAACCCTTGTGTTTGCTTCGACGGTTAATTTTTGGACTCGTTCAATTGAAAACTGTGACAATGATCGTTTCTCGTTCGATTGAAAACTGTGACAATGATCGTTTCGTGTTTCTAATGTGATATACAGCTTGTTCATAAATATACAAGTAGAACAAGTGGTTATGGGACATATAGCTTAACTCTTATATTTACTAGCTTAGAGTAATTTACACTATCCTCGATCTTCGGAACATTTTAAGAAACTTCGATTTTGGTGGATCTTCGGATCATTTAAGAAACTTCAGTTAATCTTTCGTGGCTATCTTCAAATTCATGAGAAACTTTACTTCATCTTGTGTGATGTGTGTGACGATCTTTATATCATTTTGGTATAGGATCGTATCGGTGTTGTGATATCGTGCTATCAATTTCGTGATTGATTTGACGGGGGCATCATTTCTTGTGAGTAGCTATGTAATATAGAATGTGATATTCTCTCGTAGCTATGAGTTTTCTTTGAAATATTGTGTGGACATTCTTGGGGTTTCACATTTACATGTGAACATTGTTTATTTTGTGCATATGTCATTATCTGTTTATATCTCTTATCTTATCTCAGTTTATTATGATAAGTACAGTTAAACTGATCTGTTTATTGTTTATTTTCTTATAAATAATACTCGGGTTATATGTATATGAGATTGTAATGTATACCTCTTCTTCTGTTACATAATGGATTGAGTATGACCACTATCTTTGTATTTACACTTATGCGTTATATTCATATCTATTTGTGCCTTAGGGATGTGAATATTTGTGTCTGACTCTGATTATATCGTTATGTATTTTATATTGAATCTAAATTATATATAGTGGATATTAGGATCTACCCCCTAAAACATTTCAAAATAGGAGCCACGTCCCTCCCATGTTTTAGTTTCAAATCTGCTCCCTGTTTTTCCCACTTCCGTCGTTTACGTTTTTCTAACCAAAAAAAGGCGCTCCCAAGTAAAAAAAAAAAAAAAAAAAAAAAAAAAAAAAAAAAAACTAAATTCTGGAAACGTCCACAGAAGTCTACACAAATTAAAAAAAATTGCATACATGTATGCAACTTTTACCAATAGTTGCATACATATATGCAACTATTGCATACGCTGTTTGTGTTGAAAAAACTGGACGGAAACTTGCATACGTGCGTACAATTATTCTGAAATACTTGCACACTTGTACGCAAGTATCTCATGAAGAAAAGTTAATTGAATTTTTGCCTGTTGATTGTTGCATGCATGCGTGCTACTTTTATGTTTTACCAGCACACCAGAATGCAAATAAATTCGACATGATTTGCAAGTGTGAATTATTGCATATTTTCATGCAAGAATTATGCTATACTTGCACGGATATATGCAAGTATTTTCAACACAGATGCATAACTGAAATTCTTGCACAGATGTATGCATGAAAATTCAAACATGTGCATACTAGTATGCATTTAACTGATGTTTTCGTTGTTTTTTTTTGTTTTGACGTGGCTTTTGATGTTTTTTTTATCTGAATTTTTTTTGCGTTTACCTATTTTAATTAAATACAAGTTTACGTGATATATATACACACACACACACACACATACATACATACTGAATTTTCGAAAAATAGGGACTAAATTTACAATAAGTTTATGATCGGACCTAAGCCTAATTTAAAATCTTGACATGTCTGATTTTCGAAAAATAGGGATTAAATTTACAATAAGTTTATGACCGGACCTAAGCCTAATTTAAAATAAGTTTATGACCGGACCTGTGCCAAACACACCATTATATATAGCCACTGTGTAGTGGATTTGAACTTGAATTAGACATGTCTGATTTTCTCATGAGATTTAAAAAGGAAGACCACATTATCCGACAAGTTTAACACTCGTTCAAAACTATTATACAGATAGTCGTTCCTTAACAGCTTTATTATTCGGGTTAGTTGACAGCAGTACTTGTAGTGTCCTTGGCTAACGCAAGTGAGGTGGGGTGTCACACCATCCCCCCCCCCCCTCCACAAAAAAAAGATACACAATAAAATGAGTGCTTTATTTAAATTAACTAACAAATTTTAAAAATTCAAGTTTCAAATGTCAAATATTTCCCCCTTTGATATTGCAAATAGAAACAAGTCAATAAAACAATATGCCCAACCTTGTTAAAGGAACTCACATCTCATTAAACATGGTTTATTGTCTGAAGGGTCACAAAGTAACAATCACCCCCTTATCCTACTCATATCTCCCCTTGACAATTACTAGAACGTATTATCTACATATAAAGCTTGATTCAACATAAATTATTTTTTGAAGTGGGAAATTTGTTTCCCTTTTGCTTTATACTTGGATCTACAAGTGACCTTGTAGGGTAAAACAAATTGGTTTATGAAAAATTAAATATCTAAATTTGGGGGAAACAATATGTAAAAGAGTGTGCCACTAAAGGCGCCATTGTTTCTTCTTTCCAATAACTTTTTCTGAGCAATACCATCAAAATTCGATGTTGTGCTTCTTAATACCAAAATTATACGTGCGCTTAGTGTTATTAAAAGCGCGCATACGCGCAACGATGCGCACCTGAAGCGCATCACTTAAGGTATGTGATGCGACTTGAACTATGCACGCGCTTTTCTTGCTTATGCGCTATGCGCAACGCGCAATAATGCGCAAAGTATGCGCGCTCAGTTGAAGATGTGCGAAAATATGGGAAAAAAAGAAGAGTAACTGTAATTGACAAGCTTTAATCAGGCTTGATTGTCTAAAAATAATTATGTTTTCGCTAATTATGACTTTAACGCATACCCGTTTCAATTATTAGTCACTTCAAACGAGATCTTCTTCTTACAACGGCTTCAACTCGTACAACGACCAAATAAACTTCACTTCTTCTTTAATCTTTCTTTTCATGTTGATATATTCATCTGTAACTTCTATCTTCTTCTGTTTTCTTTTTTATTCTTTTAATTTGTCTGTTGTTGCTTATCAATTAGTCTCAGTGGATCTCTTCAGTACTAAAATGCGTTCTTTAGTGGCGTATGTAGCCTGTTATGTCCTTGTCAATTTGTCCCACTGTGTTTCTTGGGTATTGACATGAGTTTTTTAGTATTGTATGTATATGTTTGTACTCATAATATATACGTATATACATGTTTATATATATATATATATGTATATATATATGTATGTATGTATATGTATGTGTGTGTGCGCACATATATACAAGTTATATTTGGTACTTCGTTTTACCTTTTTAACGGGGTTCTTCATTGCTACTATTTATCTTGTGTATATACTATATACACATTTGTACAAGTTTTCTTTCTGTCTATATAAGGACATAGCTATTGTTTTTTGCAGCATAACTCCGCGAGTTTCTTTATTTTTGTTCTTTTGTATTAAATTAGTTTGTATAAACATAACAACCGTCCATGCATTTCTTTCTAATATCACATTTTATGTTCTTTAATGTTTACAGACTCTTTGTTTGATGTAGTGAAAATTTGATTTGCATATGAGTGTGTTATTTTCTATTAGTTCATAATGTTTACATGAATGTGTTATTTTCTATTAGTTCATAATGTTTACATTGTTTACATGTGCAATGTGTGTGTATCTAAAATTTTATATATTATGCGCTTTGCTTTAATGAAGTGCGCGCTTCGCGTTTGCGCGTTGCGCTTATGCTCCAAAAGGCCTTGGCGCTTCGGTGCGTGTATCGCGTTTAATAACACTGGGTGCGCTATTATATTAGTCCTTTGAAGCAATTTATTGTTGATCAGCTGTTTTTAGCCGTTTGGTTTAAATTTATGATTGTAAATGTAATTTTTCAATTGTCAACTAGACCTCTACGGTTGTATAGCAATAGTAAGCATGTATTTTATTATAATTATCATGGTATCAAGAAGAGTAAATTGCATCGGTCCTAGAAGCACACGGAAAGAAATACCGTGCAGTTTTGAAAATGAAATTCCATTCAGAATTATGCCTGCATTACTAAACATACAAAATTGTTTTGCAGAATCTTATATATGATAATATATCAAACATATGTGTAAACAACAACGACTATGCACAAATTGAGCATAAACAACTCCAGTTCACTTCACATGTAAGACAAACATAACATTAAGGGTTCCACCTCAAGGTTTTGGAGGCAGTCAGTAGAAAAACAGATGTGGGAACAGTAAGTTGATTGAGCTCAGCTAATTACCGCAGGGATGGGCAGTCTAAGCGATGCAATTGTAGACTCCGGTGGATGAGATTCGCTATAAATCTATCAGAATAGAAAATGACTGACTGGATTTTGAGGTAGGAAGAAGAAACAGAAGAAGAAGTAGAGACTAAGAGGGGACTGAAAACGTTTCATAAGAGGATAAAGGTGATCTCTGGTGGTGGCGGTGGCCGGCGGCGAGTGGCTGGAGGCAAGACCAGCCCAAGCATATTTAATGTACTGGTCCAACAGTTTTTTAAATGCTGTGTTGCACCCTATTTAATATAAAGCAATACATTTATATGTGTGAAACAAAACACAAATTCTACTGTAAAATTTAGTGTCGATTATTTGCTTAAAGTTTCAACTTAAAGTTTATGATTTTCTACTTTTTGCTTGAAATAAACTGAAATTAAGCGAACTAATGATTTCGTTTCAATATTTTGAAATTAAGCCAAATAATGATTTGGTCTTCATCTTTCCGTTGTTTTCTTTTTATTTTGACCTTCAGGATTTGATTCCTATCTCAAATTGTGATATAGCACAATACTAATATAGCAATTTTTAATTGTGTATTATTTCATTTTATTATTAAATCTTCAGACTTGGTCCTTCATGTCATCCTTTATCGTTTAATTTTACATTTTATTTCTAATCGCATAATAAAAAAATTCAAATGATTTTAATCAGTTTCTCAACGATTGATTTTGAACAATAATAACTTTAACAAAGAATAATTAACTAGCTAATTAACATGATCTAAGTAGCATATAATTACATTGTCCCTATAATAAGGAAAAATGAAGATGAAAAAAACATTTTGATGCTATTAACGTCTTTCATCAGTTCCTAGCATCTTTCTTATTCATCACTTTTCCACTTTAAATCAATTTTTAAAATAATGCAAATCATATAACCATACACCAAATAAATAATCATATGATAGAAACTCACAGTTCGCAAAATCAAATTATGGAAGAGGAAGAGGCATGAAGGGGGCCGGAGGCATGGGACTACGATAGAGCGGAAGCGATGAGGTTTCGGCGTCAAGGCGACTGGCGGCAACGTGAGAGCAGCGGGCGCCGGAGTCGTGCGAGTTGCGTTACCACTGTTCGCACGAGACTCGAAGCCGAGAGAATCAGAAAATCGATTTCTTTTTATGCTGCCAGGCTAGTGTTGTTGCCCTACGTACCGGCCTCTCTTGCGCCTTGAACTAACCCTGGCTGGAGATTCGCGAAATGGAGTTTCAGTCTGGCGATATCGGGAATGGGTTGATTTTGGGAGTAGTTTCGGCGAAAAAACAGCGAAGGGCTTAGGATGAATTGCTGGTTGGTAAACGAGCAGTGAGAATTTGATTAGGGTTTAGAGCCAGACCATCTAATAGCCCAATATTTCTTTTGCCACTTATTCTTTCATTCCATAAATTAAAAATTGATACAAAGCTCATGCGTTACACACGAAAATATTTTTAAAAATAATATTTAATATTTTAACGTTAAAATATTAACTTCGTTATGCAATATATAATAAAATTTGAAATGAAATGCATAAACTATTAATTAAAATAATTATTTATATGTGTTTATATTCTATATGTTACATAAATAATGTGTATGTATGTGTATTTGAGACTCTTTTTATCTATTTTTATTAATATAGATGTACATGTTGAAATTGATGTATGTTGTAATCTATTCAATGAATTAGCAAATATTATTTATTGAATCTGTTTAAATAAGTTAAACGTAAAATTACGAAGTTAGTGTAAATGTATAGCATAACATAAAGAATTGATTTTTTTTTTTTTTTTTTGGCAAACGATGTATAAATTTATTGTGGAGTTATTGATGTTTAAAAGTAATTTAATGATATACTATATGGTAAATTATTAATATAAATGAATCGTAACTAATTTACAAATTAATTCTTTCATTATTGTAGATATACATAGTTCATGTTATGTGATTTATACATCTTTATAGTTGCATGAAAACTACATTTTCTAATATATAATGTCATATGCGCTAATAAGAATAATATAGTAGTTCATATCCTGTAGATTACTTATTTACATTAAAAAATGAGTTTGTTTCCAAAAAAAGGGAAGCTCAACATCTTCCCCTTTCTTCATTTGTTTCTTCTCTTTCAAATCCTTCCTCTTTGCCCATCGCGTTGAAAACCTATCGATCTTATGCATCAGTGGCTTCTCAACCTCCTTTCCCCTCTTTTCCCGATTCCTCTTCTCCAAAGCGGATTAGAGAGCCATGGATTTAGGACAAAAATATCCAAGGTCTTTGTTACCATTGTGGAGATTGATCGCATCAAATTGCAAATTGTAGAGAATCAGTACGTTGCTTTTCTTATGGTTTTTTCGGCCATAAGAGTTCGCATTGTCCTGCCTGTTTATTAAGGGCTTTGTTATTGACACTCCAAATATTGTTGGGGGGGTCAAATTTTAAAAACACTCAAATCATAAAAAGAATATCAAGGGGTCACGTACTTAATTTTTTGCGTTCTTTTTATACCCTGATAATAACATCAGTTACCATCCCAAATCCCAATCAATTTCTAATGCAAAAAAAAAATCCCTAAACTATTTGCAAACAATAAAAAAGCGATCGTTTGGGGATGAATAATAGTGCAAACGAAGAACGTAAAACACTCCTGCTAAGATCCTAAGATGATGGAGAAACTGTTGATAAGGTATATGAAATTGATTGTATAATGCCCTGGAAACGATGAATGTTAGGGTTTCTGTTATGTTAGTCTCAAGCTTGAACGTCGTAGTGTCAAATTTTGTTCGGTGGAAGATGATTGTTTTGTGGGTTTTTTTTTATCGCCAAAATAGGTGAATTACTACATAACGACATGAACGGTGTAAGTCTGTTATATTATATACTATTGTTTAACACTGTTCATCATTTTTGAAATTTTCATTCATTGTCGGGTTGCCAAAGGGGAAAATGGGGTGTATCGACAAATTTGGCAGTGAGATATCGTATAAAAAATTTGTTCGATATATGCATGTCGATTTCCTATAAATGATATATTTTCATCTGATCTGATGCGTATCGACAAATGAGATTATTGATAATTTGGTATAAAAATCTGATGCAGTTCGACTAATATATCGTATCATTTTTTAAATTAACAACTAAAAAAAGGATTATTGTAAAGAAGGCTAATTTGGTAAAATAAACTTTATTTGTTAAGGAGGTGCTTTCTGTATTGATACTCCTCTTAATAACTTTTTTCCTTTTCAAATTGACCACCCCCCCCCCCCACCCACCCATCCCTTTAACAATACTTGGAGTGTCAATAATAATCCCCTTTTTTGAACATAAAAATCAGTTGACTAAACATTGCTCTCAATTTTATCTTAATCTTGTTTCAATTGAGAAATGTTTAGTGATGTTTATCCTTCTCCGATAATTCAGGAAGGTCGTCGTCTTTGTGATAAACTCTTATAGCATTTTGATTTTTTACAAACTAATGTTCTTTTTTAGAACCATTTTGTGTCGATATCATCTGATATTTGTGTTTATCCTCCTTAATCTAAACCTTTATCTCTTAAAGATCATTACTATCGCTTTGTTCTAACTTTTTTAAATCTTATAAACATTTCACTGATTTATTATCCAAAATGTTGTAATGCGTTCAAAATGCTTGGTAAAAATGTTGAGGGGATATTATGTTCTTTATTTCAAGATCAATTATGAATCCAGTATGCCTATTTTTTGATTACCCCTTCTCATACTCAGAAAAACTGCTCTTTTGTTAATATGCGGTTGGTTGAGGATCTGTAATTGCTCTTTTATCATTTATGGCCTTGTAGGATGGATTCAGTTGTATATGATTTGTTGATGGTAGTTCGTGATGCTGTTTTGGATGACACTGGAAATGGATTATGCTCTGATCAGGTTGATAGGCTGTGTTCCGGTTATGGTGATAGTTATGTTGATTTTGCTTTTGGCACTTCTTTAAGGAAGAAACCTGTGATGGGTCGCTTTTGGGCATTAGAGATAGGATCTGGTCCATCATACCCTTTTAATGCACCATTGATCAGTGATGGTGATATAGGGGTTTGGATGGTTCAATATTTTTAGATATTATTCCTGCATTGCATGCTACGTCTACTTGACACATATATTCTTAAAGAACAAAAGAAACTCAAATTATTAAGTTCTTGTATGATTTTGTAAATGCAAAGAGGTCTTCAGCAAATATAACTTGCGAGCAATCTGTTGATGGAAATATTATTGTTAGGGGTGATGATATGTATGCTCATAAGGTTTCCTCTTCTTACTTGATGAAAAATAAAAGTAAGAGATAGGCAAAAGTTTGTATTTCGGGACCCAAGGCTGAACTTCCTGTTGATCCGAGTGTCGTGAGAAGTGGTGTAGATGGATGTTGTAGTGATGATGGCACTTTGATGTTGATTATGGATAATTTTGCAGTGGGGAGGGATGATGATGCTTATCCCTTTACAGATTTAATATAGACAATGTCAAAATAGAAACTTAAAGCTAGTGATTCTTCCCATATAAATGATCATCATACGACTTTGAGTGTTGTGAGGCACAGCGCAAGACTTAGTAGCAAAGTTTCACATTCTTTGAGCAGCTCGTCTTCAGGTATGATTCCTTGTTATGGTAGTACATATAGTCTGTTTGCTTTATGTGATATGTCATCTGCTGATTTACAATTGTTAGCAAGAAATTTTGGTTATATTTTTTATGATTCCGATATAGACATAGATCATATTAAAAACATAGAAAAAAAGAGTTAAATCATTTAATAAATGAAGATAATTAGCTAGAACATCAGGGGTCTTCATGACCTAGATAAATGTTCTAAATTGAGATCTTTCTTTAAAGATTATTCAATTGATATTGTGTTATTACAAGAATCTAAACTTGAATTTCCATATTTTAAAATTCTTAGATGTTTAGGTGGCCTTATATTAATAATTGGGATTTTTTTCCTGTCAGGGGTAGCGATGGAGGTTTAATTATTGGTTGGAAAAATTCTTGTGTTAGACACCAACAATCTTTTATTAAAATTTCGTTTTATGCATATTATATTTTCTGATATTAGTGATGGCTTTGTCTTAAATATTTCTAATATCTATGGTCCTCGTAATAAATTAAATCGTAGGATACTTTGAAGTGAGTGAGTGCCTTGAATTTAGAACACTTGCTCCTGGCCCTTGGATCGTAAGGGGTTGTATCAATGTTACTAACTTTTTGGAGAAAGATTTCCTCGAGAAGGAGATTTCTCTACTATGGAAGAATTTGACAGTTTATTGTGAATAGCAATTTAATTAAAATTAAAAGGAGTATTAGCCTTTTTACTTGGTCTAATGAAAGAGAAGTTCCTTCTATGGAATTATTAGATAGGTTTTTTTATTAGTGATGAATTAGAGGACAAATACCCTTCTTGTAATGTCGTTGGTTTACCTACTTTATTATTTGACCATTGTGCTATTATTCTTTCCTGTTGATTTCCTCGTTTGAACTTTAAGTTATTTAGATTTGAAAAAATATAGTTTTTAGAGAATAATTATAAGGATTTAATCTCTTACAAATGGATTTCTATAGGTAGTTACAATATTACTTTTCCTAATATTATTGCTAATGTTTTGGTTTTTAAATTTAAAGAATTAAGGATTTTTCTCAAGAAATGGACTAAAAATGTTTTTGGTAATATTAAGATTTAAAAGGGAAAAAATAAGCAAAATTTTATTCTTAAACAAAATTGAAGAAAATTGACCATTAATTTTTTCAGAGAAAAATGTTCCTTTTAATCTCAAAGAGGATATAAATAAAATTCTGTTGCAAGAAGAAACTATGTGGAAACAAAGGTCTAGAATCAATTGGAAGGATGATGGAGATAAAAAATACTAAATTCTTTCATAAAGTTGCTAATGGTTGAAAAAGATGTAACATTATTTATTATATTTTTGTAAATGATGTTGAAATTTCCAATCAAGTTGATGAACTCACTATTTACTATAGAGGTACTTATGGTAAATCTAATTTCCGTAGAGCTAAAGCTGATGAAATTTTAGAGCTCCGGTACCAATTTGTAGGAAGGTTAATTGTAGAGGAAGAGATGAAGAGCTTTTTGAGAGACAAATTTTATTGCATATTTCTTTTCTTAATTTCTTGATTGACCAATACATTGCAAATCTATAGCCTTTTATTACATGTTTCATTCTTATCCATTCTAGATAAGTCTATTCTAGAATTTATCACAATCAATAATTCAATTCCAAATATCCAAATTAGGCAATATATATTGCAATTAACAAAGGCCATATATAATGACATTTATTGTAATTTAATTTTTTGCCAACAATGTCTCCCCTAAATTAAACTTGCTTCTCACTCCCAATCTTTCTGCGTTTCTCCTGAAACTTTGTTCGCTTCGTGCCTTTGTCAAAATGTCAGCCATTTGATCACCTGTTTTCCAATACTCAACATTAATGTCACCATTTTTCACAAGCTCCCTTAAAATACAATTTTTTAATCATTTTGAACTTTTCTTCAAACTTCAAAGCTTCTGAGAACATCTAGACTTTGATTGATTTATATCTCACGTGCTTTGGCAAGAAAAAGAATGATATTATACAGACTTTCTTAATTGTGTTCTTCTTCTGTGCTTTCACTTCATTCACATTACTTGGTTCAGACCTTTGCTATTGCAAGATTTTAGCATTATTACCCTTTTGAATCAAACCTCTCAATTCTTTACTCACGTGCTCAATTCTTGCATCCTGGGTAAAACTCTTCAACTGACTATCATCGAAACTCTTTGCTCCTAGATCAACCGGATCAGAAATTGCAAGCCTCCGTTCACATTCCTGAATAACAAGATCATATCCATGTCCAACCATTTCAGTTGCGGCCTCATACAACAAACTTGCATGGAAATGATAAAAATCAATTGAGTTTGGAGAAAACTCAACTGCCTTCTTTGCTGAGTCAATCGCCAGCTTCAAATGCTTCAACTTAGCATTCTGATTGTCCAAAATTGAAGTGATCTTGACAGCAATAGTCCCACTAACGATATGAACCAAATGAGAAGAGTCCTTATATTTTCTGCAAGCTTCTTTCATCAGCCTAAGAGCTTTGGTATGGTTTCCATGCCTTAGAGCAATTATGGCTTTCTCACACTCTGATTTGATGGTGTTGTTCGCGGATTCTGCTTCTGCCTTTCCATTCTTTGTATTTTCACTTTCACTGTCTTCATTCTCAATTTTTTTACTCCCAATATCTTCGTTTTCATCTCCTTTCTTTTCGTCCTCTTCTTTGACCTCCTCTTGTTCTACATCATTTTCTGTTTCTTTCAATATGTTGTCTTTGTTTTCTTCCTCATCTGCAACCTCTTCTTTTTTATTCTCCATTATTGCTTCATCAACATGATCTGAAATGATCATTTGTACTGACTCCTCAGCGGTAGCCTCATCTTCTTTATTTGCCATTAGGGCCTCCTCAGCATGGTCTACAATGCTCACTTGTGCAGATTTGAAATCAGTTGTTTCTTCTAGTTTTGCTTCCTTATCCTTCTGTTTTTCTTCCCTTTCTTCTTCTCTGCGCCGTTGCCCTCGCTATCGTCTTCTTCTTGATTTTCATCTACAATCTTCTTTTCTTTCTCTTCTTCAATTTTTTGTGTTTCACTGTTGTCCTCCTCAACCTCGTCCTTTTTTTTTCTTCTTTCACTACTAATGCAACATTCTTTCCCATCAGCACCTCTTTGAATCTTTCGACCTCTTCTTCATCATATTCTTCAACTTCCTCTTCATCTTCTCTTTTGTCATCCTTTCCATACACCTCCTTCAATAATTTCCATGAATCTTTTACAAATTTTCCTCCAAGAATATGGTCTATAGCTTCTTCATCGATGTTCTCAGACATCACAACACGAGCTTGGAAATCTTTCCATCTCAAACTTTTAAATTTCATACTCTCTTTCTCCGTCATATTTTAACATCTTTTGGCCATTCATAGCCAAACTCAACAATCTCCCATAGCCCTTTGGAGATTAGCTCTTTTTTCTTTTTATTACTCCATTCTTCAAAGTTTTCTTTTGTGAGAACGAACGACGAGAAAAATAAAAATGCCATAGTTTTAACCAGGCTCTGAAACCAATTTGATGAAAATTTTAGAGCTCTGATACCAATTTGTAGGAAGGTTAATTGTAGAGGAAGAGATGAAGAGCTTTTTGAGAGACAAATTTTATTGCATTTTTTTTCTTAATTTCTTGATTGACCAATACATTGCAAATCTATAGCCTTTTTATACATGTTTCATTCTTATCCATTCTAGATAAGTCTATTCTAGAATTTATCACAAAAAATAATTCAATTCCAAATATAACCAAATATCCAAATTAGGCAATATATATTGCAATTAACAAAGGCCGTATATAATGACATTTATTGCAATTTAATTTATTGCCAACAAAAGCTAATTGGAGCTTATTGTATAATGATAGTAATTTTGTTGATTTAAATGATCTGGATAGACCTTTAAGTAAATCAGAGTTTTTTAAAACTATTAAAGATATGCATTCGGACTAAGCCCCTAGTCTTGTGGTTTTCCTATTTTGTTTTATATCACTTTTTGGGATGTTTTAAAAAATGATTTAATTTCTCTATTTAATGGGATTTTTTATGGTAATTTGCAATTGGGCAGATTTAATTCTACTACTATGGCTTTAATTCATAAGAAAATTAGGGATAATCTTTTAAAAGATTTTAGGCCTATCTCATTATTAAATTGTTCCATTAAAATTATTTCTAAAGTTTTATCAAATAGATTAAGTTCTAAAATGAATGATTTAATAGATAGTTCTCATACTGCATTAAGGGTAGGAATATCACTGTGTAGGCTCTAAATTAGTCCTATAGGGGGTGAATAGGGTTTATCGCAGATTTTCGAAGAGTAATTAAATAATACCAATCACATGTAATAATCAGAGTAAATGCGGAAATTAAATAACAAACAGATATACCCAGCTTCGGCAAAACCCTGTCTACCGCTGCATTCCCCAAGGTTTCTACTAGGAGTTAAAACAATCTCTTCGCTTACAATCCTCTGTAAACTCGCGGCACTTGCTCCTAACTGTTCTTAACCCTACGATCAAAACCCTGCACTGGTTTCTATCCCCGAAACCATATTTCCCCGAATTACAAATCCCGTATTTGTCTCCATAGTTTTAGAGACAAACTAGAAAACTATTACTTGATTACAATTTGAAAAGCAAATTAAAACCCTAGTTTTTAAAAAATCCTTGTCCCTTTAATAACTTGGCTGACCTCTTTTGAAGTGTCTACACCCTTGTGTATTCTCCCGATCACTTTCTTATTTGAAGAAAAAAATGGCGGCAGCTTAATTGATAAACTAGGGTTTCCTCAATGACTCCAAATCAGATCTCGGTTGATTAATTTTGCTCTGGAATTTCTATGTAAAATTGAGTGCGTTGATTCTCCTTTTCTTCACCGATTTTGAGTTTCTCTAGGGATCGAAAATTTGTGAGTTCTTTTTAAAGTTGTTTCTCTGATTTTTACTATCGATTTTATTGTTGATTTCTGATGATTATAAGCCGATGATGATAGGTGTTTTATAGGATTAAAAATCCTAAATTTTTGCTCTAATTTCGTATACTATTTGGTCATGATATATACGAAATTTTGGGGCTTGAACTTGAGCTTGCGTGATTTTTGGAACTTCGTATACACTTTAATTTGCCCATTTCTTACAAGTTAAAACATTTCCAGTAAATTCGAATTGGACTTTAATTGATGCTTAACTTTTTCGGCTATCCACTGATGAACTTCCTTAAAAAAAATGAGCTGATGTTGTCTTTGATTTGCCAAAAACTTTTACTTATGCCTTTACTTTGGGATACTTGAATAAGAATAGTTTCAATACTGATTTGATCTTGTTGAAAATATGATTTATGCTACACTTGATATAAACCCTTTGTTGTGACTTGTTTTGTTGTGGACATCAGACATATCATTTCTTTGTTCCATTTCTTGTGACTGTTGTGTGAGTGCACATTTGAGAAATAATGCAGTGTATTTGCATGACTATGCTTCACTATTGATTTCTGAGCTTTGCATATTTCCATGACCATGTGACCACCTGACATGCTTTAATTCATGTTGTCATGCTCCATTGTTTTGAGTTTGATTACACATAAAAGAAAACTTGTCCATTCATGCACATGAACTGTCACACTATACTATTTTGTAGCATGTTGAACCATTCTTATTTGCAGTGAACACCTGGCTTGTTTGTGCTATGTTGTTACTGTCACACATGTTCTGGTTTGTCGAGTTGAACTTGGTTGATCTTGAACGCAATTACATTCCTGAGCTTTGCTGCCATTAACATGTAAACATGTATACATGCTTGACCATACATGTATATGTTGTCACCTTCTACTGAAAATTTGTCTCTGTGATGTATCATCTTTCTGAACCATGTTGCTGCACCCATATATGTTCAATTTTCAATGCTGCTAAATTCATTTTGCACCACCTATGCATTTTTGGTATTGCTATATCCAATTGTATTCATTCACTTGTGCATGGCAATGCTGTGTAGACCCTCTGCTTTGACCATTGTGTACATCAGCTTGACTTGTTGCTGATCCAAACTGCTTTAGTTAATAACATGCATGAGCTTGTGTCTCATATCAGTTTTGTTATTTGAACCTAGTTGCATTTGTATTTGTCCCATTGTCTTCAACTTAGCTGACTTAGGAATTTTATGGCCTTGTCTTTGACACTTGTAAACTGCTGCACCAATAGTTCATGTTGGCTGCACTTGAAATTGTTGAGATGCTTGATCATGATATGCATGCAACTGTTGGTATGTGAACATGCATTGGACTTCCATGTCACTTGCACTGGGTTGAGTTGGTCCACGTGGCTCCTCCTCAGTTGCACACTGTGTTTTGATTGGCAGGCAGTGCACGCATGTATATTTATACACGTGTGTACATGCAGTCATTCAGAATAATTTCCCTGTTCTTGCATATCAGACCGAGTCAGAAAAATGATGAGAAACACACTGAAACTCTGAGACAAAAAAAATTTAAAATAAATTTATATTTGCACGTATTCAGTTTTATTTTTATTGCAGTGTACTGCGTGCGTTTTTTCTATTTATGACAGGTATGAAGAGACTGGACTGGTTTGGAGCATGAAGATTCAGTGTCTCAGTGTCAGTGAATATGAAAATGAATGAACAAGTGAATATGTATTGAGTGATGAGTGATGTAGTGAGGAACAAATGTACTGTATGAGAAGATTGTACTAATATTTGTAATAAACAAATTTGGCTGAAATAAAATATTATTTTATTGTGTTCAAATCAATTTGCCTATCATATTCTAATTAATTCAGTTAGTACAATTCCATATAAAATATTATAACTGTGAATATACAATAGTGGAGTTATAATGTTGTACTATTTCATATTTTGAAATAAAATATTCAATTGAATAAATATAGTGTGAACTGTGTACAATAGTATATTATTCAATAAATATTTATTTCTATGAAATGAAATGAAATAAAAAATAGTACAGTTACAAACACATTTAAATAATATTATATGTTTGTTATCATCAAACAAAAATCATACAACACATTGTTATACCCAACAATCTCTCCCTTTTGATGATGACAAACATATACAAGATTTTGAATGTGTTAAATGTGTTTGAACGTGAAATATATTACTCCTCCTATTTATTTGCTCCCTCTACAACTGAACTCCCCCTATATATGTGGAAAATATAAATAATGAAATTTAATTGACAATTCTGCTCCTAGATATTTAATTCAAATCTTAAAATATTTTTGGATAATATACTCATCAATCAAAATATTGACCATTCTCCCCCTTTTGTTATCATCAAAAGAATAATAGAGATCGAAATAGTGACGAATTTAGACCATAAATATAAATTCAAATTCAGAGAGAGAATATATATCGTGAATCTCACTTAATCAAACAAAAATCATAATAATTTTTAAATCAGAAGCAAAATTTCACTTTCAGAATAAATGGATTTACGATGGATTTTGTAGAATGAGGAGAATTCAATAAAATTGAATATTTGTATATGAATTACAAAGATTTTAAATAAGCTCAAAAATGTGTTAAGCACTTGCTAACCACACATAGCCCAAAGGTCTTTTAAATGGGATTAGTAGTAACTTAACTTTATCCTCTCTAATGAGTTCCATCCATGCACAACTCAAAGGTCTTTTAAGTGAGAATGGAAACACATTGCGATTAAGGTAATTCACCCACGCGTAACCGCGAGGAATTTTAAATGGGAGTGAATACCAAGGATAAATTCTATAATTCATATAATTTTCTTTTTCTCTTCTTTTAATTTTATTTTTATTTCCAAGAATAATTAGAACTCCCTAAATTAAATAAAACCATGATGAATGACAGAAATATGGTAGATATAGAAGATGGTCGTGAAATAAGCTCTAACTTCAAAGATATTATAAAATCTGTCGAATTATCATGAGATTTTAAAAATAACATCTCCTCTAGTTATGAATTATACCATAGGCACGACTCCTCACAATTTCATAAATCTATTAATAATTTTGATGAGTCCCAAAATGGTTCAAATCAATCAATAATTTCAATTTTTGAATAAATAATAAAAAATGATTTTAAAATTGGAAATATCAATTTCATGAGGCGTTTTGAAAATATCAATGCAAGTTGAAAATCAGTTTCAAAAATCAATCAGTAGACTGCGAAATTATCTAATATTTCTAATGCTGATTGCTCCTAGACAATTTTAAAACCACTTATATATTTAATTCAGATTGCCTATGAATTTTAATGAAATCCAGTCACTGATTTTCCAGCCCATCGTCCAATCACCAAAGTATCAAAACGAATCAAATTCCTTATCTAAGCAGCACAAGATAATTTTCAAAGCAAGCATCACAAGTGAATTTTTTAAACAAGCACAAGAAACAGTCAACGATCAAATCTGAAGGTAATTATTTGAAATCACTAAAAAAATCAAATTTTATAATCCAAGAAATTCAACAATCAATCACGAATGATTTCAAAATCAATATAATCAAGCCAAAAAAAATGAAATTTTCACAACTAGTCAATCATGGCTTTCAAGTAGTCTGCTGTATTGAGTTTGATTTTTCAATATTTTCCAAAGTGAATAAGAAACTCAAAAAAGCAAAAAATGTGTGAAATTTCATTTGCTTACATGAACATCATAAATATTTTAAATTCTAATTTACAGTGTTCAAGATGTGCTCTAAATGTTATGACCCTGTCAACATAAATCAATATAAGAAAAAGCAAGAGTTTAGAGATCATACCTGTCTTACCATAATCAATGTGAACCAATGAATCTCCAACTCAGAATCTATGGCTAAAGAACTCCAAATAATTCGATAAGATGAATCAATTTGAATTTTGTATCTCTTAAGCACAGTTGTTCCTTAGCCTCCCTCGTTACCTAAATATTTATAGTATCGGATGGTCTAACAAAGACTGTTTTACCACTCTTAGCTTCGTTTGAACGTTTTGGTATCCACACCCGTTTATATAATAATCCGTTATTATCTATTAAAGTACCTTTTGGAACCCAAATTCGTTTAGGCTTATTCTAATTCATTTTGTTATTTTCTGGAATCCAAACATGTTTAAATGAATTGTTTTTAAACGAGTTATCATTTTGTTTATGATTTAAAAACCCTTTGAAATTATTAGAATTCAAACTTTCAATTCGATCATTTTCAAAACCATTTAAAGGATTTTTAAAATCATTAGGATTTTTTTTTTCTACTTGATCAAATCCAAAACCAAGTCCCTTTTTATTTTGACCAAAAAAATGGTTTTTAAACAACATATTCAACGATTTCTCTCCTTTAAAAAATTTAGTCAAAGTTGACTTAAGTCGTTGAATTTTAAATTTTAGATCGTTATTTTCTTTCATTAAATTTGAACAATGATTAATATCAGTTTTCCTCTTTTCAGCATCAGTTTGTTTTAAAACCAAATTTTCGTTTTCAAGTGCTTTGATTTTAGCATTAGACTTAAAAATTTCAATTTCAAATTGTTTTCGCTTTTCAAAAACAAGTTTTTCAGATTCTCTAAGCTTTTCAATCTCCTTCTCAAAATCACAATTATCGTTCTTCAAATTCACGTTTTCATTTTTAAGTAACTCAATCAGTTTTGAAATTCAAAAGATCATTACTCAAAAATTGACAATTTTTTCATTCAGAAAACGGTGAATTCTTAAATTTTTCAAGTTTTCTTTCTAAACTGTTATTTCCTTGAACTAGTTTTGACCTATCAGATTTCAATTTCTTAACTTTTAGTTCAAGAGAATTAATGGTTTTTGTGAGATCATGACACATTAAAATTAAATCTTTATTAGTAAAATTCGATACCTCACTTGAATCCTCTTCACTACTTTCTGATTCAGACTGTGCCATGAGACACAAATTAGCTTCCTCTTCATCACGGTCAGAAACTTCTTTTCCTTCCTCGTCATCCCAAGTAGAAGCAAAAGCCTTCTTCTTTATTCTGAACTTCTTCTTCTTTTCATTCTTAAGCCGTGGGCAATCTGGTTTAATATGTCCGGGTTTCTTGCAATTGTAGCAAAACACTTCATCGTCTGAGCTTTCTGAACTTTTGAACTTGTTAGTTTTTGAATTCTTCTTTTGTGGCTTGTAATTTCCTTTGGCCCACTTTATCAAAACTATGGCTAGCTCTTCAGTGGGATCTTTATCATCACTTTCAACAGTATTATTTAGAGCAATCGTCTTTTACTTTGATTCAAAATTCTTTCATTCTTCTCTTGTTTTGACTCCATCTCGTAAGTAATTAGATTTCCGATCAACTCTTCCATGCTTATTTTATTCAGACCTTTTGATTCTTGAATCGTCGTCACCTTAGCTTCAAAATTCATCGGTAGCACTCTCAATATTTTTCTGATCAATTCCACTTCGGTATAAGTTTTGCCAAGAGCATTTGTATTGTAGACTAATGATGAGAAGCTTGCATACATCTCGTTTATATCTTCGTCTCTTTGCATGGAGAAATTTTCATATTCGTTGCTGAGTAGAGTGAGACAAGATTCCTTCACTTGAGATGTTCCTTCGTGTATGACCTCCAACGTATGCCATATTTCTTGCACAGTTTCACAATGAGAAATTCGATTAAATTCAGTTTTATCAAGAGCACAAATAAAAGCATTCATCGCTTTGGCATTGGTTGAAAATAATTTTTTATCATTAGCATCCCACCTGTCTTTCAATTTAGGAACTTCAACATTATTAACAATAATCGTGGGAGATCTATAACCCGTTTCGATAAAATCCCACATCATAATCGACTAAACTTAAATAAATTTTCATCCTAGATTTCCAATAAGCATATTCAGTTCCCTTAAACGTTGGTGGCCTAGCTATGGACTGATCACCCTCAGAAAAAGCGTTAATAGACAGATTCATGACTCTAGAGTTAAAATAAAATAAAAAATTACCTGCTCCGATACCACTTGTAGGATCTAAATTAACCCTAAAGGGGGGTGAATATGGTTTATCGCGGATTTTTGAAGAGTAATTAAATAATACCAATCACAGATAATAATCAGACTAAATGCAGAAATTAAATAACACACAGATATACCCAGCTTCGACAAAATCCTGCCTACTTCTGCATTGCCCAAGATTTCTACTATGAGTTTAAACAATCTCTTCGCTTACAATCCCCTGTAAACTTGCGACACTCGCACCCAACTATTCTTAACCCTACGCTCAAAACCCTGCACTAGTTTCTATCCCCGAAACCAGATTTCCCCGAATTACAAATCCTGTAATTTGTCTCCCTAATTTTAGAGACAAACTAGAAAACTATAACTCGATTACAGATTGAAAAGAAAATTAAAGACAAATTAAAACCCTTAAAAAATCCTTGTCCCTTTAATAACTTGGCCGACCTCCTTTGAAGTGTCTACAACCTTGTGTATTCTCCCGATCACTTTCTTATTTAAAGAAAAATAATGGCGGCGACTTAATTGATTAACTAGGGTTTCCTCAATGACTCCAAATCAGATCTCGATTGATTAATTTTTCTCTGGAATTTCTCTATAGACTATCCTCCTATTCTTACCAATTTGGAGTTTCTCTATGTTTCAAAAATTTGTGAGTTCTTTTTAAAATTATTTCTCTGATTTTTGCTATCGATTTTATTGCTGATTTCCGATGATTGTAAGCCGATGATGATAGGTGTTTTATAGGATTAAAAATCCTAAATTTTTGCTCTAATTTCGTATACGATTTGGTCATGATATATACGAAATTTTGGGGCTTGAAAACGGCTTTGAATTGTACTTGAGCTTGCGTGATTTCTGGAACTTCGTATACACTTTTACTTTGTCCATTTCTTACAAGTTGAAACATTTCCAGTAAATTCGAATTGGACTTTATTTGATGCTTAACTTATTCGGCTATCTACTAATGAACTTCCTTAAAAAAATGAGCAGACGTTATCTTTGATTTGCCATAAACTTTTACTTATGCCTTTGCTTTGATATAATTGGATAAGAACAGTTTCAATACCGATTTGATCTTGCTGAAAATAAGAATTGATGCTACACTTGACGTAAACCCTTTATTGTGACTTGTTTTGTTGTGCAAATATGACATATCATTTGTTTGTTCCATTTCTTATGACTGTTGTGTGAGTCTGCACATTTGAGAAATAATGTAGTGTATTTGCATGACTATGCATCACCATTGATTTCTGAGCTTTGCATATTTCCATGACTATGTGATCACCGACATGCTTCAATTCCTGTTGTCATGCTCCACTGTTTTGAGTTTGGTTACACATAAAAGAAAACTTATCCATCCATGCCCATGAACTGTCATATTAAACTAGTTTGTAGCATGTTGAACCATTCTTATATGCAGTGAACACTTGGCTTGTTTATGCTATGTTGTTACTGTCACACATGTTCTAGTTTGTCGAGTTGAACTTGGTTGACCTTGAACCTGATTACATTCCTGAGCTTTGCTGCCATTAACATGTAAACATGTATACATGCTTGACCATACATATGTATATGTCGTTACCTTGTACGGAAAATTTGTCTCTGTGATGTCTCATCTTTCTGAACCATGTTGCTGCACCCATATATGTTCAATTTTCAATGCTGCTAAATTCATTTTGCACCACATATGCATTTTTGTATTGCTGTATCCATTTGCATTCATTTACCTGTGCATGGCAATGCTGTGTAGACCCTCTGCTTTAACCATTGAGTACATCAGCTTGACTTGTTGCTGATCCAAACTACTTTAGTTAACAACATGCATGAGCTTATGTCTCATATCAGTTTTGTTGTTTGAACCTAGTTGCATTTGTATTTGTCCCATTGTCTTAAACTTAGCTGACTTAGGAATTTTATGTCCTGGTCTTTGACACTTGTAAACTGCTGCACCAGTAGTTCATGTTGGTTGCACTTGAAATTGTTGAGATGCTTGATCATGATATACATGCAACTATTGATCCATGAACATGCATTGGACTTCCATGTCACTTGCACTGGGTTGAGTTGGTCCGCGTGACTCCTCCTCAGTTGCACACTGTGTTTTGATTGGCGAGGCAGTGCACACATGTATATTTATACATGTGTGTACATGCAGCCATTCAGAATAATTTTCCTGTTCTTGCATATCAGACCGAGTCAGAAAAATGATGAGAGACACACCGAAATTCTGAGGCAAATAAAATTTAAAATAAATTTATATTTGCACGTATTCAGTTTTATTTCTATTGCAGTGTATTGTGTGTGTTTTTCTATTTGTGACAGGTATGAAGAGACTGGACTGGTTTGGAGCATGAAGATTTAGTGTCTCAGTGCCAGTGAATATGAAAATGAATGAACAAGTGAATATGTACTGAGTGATGAGTGATGTAGTGAGGAACAAATGTACTGTATGAGAAGATTGTACTAATATTTGTAATAAAGACTAAAATAAAATATTATTTTAATGTGTTCAGATCAATTTGTCTATCATATTCAAGTTAATTCAATTAGTACAATTCCATGTAAAATATTATAACTGTGAATATACAATAGTGGATTTATAATGTTGTACTATTTCATATTTTGAAATAAAATATTTAATTGAATAAATATATTATGAACTGTGTATAGTAGTATATTATTTAATAAGTATTTATTTCTATGAAATGAAATATAAAATAGTATAGTTACAAACACATTTAAATAATATTATATGTTTGTTATCATCAAACAAAAATCATACAACACATTGATGTACCCAACACACTGATAGTGTTGCTGCTGTTCAGAAATACATTAATTACTGTTGTAAGAATAATATGACTTCTGTTGTTTTTAAACTTGATTTTGCTAAAGCTTTTGATTCCATATATAGATTGGTATATTCTTAAAGACTTTTTAATGGCTAGAGGTTTTAGTAACAGATGGATTTGATGGATTTGGTCTCTTTTAAAGTCTCGTAGTTCAAATATTCTTGTTAATGGTATTTCTGGTTGTAAAATTCAGTCCAAATGTGGTCTAAGGCAAGGAGATCCATTATCTCCTTATCTATTTAATTTAGATGTTGATGTTTTTTCTAGAATTATTAAGCTTGCCACTAGGAATGGTGTGCTAGATCCTGTTGGTAGAGACATTACTTATAAGATAAGTAACACCAACTTAAATGTTACCATCCAACTTAAATAACTAACACCAAATTTTAATACCAATTAAAAATAAAATTTAGCAAGCAAGTTTCTTTTCCAAATTAATAGAAACAAGATGTAAACTAACACCAACTTAAATGTTGCAGCTATGTAATAAGAATTCAAAATGTATACACATGATTTCAACAAAGATATGATTTAACTTTTGCGCAAATCATTTCTCTTTAATATGTTAAACATAATTAATTTATAAAAAACACAATTCATGCATAAAACTCATGTCATCATCTGTTGGGAAACAATGGCTGAGTCACGTACTTTGTCGCTTTCTTGAAGACGATTCGGCGATCTGGTTGGTGGTGCAAAACCAGTTCGTACTTTCGTCGCCGCCTCTAGGATAAAACAGCCTCTCTAAAATGAATAACTGATTTGCTTTGCACAACAAATCAGTGCAGATTTGCACTTTCGAATTTAACTGCTCGAAAATTTCTGGAAGAATATTTTTTTTTAATGGCGAAGGAAGAGAAATTTTTTTTCTGTGCAAATCTCGTCTACAACTGAGAATAAAATATAGACGGGATTAGGGCTGAACGAAAATACTGGTCAGTGGAGGAAAATAGGATCTGCGAAATACTTGGTCAAAAGTTTACCGCTTCATATATAAAAGTCGGCTCAGTAATATTTTCCGTATTGAAAAACTGGTTCGAAAAATGCAGTGTTTTCTGGACTTAAAATATAAGTGTCTACACCACATAGCCAAGGCCCAAGCCAAATCCCGAACCGAGCCGAGCCGGGTCAGGTCGGGTCGAGTCGAGTCGGTCGGGAGGTCGCGCGCGCGCGTGTGGTAGTCATGATGCATGGTCTCCCTCCTCACAACAAAGCATGCATTGAGAGCCCAAGGCCCCAACATGACTTCTTAGAAACAAGTATAAATACTTGCATCTTCCTTATAATCCCATGATGTGGGACTATTCACAAATAGGAGGCATCATAAACTTATTTCATATTTTAAATAATTTATAAAATTTCCAACAATCCCCCACTTGAATTTTTTAAAATATTATCGAGCAGTTTCTAAAAACATAAGACTATGCATAAACAAAGGTGTCATCCGACTTGAACCTTTGCATAGTGAATAAGATTCAGTTTTTACTAGAGTGACACGTAGTCTTGAACTCTATTCCTGACATCAAACCACACACAATCTTTTCTATAGTGCAATCAATTAAGCCCGTGCATTTATGGCCATACACGTCTATCCCAGTTTAGTGAACGCTCTAGAAGTTTTGCCCAAAACTCCATAGGAAACAGCCATATTTCTACATTCACATAGGTGAGTCTATCAAGAGTACTCCTGAAGGTAGGTACTCCACTCTAAATAGAGTATAGATCTCATTAAGAGTTTCTATTAACTCATCCTCTATCACTTCAGGAATACATGCGTCTTAGTTTTTCATATAGCATGTTCAACTTTTATCACTACACAACTTGTTTTTACCCATTGAACCTGTTTCTTGGGATCTCCAGCCATTTAGGTCGGGTTACCATTGTGCGTGACTCAACAATATAAGGGAAATAGTCCCATTCTTTTAGAAGAATTATGGACTTTCTCTCTGGACAGTCCTTTCGTCAAAGGATCTGCCAAATTTTCTTCGCTACGTACGTAATCTACTCTAACGGTACCTGTAGAGATTAGCTCTCTAACCGTGCTGTGCTTACGACGTATTTGTCGTCTCTTACAGTTATAATAATGGTTCTGAACTTTTGCAATAGCCGTGGTACTATCGCAATGTATCAACACAGCCGGTATCGGTTTTTCCCATAAGGGAATCTCTGCTAGCAGATTTCTCAAATACTCTGCTTCTTCACTAGCTGTAGCTAGTGTTATAATCTCAGACTCCATAGTAGACTGAGCCAAGATAGTCTGTTTCTTGGATTTCCAAGAAATAGCTCCTCCAGCGATGCTAAATATATAGTCACTGGTCGCTTTAGAATCATCTGATAAAGTATTCTAGTCTGCATCTGAGAATCCTTCAAGTACAGCTGGAAACTTTTCATAATGTAATCCAAGGTTCATAGTTCGTTTAAGGTATCTCATGACCCTTTCAATAGCATGCCAGTACTCTATACTAGGTCTACTGGTAAACCTGCATAATAATCCCACGACATAGGCAATGTCGGGTCTAGTACAATCAGTGGCATACCGAAGGATGCCAATGATGCTCGCATAATCAGACCGTCTTACACCTTCACTAGTGTTTTTAAATAACTTTACACTTGGATCGTATGGTGTACATGCAGGTTTACAGTCAAAGTAATTATATTTCTTTAGTATCTTCTCAATGTAATGAGACTGATCCAAAGAAATTCCCTTTTCTGACCTAGTAATTTTAATACCAATGATTACACTCGCCCCACCTAGATCTTTCATGTCAAAATTGGCACTTAATAAGGATTTGACTGAATTTATGGCATGAATGTTTGACCCAAAGATGAGTAGGTCATCTACATAAAGGCATATAATAGTGCAAATGTCATTCTCAAATTTGTAATAAATGCATTTGTCACTTTCATTAACTTTAAAATCATTTGAAATGATTAAGTTATCAAATTTTTCATGCCATTGTTTAGGTGCTTGTTTTAAACATTATAATGATTTATCTAATTTGCATACTTTATGTTCTTGACTATGTACTACAAATCCTTCAGGCTGGTCCATATAAATTTCTTCGTCTAATTCACCGTTCAAAAAAGCGGTTTTAACATCCATTTGGTGTATTAGTAAATTATGAATGGAAGCAAGTGAGATTAATACTCGAATGGATGTTATTATAGTTACAGGTGAAAAAGTATTGAAGAAATCTATATTTTCTTTTTGTCTAAAACCTTTAGCTACTAGTCGTGCTTTGTATTTATCCATAGTACCATCAGGTTTTAGTTTCTTTTTAAGTACCCATTTACAGCCTATAGATTTACAACCAGTGGGTAAATCTGCCAAATGCCAAGTCTTATTGGATTCAAGAGAATCCATCTCATCATTTATAGCCTCTCGCCAGAAATCGGCATCTAATGAAGATAAGGCCTCTTGGAGGTTTAAGGGATCCTCCTCTATAGTAAAAGTGCTAAAATCCGAACCAAAATCTTTTTCGGTTATTGCTCTTTTACTTCTTCTAGGTTCAACTTCAGAACTTTTATTAAGTTCTGTTCTAATAGGCGTACTTAATGCGCCCCCACTATTCCTTATTTTAAAAGGAAATTTAGTTTCATAAAACTCGACATCATTTGATTCAATTATGTTATGTGCATTTATATCATAAAATCGATATGCTTTGCTATTAATAGCATAGCCTACAAATACACATTCATATGCTCTACTTGCCAATTTTATTCTCTTAGGGTCTGGAATGCGAACATATGCTAGACAAACCCAAGTTCTAAAGTATGAGACATTGGGTTTATGATTCTTTAAAATTTCATAAGGTGAAATTTTATTCTTAGATTTAGGGATTCTATTTAGAACACAACATACAGTCAATAAAATATTCCTCCACCAATGTTTTGCTGCACCAGAATTTAGTAGGATGGCAACTACTAATTCGGTAAAAGTCCTATTTTTTCTTTCATCTTTACCGTTCATTTCAGGTGAATAGGGTGCAGTTCTCTCATGTACAATACAATGTAATTTATAGAAGTCCAGAATTGAATTAGATTCATATTATGTTCCTCTATCACTACGAAATCTCTTGATTTTCCTATTTGTTTGATTCTCAATCTCAGTTTTGAATGTTTTAAACATGTCAAAAGCATCACTTTTATTTTTCATAAGATAAACATATGTGAAATCAGAACAATCATCGATAAAAGTGATAAAATAACGATGTCCATGTCTAGTCAATGTGCCATCAAGTTCACATATGTTAGAATGAATCAAGTCTAAGGGTTCAAATTCTCTATCAACAGATTTATGAGGTTTCTTTGTGATTTTTGCTTGTGTACAGAATTCACATTTATCAGATTCAGATTCTGCTATCTTAGGTATCATATCTAGAGTGCTCATGTTATGAATTATCCATTTATTACCATGACATAATCTAGAGTGCCAAATATTAAAATCACACAACATATAAGCAGAATCATTCACTTTATTAGATTCAACATTTAATTTGAACATTCCCTCACAAGCATAACCCTTTCCAACAAAGTTTCTCTTATACACTATGGTATACAAATCAACCCCAATAAATTGAGTAAACCCTGCCTTATTAAGGAGATAGCCAGACATCAGATTCTTCCTCATCTCTGGAGTATGCAAAACATCTTTGAGGATCACAGTCTTTCCAGAGGTAAACTTGATCTCCACGTTTCCAATCCCTGCAACTTTAGTGGTGTGAGAATCTCCAAGCAACACTTTCTGATCATAAGTAATTTTAAAATTTGTTGCTTTCTTGAAGACGATTCGGCGATCTGGTCGGTGGTGCAAAACCAGTTCGTACTTCTGTCGCCGCCTCTAGGATAAAACAGCCTCTCTAAAATGAATAACTGATTTGCTTTGCACAACAAATCAGTGCAGATTTGCACTTTCGAATTTAACTGCTCGAAAATTTCTAGAAGAATATTTTTGTAATGGTGGAGGAAGAGAAAACAGATTTTTTTTTCTGTACTAATCTCGTCTACAACTGAAGATAATATATAGACATGATTAGGGCTGAACGAAAATACTGGTCAGTGGAGGAAAATAGGATCTGCGAAATACTTGGTCAAAAGTTTACCGCTTCATATATAAGTCGGCTCAGAAATATTTTCCATATTTAAAAACTGGTTCGAAAAATGCAGTGTTTTCTGGACCAAAAATATAAGTGTCTACACCACATAGCCAAGACCCAAGCCCAATCCCGAACCAAACCGAGCCGCGCCGGGCTGGGTCGGGTCGAGTCAAGTCGGTCGGTCGGAGCAGCAGCCACCATCCTCATCGTCGGTAGAACTCCATTTTCTGATGCCATCGTTTGAAGTGCAGACCTTCGAAACGAAACGGGGCAGCAGTCATTAATGGGATCTGGAATGCAGAGGAAGGAGCAGCATCATCTATGGTTGTTGTCGAAGCCATTGTTTCTGATCGTCTTCAAATTGTTGGGAAACAACGGCTGAGTCACGTACTTTGTCGCTTTCTTGAAGACGATTCAGCGATTTGGTCGGTGGTGCAAAACCAGTTCGTACTTCCACCGTCGCCTCTAGGATAAAACTGCCTCTCTAAAATGAATAACTGATTTATTTTGCATAACAAATCAGTGCAGATTTGCACTTTCGAATTTAACTGCTCGAAAATTTCTGGAAGAATATATTTTCTTTTTAATGGCGAAGGAAGAGAAATTTTTTTCTGTGCAAATCTCGTCTACAACTGAAGATAATATATAGACGGGATTAGGGCTGAACGAAAATACTGGTCAGTGGAGGAAAATAGGATCTGCGAAATACTTGGTCAAAAGTTTACCACTTCATATATAAAAGTCGGCTCAGTAATATTTTCCGTATTGAAAAACTGGTTCGAAAAATGCAGTGTTTTCTGGACTAAAAATATAAGTGTCTACACCACATAGCCAAGGCCCAAGGCCCAAGCCCAATCCCGAAACGAACCGGGCCGGGCCGGGTCGGGTCGGTCGGTCGCGCGCGCGCGTGTGTGGTGGTCATGATGCATGGTCTCCCTCTCACAACAAAGCATGCATTGGGAGCCCAAGGCACCAACATGACTTCTTAGAAACAAATATAATTACTTGCATCTTTCTTATAATCCCATGATGTGGGGGACTATTCACAAATAGGAGGCATCATAAACTTATTTCATATTTTAAATAATTCATAAAATTTCCAACATCATCACGTGCAAAACGCATATCGTAACACACGTTAATATTTCATCTAAATTTATGGTTCTAGATCTAAATTTAAACCATTTTACTTGGTAAACGAATTATATTTTGGAAAGAACTTTAAATTTTAAAATTACTTATTGTTCTAAAATAATTTGTTTTTGTTTAAAAAATTGAAGTTAAAATAATATGACACTTATATTTTAAAATCATTTTAGACAACAGTGTGCATATAAAGAGCTAAGTCTGTCGATTGCACTATAAGTTGCAACGATGGTGAACGTACTCGTTAATTACGTATGCCATGTACATGTTGCAAGTATACTACATACAACGTATTTGTTACGTTGTAAGATTACAGTTAAAACAAAAGTTCCACAAACGAAATAAATAAAATAAAGACTTTATTTAAAATATTTTAGATCAGATCTAAAATCGGTTAATCTTTGCAGACTGTTAGAGAACGCAAATTATCACAAAACCAATTGGCAATATGAAGGATGAGCTTTTAATGTTTATACTAAATTTATTTTATAAATTCTCCAGAATGTAACTTGTTTCAACAAGCACCCGCATGTGTGACATATCCTGAAACTCACACGTAGATCTTAGAAGTGACGTGGGCAAGTGTGGCTTGTGCACACGAATTAAACTTTACCGTGATATCATGTTAGAGAACCCAAATTATATCAAACTAATTGGCAATGTGAAGGGTGAACTCTTAATTTGTATACCACATTTATTTTATAAATCTCCCGATATGGAACTCGTCTCAACACAGAGGTAACAAAAATTCGAATATGAAAAAATAAATAAAATGAAATTCACTAAGTCAACCTGCTATGACTACACCAAAGTCATTCATGTTGCACTGTACTTTTTTCAATCATGTATTTGTCTTTCAGTACGAATTTGTGAATGACAATGTATAATGGATTGTTTTGGCTTTTATGTTTCAAAGTATCATCATGTTCCGATGCTCACAAATAAAATAATTGATCAAATGTTAACGCACGATGTTATGAGTGAGGGTCTTCGCGTATGATATTTTACTCAAAATAATTTAAATATTTTATACATGAAGATTCTCAAACTACCACATATAAGCCATGCCATTTTATTTTTTTGGAAAAACACAACTATAAAGTTCAAGTATTTATAATTTAACAAAAAATGGATTTGGAAATTCAAATTCAAATGCATTAAACAAATCAAACTTCTATTAATTCTCCAACCTTTCTTTTCCCAATTTTTTCATTATATTCTAAATAATGGAAAGACTATTTAAACATGGAAGTTTGAATAATTAAGAAGGGTAAGCAAAAGATCATCCCTTTTTATCAATAGTTCACCGTTTTTCTGTAAGATGAAGAAAGATCCTCTGTGCTTTGGGAAAACGATCCGTCCTACTATTCCCGACTCGGAGTAAAGCCCAACGTATACTCAACCCGATCCAGTACGGTGGATCCCTAATTTTGTTTCCTATAAATTGCCTCTTGTTAACGTTGTAACTATCATCTCGCCGCCATTTTTTTTGGGTATTCTTCTTTGTAAACCTCAGTCAATTCCATCGTGCCTCCTTCACTTCTCTTTCTCCAGTGGCATACAGCTAATCCAATCACGGAAGCATTGTTCGATGATGCTAATCTGACCTAGCGTTACGTGAACTCCTTGGTCAGTTAATTTTACGCTCGACGCTAATTTTGAAATGATTTGTTTTGCAATTTAGTTTCGTTCGTCAGTTTTTTATCCTCATATCTTTTTTGTTTCAAAAGTTTTGCCAGGCGATTGTGAACGTATTTTACACAGCTCACTATGAGGAATCCCGGAACAGTTGATTTTTTAGTCCCTGGGCTATTTAAGTTTCCCTTTTTTTATTCTTTTCATTTTGATTTGTGTACCTAGCTATGATGATATTACTTACCCAGCTCATTATGAGATCTATCAGTTCGATGGATAATGAATGGATCAAGTAATCAGATCTGAGCTTAGTTTTATTTTTCTCATATTTAGTGCTGATTTCCTATGATGAGTTATTAGAAACCATGCTAACTCTGATGTTATGATTAATCATTGTGTTTTGTCTGAGGAAATCAGTTTCACACAGTATATGATATAATTTTATGGTCCGTTCAAACTTAATATCGAAAGCATCGGAATATTTATATGCTTTACGTCAGTTGTTTCTTTGGATAAGCGATGATGACATAAGTCTAATCCCAGCTCTATTAGATTTCCATTCTAAATGGCATATCAAGGATTAAAAATAAGATGTATGTCTGAGCCTAATATCATTAACATGTTTATTATTTACCGTACTTCTGTTGTAAACCTGGTTTTGCTTGCATTATATTCTTTGCTAAACATAAGCATATTGCGTTAATGTTGAGATAACTATTGTGGTATATGTACTAATGTGGGCATGGTTGCTAATTGCTTCCATGACTGAGAAGCAAAGGGTGCGACACGAGTCTGATGAACTTAAAGCGGGGAGGGCTTACATATATGAAATCCATCCAGCGATTAAAGTTTACCTGATTTTAGTAGGAATGACAATGAGCCGTGTTTCTCGTGCCCTAGACCCGATCCGGACTTTTTAAACCTTGTCTCAGACCCGCCCCTTGGGCTCGGTGTGGGTTTGGAATTTCGCTTTGTACCCAAAACTCGTATGAGTCAGGGTCGATCCGACCCGTTCCGCCCTGCGATCCCGTGATATTATGTTCTAGTGTACACAAATTTATATATTTATATTTTTTTATCATTAAATGATTAATTATATGCATATTATAACGTGTTCACAATGACGAGAATATTATAAAATGAGTTGTAAGATAATAATTCAAAATGTATGCATCTGTTATTGTATGATTATCATTGATGCAACTTAATACAATTAAAATTTTATAGTTTGTCAATTGAAAGGATATAATATTCAAGTTGTAACCATGTAAATCTAAGAAGATTAACAAGTAATAGTTATAAAGTGTTTGAATGATATTTTGATCATGCGGGTTGGGGTGGGTTAGCCATGCCCTAGACCCGATCCTGGATCCGGATCTTCAAAAGCGGGTTGCAGGTCCGTCCGTCCCGAAGACACTATGGGGTGAGTTTAAATGAATCAAAACAGGGGCGGGTCAAGCGGGTTTGGACCCTAGACCTGTCCTATTGTCATTCCTAGTTTTAAGTGTATTCCTAAGGTCACCGAGCTGTTAGTTGAGGGATACAAATCAAGTAAAACTGGCGTTTGGTCGGATTGCCCACCGACCGAGCCTAGCAACCAACCTGATGTTTTAAGCATTACTTTATTTATTTATTACCAAGTTTCATGTTTATGTTTTTGCTCTTTTTCCTCGCTGATGCTTTTTTCCCTTGTTGATTCTTTATCTATACATGAACTTGAGATTACAAGGAGTGAACGATATTTGATAGGATAAATTCAAGAGTGGTTAATTGGGAAATGAAACTATGTCATTAAAGCATCTTCGTCGGTTGAATCGTTCGAGTGTAAGATCCTTATCGACATTACTTTTTATTTTGTTTGAAATGTTGAATAAAAAACATTGAATGTACCAATTTGTTATAAAAATATATTTTCCAAATCTTAAAATTGAGCTGTGGTTAACAGTAGAACAAAATGGTATTTTGGCAGTAATTGCTGTTCTTTTCGTCCATCTCTTCGAATTTGTGAAAGCACTACAATTATGGCATTTCTAGCATTACAGGGAGATGCACACGTAAAATGCATATCCATGTATTTTTGTTTCCTGCTCAAGTACTTACAATGGATATGTTCTTAAGTCCCCTGGAGTTGGAATTGAATAAATCTTTAAGAATAAGTCATCGTTAGTGTTGCGTTAGTTTTGGTCAATAAAGCTAAGTTATAGATGATAAAGATTGAAATATATATCATTAATGGTATTAATGAATATTATTAATGATAGCCTTTATCAATAGGAATTGAGCCATGTTATTTTTGCTTTGATTGTTTTTTTTTTTTTTTTTAGTTTGTTGTAAGGCTGTTTAAAAGCCATTTCTATAGGAGATTGTTAAAGGGACTTCATATTTTGTTAAGGAAAGGATAATTTTAAGGTGATTCCAGTGTAATATTATTTTGTTAAGGGAGGCTCTAGTTTATTTTGAAAAAAGGAAAAAGAGACATGACTATCCCTGTCTCGTCACTTACGTTAAACTCTAACTTGCTAAATTTTGCGCAGCTAACAAACGTGTGAATTACTAAACATTTCAATTAAACAAATTCGATACAACGTATTAGATCTAAGTTTTCCTTTCTTCATTTATTTTAAATTAACTATACCAATTCCAATATGAAATTACAATCAATTACCTAATATGGTGCCTTCATCACCCACAAACTTTTTTGGTGTGTTTCCATTACATTAACTATATTTATTTTTTTGTTTTTATGTGCAACATTAAATTTTAAGCATTAATTAAGATTTAGGTTTTACGATTTATACTAATGAGGATTATAGATGGTTAATATCGGAATTTAAATTTATATGTTTAAGGGGAGGCTAATTTATTTTGTCCTCCCCATAACAATTATATAATAAATAAAAATTCGTCCTCTCTTTAACCAAATGTGGAGTACCTTCAACAATCCCCTTTCTATTCCAGTTTAATGTATTAGAGAATACCCTTTCAGAAATCTGCAAGTAGTTTTGACTTTTTTTGTGTGGTGTCTTTTCAATCACCCATAAGTGAAGTGGTTTTGATTTAATTTGTTGTAGCGGCGATTTGTAAATGACTGTTGCTAAAATTACTTAAATATTGTATTAGTACTAGTATTATCGCACAATAGTGGGAAAACCGACTGTTAAGATGTTCAATATAAAATAATTTGTTAAAACTTATTTTTTATATTAGATTTTGTATAGTTTGAAGGAAAATGGAAGTAATTGAAAATGTGTAAATTCAATTACACAGAATTGTATATATAAACCAACTTCAGACTAAGAATAAGCAATCACTGTATTGATTTGAATCAATCACAAATACATAAATACATTTTTATTATATTTCAAGTAAGGTCAGTTGTTTGAGATCTACTCGGACCATCAAGTTGACATGTTAACCAAATTTAAAAAAAAAACTCACTATCATTTTTTTAAGTAGCCATCATGTTATACCTGTAGTGCACATTCCAAAATTATATTTGAATTTATCCTTAATATATGTACAATATATTTTGATTGCTATAAACACTCCAAAAAATGCTTTATGTCTATATAGCATTTGCAAATCTTGGAAACAGGAACTATGTTACACCATTGTTTGCATCTAAACTCATATGAGAGATTATAAGTTAAACTCATATATATATATACACACACACACACACACACACACACACACACACACATACATACATATCTTATGGCGCTTTAACTTAACTATTTAAGTGGACATTTCAGAATTCATTTTTAGCGAAATTTAAGGCTATAACTCTAGACAACTTAATAGCTGTAAAGTGCTATACTGTCAAACAGGATCTTGACCATTGCATTGTGCATGATGCTAATCAAATGTCAGGCTTCATTAAGCACAAAATTTCATGTTAAAATATAAATTTATTAAGAGGACTCCAAACATATACACGATCAAACATGTTTAATATGTTATTTTAGTTTCAATTAACAAGTGACTAATAACCTAAAGCCATTAACAGAGGATTTGTCCAAACAAGCCAACAAACGAAATGAACGGAGAACATGATGTCATCATTAAAAAAAATTACGAAATAGCACATAAGCCATGAACATAGAAATTGAAAGGGATTTCTGTTGAATAGGTAAAAGCTAAACGAATGCATGCGGTTTTGAGATCCAGAAAAAATGCTTGCTGATCAAATTATACTTCGTGTAGTAAACAGTAATAGCTCCAAACAACATTTTTTTTTTTAAATTTCAGGTGCAAATATTATGTCACCTTTTCAAATATATCGATACAAAAGAGGATATGGATGTAATAACCCGGAAATCTGGGCCAATTTAAATTTTTTAAATTGGCAATTTTAATGAATTTTGAATATTTAAAATGAATTATTTTAAATAATATCGACGAGAAATTTATTTTGAATAGAATTAGAACGTATATTTTCATTTGGATCGTCGTTAGAATATAAATATTTATATATAATTATAAAAGGAATTGAAAATGGCGCGGTAGTTCGATAATTCGATTTCAAAATTCAAATTAATGTACCGGGTGCAAAATAAACCGGATTTTAGTGAAACCAAAAATATTTAAATCTAATCGAGAATATCTTTCCAACGAATCCAAAAAATCAAGATTTTCATAGCGGGAATCAAAAGATATGCCCAGTTGAAAATTCAGAATAGTCGCTATGGAATTCAGGCCCTTAAAAATGGCCATTTTGCAAACGACCTCGGATTTCGACGAAACCACTTTTGTTGGATCCGCGATGTCAAATTATTGCTAGGTTTCAAATTTCATAATTTTTCGAATCAATATGTGGGCGTGGCAAAGGAAAACGTGTTTGACCAGTTTCAGTTGATTTTAATCGACTGGAAAATGACCATTTTTCAAACGGTCTCAGAATTGGGCGAAACTAGTTTTGTTAGGACCGTATCGTCAATACGAAGCTAGAAAATATTTTTTTGGAATTTTTCGAGTTAGTATGGGGCCCCAGTAAATTGAAATGTGCGTTCAAATTCAATATATAGAGTTATATGTTGATTTTTACGAAAATTGATCGAAACGATCGAATCAGCCTACGATACATATCCCATTGTGTTCGGAATGTGGGTAATTAGCTAGGAGCGACAGACGGTGGGTCTCGTTTAGAGGCCGAAATTAAAAGTTACTTTTTGAAAATAAATAAATTAAATTAATATATATATATATATATATATTTATATATACGTTGACTTCCTCTCTCCCGCCCCTCCCTTTCAATTCAGATCTGAACGGAATAAAAAAAAACCCTAGCCTACCGCGCACCCCCCTCCTGCTGCCGGCCGCGCACCCCCCTCCTGCTGCCGACCGCGCACCCCCTCCTCCTGCTGCCGACCGCGGACCCCCCTCCTGCTGCCGACCCCCCCAATCTAGCGACGCGCACCCCTCCCCCTTCAGCTCCGACCTCCCCTCGTGCTCCTCGACTGACGTGAAGACCCCAACTCCTCTCTTTTCCTCTTTGAGCCACAAGACAACAGCGAAGCTCCTTCTTTTCTTTCCTTCTTCGATGTATGTAAGTTTTGTTTTTAATTTATTTTATATAATTAGCATTTGTATAATCAGTTTGTTTTATATGAATTAGCAAATATAAAAAGATTAGTCTTTTTGTTTGAAGAAAGAACGATTTTTATTCAGGAGAAAGGTCGGATTTTTAGTCAAGTAAAAATTCGATTTTTATATATTGAATAGCAAAGTAAAAAATTCGATTTTTATATATTGAATAGCAAAGTAAAAATTCGATTTTTATATATTGAATAGCAAAGTAAAAATTCGATTTTTATATATTGAATAACAAAGTAAAAATTCGATTTTTATATATTGAATAGCAAAGTAAAAATTCGATTTTAATATATTGAATAGCGAAGTAGAAATTCGATTTTTATATATTGAATAGCAAAGTAAAAATTCGATTTTTATATATTGAATAGCAAAGTAAAAATTCGATTTTTACATATGTAGAGAATACGGGCAAAGAAAGTGACAAGAGGCAAGAACGGCGAAGATTTCTACATAAGAAGAGTCGTGGGATTGGATTACCTAATCTATGAGAACTTCTCACCTTTTAATTTTGTTTTCTAGTTAATAATATATACTAGGATGCAGACGGTGTTTAGTAGCACCTGACACTCGTCGTCCACAGACCATGGACGGCTTGTATGCTTGTTTATTTGATTTTGATGTGTAGTTGATTGTGTGATGTGATGTGAAATGAAATAAAATATTTATATAGCTAAAAATATTTTATAGTTAAAATAGAATTTTTAACGTGTATATGAAATGAAATAAATTAACATAAACAAACCGAACGATTTGTTTATATACACACATTTGACTGATATTGATTGGGACGATAAATTTTACACATCGCCCCAACTGCACAAATAAAATCTGTGTTTGATTGTTTGAAAACCCCACACGGGTATTGGGATGATATATGACATACACTAGCCCCAATAATTAGCTGTATGTCGATCGATTGATGGACAGACTGTTATGAGCGTTAAATATTTATATTTGATGCTTATACAGTGTAGAATGCACTTTGGATGATGGTTGATTATTCATCGTTGTTATTGTATACATGTATTGTAGAAAATCCATATGATTAACATTATATGGTAATTGATTGGGCCTCATTCCAGTTTTGAAAAAGAATTATGTGAATAGAAATATTTGAAAAAGAAATATATGAAATAGGATATTTGAAAATAGAAATATATGAAGCCGTGTTGATTAGATTGACGCCATTTTGACGTGAACGATATTTATATCGATTTTATTCATTTTATAATGAATATCGAAAGTGATTTCAAAATCTGATATTTTGAAAAGAAAATGAGTTCGAATTGAAATTGAATTGAATTGAAAACGAACTGAAATTGAATTAGAAATCAATTTGAATTGAAATCAATTAGAAATGAATTTAAACGAATTTATATTGGAAAATATAATTTTGATTTGAAAGTGAAAAGGAAGTTGAAATCGTTTTGAAAACGAATTTAAAACGATTTATAAAATACGTTTTAAAAGGAAATCGATGAAGTATATATATTATATATATAATATAATGGCCTGAATAGAACGCGCCGCGTTGCGGCAGTTCGCGAATTTCGACCATTGACTTCGAATTGACGTTGCGGGAGATTCGACCGTCGGATTCTCCTAAAACCGGAACCGTTGGGTTCGTATCGAAAAGAGCTTTCTAACGAATATTAGAAATTAGAAATCTAACGGTTGGATTTGGAATTATGTCCAAATCAAATTTGGAAAAGGTCGCTGTAAGTACAGTTCGATGGCCGTTGATGAAAATCGACTGTACAGGCCTTGATAAAATTATTAAAAATAGTAACAATTTGTGTAAAATCATAAGAAATGATTTGTGAAGATTTGGGATGAAAAACTCCATATTTGAAATGATAAAAATAGATTTTATCGAAATGAACTAGTTTTGAACTAGAATTATAATTCTATTTATTTATAAATAAATAAATTGAATTTGAAAAGGATTTTAAAAGTAACCAGAATTTCCAATAAGTGAATTGGAACGGATTTGAATCGAAATTGTCTTCGGAATATTTCGATGTTGGATTTCGAGATGATACAGATATTGTTATGGTAATTTGAAAGATATATTTATATCGTTATTTCCAATACGATATTTGTTTGTCGTAGAAGTTGATAATGAATATAAGCCGATATATTTTCTATTCAGAGCCTTGTATTTAATATCAAATGTGATTTGGGTTTGTCATGAATGGTGTCTTCATTAACACTGTTCTTAAGCCCAGGTGAGAAAAGATTAAATCTTTTTATTTAGATTTAATGAAGTGTACCAATTAAATAATATTTAATTGGAATTGAATTGGTATTGATTTTTGGGTTTATCGTGAACAGTGTTTAAATAACACTTGTTCTTTAACCCGATAATTATTGGAATGTGATTTTGGGTTTATCGTGAACCGTGTTTTAAATGACACTGATTCTTTAACCCAGTTAAAGATTAAAACTAAGTGGAGTTTTAATGAATCTTTAATTAGATTGAAAAGATCGAGAATGGAGTATCGCCAGTTTTACTCCAGGCGATAGTTAAATCTTTAATTAGATTTGAACGTGAAATGGTAATTGAATTTACCGATAACGCCGTGGTGTTAGATATGAAGTATTACCAGTTTTACTTCATGGGATGAATAGGTTGGGATTGGGAAATAAAATAAATGATTACTTCGTTGTGGTTCACTAATCCCGACTAGTTTGAATTGATATTCAAAAAGGAGATTAAAGAATAAATTTAAAGAATTTATCTTTGATAAAATTAATGGGAACCTTTCCCAAAATATAAGAATATTTGAATAAAAGAATATTCTGGATTGGAATGAAGCGTATGTTGTGTTTGTGTAACACCTGTTTATTATATATGCGAGTTGTTCAGAAAGACCGGGTTTATCCCATTCTGAATAACTGATTCGACGTGGTGTCGAAGATGAAGACGGTGGTTGAAGACCGGAGGTCTTCACGTCGTTTGGATAATTACTGATGATCTTGATTGGGCCGTACACCCAAGAAGATGGAAACAGTTGGTGGTCGTCCAGACGTGCTTGGAGATCGATGGATATGCGGGGTACTAGGTGCCTCCGGTTTCGTTCACACCCAGAACGAACTTGTAAATGGACTGTGTGTCTGACATTGGATTTTAGTCTGTGTGATTGATTTCCATTAAATATATATCTGTTTGGCGGCGGAGAATTTATTCTCTTGCTTAACGCCCTTCTCTGAGACGTACGAGCTCAGGGGTAATATACTGATGGATATCAAACGCATAGAGTGAATTGCCTGTGTGGCATGCCTAAGTGGCAAGTAATCAAGGCTTCTGTTGAAAAGCAAAGTCTTGTGGTTGATGATCAAAGCACGGGCTGTGTGGCGTAGCTTTGTGTAACGTTGATTCGCGAGCCTCACACCCCGGTGGTGAACCAAAAACGGGAGAGGACCTCAGGGAGGACATGCGTTTCTTTCTAGCTAAAAAGTGGCGTCAGTGGTTTTACACGCCCTGACGAGTTTGACTTATATGGTTGTTGCTGTTGCGAGGCGCCTCGGTTTGATCGGACGATCCGGGTCCGATGGAGTCATTTAGTTGGCTCACCTACGCCCTAAAGGGCGGGAAAACGCAGTGTTCAGGCATTTTAATCCACATCGATAGACCGGCCCTGTCGCTCCAAAGGACGATGCGTTCTGTTCCTCAGGGGCGGGCTAGAGCGTCTCGAATCGGTAGAGGACTATCTTTTGCCTCGGTTCACAGATGGAAATCCAACTTCCAAATACATGATATTTGCGGTTTTGACTGTAGAGCCTAATATGGCGACATGATAAATGGTACACATGCCGTCCATGATTGATATTTATGATTGAAATTGTTTTAAACACTATACACTTATAATAGTAACAAATGACTTGTTTTAAACGTATCAAGCATGCTTTAGCTATTATAAGGGGAAAACCCTATCCCCCGGCTTGCGTTGCATTGTGTGATAGGACCTGGGTCTTATAATAGCTTTATTTTTCGTTATTTAGCATTGCGCTGTTGTTTTATGCACTGGTATTCTTGGGAGGAAAACGGTTCCGTGTTATACGTCGTGGTCCCTTGATTTACCTAACTTTGTAAATAAAGATTAATAACTGTTTTAGTTCTCACACCAGTCTCATGACTGACCTGGAGTTTATTGTTTTAACCTAAACTCTGGGTGCCCTTATTTTGACACGGGCAGCTAGTAGTTTTGGTTTTGCAGATTTATATTCACAGGATCCTAGTTTACAGCTGGAATGATATCCGGAAAGCTTTGTATCCGTATATCTCCTTCAGTTGTGTTTTGTATTATTTCCGCTGCGATGTATTTAAATGTAATTTAAATCTCTGATATTTCTGTGTAATATTTATTCATACTCTGTATTCTGATGGAATTGTTGTAATATACAATGAAATGTTCTTCCGTCTGCGTTCTATTTTGTCGTGTTCTCAAAACAATCAGGCGTTTCGAACGATATAGATCGGTTTAGCGACTGATTCGGATCGAGCGAAATTCCTTTTCGTCACAATGGACTAGTTCTACAGATTGACTAAATCAACATTAATAAGTTTGTAGCATGATATTATTTTGGTGGAGCTATGAAATCTCAATCCATTCAACTTGGTTCTAGACTAGATCAAAAATGGATATAATATATGACATCAAATGGAACTGCCTATCAAAAAAAAAAACTCGTTATCATTATTGGTAATTTCTATATTATGGTAAACTGCTACTAATGCACAACATATTAGAATACGTGTTTTTTCAAGTTTGAAGCTTGTTTTCTAAACTTCATATTGTATACAATTTCATACTTCTTACAAACTACCATTTATGCTCTCTCGCCTTCTGATGATGCACATGCTATGAGTGTTGTGACTCTGTTGTACAAAATAAAAAAATGTTAGTCAAATATAAAACAATCAGAAAATAGAAAAGTACGTGAGTACATATTACGTATTACACCTCTCGAAAATATGATCTAAAAAGATATACATATTACTTACTTGAGTGTACTATAAGGGGTGTGTGTATGTGCTTGTCACACAATATATTTCTTGAGTTAATACTTAATACATGTATCAAGTACTAAATATCATATGGACAAATCAAAAGAAGTTTTTAGTAATATTGGATGATGCATCATTACAACACAGTGTTAAAGTTTACTGATAACTGTTGTAATGCCCTTGAAACTGATAAGAAAGTCCAATTTAGAGTTGTAACATTCCTAATAGATCTCAATCGCTAGATGCACAAAACTATATCTAAGATTACGGAAAATGAAATAATCATTTACAAATGTAAAATAAAACATATATATCCCATCTTTCTATAAATTTATTCATAATTAAACATAACCATTGGATTTGAGATATTCATTTATGAAATTAATAATAACCCTATAACACAAAGTCATGAACACATATTAAAGAATCCAAGAAGGTAGCGGAGGAACAAATTTTCAGTTATTTTGAAATAGAAGTAAACTGGTGATCCACGTTTGCATTGACTTTCAGATTTCAGTCCTGTTATACACCTTTCAGTAAAAATTGCAAATTATTTTAAAAATAGAGATTGAACAAATAAAGAAAAAATGTTTGCTAGAATAGATTATGATTGTCCAATACAAATAATTGTTGAAACCGGCTAGGATCTATTTTGCATACCTCATAAAATTTAAATTATATGTCGTATAGAGAATTAAATAAGCAAAAAGCATTTTGAATTTTAGTATCATATAAGTTCAAATACAAACCATGATCTGAAACTGCTAAATTTATATTTTGCATACCTCATAAATTTGAAAGTCAATGTGCATGTATTCCTCAAATAAACTATTTCATTAAGCTTAAGAATGAGAAGCCGGATATTAAAGATATTTAAATTATATGTCTCCACGTTTTGCAGAATAAAAGAAGATCGTCATGGCCGCAATAGCATTTTTCATGAATGTTTATCCTACTACATATGCATTCAAATAACGTAATCTAGAGCCAATTCAGTAGTCATATTAGTTAAAATTTATACTATATACAACATAAAGTTGTAAGCATTTTTCATATAAAAAACCACCAAATTTCACAAATTTATTAGCATAATCTGATTAACCATGTTAAATAGAATATATTTTATGACCAAAACATATATGGTAATTGACATAAGCCAAAAAAAAATACATCTGTTAATTAATTCACATTTGTTCACCTTTAATTGGATACCTTCCAAAAAATAAATAAAAACAATCAATCTAAAGCTGGAAGTTTTGGACAACCAAATTAATGATTGAAAATCACAATAAAAACCTAAAAATTATGTTGGTTTGATATGTTTTCGAAAATGTTATGAGCTGCAAGTTAAAAGGATTCATTTCCTCCACGTCAACCAATTCTTCATATTTTCTAGAACTTATAAATTTGTTTAAAATTTAAATAACACAGGTAATACACATGACTTATAGAATCTCAAAAGAAATTAAGAAAGGGAAATGTACCATTATAATAAATCATTGATCATCATAATAAACATCAATAGTTGATAAAACTGCATATGGTAAGTAAATGAGCGGTCAGGTGGAGAGCTAACACATAATAGCTGACATGCCAGAAGAAATTGGTGCAAGTCTACTATTTGCTTTAGTGTAACAACCCGAAAATCTGGGCCAATTTAAAATTTTTATTTTGGCAATTTTAGCGAATTTTGAATATTTAAAATGAATTATTTTAAATAAAAACGACGAGAAATTTATTTTGAATATAATTCGAACATATATGTTATATACGTCGTCGTTAGAATATAAATAATTATATATAATTATAAAAGGAATTGAAAATGGCGCGGTAGTTCGATAATTCGATTTCAAACTTCAAATGAATGTACCGGGTGCAAAACAAACCGGATTTTAGTGAAACCAAAAATATTAGGATCTAATTGAGAATATCTTTCCAAGAAATCTGAAAAATCGAAATTTCATAGCGGGAATCAAAAGATAGGTCCAGTTGAAAATTCTGAATAGTCGCTATGGAATTCAGGCCCTTAAAAATGGGAATTTTGCAAACGACCTCGGATTTCGACGAAACCACTTTTGTTGGATCCGTGATGTCAAATCGTGTAAAAACCCGAAACTCCCCCGTAAAGGAAAGAGCGGATAGTTCGAGAACAAGCCACAAAATAGAACGCAGACAAAAGAACATTTCATTGTATATTACAACAATGCATCAGATTACAAGAATATACAGAGTATAAACAAATAAATATTACACAGAAATATCAGAGATTACAATAAATTACATAGCAGCGGAAAATAATACAACACACAACTAGAATGAGATATACGGATACAAAGCTTTCCGGATATCGTTCCAGCTGTAAACCAGGATCCTGTGAATATAAATCTGCAAAACCAAAACTACTAGCTGCCCGTGTCAAAATAAGGGCACCCAGAGTTTAGGTTAAAACAATAAACTCCAGGTCAGTCATGTGACTGGTGTGAGAACTAAAACAGTTATTAATCTTTATTTTAAAGTTAGGTAAATCAAGGGACCACGCGGTATAACACGGAACGGGTTTCCTCCCAAGAATACCAGTGCATAAAACAACAGCGCAATGCTAAATAAAGAAAAATAAAGCTATTATAAGACCCAGGTCCTATCACACAATGTAACGCAAGCCGGGGGATATGGTTTTTACCTTATAATAGCCAAGAATGCTTGATACGTTTAAAAGAAATCATTTTGATACTATTATAAGTGTATAGTGTATAAAACAACTTCAAATCATAAGTATCAATCATAGGCGGCATGAATGCCCCATAACACTATGTCGCCATATATAGGTTATACAATCAAAATCGCAAAGTCGTGTATTTGGAAATTGGATTTCCGTCTATGAACCGAGGCTAGGGATCGTCCTCTACCGATTCGAGACAATCTAGCCCATGTCTCTGGAACAGCCGCAACTGCCCCTTGGAGCGACAGGGCCGGTCCACCGATGTGGATTATAGTGCCTGAACAATACGTTTCCCCGCCCTTTGGGGCGTAAATGAGCCAACGAATGGCTCCATCGGACCCGGATCGTCCGATCTAACCGAGGCGCCTCGCAACAGCAACAACCGCACAGGTGAAAAGTATATAAATGTCAGGGCTGGTAGGTCACTGACACCACCCTAGCTAGAAGGAAACGCATGCCCTCCCTGAGGTCCTCTCCCGTTTTTGGTTCACAACCGGGGTGCGAGGCTCGCGAATTCAAGTTACACAAAGGTGTTCCACACAGGCTGTGCTTTGATCATCCCCACAAGACTTTGCTTTTCAACAGAAGCCTCGATCAATTGCCACATAGGCATGCCACACAGGCAATTCACTCCATGCGTTTGATATCCATCAATGTATAACCCCTGAGCTCATACGTCTCAGAGGAGGGCGTTAAGCAAGAGAATAAATTCTCCGCCGCCAAACAGATATATATTTAATAGAGATCAATCACACGGACTAAAATCCAATGTCAGACACACAGTCCATTTACAAGTCCGTTCTGGGTCTGAACGAAACCGGAGGCACCTAGTACCCCGCATATCCATCGATCTCCAAGTACGTCTGGATGATCATCAACTGTTTCCATCTTCTTGAGTGTACAGCCCAATCAAGATCATCAGTAATCACCCAAACGACGTGAAGACCTCCGGTCTTCGACCATCGTCTTCATCTTCGACTTATCGTCGTATCAGTTATTCAGAATGGGATAAACCCGGTCTTTCCGGATAACTCGCGTATATTTTAAATAAGGGTTACACAAACACAACATACGCCTCATTCTAATTCATCAGTCACTAACCGTAAATTAATCAAGAGAATAATTCCCCCAAATATTAACCCCGAAGGCCGAAACCAACATCAGATCAATATCCAGGAAACCATTCTGCTTAGCTAACCGACAGTTAGTTTCTAAATTTCACATTCATAGGGAAAGGTTCTCATTAATTTTATCAAAGATAAATCATTAAAAATTTATTCTTTAATCTACTTTTGAATTTCGATTCAACTAGTCGGGATTAACGAACCTTACCGAAGTAATCATTTGTTTTAATTTCCCAATCCCAACCTATTCATCCCATGGAGTAAAACTGGTTATACTTCATATCTAACACCACGGTGTTATCGGTAAATTCAATTACCATTTCACGTTCAAATCTAATTAAAGATTTAACTATCGCCTGGAGCAAAACTGGTGATACTCCATTCTCGATTATTTCAATCTAATTAAAGATTCATTAAAACTCCACTTAGTTTTAATCTTTAACTAGGTTAAAGAATTAGTGTCATTTAAAACACAGTTCACGATAAACCCAAAATCACATTCCATTAATTATCGGGTTAAAGAACGAGTGTTATTTAAAACACTGTCCACGATAAACCCAAAAATCAATATCCATTCAATTCCATTTAAAGGTTATTTAATTGGTACACTTCATTAAATCCAAATAAAAAGATTTAATCTTTTCTCAACTGGGTTCAAGAACAGTGTTAGTCAAGACACCATTCACGACAAACCCAAATCACATTTGATATTAAATACAAGGCTCTGAATATAAAATATATCGGCTTATATTCAATATCAAATTCTACGACCAACAGATATCGTATTGGAAATAACGATATATATGTCTATATCTTTCAAATTTCCATAACAACATCTGTATAATCACGAAATCCAACATCGAAATATTCCGAAGACAATTTCGATTCAAATCCATTCCAATGCAATCATTGGAAATTCTGGTTATTTTCAAAACCATTTCAAATTCAATTTATTTATTTAAAAATAAATAGAATAATAATTCTAGTTAAAAAATAGTTCATTTCGATAAAAAATCTATTTTTATCTTTTCAGATATGGAGTTTTTCATCCCAATTCTTTCTAAATCATTTCTTATGATTTTACACAAATTATTACTATTTTTAATAATTTTATCAAGGCCCGTACAGTCGATTTCCATCAACGGCCATCGAACTGCACTCACAACGACCTTTTTCAAATTTGATTTGGACATAATTCCAAATCCAACCGTTAGATTTCTAATTTCTAATATTCGTTAGAAAGCTCTTTTCGATACGAACCCAAAGGTTCCGGTTTTAGGAGAATCTGACGGTCGGATCTCCCGTAATATCCGTTCGAAGTCAATGGTCGAAATTCGCGAACTGCCGCGGCGCGGCGCGTTCCATTCAGGCCATTATATTATATATATAATATATATAATATATACTTCGTCGATTTCAATTCAAAACGTGCCTTATAAATCGTTTTAAATTCATTTTCAAAACGGTTTCAACTTCGTATTTAATTTCAAATCAAAACTGAATACTCCGATTTAAATTCATTTTAAATTCGTTTCAAATTGATTTCCATTCAAATTGATTTCAATTCAAATTGATTGCTAATTCAATTTCAGTTTGTTTTCAATTCAATTCAATTTCAATTCGAATTCATTTCTATTCCATTTCAATTCGAATTTATTTTTATTCAATTCTTTTCAAAATATCAGATTTTGAAGTCACTTGCGATATTCATTATAAAATGAATAAAATCGATATAAATGTCGTTCACGTCAAAATGGCGCCAATCTAATCAATACGGCTTCATATATTCCTATTTTCAAATATTCTATTTCAAATATTTCTTTTTCAAATATTTCTATTTTAAAACTGGAATGAGGCCCAATCAATAACCATATAATGTCAATTATATGGATTTTCTACAACACATGTATATATATATATATATATCAACAATGATGAATAATCAACCATCATCCAAAGTGCATTCTACACTGTATAAGCATCAAATATAAATATTCAACGCTTATAACAGTCTGTCAATCAATCGATTGACATACAACTAAACAATCGGGATTAGTGTACGTCAAATATCATCCCAATACCTGTGTGGGGTTTCAAGCAATCAAACACAGATTTTTATTTGTGCAGTTGGGCGATGTGTAAAATTTATCGTCCCAATCAATGTCCTTCAAATAGGTGTACATAAACAAACCGTCTGTTTTGTAAATGAATATTTATTTATTCACATTCACGTTAAAAATTATATTTTTAACGATCAAACTATTTTATTCAACCTATGAATATTCTATTTGGTTCATTTATTAAATAAAATGTTATCTTTATTTTTCTAAATTATTTTTAGAAAATTTCGGCGGCATAACGGCACGATACTAGAAACGGGACAAGGCCTAGCCTTATCCCCGGTCTAGTGAAGGCCCACGCCATTCACACATCAATAAAATCAATTTCAATTCACCAAACAATTCAATTCAAACCAAATAATCTAACCAACTACACAACCAAACAATTAAACAAACAAGCCATCCATGGTCTGTGGATGACGGGTGTCGGGTGCTACTAAACACCGTCTGCATCCTAGTATATATATATATATATAACTAGAAAAATAAAATTAAAGAGTGAGAAATTCTCACCAATAGCTAAACCACACGCCACGACTCTTCTTATGCAAAACATCTTCGCCGTGCTTCCACTTGGTCCCATCGCACTCTGTTTCACACGGTATGCGTTAAAAATCACATTTTTATTTCAACGCTATATATATAAAAGATTATATTTTTAACACGCTTTTAAAATAGACAAAGATTATATTTTTACAACGCTATTATATAGACAAAGATTATATTTTTACAACACTATTATATAGACAAAGATTATATTTTTACAACGCTATTATATAGACAAAGATTATATTTTTACAACGCTATTATATAGACAAAGATTATATTTTTACAACGCTATAAAATAAACAAAGATTATATTTTTACAACGCTATTATATAGACAAAGATTATATTTTTACAACGCTATTATATAGACAAAGATTATATTTTTACAACGCTATAAAATAAACAAAGATTATATTTTTACAACGCCATAAAATAAACAAAGATCATATTTTTACAACGCTATAAAATAAACAAAGATTATATTTTTACAACGCTATAAAATAAACAAAGATTATATTTTTACAACGCTATAAAATAAACAAAGACTATATTTTTACAAATGGGAAAAACTGATTTTGAATAATACTTTATAAGTAGAAAACTGATTTTTAAATAAGGATTTCTTTATGTAAAAACTTACATTGCTCGAAGGAGGAGGGGAAATGCTCGCTGTCCCGAGGGTGTTGGTGGGCGCCGGAGGTGCTCAGGGTCGGGGCTTCGCTGGTCGTCGTTGGAGGCGGGTTTTCTCAAATCGATTTGGGGTTTTGGTTGGGGCGGCGCATTTCAGAGGAGGGCGGAGGGCCTGTGGTCGTGGGTTGGGGGGGGGGGGGTGCGCGGCCATTAGAGGCGGCGGTGGTGGTCCAAGTCAGCGCGGGGGGGGGGGGGGGGGGGGGTGGCGATGGCTATGGCTAACGACTGGCGCCTGGGAGGTAGTGGAGAGGAGGGGTTGGGGAAGAAGGAGGAGGTGCGAAGGAGGGGGCGATGGATGGTGGCGGGATCGGAGCGGCGGCCGTCGATCTGTGGGAGGGCGCCTCCGTTCGATTTTTACTTTTTTTTTACTTTTTTTTTCAACGTTGAACGAGAATGAGAAGGTAAGGGGAGGGAGGGGGTTCTGAACAAGAAAGGAAGGGGAGGGGGGCATTGGGAAAAAGGGTTTTATTTATTTAATTACTTAATTTAATTTCAAAATGTTGACTTTCTCGTTCGAACTCCAAACGAGCCCCAACGACTGTCGTCCCTAGCGTATTACCCCCATTCCAAACACAATGAGATACGCATCGCAGGCTGGTTCGATCATTTCGATCAGTTTCCGTCAAAATCAACATATATCGCTATATATTGAATTTGAACGCGCGTTTCAATTTACCGCGGTCACATACTAACTAGAAAAATTCCAGAAAAATATTTTCTAGCTTCGTATTGACGATACGGTCCTAACAAAACTAGTTTCGTCGAATTCTGAGACCGTTTGAAAAATGGCCAATTTCCAGTCGATTAAAATCAACTGAAACTGGTCAAACGCGTTTTCCTTTGCCACGCTCACATATTGATTCGAAAAATTATGAAATTTGGAATCTAGCAATAATTTAATATCACGGATCCAACAAAAGTGGTTTCGTCGAAATCCGAGGTCGTTTGCAAAATTCCCATTTTTAAGGGCCTGAATTCCATAGCGACTATTCAGAATTTTCAACTGGACCTATCTTTTGATTCCCGCTATGAAATTTCGATTTTTTAGATTCGTTGGAAAGATATTCTCAATTAGATCCTAATGTTTTTAGTTTCACTAAAATCCGGTTTGTTTTGCACCCGGTACATTCGAAGTTTGAAATCGAATTATCGAACTACCGCGCCATTTTCAATTCCTTTTATAATTATATATAATTATTTATATTCTAACGACGACGTATATAACATATATGTTCGAATTATATTCAAAATAAATTTCTCGTCATTTTTATTTAAAATAATTCATTTTAAATATTCAAAATTCGCTAAAATTGCCAAAATAAGAATTTTAAATTGGCCCAGATTTTCGGGTTGTTACAATCTCCCCCACTTAAAACTTTTCGTCCCCGAAAAGGAAAAAAGTCGAAAGTGATTTGATTAATCAACTCTACGTTCGATCTGGCTTCCATTCTCCAACTTTTCAGTTTCTGAGAATTTCCAAATTTTTCAAAATTTTGGCTAACACCCTAAATTTTCGAAAAATTTCGCCATTACCTCCCCTGCACCGGGAGCCACGGGAAAATCCCGAAATTGCCATACAGGCCTTCAGATCTCAGAAAGAAAAAGAAAAAGCCAAGCGACTAGCCAATCGGCTCATAAAATCATCATCACCCAAACAAAATAGTAAATTATGTAGTAAACATGTACCTATTTGTCGGGCAAACAAATTTTATTCTCTGCTCTAGCCTCCTTGCTATGACCTGTTCAATGTAAGCACATGTATATGCAAGCAAATGCGGCTAATTTTCAATACAATTCGATATTTGATACAATTAGGCGTAATGGTTCAAAATTATCAAACAATTAAACAAACAACACAAACATCAATCAATTAGTGAATTATCCTTTGAAATTCATAACTTTGATATATAGTCAAAAATCTCATTTTTGATGCCAATTCACAACAATAAGCCCTATCTAATTTTTTTGTTCTCACACCAGTCAATAGGAAATATATAGAAATCTCACTTTCGTTACTCGAAAATAAATACTGGCGACGGTGCCCCATCACCAGAATTATCCCCGGGCAACTAGAGTATGATTCTATAACTATCCAGTATATTAAAACTTCGAATACACGTTTGCAAGACATATATGCAAAATCTTTATATATCGGATTGTCCCGATCAATATAGAATAAATAATCAAATACGAATAGTTGATTTAAATTTCAAAACAAAACTTGTTTTTACTTTAAAAATATACTCTTCACACTCGTTCTAGGATACTACTGATCCCATCTCTAACGAGTCATTCCCATTGGATTTTACTAATCCAATATCTGATGAATTGTTTCGTATGGTTCTAGTGTGCCTTGTTCTCTAAGCTTTGTAAACCAAAGCTCTGATACCACGTGTAAAAACCCGAAACTTCCCCCGTAAAGGAAAGAGCGGATAGTTCGAGAACAAGCCACAAAATAGAACGCAGACAAAAGAACATTTCATTGTATATTACAACAATGCATCAGATTACAATAATATACAGAGTATAAAAAAATAAATATTACACAGAAATATTAGAGATTATAATAAATTACATAGCAGCGGAAAATAATACAACACACAACTAGAATGAGATATACGGATACCAAGCTTTCCGGATATCGTTCCAGCTGTAAACCAGGATCCTGTGAATATAAATCTGCAAAACCAAAACTACTAGCTGCCCGTGTCAAAATAAGGGCACCCAGAGTTTAGGTTAATACAATAAACTCCAGGTTAGTCATGTGACTGGTGTGAGAACTAAAACAGTTATTAATCTTTATTTTAAAGTTCGGTAAATCAAGGGACCACGCCGTATAACACGGAACGGGTTTCCTCCCAAGAATACCAGTGCATAAAACAACAACGCAATGCTAAATAAAGAAAAATGAAGCTATTATAAGACCCAGGTCCTATCACACAATGCAACGCAAGCCGGGGGATAGGGTTTTTACCTTATAATAGCCAAGAATGCTTGATACATTTAAAAGAAATCATTTTGATACTATTATAAGTGTATAGTGTATAAAACAACTTCAAATCATAAGTATCAATCATAGGCGGCATGAATGCCCCATAACACTATGTCGCCATATATAGGTTATACAATCAAAATCGCAAAGTCGTGTATTTGGAAATTGGATTTCCTTCTATGAACCGAGGCTAGGGATCGTCCTCTACCGATTCGAGACAATCTAGCCCATGTCTCCGGAACAGCCGCAACTACCCCTTGGAGCGACAGGGCCGGTCCACCGATGTGGATTATAGTGCCTGAACAATACGTTTCCCCGCCCTTTGGGGCGTAAATGAGCCAACGAATGGCTCCATCAGACCCGGATCGTCCGATCTAACCGAGGCGCCTCGCAACAGCAACAACCACACAGGTGAAAAGTATATAAATGTCAGGGTTGGTAGGTCACTGACATTTAGGCTTAGGTTTTGTAGTTATACTTTAGTCAAATGCACGAAGGTGTAATTTCAATGTTTTCTCATATGTTTAGGATTTAAACTTCAATTTCAAAACGTCAGATTATGCAGAGTGGGAAAAGAGAACTAGTTCGCAATTAAACATGAACTTGGAGCCTGATAATATTACATAACGGATGAACTATCCCCTACATCCCCTTTCAAGGTCCCAAGGTGCTTGCCTAGAGACAAAGCAGATGGGATTTCAGGCTAACTTAGGCTTTGTTGGTATATGAAAACGTACCGTTGATTGCAATGGGGAAAATGATGAAACGCGAACTCCTCAAGTTAGACATGCAAATGACTAGGAATTTAATCCCAAAACATGGGAACCTAGTTCTACTTTCAATAATTCTTCAAAAATAAAAAACAAGCAGGGCATCCAGATGAGGCAAAGTACCAGGCAACAATTTCAAAAGCCACATACACATGTAGGCTAGTATTATCGCATGAGATAGCAAAATTATGGTTAATAAAAAAATTATTGTCAGTTGTCTTTTTAAGCTTTAATTATGGGCCACTAAAAAGATAGGCTTATAATTTTTAACGAATTAACATATAATAAATCAAGAATTGCCTATGCTTTGTTTGTACAGTATATACTAATTGTATATTCATACTACTATGAATTTCCTGCCTTTATACAAATATGAACTTACATGTTTATATGTCAATTTGTCAGTACAATTCCATCACTAAACTAATTAGGGAGAAATTAATGCATGAATAACCATAAGATGTGAAACTTACTATCTTTTTAGCCTCATCCAGAAGATAGCCTAAGGCAATGTGAACAACGATGAAGGAATTGAGCGCTGTGAGCACTAACTATTTGGTCCCCGTCTTCAGATCCGATTAATATAAGGAAATCTGTGATGATAAAGGGGACTGGTACTTCTTTAAAGTTCGTTTGATATGTTCCTAGCATCAATAATCAAATCCAACTGCGATCAGTTGATACTTATCACTAAATCAAGATCGAAAGCAAACTTTGATGAACCACACAAACTACAAGAACGGAAGCGAATTGGAGAAATCTAGATGTTGTATGTTAAGGAAATCATCAAGAAGGAGGCAAATTCAGGTGAATATCGACATTTGGGATGGCAACTTGAAGTCTAGGGATTTAGCACACTAACAAAAAATTGGTAGACGAGGCATCATATTTGAAGGGGAAATAATATCGAAGAAACGCGCACTTTCATTTGGGTCTTGGAGATTTGTTAAATCAGTAAAATCAAAGAAGAAATGGTATACGTAACGAGATTTACGGATGATAAAGAGAAAAGAGGGAAAAGAGTTAGCGGCGAAAGATTAGCTGGGAAGAAGATAAAATTAGCGCATTGAATTACACAAATGAGGAAGAAACGAAGCAGAGAAAGTGAGACACGAAATTGAGATTATTTAGCCGATATTCGTTGGGGTGGACAAATTTAATTAGCCCCTCTTATAGTAGAGAAACCTCCCCAACGGTCGGTTTGATTATCTCATAACGATGGGGAATTTTTTTTATATAGAGAAATAACATTTTGTTAATTTTTCACTTACTTATGAATTTGGTAAGAAAAAAATTATTGGTTCTTTTTGAAAAATAAAAACAATGGTAAAAGTGTAAATTCAATTATACTAAGGGTTATATATGTAAATTAGCTTGAAGTCGAGGATTTGTTATCAATGTATTGATATGTATCATTTACCAACACATACTTTATATCAACAAGAATCATAGTACTCTTTTTTTTTCTTTTTTTTGTAGCACTATTATTATTGAATTTGAAAAATAGAAGGACAACCCTAATATATATTAGCTTAAAAAATATATCATTCTAATGAAAATTTAAGTTTAAAAAAATGTAAAAATATATGTAATAAATAATTCATTATTAAACTACATTATTAAAAAAAATTAACTTAAATTGAAGTTGAAGGACATACGAAACAAATATTAACTTAAAACTTGAATTAGATATGAGCAATCAATATAAATAAGGATTTAGATTTTAGTCATGGTTTTAAAACAAATGAAGTGTATAAGTGTGGACCTTCTAATATTTTGTACTGTAAAAAACTCAAATGAGTAGGTGAGCTAATTGATTGTTTTTCCTATCCAAAACAAGTCACTTTCATGCTAGCATTTTCGTGATGTTGCGGACAAAATTATGATTTTGAAGTAAGGAAATCACAATCGTTACTCATATATTTAGTAAAAATATGTAAAGAGAATTTCTATATTGTATATATAAACACTTTCTTTCTTGAAAGAAAGTGTTTCTTTCTTCTGCAATATAATATATGAATAATTTTTATTTGTATTTTTAGTAGAATATAGGAGTAATGGTAGGCAAATGCTACGTCAACTAGTCTTTGAGAGGCTAATCACTACACCATATCAGCCAATTTGGCACACAATGTTGCGGGGATAAAATACGTTTTATAGCCGTATCATATTTGATTGGTCTTAGAGCCGTAGCAAACTACATTTTGCGATCTGCACCACCCTAAACACCATAAATCTGACTGTCCATCGGGGATGCTCCGGATCGGTTCATTTGACACGGTCGTTGGCCAAATCTAATTCGTATCATATTGTGCACCCCTTCAGGCACTCCAAACACAAATTTTGGCCGCTCCCTTTTCCTTTTGTTTTAGTTTAATGGTGATCGAAAACCCAAATTAGGGTTTTCGATCGGTGACCAAATCGTGCCTCCACCTTTCTCTGGAATCTCCTCCTCCGACAGAGATGATTCGATTTGCGTGTCTCCAGCTTTGCACTGGTCAGATCACTGGCATCACTGGCACCAATGATTGACCAGTGCAAAGCTAGAGACCCCAAATTAGGGTAATTTGAAGATTGTGGACTTTGGGTAATTCCGATGTGCTAATCAGCTTATTCTTAATTTGTATCGTTACATTCAGGTAATTCGTTTTACTTGTTCATATCTTAATGTCACTCTCAAGGACGGAGCCAGGATTTTAATTTCCGCCAGGCTAAGTAAAAGATTAATTAAAAAAGGAGCGATCTTGATTATAATAACGTCATTCATAGAGTAGATTTGGGGATATGAATAAACATTTGTACTTGTAGGCAAATGAAATTTAGATAACACATTTACTTGGTTCTTCAAAGAATAGATTTGGGGATGTTGTTGGGTTGGCAGTTTTATATGCTTTGTTAAAAACATAGAAGATTGAAACAAGATCTCCTATCTTGAAATGTAAGAAAACCATGCAGGCAACCAAGTTGCATTGTTTCTATTTTATGTGTAATAATAGATAGATGGATTTCAAGGTGTACAACCCTTCATGTAATACGAGAAGTTGTTAGTGTTTTGAACCGTATGATAGGTTATAACTATGCAGTAAAACCTTAATTGTGCAGGGTCTGCTGGATTAGGATTTCTGTCATGGTACTTAGCAGGAAAAATCTGAGCATTTTTGATATAAACTTCAGGTAATATCTCGCTTTTTTCCATCCCCTCATCTCGGATACACTACATTAGCTAGATTAGCGTGATAGAATAGAAAGGGCAAGGCTATAGCAATATTATATCTACAATATTGCAGCCAAGTGACAAGGAGAATTATTTTGAGTTTGTGGTTTAATACTTTTAGAGCGAATTAGTGAGTCATTACGTGAAAATCATGTTTGCGGAGATTTTGGAGAATGAAAAATAAACTGGTTCAAAGCAAAGGAATTGTTTTGGAGAATGAAATCATGTCATGTAGCATTACATAAACATGTTATACATATAATTGATAAATATGCACACACGAATACAAAGACACGATATGCCCTTCACTGTTATCTGTACGAACACAAAGACATGATATTTTGTGTGCAATCAGGCATAAAATTACTTCTTTTTTCCTGTAGATTTTGGGCGCTTTTGTGTTGCTGGAACTCAGGCGCTGGCTATCACGATTCAGTTTTACTTGCCAATCATCAGGTTCGCATTTTAAGTTTTTGTTTTAAACTGTGTACATAGTAACATATATAAATATTTGTGCTGTTATATATAAAACTTTATGATCAGCATCATGAGCTAGCTTATTCTCATAGTAACATGGATTTCATCGGCATATTGATCAGCACGTACGCTCAATCTTCCCGGGCTCGACTGGAGTTATATATATCAGGCTAATCATATGTTTTTACCTTTTTTTGTTAGTTCGTACTGTTATGAAAATCTTTGACAATTTCCTTTGTATATGTTAGTATGTTATACATTGTGTTCATGTTATGAAAAATCTTGTAAATGCTTTGAGTATATATATATAATATAAATTGTGTTATTCTTGTGTATAAATTGTGGTATATATGCTGTGTTATATGAAAAATATGTGCTACAGTTTCTGTATATATATATATATATATATGTGCACACAAGATATAATTCGATACGGTCAAAGCCCGTGTCAGAATACTACTTAGATACGGCTATAAGCCGTATGTTATTGCTTATGAGATACGGTTTGTAGCCGTATCTAAAAATTTAACACGCCTTTTTTTGATACGGCTATTGGTCGTGTTTAAGAGCCTTAGATACGGCTAAAAACACAGCTTAATCAGCATATATGGTGTAGTGAATTATGTTTTTTTGACATCTTTCTCTCCGTATCAATCCCACTTTTATTACTTCTTTAGTTGAATTTACATATATTATATTGGAATTTCAATGAATAATATATGCATTAATTGTTTTTATAGAAACAATAGCATCCTTCGCATGAATATGCACACATCTGCTCACGAATATGCATGGATATCGAGGTATCAATGGATTTATTTAAGAAAATCATTTTAAAAGGAAATCTTAAATAGGTCAATAGTCAAATAGAGTGAACAAAAAATAAAATATATTGTCGACGTTTTAGTTTTTTTGTTTGTTAATTTTAAGTCATGACTTGAAATCAAGCTAGACTTGTTAATAAGCTTAGAATAATTGCTTTGGCACCAAAAAATTTCAATAAATATGAATTAGTGATAAATGTTAGCCATGATAGTAAGGAAAAAAAATGATCTTAGCTTTTATCAGTTGAGAGGTTAAATTCAATTTAATAAATTTGGGAGTACTAGCGCTAAGGATCGGGCATTCTCAACTTTATGAATTTTAAATGCAAAGACTTTATTATATGTATATTTGGTTCAGATTGGCTTATTTATTGTTTAGCTAACTATTGTGAGCTTTTACAGAACGTTTAAACTTGAATTGTGCGGGAAGCAGCAACAAACTTATATTTTATAACAAGCATGGATGCTACCAAATTTAATACTAATAGTAATAAAACATAACTTAATATTAGTTGTACAAATGTGTCGTTTTCTTCACTCAAAACCCCAGAATGGATTAATTGAAAATTCTCATATCAATGCAAAACCATCTTATCATATGTATCATTGAACAACCATCTAGTAAGCTGACTGTTGAATGATAAACATGATAAGATGTTTTGTATGAATAGGAGCTTTTTCAATTAATACATTCGTAGGTTTTGAGTGAATAAAAAATGACATATTCATACATTCGTATGTCTCTAACTAGTGATGGAATGGTATATGTAATATTATTTATAAAAGGTTTAATTTGGCCATTCATTAGGACTTTTTTTTGACTACCTCCTCATAACAAACCTGCAGATTAGATAGAAAATTAATGTTATTCCCCTCTGCTGTGAGATTTCTATTTTGAGTTCTGATACATTAATCTTTGACTTTCTGCAGGATACCAAATAAACTAGCTTGAGCTTCGATGGATTTGGATTAAAGAAAAAAGTTGGTCTATCAAAATTCGGGTTGTTATAGAATGTGCGCGTGTGTAGGTGTTTTTTCTTTAGATTTTGGAAAGGAGTTTGGTTGATTGCTTGCTTTCTTTTTCTCTGGATTGGTTTCTCATCAGATTTCTACTCTTGCTTGTTTTCTCAAGGGATCTCTGGATTGGTCTTCTCTTAGAGATTTATGTGCAGTGACTTAGGTTCTTTGTGGTTCGATGTGTTTTTAGATTCTAGGTTGCTCAGATTCTCTGCTTGGTTGCTGTTCTAGTTTGGATTTTGGAATTGGTGGTCTCTTGGGGCCTTTACTTCTTGTTTTTGCGTCTGTTGTGTTAGTTGGTTGGCCTGTGTGGCCATTTTGTGTTTGTTTTCTTTTTTTAGTTGTTCAGAAACAACTGCATATTATATTGGTGTTTGCTTTTGTAAGCCATCAGAGAAAGGCTTTTTTTTCTCCATTTTGTGTATTTCTCTGTTGTTAAAGAAAATTCATTAAAAAAAACAATAACTTCGTTCAAAATTACAAAAAATTTGTATTTTACTTTTATTTGGAACAGAAAGTGTAAATATTGAGAAAATAACGTACAATACACATCTTTGCAATTTTTTGGCATAGCATCTCTTTATTATTATTTATGTATATTATTTATTAAGTCAAATGTCGTAATTTTAAAAAGTAAAAGTAAACAATATATATATATCAATAAAAACCAATGAATACTACTTCTACAGATTAAACCGTGGAAAACCGAAAATTAAAAGAAATTAAGTAATAACCTTGATTGGTTATTCTTATTGCATCCCCTCGTATTACAAACTAGAATCAAAATAACAAAATTTAAAAACTACAAAATCTTTGGGATTAATTACTAGACCCGTACAAAAACAATAATTTAAATTAGATCCATGAAAGAATATGTAGTGGAAAATTAGTCATTAAGAATATAGCGTACGATTCAACTGAAAATTAGATTTTAAGTCTAAGAATCAAATGTAGGCAACAATGGGATACATTTATACTATAAAACAATAAATATAATTTCCAACTCACGTAAAAAATGCACCCAAATTCAAATCTAAATTATAATCCTATATTCAACTTCAATCTCTTTTAAGCTTAAGAACCATGTATAAAACGAAATATACATATATTAGAATTACAAATATGAGGAAAGACTTAAGATTGAAAAAAAAAACTAGAATATATTAGACATAGATTTGAGAAATATTACCTTAAAATTGTGAAGGTTGACTCACTTCTCTTATCTTTATTTTTAATGTTTTAACCTTCTTCAGTTTGAAAGTATTTGAATATGTAGATCTAGTTTTATAAGTTTAAGAAGAAAGTGGAGAGGAAGAAATGACCGAGCTTTGTTAAAATGTCCAAAAAGTATGAGAAATAAAGAAAGGGTTAGGCCTTAATTTATTGTGCAAGAATCAACCACGTCTATGCAATAAGATTAGTGTGGTGCTAAGGGAACCCCAATTTACTCTTCCTATTACCGCTACTAAAAAATATCACAAGAATTATCATTACACTCTTCTTACTACCTCACGTAAAAATAGGGGCTACATACCACCGTCACCTTATTTTCCTCTTGTTTCCTATTCGTTTCTCTTTCATTACATTCTAAAACCCTAGTTCTTCAATCAATCAATCAACAATAAATTGTTCGACGTTGCAACAATGCTGAGAAAGAAGAAAGCTATAGATACATCATTGTCTCAACCGCAGTCAACTCAATTAAGTAAGTTTAGGGCTTCAAACGGTAAAAATTTGAATTTTTTCACGGGAAAGATGAAGTAACCAACGATTGCTGTTGATTAGAATTTTCAGATTAGGGATGACTACGTGATCAGTTCGGTAAATAATGGTTAAGTGAGAGATTATAATGAAGAGGTAATGTGGTATTAGGAAGCATACAAAATTTAATGAGTTTTATTTTTTTAATTGCGGTATTAGGAAGAGGATACTGGGATGCCCTTAGCATCGCACTAAGATTATATCAAATTTGGGCTATCAAACCACGTCAAAATAAAGATTTTACCCTAAAGAGGGTCAACCACCCCTATCAAGTGCTCGATAGTTCCGGTTTAGCGCTCTTTGAAATCGGTCAACCTATGAACCTCACACCAATTATGTTAATTTATTTATTTTCGTCCAATATTTGTTTGTAATTTCTTGATATAGACTTAGTCCTCGAAGCTCCAAATATGAAAGTTACTCAAAATTTCACCACAAATGCAATAGAGCAAGTTTCTTGATCAAATTTCATCGTTTGCACATATTTTATATTTAGCACATAACTAAATAATTGAAGTAATTAACGCCAAAATGGCAGGGTGTTTGTAACAACTCGGGATTTCTGAACCAATTTAAAAAAATTATTTTAGCTATTTTAATGGATTTTGAATATTTAAAATGATTTATTTTAAATAATAACAACTAAAAATTTATTTAAATCAAAGTTAGAACGTATAAATTTATTTTAATTATAAAAGGAGCTTGAAATGGCGTGGTAGTTTGGAAATTCGATTTCTAATTTCAAATGAATGTACAGAATTCGAAATAAATCGGATTTCAGTAAAACAAGAAATGTTAGAATCTATTTAATTATATCTTTATAACGAATGTAAAAATTTGAGATTTCATAATATAAATTGAAAAGTTATGTCCAGTTTAAAATTTAAAATAGTCACTAATAGAATTTTTATATATATTTTAATATAATGTATAGCCCTTTAAAGTAGCCATTTTGCAAACGACCTCCGTTTTTGATGAAACCACTTTTGTTGGATCCGGAATGTGAAATTATAGTCAGATTTCAAGTTTCATAATTTTTGGGTTTAATATGTGAACGTTGTAAATTTATATGTGTTTTGACATTTTTAGTTTGAATTAGATCGACCAGAAAATGGTCATTTTTCAAACGGTCTCCAAATTCGACGAAATTAGTTTTGTTAGGACCGTTTCGTCAAAACTTAGCTAGATTTATTTTTCTGTAATTTTTGCAGTCGGTATGTGGTCCCGGTAAATTAAAATATAAGTTCAAATTCAATATATATTGATTTATATTTTAATTTTGATGAAAACTGATCAAAACAGTCAAATTGGCCCACAAAACGTATTCCATTATGTCCAGAATGGGGGTATTTAGCTTGGGGCAACACTCATTGGGATTCTTTTGGAGTTCGGATGTAAAATCACTATTTTTGGAAACTAAAATAATTTAAATATAAATACCAACCAATTGCAGAATTTCTAAACCTAAGTTCATTTTCAGAAAAACCCCGCCGCCTTTAAACCGATTCACGACATATTCCGCTCAAAACCAAATTGCTTCATATCTTCAAAATGGAGCAACGATTCAAGAAACTTTCTAAAGGGAAATCGAAGAACATCGAGTGATCTACATATCCAACGGGGAAGAACTGATTTTGTATTGTATTTTGCTCGATTTCATCACTCAAGCCATCGCCGTTCGCCCTCGATTTCCATGCCATAGGGACCACCGAGTTCATCGAGGTGGTGGCTGTAGGCGCGGCTCACGGAGGCCATCGAAGTGGTGCAAGTCGATCGTCGTCCAGCCCCTTGGTTTTGGTGAAAAATTCAACCCTAGATTAGAAGGGGGTTTTTAACGTGAGCAAGTGTTTGAAAAGAGGGAGGAAGAAGGTTATATAATTTAATTAATTACCATGTTAATTATTTTAAAAATGTCATCAACCTTTAAATGTTAATATCTTTCTCATACGGTGTCGAAATCGCGTGAAATAGGATCCGTTGTGATCGTGGAGACGAGAGCTTCACAACAAGACTAACTAGGTCCAATTTGGAGCTTGATAAAATTTAGGGCAGATTTAAATGCAAACTGTCCAATGAAAAATGACGAAGTGGACACCGATGATGAGAACTCTATCTCACTCAAATTATTTTACAGTTATTATATAATAAGTTATAGATGGGGCTTAGTAGCTCCTGACACTATTTTTTTGTGCAAACCATGGATGATTTGTGTGATTTGATTGTATTGTGGGAAAAATTAATTGTATCGTGGGAAAAATTGATTGTATTGTGGTATTATTGGATTGATTGATTGTTGTGTATGGCGCGAGCCAGTATCAGGAGAGGGATAATGCTAGACATTATTCCGGTTCTGATATCGTGCAGTTATAATGCCGATTTTTTTTTGTAAATAACATGTACAAATTATTTATATATGCGATATATAAATTATCTATATACGCCGTATAAAATTTTCCTGAAATAAAATAAATATTCATTTACAAATCGGGCGGTTTGTTTATGTACGCCCATTTAACTGACAATGATTAGGACAATAATATTTTATACATCGCCCAACTGCACAAATAATAAACAGTATTTGTTGGTTGAAACCCTACACAGGTATTAGGATGATATTTGACATACACTAATCTCAGTTGTTTAGGTGTATGTCAATCGATGGGTTGGCGGACTGTATAAGTGTTATTTATTTATTTTAATGCTTATACAGTTGTAAAATGCACTCTGGATGTTGTATGATTTTTTAATGATTGTTTATCATTATTGTTGTATACATGCGATGTATGAAATCCATATAACTGAAATTGCTTGGTAATTGATTGAGTCTGATTCCACTTCAGAATTAACAAATATTTTAAAATAATATTCGACAAATAATCAAAATGTGATTTTGATGTCCGATTTTGGATGGATACGAAAATATTTAAATGTGAAGTCAGGTTAAGTAGTTAAACGCCATTTTAACACGAACGGTATTTTCTGTCGATTTTATTCATTTTATAATGAATATCAAAAAGTGATTTCAAAACCTAATATTTTGAAAATATTATCATTTTAATATTATAATGATATAAAATATTCAATTTTGATTTAAAATTGAAATAGAAGCGGCAATCGTTTTAAAATGAATTTATATCTGAATTTATAAAATACGTTTTGAATGGAAATCGACGATATGTATATTATATACATATATAATGGCTTGAATAAAACGCGCCGCGTAGTGACCGTTCGCGAATTTCAACCATTAACTTCGAATTGGTGTTACGGGAGATCCTACCGTCGGATTCTCCTAAAACCGGAACCGCTCGGTTCGTATCGAAAAGATCTTTCCAATGAATATATGAGATTTAATGTTGAACAGTTGGATTTCAAATTATGTCCAAATCAATTTCAGAAAAGGTCGCTGTGGATGTAGTTTGGTGGTCGATATTGAAAACAGACTGTACGGGCGATATTAAAATTATTAAAAATATGGAAAATTTATGTAAATTCATAATAAGGGTTTTGGAAAGATTTTGGATGAAAAATTCCATATTTGAAAAGACAAAATTATATTTTTTTTTATCGAAATGAACTAGTTAATAACTAGAATAATAATCCAATTATTTTTAGAAATAAATAAATTGGATTCGAAAATGTTTTAAAATAACCAGAATTTTCCCACGAATAAATTGGAATGGATTTGGAATGGAAATAATCTTCGGAATATTTCGATAATGGATTCCGTGATTACACAGATATTGTTGAGCAATTTGGAAGATACAGATATCGTTATTCCCATTACGATATCTGTTGGTTTACGAATTTGATATTGAATATAAGCCGATATAATTTCTATTCAGAGCCTTGTATTTGATATCAAATTGGATTTTGGGTTTGTCTTGAACGGTGTCTTAAATAACACTGTTTCTAAACCTAGTTGAGAAAAGAATAAATCTTTAAATTAAGATTTAGTGAAGTTTTCCAATTAATTAATATTTAATTGGAATTGAATAAAAGAATTGGATTTTTGGGTTTATCGTGAACGATGTTTTAAATAACATTGGTTCTTTGACCCACTTAACAGTGAAGAATATGATTTGGAATTTATAATCTTCAAATTAAGGTTAATGGAATTTTCCAAAGTAGAGATTTCCAATTTAATATATTAAATTGGAATTGAATGGATTTCGATATGGTAATAATTGAGATGAGCTTCTGTAAAGGAAGACCGTTACTATATATGGTATTTAAAGGGCTTTGCCGTTATTCCATATATATTATTAGTCTGATATGGGAATTTATATTGATTATACACTGTTATGATTTCCGTGTAGATTCCATTTTGATGGAAGATGATTTTGAGTTTATCGTGGACAATGTTTTAAATAACATTGCTTCTTTAACCAAGTAAAGACAGGATTTATTTCCTAAATTTGAATAAACATTAAATAATGATTTTTGGGGATTAAAGCTAAGTGGAGTTTAATGAATCGTTAATTAGATTGAAATGTTAATGTGGTAATTGAATTTTCCAAATTTGAGAAGTGTTCGAAAATGGAATATCACCAGTTTTACTTCATGCGATTGTTAAATCTTTAATTAGATTTGAACATGAAATGGTAATTGAATTTACCGATAACACAGGTGTTAAAGATTAGTTTGATAAACCTTAATTTGGTTTAAACTGTGAAAAGATACTATAACATCTTTTGAAATGATTTCCAAAGAAATGGATTAAACAATGTGTTTAAAAGTGATAATCTTTAATAAGATTAATGAGAACCTTTCCAGAATAAAGAAATACGAATAAAAGAATATTCTGGATTGGATTGAGCCGTATGATGTGTTTTTATAGCACTTGATTATAAGATACGCGAGTTATTCGGAAAAACCGGGTTTAACCCATTCTGAATAATTGATACGTCGACTAATAGTCGAAGAGATTGAAGACGGGGCAAGATCGACGATCTTCACATCGAATGGATGTGTTGCTACTGATGCCCATGATCGGAGTAGCTACCTTGAAAGGGATACAGTGGTAGTTGTCCGGACGTATTTGTTGATTGTTCGGATATGCGAGGTTCTCTCTCCTGTATTGGACATACGGGACGAGGAATAAGGTGCCTTCGGTTTCGTTCAGACCCAGAACGGACTTGCAAATGGATGGTATTTCTAATGTTGTATTCCTTTATGCTGTATTCGTTGATCTCTGCTAAATATATATCTGTTTGATGGTGGAGAATTTATTCTCTTGCTTAACACCCTTCTCTGAGACGTACGAGCTTGGAGGTTATTTACTGGCAGAAATCAATAGTATGGTATGGATTGACAATGTGACATGCTGAGATACATGGATCAAGGCTTTTATTGAAAAGCAGAGCCTTGTGGATGACGACCAAAGCATAACTTTAATTAGCACAGCTTTATGTAGCGTTAGTTCGCGAGCCTCACACATCCGTATGATGGTGAACTGATGGTTAGATCAGTATACTTTCGAGAGGAGGATGGATTCGGTCAACCGAGATAGGCTGGGTGTGGTCTGTCCATACCTGGTAGGGATAGGGCACACCCCCCGATTCTCAGAAGGATAGAGTATATGGCGTTTTCTCACGCACGGGACGTAAACCGTTGAGATACTCGATATCCTGGTTATAGAGCAGATGTGTATTACGACATTTTCTCATGCACGGGACATAAGCCGTTGAGTATTACACTACTCGATCGATCTTTCGGATCATTGGCCATCATGATGCAAATCCAAACTTCCAACATGACATTTTTCGGTTTTAGTTGTAAACCTATGTATGGCGACATAGTGGGATGGGACTCTCATGCCGTCTATGATTGATACATTTATATTTGAAGTTGATTTCTTCACTTATAGTAATAATAAAGATAAATTTCGCATACCAAGCATATTTGGCTATTATAAGGTAAAACTCAATCTTCCGGCTTGCGTTGCATTATGTGATGGGACCAGAGTCTTATAATAGCTTCATTGTTCTTTATTTAGCATTGCGTTGTTTGTTTAATGCACTGATATTCTTGGGGGTGAGCCCGTTCCGTGCTATACGGCGTGGTCCCGTGAATTACCTAAGTTTAAAAATAAAGATTTAATAACTGTTTTAGTTCTCACACCAGTCCCATGACTGACTCGGAGTTTATTGTTTTAACCTAAACTCTGGATGCCAATATTTTTTCCACACGGGCAGCTAGTAGTTTTGGTTTTCGCAGATATTTCTTATCCTAGGAGCCTAGATTATAGCTGGAGCTATATTCAGAAAGCTTTGTATCCGTTATTTCATTCAGTTGTGCTAGTCATTGTATTTATACATTTTAATTCCGCTGCTATGCAATTCGAACTCTAATATTTTCCAATGTATATTATTTATTTATACTCTGATATCTTGTACTCTGATGTAATTGTTGTAAGACCAGTGAAATGCTCTATTTTTCGTCTCTGATGCATCATGTTCTCAATTCAATCCGGTCTTTCCCATAAGGGGAAGTTGGGTCGTCTCAGTTTGGTATAAGAGCTTTGGTTTACAGAGCTCGAGAACAAGGTACATTAGAACCAAATGAAAGAATTCATCGGCGATAGGATTAGTAATATCCTATGAGAATAACTTGTTAGAAATAGGATCAGTAGTATCCTATAATGAGTTTGAAGAGTGTAATTTTTAAAAATCAAACTAGATTTTGAAAATTTTATATCTTATTATTCGTATTTGAATATTTATTTTATATTGAATTTGGACTATCGAGTATATAAAGATTTTGAATATACGTGTATTTGAAGTCTCAAATATACTGGATAGATATAGAATCACACTTTAGTCGCCTGAAGATGACTCTAATGATGTGGCCACAACATCAGTATATGTATTTGAGTTTCGAAAGTGAATATCTATATAATTTCCAATTGACTGGTGTAAGAACCAAAACATAGTTAGAATCTATTGTTTGTGATTGACATTGAAAATATGATTTTGAATATATATATATATATATATGTAAGAGTTATACATTTGAAAATTTAACCAACAAATTGATTGTTGGCTGTGATGTCTGATTATTGATTCAACTAATAGAAATATTGGAATGATAAATAAAGCACAAATCAAGATATTTGTTAAGTGAAAAATAATATTATCCCTCTTGATGAAATCATAAAATATTATGTAGAATATGGACGACTATGGCTTATCTCATACTGAATTCTGGATGACTCCGAAACAAGCAAGAAGAGATCACAAACAAGTAGAAAAAGAAAGAGAGTTGAACTTCGGATCACACATGGTTGTTTATTATCGTAAATGCAGAAAAGAAGGGCATTATGCAATTCTATGTCCTGAGAAAAAGAAGAAGAAAGAGAAACAGATAAGAGTGGACATAGTTTGTTATAAGTGCAAAGAGACGGGACATTTTATACATAAGTGTCCAAAAGCAAAGAAAAAATCCAGAAAACTAGGAAAAGAAAAGAAGTGCTTCCAATGCAAAGAAGTAGGGCATCTAGCCCGAGATTGCCCGTTAAAGAAGGGTGATTAGAAATCCAAAGGAAAGGAGCTATCTACTTTGAAAATTATGCAAGATAGAGGCACGACTTCCTAGAAAGCTGGGTTTTAATGTAATGAACTAGGATTTTGGATATATGCATGTATATGTATGATGTTTGTATGAAGGTATGGATGTTTTTTGTTTTAAAGATGTATCAGTATTGTATAATATAACTAATATAAGGAAAATATTGAATTATGTCGAATTTAACATCACATGCATATTGAACTGAATTGAAAATTGATTGAAATTGCATACATATACATGTATATCTATTGAACAGGTCATAGCATGGAAGCTAAGAAGAGGAATAAAATTGTATGCCCGAGAAATAGGTGCATGTTTACTATATTAATTGGGTTTGATGATTTTATGAGCCGATTGGCATGCCGCTTGGCTTTTTCTTTTTCTTTTTGGATGATGACGGCCCTATGAGTCAAGTTATGGTTTTACCGATCAGCCCGTACAAGGGAGGTTATGGCAATTTTTTTGAAAATTTAGGGTGTTAGCCAAATTTTTGAGAAATTAGAAAATCCTTAGAAACTAAAAAGTTGAAGAATGGAAGTTGAGTAGGTTGGTTAAACAACTTTCAATTTCGTTCCTTTTCGAGGACGAAAAGATTTTAAATGGGGGAGATTGTAACAACTCGGAATTTCTGAACCAATTTAAAATTTTTATTTTAGCTATTTTATTGGATTTTGAATATTTAAAATGATTTATTTGAAATAATAACAACTAGAAATTTATTTAAATCAAAGTTAGAATGTATAAATTTATTTTAATTATAAAAGGAGCTTGAAATGGCGCGGTAGTTTGAAAATTCTATTTCTAATTTCAAATGAATGTACAGAATTCAAAATAAATCGAATTTTAGTAAAATAAGAAAAGTTAGGATCTATTTAATTATATCTTTATAACGAATGTGAAAAATTGAGATTTCATAATATAAGTTGAAAGTTATATCCAGTTTAAAATTTAAAATAGTCGCTATGGAATTTATATATATTTTAATATAATATATAGCCCTTAAAAATAGCCATTTTGCAAACGACCTCCGTTTTTGATGAAACCTCTTTTGTTGGATCCAGAATGTCAAATTATTGTCAGGTTTCAAATTTCATAATTTTTTGATTTAATATGTGAGTGTGGTAAATTTAAATGTGTTTTGACAGTTTTAGTTTGAATTGAATCGACCAAAAAATGACCATTTTTCAAACGGTCTCCAAATTCGACGAAATTAGTTTTGGTAGGACCATATCGTCAAAACATAGCTAGATTTATTTCTTTGTATTTTTTGGAGTCAGTATGTGGTCCCGATAAATTAAAATGTAAGTTTAAATTCAATATATATTGATTTATATTTTAATTTTGATGATAACTGGTCAAAATAGTCAAATTGGCCCATGAAACATATTCCATTATGTCTAGAATGGGGTGTTTTTAGCTGGGGCCGACACTCGTTGGGATTTGTTTGGAGTTCGAATGTAAAATCACTATTTTTGGAAATTAAAATAATTTAAATATAAATATCAACCAATCGCAGAATTTCTAAACCTAATTTCATTTTCAAATAAACCCCGCCGCCTTTAAACCGATTCACGATGGATTCCGTTCGAAACCAAATCGCTTCAGATCTTCAAATTGGAGCAACGATTCCAAAAACTTTCTAAAGGGAAATCGAAGAACATCGAGTGATATACATATCCAACGGGGGAGATCTGATTTTATGTTGTATTCTGCTCAATTTCGTCACTCAAACCATCGCCGTTCTCCCTCGATTTCCATGCCGTAGGGACCACCGAGTTCATCGAGGTGGTGGCTGTAGGCGCGGCTCACGGAGGCCGTCGAAGTGGTGCAAGTCGATCGTCGTCCAGCCCCTTGGTTTTGGCAAAAAATTCAACCATAGATTGGATGGAGGTTTCGAACGTGAGCAGGTGTTTAAACAGAGGGAGGAAGAAGGTTATATAATTTAATTAATTACTTCGTTAATTATTTTAAAAATGTCATCAACCTTTAAACGTTGATATCCTTTTCATACGTTGTCGAAATCGCATGAAACATGATCCGTTGTGATCGCGAAGACAAGAGCTTCACAATAACTTGGTCCAATTTGGAGCTTATTAGAATTTAGGGCATATTTAAATCCAAATCGTCCAATAAGAAATAACAGAGTGGAAACTGATGGTGAGAACTCTCTCTCACTCAAATTATTTTACGGTTATTATATAATAGGCTGTAGATGGGGCTTAGTAGCTCCCAACACTATTTTTTTATAGAAACCATGGATGATTTGTGTGATTTGATTGTATTATGGGAAATATTGATTGTATTGTGGTATTATTGGATTGATTGTTGTATATGGCGCGATCCTGTATCAGGAGAGAGAAAATGTTAGACATCATTCCGGTTCTAATATCGCGTCATTATAATGCCGATTTTTTTTGTAAACCACGTGTATAAATTATATATATATATATGCGATATATAAATTATTTATATACGTTGTATAAAATTCTCCTGAAATAAAATAAATATTCATTTACAAATCAGACGGTTTGTTTATGTACACCCATTTAACTGACACTAATTGAGAAGATAATATTTTACATATCGCTCAACTGCACAATAATAAATAGTATTTGTTGGTCGAAACCCCATACAGGTATTGGGATGATATTTGACATACACTAATCCCAATTGTGTAGCTGTATATCAATCGATGGGTTAACAAACTGTATATGCGTTATTTATTTATTTTAATGCTTATACAGTTGTAAAATGCACTCTGAATGTTGTATGAATTTTTAATGATTGTTTATCATTATTGTTGTATACTTGCAATGTATGAAATCCATATAACTGAAATTATATGGTAATTGGTTGAGTCTGATTACAGTTCAGAATTAACGAATATTTTAAAATAATATTCAGTGAATAATCAAAATGTGATTTTGATATCCAATTTTGGATGGACACGAAAGTATTGAAATGTGAAGCTTTGTTAAGTAGTTAAACGTCATTTTAACATGAATGTGATTTTCTATCGATTTTATTCATTTTGTAATGAATATCAACAAGTTATTTCAAAACCTGATATTTTGAAAATATTATCATTTAAAGATTATAACGATATAGAATATTCAATTTTGATTTAAAATTGAAATAGAAGTGGGAATCATTTTAAAAAGAATTTATAAAATACGTTTTGAATGGAAATCGATGATATATATATATATTATATATATATAATGGCCTGAATAGAACACGCCACGCAACGACCATTCGCGAATTTCAACCATTAACTTCGAATTGATGTTACGCGGGATCCGACCGTCGGATTCTCGTAAAACCGAAAACGTTAAGTTCGTATCGAAAAGATCTTTTCAATGAATATAAGAGATTTAAATTTGAATGGTTGGATTTTAAATTATGTCCAAATCAATTTTAGAAAAGGTCGCTATGGGTGTAGTTCAGTGGTCGATATGAAAACCGACTGTACGGGCGATATTAAAATTATTAAAAATATGGAAAAATTATGTAAATTCATAATAAGGGTTTTGGAAAGATTTTGGATGAAAAATTCCATATTTGAAAAGATAAAAATATATTTTTATCAAAATGAACTAGTTAATAACTAGAATAATAACCCAATTATTTTTAGAAATAAATAAGTTGGATTTGAAAATGGTTTTAAGATAACCAGAATCTTCCCATGAATAAATTAGAATGGAAGTAATCTTCGGAATATTTAGATATTGGATTCCGTGATTACACGGATATTGTTGAGGAATTTGGAAGATACAGATATCGTTATTCCCAATATGATATCCGTTGGTTTCAGAACTAGATATTGAATATAAGCCGATATAATTTCTACTCAGGGCCTTGTATTTGATATCAAATTGGATTTTGGGTTTGTCGTGAACGGTGTCTTAAATAACACCGTTCTTGAACCCAGTTGAGAAAAGAATAAATATTTAAATGAAGATTTAGTGAAGTTTTCCAATTAATTAATATTTAATTGGAATTGAATGAAAGAATTGTATTTTTAGGTTTATCGTGAACAATGTTTTAAATAACACTGGTTCTTTACCGCAATTAACAGTGAAGGATATGATTTGGTATTTATATTCTTCAAATTAAGATTAATAGAATTTTTCAAAGTAAAGATTTCAATGGAATTTTCCAAAGTAAAGATTTCCAATTTAATATATTAAATTAGAATTGAATGGAATTCGATTTTGTAATAATCGAGATAAGCTTCTGTAAAGGAAGACCGTTACTATATATGGAATTTAAAAGGCTTTGCTGTTATTCCATTTATATTATTAGTCTGATACGGGAACTTATATCGATTATACACTGTTATAATTTCCTTGTAGATTCCATTTTGATGGAAGATGATTTTGGGTTTATCGTGAACGATGTTTTAAATGACATTGGTTCTTTAATCCAGTAAAGACAGAATTTATTCCCTAAATTTGAATAATCATTAAATAATGATTTTTGGGGATTAAAACTAAGTGGAGTTTTAATGAATCTTTAATTAGATTGAAATGTTAATGTGGTAATTACATTTTCCAAATTTGAGTAGTGTTCGAGAATGGAGTATCCCCAGTTTTACTTCATGCGATTGTTAAATCTTTAATTAGTTATGAACGTGAAATGGTAATTGAATTTACCGATAACACAATGGTGTTAGATACGGAGTACTATCAATTTTGCTCCATGGGATGAATAGGTTGGGATGGAATAATTAAATGAATGATTACTTCGGTAAGGCGTTAATCCCGACTAGTTTGATAAACCTTAATTTGGTTTAAAATGTGAAAAGATACTATAAAATATTTTGAAATGATTTACAAAGAAATGGATTAAACAGTGTGTTTAAAAGTGATAGTCTTTGATAAGATTAATGAGAACATTTCCAGAATAAAGAAATACAAGTAAAAGAATATTCTGTATTGGATTGTGGCATATGATGTGTTGTTATAACACTTGATTATAAGTTACATGAGTTATTCGGAAAGACCGAATTTAACTCATTCTGAATAATTGCTACGATGACTAACAGTTGAAGAGATTAAAGACGGTGCAAGACCGGCGATCTTCACATCGAATGGATGGATTTCTACTGATGCTCATGATTGGAGTAGCTACCTTGAAGGGGCTACAGTAGTAGCCATCCAGATGTATTTGTTGATTGTTCGGATATGCGAGGGCCTATCGAATAAGGTGCCTTCGGTTTCGTTCAGACCTAGAACGGACTTGCAAATGGATGGTATGTCTGACGTTGTATTCCTTTATGTTGTATTCATTGATCTCTGCTAAATATATATAGTTGTTTGGGGGCGTAGAATTATTCTCTTGCTTAACACTTTCCTCTGAGACGTACGAGCTTAGAGGTTATATATTGACAATAATCAATGGTATGGTATGGATTGATAATGTGACGTGCTAAGATGCATGGATCAAGGCTTTTGTTGAAAGGCTCTTGTGGATGATGATCAACGCATAACTTTATTTAGCATAGCCTTGTGTAGCGTTAATTCGCGAGCCTCACACATCGGTATGATGGTAAACTGATGGTTATATCGATATATTTTTGAGAGGGGGATGGATTCGGTCGACCGAGATAGGCTGGGTGTGGTCGCTCCACACCTGGTAGGGATATGGCACACCTTCCGATTCCCAGAAGGATAGAGCATACGGTGTTTTCTCGTGCACGGGACGTAAACCGTTGAGATACTTGATATCCTGGATATAGTGCGGATGTGTATTACGGCATTTTCTCATGCACGGGACGTAAGCCGTTGAGTATTACACTACGTGATCGATCTTTCGGATTAGCAGCCATCATGATGGAAATCCAAACTTCCAATACGACATTTTTCGGTTTTAGTTGTAAACCTATATATGGCGACATAGTGGGATGGGGCGTTCATGCCGTCTATGATTGATACATTTATATTTGAAGTTGATTTCTTCACTTATAATAATAGTAAAAGATAAATTTCCCGTACCAAGCATATTTGGCTATTATAAGGTTAAACTTTATCCTCCGGCTTGCGTTGCATTATGTGATAAGACCTAAGTCTTATAATAGCTTCATTGTTCTTTATTTAGCATTGCGCTGTTTGTTTTATGCACTGGTATTCTTAGGGGTAAACCTGTTCCATGTTATACGGCGTGGTCCCGTGAATTACCTTACTTTAAAAATAAAGATTTAATAATGTTTTAGTTCTCACGCTAGTCTCATGACTGACTCAGAGTTTATTGTTTTAACCTAAACTTTGGGTGCACATATTTTCCTCATGGGCAACTAGTAGTTTTGGTTTTCGCAGATATTTCTTGTCCTAGAATCCTGGGTTACAGCTGAAGCTATATTCGGAAAGCTGTGTATCCGTGTATTTCATTCAGTTGTGTTAGTCATTGTATTTATGCATTTTAATTCTGCTGCTATGTAATTTGAACTCTAATATTTTCCAATGTGTATTATTTATTTATACTCTTATATCTTGTACTCTGATGTAATTTTTGTAACTACAATGAAATGTTCTATTGTTTGTGTCTGATGCGTCGTGTTTTCAATTCAATCCAGGCTTTCTCTTAAGGGGAGGTTTGGGTTGTCTCAGTGTTGCACTGCCTGTAAAGGAGGTTTCATGCATAGCCCTTACAAGGTAGTTGAAATGACCCAAACTCGCCTGTAAGGGAAAGCCCGGATTGAGTTGAGAACACGACAAATCAGAACACAAACAGAAGAACATTTCATTGCTATTACAACAATTACATCAGAGTGCAAGTATATAACAGAGTATGAATAAATAATATACATCGGAAAAATATCAGAGATTATAATACATTACATAGCAGCGGAAAAACAATACATAACACAACTGAAAGAGATACATGGATATAAAGCTTTCTGAATATGGATCTAGCTGTTAATCCAGGATCCCGGGAAAAGAAATATCTACGAAAACTAAAACTACTAGCTGGACGTGTGGAAAATAGGGGCACCCAGAGTTTAGGTTAAAACAATAAACTCGGGGTCAGTCATGGGACTGGTGTGAGAACTAAAACAGTTATCTAAAACTTTACTATAGAAATAAAGTAAATCAAGGGACCACGCCATATAACATGGAATGAGTTTTCTCCCAAGAATATCAGTGCACAAAACAAACAGCGCAATGCTTTTTGGAAAAATGAAGCTATTATAAGACTCAAGTCCCATCACACAATGCTACGCAAGCCGAAGGATAGAGTTTTCCCTTATAATATCCAAACATGCATGGTACGTTTAAAACAAATCATTTTGATATTACTATAAGTGTATAGTGTCAAAATCAACTTCAAATATAAATGTATCAATCATAGACGACATGGGTACCATATATCATGTTGTCATACTAGTTCTACAACTAAAACCGAAAAGTCACGTATTGGAAATTGGATTTCGTCTATGAGTCAAGTTCAGGGATGGCTCCTCAGCGATTCGAGACACTCTAACAAATGCCTCAGGATCTCCCGCTGTGAACCCTTGGATGCTTCAGGGCCGGTCCTCCCTTACGTTTGAGGATTAGTTATTCCTGAACAAACGTTTATCGGTCCTATCGGATCTATCCATCGGCCCCGTAGTGACTGATATATCCAAAGCGCCTCGCAATACATCATCCACATAGGTAAAAAAAACCATAAATGTCTGGGCTCCATACCATGACACCACCCATAACTAGAAAGAAACGCCGTGCACTCCCTGTAGTCGTCTCATACCGAGGTGTGAGGCTCGCGAATTAACGCAATACGCAAAGTTATGCTATTTAAAGCCATGCTTTGATCATCAACCATAAGACTCTTCTTTTCAACAGAAGCCTTGATCACTGAATCTTTGCATGCCACACTGACAATTCATGCCATGCGACTGATATCCATCAATATATAACCTCTAAGCTCATACGTCTCAGAGAAGGGCGTTAAGCAAGAGAATAAATTCTCCGCCGGCAAATAGATATATATTTAATAGAAATCAATCAACACAGAATGAAATCCAGTGTCAGACACACATCCATTTACAAGTCCGTTCTAGGTCTGAATGAAACCGGAGGCACCTTATTCCTTGTCCCATGTCCAATATAGGAAAGAGGTCCTCGCATATCCGGTCGATCTCCAAGTACGTCTGGACGATCACCACTTATTACCTTGTCTTGGGTGTACAACCCAATCAAGACATCAGTAATCAACAAACAATGTGAAGAACTCTGGTCTTCAACCACCGTCTTCATAGTCGACTTTTAGTCATCATATCGGTTATTCAGAATGTGATAAACTCGGTATTTTCGAATAACCTGCATTTTTATAATCAATAATCAAGTGCTATAAAAACACATCATACGCCTCATTCTAATTCTGAATATTCTTTTATTCAAATATTTATATCCTTCGGGAAAGGTTCCTATTAATTTTATCAAATATAAATTCTTTTAAATTTATACTTTAATCTTCCTTTGGATATCAATTTCAAAACCAAGTTAAGGTTTAACAACTAGTCGGGATTATCGAGCCTTACCGAAGTAATCATTTATTTATTAATCACAATCCCAACCTATTCATCCCATGAGTAAAACTGGTAACACTCCATATCTAACCCCATGGTGTTATCGGTAAATTTAATTACCATTTCACATTCAAATCTAATTAAAGATTTAACTATTGCCTGGAGTAAAACTGGTGGTACTCCATTCTCGATCATTTCCCAAATTTGATAACTTAAATTATCTCATTCACATTTCAATCTAATTAAAGATTCATTAAAACTCGACTTAGTTTTAATCTCATAAATCATTAATCAATGATTATTTAACTTTGGAAACCCAAACATGCCACATTGACAATCTACACCGTACCATTGATTTCTGCCGATATATAACCTCTAAGCTCATACGTCTCAGAGAAGGGTGTTAACCAAGAGAATAAATTCTCCGCCACCAAACAAATATATATTTAGCGGAGATCAACAATATGGTTCGAAATACAATGTTAGACATGTAATCCTGTCTTTAACTGGGTTAAAGAACTAATGTTATTTAAAACACAGTTCACGATAAACCCAAAATCACATTCCATTAATTATGGAATCTTCATGAAAAACAGATCAATATATATAATTGATATCAATTTCCGTGTCCGACTAATAATATGAATGGAATAACGACAAAGCCTTTTAAATTCCATGTGTATTAACAGTCTTCCTCCGTAGAAGCTCACTTCGATTATTACCAAATGGAATTCCATTCCATTCCAGTTTATTTTATTAAATTGGAAAACTTTACTTTGGAAAATTTCCACTAAATCTCAATAAAAAGATTTATAAATTCCAAATCACATTTCACTGTTAGTCGGGTTAAAGAACGAATGTCGTTAAAAACACAGTTCATAATAAACCCAATTCACATTCCATTTTATTCCAATTACTAATTATAACTGGAAACTCTAATAATCTTAATTAAAAGATTTATTTATTTCACACTGGGTTTAAGAACAGTGTAACAGAAGACACCATTCACGACAAACCCAAAATCCGATTTGATATTAAATATAAGGCTCTAAACAGAAATTATATCGGCTTACATTCAATACCAAATTCTGAAACCAACACATATCGTATGGGGAATAATAAAATATATATTTATCTTCCAAATTCCTCCACAATATCCATATAGTCACGGAATCCAATATTGAAATCTCCCAAAAATGATTTCTATTCAAATTCATTCCAATTCATACACTGGAAAATTCTGGTAAGATTAAAACCACTTCAAACCCAATTTATTTATTTAAAAACATTGGATTAATATTCTAGTTAATAACTAGTTCATTTTGATAAAAAAATATTTTTATCTTTTCAAATATGGAATTTTTCATCCCAACTGTTTCCAAATCATTTATTTTGATTTTACACAAATTATTAATATATTTAATAATTTTATCAAGGCCCGTACAGTCGGTTTCCAATAACAGTCACCGAACTGCATCCATAGCTACATTTTCCAAATTTGATTTGGACATAATTCCAAATCCAATCGTTAGATTTCAGATCTCTTATATTCATTGGAAAGCTCTTTTCGATATGAACCCAACAGTTCCTGTTTTAGGAGAATTCGATGGTCGGATCTCCTGTAATGTCAATTCGAAGTCAATGGTCGAAATTCGCAAACGGTTGCGACGCGGCGCGTTCTATTCAAAACATTAATATATAATATAATATAATATAATATAATATATATTTCGTTCTAAACGTATTTTATAAATTCATTTTAAAAACGATTCCCACTTTTATTTCAATTTTAAATCAAAATTGAATACTATTTATCATTATAATATTTAAATGATAATATTTTCAAAATATCAGATTTTGAAATCCATTCCTTTTCGATATCCATTATAAAAATGAATAAAATCAATATAAATCTCGTTCACGTTAAAATGGCGCATAAATAATCAACACGGCTCCACACATTTCAATATTTTTGTGTCCATCCAAAATCGGACATTAAATTGACATTTTGGTCCTTTACATAATATTATTTTAAAATATTCGTTATTTTAAAATGTTCGTTCTTTTTGAATTGGAATCAGACCTAGTCAATTATCATATAATTTAATTATATGAATTTCATGCAACACATGTATGCAACAACAATGATAAACAATAATCCATCATCCAGAGTGCATTACACAACTGCATTGTGACGCCCCGGAAATTACAACCAGACAAAACTGACAAAAATCCCGTGCGTTCCAAAAAAAAAAAGATGACAGTTACCATTTTATTTAATAAATATACAACATATCTAAATGCTCTGGATAAAATTTAATAAATGCCACTTATCTAATTTACCATTTGTGCTTAAATATGAATTAGACACAAATACCGTAAATCAACCATCGTGCAACTCTGACAAATTGGACATTAATATTCATCCCTGCACACTTGATAAAATGTCAGTATAGCGTAAATGATATGAAAGATGCATCAACCCAAGATGTAAAATCAATAATAAACAAAAATATTTTTTTATTAATAAAGCAGCTGCATCACTACCCCTTGTGACTGCCTACGTACCTTTATCTAATTGGGTAAGCAATTAGATACAGGATCAAGCCAACGTAGTTCTTTTTTTACTCAAAACATTTAAAATCAGTATTTACTTTCAAAATACTGTTTATATCATATAGAGATTCCCAAAAGTAATCTTAAATTACTTTTTAAATAATTTCAAATAAAATTTGGAATTAACCTTCGCGTCTGTCGGACTAGTTAGGGATAGCCAGGGAGAGCAGGAAACTATATTTTCCAAATCCAAGCCTAGACACTATCCTCTCTGTCACCCTAGAACGTTCCAGTCTTTTATTTTGAAAGACATCTATATATCTCTTCATTTCAAAAGATAATTTTTTTTATTTTAAATACTAATCGTCTTCATTATGAAAAAACTCCTTCATTGTTAATTCTCAAACCGCCTTTATATCTCTCTAATAAGTTCTTACTCAGTCGTAAATATCCTTAAATGTCCCATTAAAGGTCACATCAAATGTCACATCAGAGGTCACATCAAAGGTCACATCAAAGGTCATATCAAAGGTCACATCAATCATTTATTATTCTTATATGTCAATCAAATGTCACATCAAAAGTCACATCAAATGTCAAATCCAAATTTGAGAGGATTTGGAATAATTTACCATAAAACATTTATTACAGCGTTTTGGTTACGCTATCTAAATTTCTGGGTTGTTTGGAATAGTTTTTTGGACTCAAAACAGATATTATAGCATTTCTACGTCGCTATGAAAAGTTCTGCTCATCCTAAAGTATTTCACAGTCCACACAACGGAAAACAGCGTTTCCAGAAATGCTATGACAAGTTCTGGATGGCTTATAATGATTTTAGACTAAAAACAACTTACTACAGCGTTTCTGGGACGCTATGAAAAGTTTTGGGTGGTTTTAAGCTGAAAACGGCTATTACAGCGTTTCAGACTCGCCATAAAAAGTTCTGGGTGATTTATAATGGTTTTAGACTCAAACCAGCTACCACAGCGCTTCTGGGCGCTATAAAAAGTTTCTACTTTGTTTCGTGCTTCATGAATAGAAAAGATAGCGTTTCGGAGTGCTATAAAAAGTGTCACAGCTCAGATTTTTGGCCTGTTTTTGGGCCAAATTTTGACGTTGTTTCTTTATGATAAAAAATAACTTTTGACTCAAAAATTTCTACAGTATAAAGCTCTCTTTGTATACTTAATTATCATCAAAAGAAAACCTCGAAATCATTTATCAATTTAATATATAAAATCGAACGTCATGAGGTATTTTTATCATGTCCATTTCGGGCTGATTTTAACTCACATTGCGTCCCGTTTTCAGATATGCTAACGACCGAATTAGGAAAAAGTGGCCAAGGACAAAGTTGTAGCCCTTTGAATTAGATTTCCAAATTGATAGTGAAGTTGAATTTTCATTAAGAATTGCAAAAGTTATGCTTAAAATACCGAACATCATTTTCAGTGTTTCGGATTCTATCGTATCTTCGTAACTTTCACAACTTTACTTCAAAATATGAAATGAATATATAAACTTAAATAATTTTTCTCACCTTATACTTGTACCTTGATCTTGTATTTATTCTCCAGGCTTCCCCCAAACTTCTACTTTTTATCTTACTCTTGTTTTTCATTTTGTGAATCCATGAAATGAAGTGAACATTTCATCCCTTTATATAGTAGTTTTCAAGGCTAGTTTGGTCATTTGGTTTTGGGACACTTGTCCTCCTTATCTTCATGCAAACAATAAGATGATGACACATGCATACTCAGGTGTCCTAAGATGTTTCTACACATGGACACCTAAGAGGGTTATGTGTCATTATCTCTTTTTTTTTCTTATATTTTTTTCTTTTAGCCTGCATGAAAAGCTTCTTATTTTAAATTTATTTTCCCTTACATGAATACATATATTCATGTTTAACAAACATGCTTTAGGATGTAGACACATGTCTACTTAGGTGTCTTTAGATTTTTCTACACATGGACACATAATATGGTTATGTATCATTACATTATTTACTTTACAAGACATGTGTTCCATTCTTTTGATGACACGTGTCCCTATCATATTAAGCCATTTTTCATTTTTATGTACACATATATCATTTGTATGTTACTTCTATGATATGTACATACACATATAGGTGTTATTCTAACGTTACTACATACACATGATATTCCAACAACTTTAAATAAGCAAAACCTCGTTTATCGATAAAACTGTTTTCGGTAACATTATCGATTTTTCTTCGAACTACTTATCTTTGTAAAAACTCAACAACATGTTTTCTTCTCTCTAATTATTATTTATAAAGGGATTAAATCAAGGTTATAAAACCATTAAATCCAAGTTTTAAATATTTAAATAACATTGATATTTAAATATTTATTGTCCGAAGTTTCAGGTTGTTACATGCATAAGCATTAAATATAAATAATTAACGCTTACAACAGACTGTCAACCAATCGATTGACATACCACTAAACAATTGGGATTAGTGTACGCCAAATATCATCCCGATACCCGTGTGGGGTTTCAACCAACAAATACTGAATACTATTTGTGCAGTTAGGCGATGTGTAAATTTTATCATCCTAATCCGTGTCAGTTAAATGGGTGTACATAAACAAATCGTCCGATTTGTAAATGAATATTTATTTTCATTTCATGAGAATTTTATGTTGTTCACGTATACGTTAAAAATTATATTTTTAACGATAAAATATTTATTTCAAACACTTGACTATTTTATATAGTTCATATACACATTAAAAATGATATTTTTAATGAATAAATATTTATTTCAGAAAATTTCGGCATTAAACGGCGCGATATTAGAATCGGAGTAATGTCCAGCATTATCCCTCTCCTGAAACTGGTTCGCACCATAAACAATATTCAATCCAATCAATAAAACCACAATACAATCAATAACTACAATACAATCAATTTTCCATAATACAATCCTAACAACACCCATGGTTTGTACAATAAATAGTGTCGGGGGCTACTAATCCCCGTCTGCAACCTAAAGTATATTTGACTGTAAAATAATTTAAGTGACAAAGAGTTCTCACATTGGGATCCACTCCCCCATTATTTTCTAACGCTCTGATTTGCTGTTCTGATTCCAGACTTTGCAAACGAGCTCCAATCTTCACACTGTCTTGTTTTTTTAGCTTAAGTACACCATTTCAGACAACTCTCGCCTAATGTACTTTTTCCCGAAAACGCTTCATTTAACCGGAAATCGCGAAAAGACAGTATTTGGACAATAGACTTTGGATGCATTTTTCGGGCGGCTCCGCAATCCAAAATATGACTTCCATATACTCAAGTCAAAGAGAAAATTGTGCTCTTCGATTTTGGTACGGCAGGAGTTTTGGCCAAAAGCGCACGGATTGGGAGATATTGGCTATGGAAGCTCAGGGTGTTAAATGTAAATATAGAAAATATAAAAATTGGGTTTTTGGCGAATGGGGGAGTCCACAGTCGGAGCTAGGGGTGGGGGAAGGCGGCGTCGGTGTCTGGAGGGTCGGGGGGAGGCGCGGCCAGGCGACGGCGGGACCAGGGGGTGGTGGCAGCGGTTTTCAGATGGGTTTGGGGCTTAGGTTCACGAACAGAGGAAGGGGAGAGAGGAGGAAGGAGGAGGAGTGGTGCGGCGGTCCGACAAGGTGGGCTGGGGGCGCGGTGGTGGTTCGGTTGAAGGCGGCGACGGGATTTTAAAGAAAAGGGGCGGGTTTTTTTGTTGACCGCGGGTTTGCGAATTAGGAGTTTGACCCCACCCTTGACCCCTTTATATATATATATATTCTTTTAAAAGTGAACTTTCATTCTAACTCTAAATCGAACCCAACGAGTGTCGCCCCCAGCTAAATACCCCCATTCCGGATATAATGGTATATGTCCTGTAAGCTAATTCGACTGTTCCAATCAGATTTTTCTTTAAATTAAAATATAAATCAATATATATTAAATTTAAACATACATTTTAATTTACTAGGGTCACCTACTGACTCCAAAAATTCCAGAAAAATAAATCTAACTATGTTTTGACGATACGGTCCTAACAAAACTAATTTCGTCGAGTTTGGAGGCCGTTTAAAAAATGGCCATTTTCCAATCGATTAAATTCAAACTTAAAGTACCAAATGCGTTTAAATTCACCACGCTCACATATTAATTCCAAAAATTATGAATATTGGAATCTTGCAATAATTTGACATTCTGGATCCAACAAATGTGGTTTCATCGAAAACTGAAGTCGTTTGCAAAATGGTTATTTTTAAGGGCCATATATTATATTAAAAAATATATAAATTCCATAGCAACTTTTTTGAATTTTAAACTGGACATAACTTTTAATTTATAAAGTGAAATTTCAATTTCTTACATTGTTATAAAGATATAGCCAAACAGATTCAACTATTTCTTGTTTCACTGAACTCTGATTCATATTGAATTCTATATATTCAATTGAAATTTAAAATCGAATTTTCAAACTACCGCGCCATTTCAGGCTCGTTTTATAATTAAAATAAATTTATAAGTTCTAACTTCGATTTAAATAAATTTTTAGTCATTATTATTTAAAATAAATCATTTCAAATATCCAAAATCCATAAAAATTACTAAAATAAAATTTTTAAATTGGTTCTGAAAATCTGGGTTGTTACAGTAGTGTAGTGCACTACTAGGTAAGGATGATGGATGTGCACTGCCTTTGTAAGGATGTGCTCACACACTGCCTTAACAAGGTAGTGCGCATAAATACTACCTTGAACAGGGCAGTGCGACAGTGCCTTTCTCAAGTTAAAGACAAGGCAGGGCAGTGTAGGCACAACTTATATAAGGCAGTGCCCGAACACTATTGTGCATGCACAACAACACTGGTAATCGATTATAAAAGGATGGAGTTTTGACTATTCAACGTGAGGTTTAGGTTGATTGTCTTACATTCTAATTTTGCAATGTTATCTAATTTTGATGATTGCTTTTTTTGATTTACTCTAATCAACTTGAATTAATGAATTAGTTTTCAAAACTTCCCATTTCTAACTTTTATTAACCATCATAATATGATTGTTACCTGAATTTACAATTTCGCCCGTATTCCAATATACTTAACATTATTAGCAAGTTTAATTATCTCATAGTATCAAAAAGTCATCAAATATGAAAATTTTCATCTTACTATCATTTTTTTTATTTACGTGTGGAACCTAAGGCTTCACTCAAGCCATTGCTTGTCGGTCTTTGTAAACCCCACGGGTAGTGATATACCCCTTCATCTTACTACCATTTAATGGTAATTATAACAGTTAAAATCATGCATCTAATTTGCTAACTATTTCAACTTTCTGTATCGAATTACTACAATCCTCCTATACCTGCTATCATATTAAAAGTCACATCTTTAACATAATTGTTACATATGTTTATTTATAATAACGTAAACCATACCGAATATAACTAAGCAACAATTGGTTTAGGATGCTTACTGACTACATTAAAAATTACATTTTAAACATATATATTTCATATACACTTCACAAACCTGTTTAGTTATGATAAAATAAATTATATCAAGTATTGATTTTAGATACTTATTAACTTCAACTTATGCTAAATTTTCATAATAAATCAAGCACTAGATATTTTACCCTTCATAGAAAATAAAAATCTAGTTTTACTTCCATGAAACATAACAAATTTAATTTATTTAACATTTTATATCAGAACATACATTTGTATGAAACTAGAGCTTCAAGTTTAGTATCCACTCACACAGCAACCATTAGCAACGCCAAAAGCAAGAAAAACCCTTCATCTAACCCTTTTTCTTTTCATGATCGAAATTCAAATCACCTCCAAATGCTCCACAATCAGTTAAGATTGTAAAGTAATGCAGGAGAAGAATTTAGGTGATTTTAGTTTGATTTTATAAAATTTATTTCATATGCTTTAGTTGGTTCTATGCTTTATGCTTTGATTTTGGAAGGAAGGAAGAAAGATAAAAAGGGGAGCAGGACGTTAAATGAATTGGGAAAGGAGAGACGTATTGCATTGAAAAGAAAGAAAATGGGTCGTGAGCCAAACTCCTTTATCTTTAATCAACAACAAACTCTTCTCCTTCATAACTCAAAATCTACTGTTTCAAGCATATCAATATTTATACTCAAAAAGATCAGAAAATGTCAATCTCGGCCCAATGGAAGTGATATCAAGCATCAGTCACATTGTTTGCAAAAGTTATCGTTTTGGTTATTTATCAATCAACTTCCATTATACTATTAAAAGTCTTTTATCCCAGACATGCTAATGTTGCGGAAACACCATTTTGACACAATAAAAGCGACCTCAAGTACCAAATCAATTGTATTCGAAACCATTTTTTCTTGAGTAATTGAATAATTAACTTATAAATATTTAAGTAAATCTTTTAAATATTTTAATGGTCGAAAATACAGTTTTTGTAATAACAAATATCATCTTGTTTATAATAAAAATGTTTATCTAATATATATATTTGTTATATAGTGATATAATCAATTATGTAATTAATTTAAGGTATAAATTAGAGAACCCTTAAGTAAGATGTTGTGTGATGGTTGTTGCAAATTTTTTTAATCATCGGAAATTTATTAACTTCTTATTTTATATATTCCTACTTAAGATATTTCGAGAAAGGATATCCATATATCCTGTTATGTAACGACAGTCGGAACAAAGCCCCCTCCTCCTGCATAGGGCGCACACATTTGAGTTGGCATGCACAGCCTTGTAACAAATAGAATCCTTATTGTTACGTGCCTACCGACTCATACTCCACTCTTTCAATTTATTTTGTGATGTGGGCATATTTATTCAAACCGTCATTCATACCTTAACAACATGCGAGACAATCCTAACAGTCTCCCACTTGACTCGCATCCTACAAGTATCTTTTGAGAGCACTTCCCTGCCTGCATGACCCAGTTCATAACCTTTGGCCCTGATACAACTATTATGTAACGATGGTCAGAACAAAGCCCCCATCCTTCCATCATAGGAAGCACGCATATGAGTTAGCACACACATCCTTGTAACGAAAGAAACCTCTTTTGTTACGTGTCTAGCAACTCATATTTGTACTCCACTCTTTCAATTTATTCTGTGATGTGGGACTATTTATTCAAACCGTCATTCCTACCTTAACAACATGCGAGACAATCCTAATATTTCCCATATATATTTTTAGGTTATATTAAGATTTAGTATTGAGCGAAATCTTCATAGCCTTCAATGGGGACTAAGGTTTGCCGCCTCTTTGTCTAATTTTCTTTCGATTCCAATGTTCAACTTCATTTTTCTTTCTCATTCCCGATCCAGATCTCATCCCCTCCTACATACCCTTAGCTTTTACCTTGTGGTCTACTTTTACTCTCCCTTCTTCCAACGGTTGTTCCTCTCTTTTATCTTTGTCTTTCGTTCTCTCAACAACTAACCATTAGCTCTACAGTTGATTTAACCATTGAGTTTACTTCGATAACTTCATATCTGGTTTTCCTAGATAGTGGGTGTTCACTTTCGTGACTCCTCCACAATACCCCTGTCTTTATTAGCTTCATTTGGTTCAGTGATGCTCCGAAAAGCATACCATTTTAGCCTTGTGGATCGGGCAAACGACGTGCTTGAGATTCATTGTTTTCCTATCGATTTGTAAATGAGGTAAGTTAGGGTCCTGCTGGCTGTGTGTTGGTAGTTTTGGCTTGCTATATTTGATTTCTTATGTCTGTAGTTGTTTCGTGGTGTATCGTCTTGGTTTGATTGGTTATGGAGCCTCATTTTGGTTTGTTTGAGTTTGTGTTTGGTTGATTATCTTGGTGTTAGCACCTCTTGTTGTTGGTATTTAGTATGAGTCTTGCTGATTATATTCTGTGGTATTTCCTCACTTTGTATGTGAGTGTGTGGATGATGTGGTAGTGAGAATTTTTTCTTATCTGCAGCTTCTTTTCCTTTCAGTGCAATCCTCTTATTGATGTAGAATTCTAGGTTGCTTTATAGATGGTGCAGCATTTGGAATTCTACTCCTTCGTCGGGCCGTGTTGGAAATAGTTGGTGGTGAGTTTGGTGGTGGTGAGCAGTGTGAAAGTGTTAATATTGTAAAGGCAAATTTGATGGTGGCGAGTTGAGGAGGTGAACTTTGTTGTGGCCAGTTGCCTGTGCGGTTTTGCTATTGGTTAAGTCAAGTTCAAGCTTGTGCCTTAAGTGCTTGTTTGTGCTAGTTCAGCTTGTTAATTAATAGTGTTTGTGGGGCTGCTTGCAGTCTGTATTTTAGGGTATGCTCTTGCAACCTGTTGTAGATATCTGTTGCATTATGTTACCTTTGAGTAATGTAACTTTAGCATGTCTAGCTTGCGATGTACTGTACTTGATTATCACCATGCATGGTGATTAAATCTGTCAGTTTTTGCTTGTAGCTAGGAATATGAAAATGTCTATGTTAGATTGGCAATATACCCATCTCTTATATTATTATGTACTCATTATTATTTGTTATAATGAAGCAGTGTTACAAATCACTATGAAACCATTTTCCATTGTCAAAAAAGATTTAGTATTGAGGCCTTTTTCGTTACTCTCACTAACATTGATAAAACGTGGTATCAAATTTATTAAAATTATTATTAAAACATTATTTTATTTTTAACATATTATCTTTCTTATTGGTTGTGAACTACCAAAAATGCCCATTGATCGTATTATAACTTAAAATGTGAATCTGATTTCTTTTAATTCAAGACTTCCATCACAAATATTACAAGTCTCAAATCACTTAATTATAGGATCTAATAAATAAAATTTCTTTATACATTCAAAACTTCCTTATACCAATATTACCGAAATTTAATACCAATTAAAAATAAAAATTAGCAAACAAGTTTCTTTTGCAAATTAATAGAAACAAGATGTAAACTAACACCAACTTAAATATTGCAGCTAAGTAATGAAAATTCAAAATATATACACATATGATTTCAACAAAAAAATATGATTTAACTTCTATGCAAATCATTTCTCTTTAATATGTTAAACTTGATTAATTTATAAAAAAACACAATTCATGCATGAAACGCATGTCATCATCATGTGTGAAACGCATGTCGTAATGCTTGTTAATATTTCACCTAAATTTATGTTTCTAGATCTATATTTAAACCATTTTACTCCGTAAACGAATTATATTTTGGAAAGAACTTTATATTTTAAAATTACTTACTTTTCTAAAATAATTTGTTTAATTAAAAATGTGAAGTTAAAATATTATGAAACATATATTTTAAAACAATTTTGGACAACAATGTGCATACAAAGTGGCAAGTCTGCCAATTGCACTATAAGTTCCTGCTGTTGTGAACGTACTCGTAGGGCTGTATATCGGACATGATAGTCCGTTGTCCGGCTCGGTCTGAAGCTAGAAGCTGTCTAGTCCGTGTTCATCCAATTCTCTTATTGGACAGAGCTTGGACACAATAGGGTCCATTCCAATCCAAAATTTTAGATGTTTTATATTGTTTGAACGTTGTCCGTCCGATCTCGGGCTCGTACAACAGTGTTCGAACTTAATGCTTGTCCGGTCCATGCCTCTTATAGAATAGAGTAGAGCTGGTGTAACGACCCGGATTTCGCCCGACCCCAATCAATCGCAAGATCGATTAAAACCGTTCAAAACCCGCGTACGTTAACTTTGGGCATACAACACATCAGAACAAAAACACAAACTTTTATAACATCAATAATAAATGTTACATCAGAGTACAGAATATATCAGAGTACATCAATAAATAATACAGCGGAAGATACATTTAAATTAAATTAAATACATTGCAGCGGAACTAATCTCAACGGAAGGCCATCAGTAACTGGACCCAGCTTCATTCTTTAATCCAGGATCCTGCTTAACTATATCTGCAAAAAGCTACTCAACTGCCCGTGTGGAAAGAGGGCACCCGAGTTTGCAAAATGAAACAAACTACAGGTCATTCGTGGGACTGGTGTGAGAATTCTATACTTAACTTATCTATATAGTAGGCTAATCACAGGACCACGCCGCTAATGCGGAACGGGTTTACTCCATTTGATTGCCAGTGCATAAATAAAGTAAATCGTCAAATATCGCAATGCTTTTTTTTAGAAAAAAATGAAACCATTATATGACCCAGGTCCTATCACACAATGCAACGCACACCAGAGGATAGGGTTTTACCTTATAATGGTCAAAAGATGCTTGATACGTAAAAACGATATTATTATTAGTGTGTATATATATATATATATTTAAAACATTCAAATATAATATCAATCCTAGACGGCATAGGTACCATATACTATGTCGTCGTACTAGTTCTACAATCAAAACCGCAAGGGCGTATTGGGAATTGGGTTTCCATCATGAGTCGAGGCTAGGGGAAAGCTCCTCTCCGATTCGAGACACTCTAGCAAATGCCTCAGGATCCCCCGCAGTGAACCCTTGGATCTTCAGGGCCGGTCCCCGCCTATCGGCAGTGGATTAATTATGCCTGAACACACGCTTCCCGGTTCCTTTGAACCTATAATATGACCACTATCGGCCTATAAAAATCCGAGGCGCCTCAAAATCCATCATCCACATAAGTAAAATGTCAGGGCTGGTAGGTCACTGACACCACTTTAGCTAGAAAGAAACGTGTGCACTCCCTGCAGTCCTAATCCCGTTTTTGACTCATACCGGGGTGTGAGGCTCGCGAAGTCACGATATACACAAAGCTATGCCGTAATAGGCTATGCTTTGATCATCAGCCACAAGGCCTGCTTTTCAACAAAAGCCTTGATCATTTGCATCTTAGCATGTCACATTGTCAGACCCTACCATATTATTGACCATCTACCAATATATATATATATATATAACCTCTAAGCTCATACGTCTTAGAGAAGGGTGATAAGTAAAGAATAAATTCTTCACCACCAAATAGAAATATATAATCAGTAGCGTTCAACAAATACAGTAGAAAGGAATACAATGTCAGACACGCAATCCATTTACAAGTCCGCTCTGGGTCTGAGCGAAACATCGTGTCCATCGATCTCCAAATGCGTTTGGACGATCATTACCAAATACCTTGCCTTGGAAGGCCAATCCCAATTCAAGATACCAGTCATCATCCTCCCAACGATGTGAAGACCTTCGGTCTTCAATCACCGTCTTCGTCCTCGACTCTTGATCGTCATGATGATTATTCAGAATGGGTTAAACCCGGTCTTTCTGAATAACACGCGTAATTTAAAAACATGTGTTAATAAAATTCAACCAACGTCTCATTCCAATTCCGAATATTCTTCAAATAAAATATTCAAATTCTTAGGGAAAGGTTCCTATTAATTTTATCAAAGATAAATCTTTTTAATTTAATCTTCAGTCTTTATTTACCCATATTAAACCAAATTATGGTTTATCCAATCTAATCGGAATTTACGCCTTATCGAAATAATTATAAATTAATTAATCCCCATCCCGATCTTTTATCCCAATTGGTTCAGGTAAACTTAATTTCCATTACCCATTTAAATCTAATTAAAGATTTAATTAACGCATGGAGTTAAACTGGTGGAACTCCATTTTCGATCCTTAGTTCAGTAATTTTATTTACCTAATTCCTCTCCAATCTAATTAAAGTTTTAATTAAAACCTTATTTCTTTTTAACCTTCCAAAGTCATTATTAAATAATTAATCAAAAATTAGGAAATTAATCCCCTCATTAATCCGGGTTAAAGAATAAATGTTATTTAAAACATAATTCACGATAAACCCAAATTCAAGTTTCATTGTAAATCCGTGGTTATAATAAAACCATTTTTAATTCCTTTTATTTATTTTAAAATAAATAAACCATTTATTCTGATCAAAATATCATTTCTCATATTAAAATATTATTTTCAAAATATTAATTTTGAAATTAACTCTTTTAATATTCATTATAAAATGGATAATATAAGTTAATAAACTTATTCAGGTTAAAATGATGTTTCTATTTAAAATGGATTAAATAATCCAATTCGTTATATTATCCATTAAGTTTTATAATGGGCCAGACTTCTCACATTAGGCCTACAACTTGTGGATGCTGGATATGCTGGTTGGGTCCGGGCAGACTTATTCCACTGTTGGGCTTAACCTCGAGTCAAAACCCAATTTGTATTCGTGTACTTGGACCTCTCACATTAGGCCCAACATTTATGGCTGCTGGATATGCCGGTTGGTTCCGGGCAGACTTCCGCCATAAACGTGACCTAACCTCGTGTCCAAGAACAATTATAATTATAATTATAATTATTTTCTAAAAATATTATTTTAAAATATTTCATATTAAAAAAATAAAATATCTAATTTCTAAAATATCATATGTTCCAAAGTACAACTTTACATTGAAATATTCTTTATATTGCCTTTCCAATTTTTCAATAAATATCGACCTTTCCATATTATTATAATATTATAATAATAATTACTTCAAAAATGGTTTTTAATTACGATATCAAAACCTACTATTCCAACATTAAACGTAATCTTTTCCAATCAATCCATTTATGTTAAATTTTGAAATCACATCTTTTAAATTTAGTGTTAACATAAAAACGAAAGCTTTTAAATTCAAATTTTCTTATTATAATTGGAATGTAATTTTACCAATTCTAATAATTCATTATAACTTTCCAAATGATAAAGATATAGTCTTCTTAATTCAAGCGTCAATTTATTCCATCAATTTAGTAATAAATGAAAATTATTCCTTTCATTCAAAATTGGAATGAAACCCACACCATTTCCATATAATTCAATTATACGGAAATCATACATTTATATCATAGCAATTTTCAAACATCAACAATCAAAGTGCATTTCTAATTAACCACAAGGGTGACGTGTATTCAATATCAGCCCTTGACCCGTGTGGGGTTTCAACCAACACAATTCGAATAATAGAAAATAAACTGTGCTTCTGGACGACATGTGAAAATTGATCGTCCAGTCACATAAACAAGCCAGGTCACTTGTAAATGGCAGTGTATATAAGTGCTCAAATAGAAACCTAAATAATATGCACAATTTAACAATGTTCACATAATAGGTGTAACGGTTTTTAATTCCATTCCTTTTTTTTATGAAACAATTTCAAAATAAAACATACTCTTTTTGTACCGTTTCATCTTAATGTAAACAGTTCACCTTTAAATATTTCTATTTAAATCAATTCATAAATAAAGGACAAACTTTATTCATTTTAATCCTTTTTAAAATAAAGAATAAAATTTTATTCATTTTAGTCCCTTTAAAATAAAGAATAAAACTTTATTTAATTTAGTCCTTTTTGAATAAAGAACAAATCTTTTATTCGTTTAAGTTCTTAAAAAAAACCTTTTATTCATACCTTTTAGTAAAAATAAAAGTTCAACTTTATTTTATTTTTATAAAACCAAACTCCATCTTTAATCCAAAACAAAAATCAAGACTTTATTTATTTTAAAATAAAAACCACAACTTTATTCATTTTAAAATAATTATGACGTTACAGGTCAAGTGTAATTATAGCGCTGTTTTCCTGAAATTTTGAATTACACAACACGAACTGCACGTGCCTGAAACATTGAATTAATATTTTATATTCGAAAATATAATTATAAACCATTTCAAAAACATAATTTTATTTCAAAATTTCGTATTAAATAAAGATATCATCTTTATCTTCAAAAAGAATGATAAAACCAATATTTTGTTCTTTTTGTCCAAAAAGGCCATTTTGTATAAAAACCCAAACTTTGCCATAAATCAATTAAAATACTATTTTTTATCAAAAATCAATATTTTAATTAAAAATTCATTTCCATGTAGTCCAATAAAAATGAAATATTTATTTAGTTCAACGATTGTGCACAAAATTCATGTTTTCATGTAAAACATGAAAAAATGAGATTTTGGTGCAAAATCTCCAAACCAAATAAAATCCATTTTCATGAACAACAATAAAAATTATAAATTTTTATTGAAATATAAGTTTTCATGAAATTTAATAAGTAAAGAATGAATCTTTAATTTGTGCATAAACATCAATCTCCATTGATTAAACCAAATCACATCAACAACGTATGCAACAACAATTTGACAACAATAACCCAAATAACAATCACCAATTTCAATCATACATCGCCAATTCATTTTCGTGTACATACAAACATTAATAACACAAGGCGAGAAATAATTAAATTAAAAGATTATATATATATATGTATATATATATATAATATAGAATCTCACCGTTTTTGTGCTCCAATTCGTCAACCTTTGGTTTCTTCTTCAATTCATGGCTTAGATTTATCTTTGATTGATTTTCCTTTTTTCTTGAATTATTAATATGAATCTCTTTTCTGTTCTTGCACAATAGATCTCAGTCTCTCCTTTGTTTTAATCGCGGTAGTTGAATTCCTAAATCTAATTTTTTTTTTATCTAGGAATAGATTTGTGGAGAGGAGGAGGAAGTTTTAATATTTATGGAAGACAATTGCAGAAAAGAAGAAAAAGAATGTGGAAGGAAATTGAGAAAGATATCATATTTATTTCTCCAATGAGTCCTTTCATGTATAGTAGTAGGTTATGAAAGAAATTAATTTAGATGACTAAGCATGAGATAGCGTATTTATTTCTTATTCAAAATTAAAAATAAAATAAGAAAGAGAAAAATGGGAAAGTATTCAATGCATGATTTATTGTCTGATGCTGTCAGTTAGAAAGTTGTGCGGCCTTTTAAATTTCAAACCACAACAATAAATATCATAATTTAGGCAACATATTCAGCTGGACTAATAAGACTAAAGGAGAGAAAATTATTAAAAATATGCATAGATAGGGTCAAAAGTTTTGTAAGAGAGGATGTGATAAGGCAAATAAAGGAATGGAAAAATGAAACGCATGCCTGAAGATTTAGGAAAGTATGCATGCACATTTATATCAAATGCATGGCTTTTTCATTCCATTTCCCTTTCGTCTTTCCTGATTCCTTTTATTTTATCTCAAAGTTATTTCTTTTTTTTTCTTTTTTTTTATTAAACGTGTGCAAGGCAAATATTTTTTTATACATATGTATATATATATATATATATAGTTTAATCATCCACAAAACTGCATTAGTTAAGAAACACACATTTAAATGTGTTCATGCACCATACATATACATGTAGAATGTAATTAATTTTTATTTATTTATTTAATGTATTAAACAAAAGCCTTTCACTTTTTTTTTATTAAATGCACACATGGATATATTATACAAAATAATTTTCATTTAAAACGATGCATATGAAAGGAAGAGAGATATCAAAGAAATAAAAGAGAAAAGATATGTAAACATGCAGATGCATGAATGTAGGAATAAAAGAAAAAGAAATGTAGCCATGCAGATGCATGAATGTAGGAATAAAAGAGAAAAAAGAAATGTAAATAAAATGAGGTGCATGTAAATGTTAATATTAAACAAATGAACATTTCCTACTGTTAAAAAAACTTTTTTTTTTATGTCAAAACGTTTTATCAAACTATGAATCCCTTTTTAATATAATTTTTAATGTGAACACAATCTAGTATACACTGAATCTTTTCTAATATACAATAAAAATGTGAATTTTTTTTATTATTGTTGTTAATATATTTTCCATTTCAAATAATGGAATTTTTAAATTCTGACACATTTTCTATTAAAATTTATTAAAATAAAAATTTAAAATTGGCCCCAAAATTCCTAGTTGTTACAATCTCCCCCACTTAAAATCTTTTCGTCCTCGAAAAGGAACGAAGCTAAAAGTTGTTTATTTAACTAATTTAATTTTCATTCTTTAATTGTTTAATCATTTTATTAGTTGAACTCATATTCATACAACACAATCATCAATCAATTAGTTGATTAAAATTTCAAAAATATATAATTTTTATATATTCAAAATCATATTTTCTAAAATCAAATTATAATAACAAGTACGTTAATTATAAATTCTTCTTCACTCTGACTCATTCTAGGGCATTTCTAACCCCATCTCTAACGAGTATTCTCATTCTAGGATACTGCTGATCCTATCTCTAATGAGTATTCCTATTAGATATTACTAATCCAACCTCTAATGAGTCTTCTGTTTAGTTCTAACGAGTTGTACCCCAAAGATTTGAGCTAACCAGAGCTCTGATACCAGCTGTAACGACCCGGATTTCGCCCGACCCCAATCAATCACAAGATCGATTAAAACCGTTCAAAACCCGCGTACGTTAACTTTGGGCATACAACACATCAGAACAAAAACACAGACTTTTATAACATCAATAATAAATATTACATCAGAGTACAGAATATATCAGAGTACATCAATAAATAATACAGCGGAAGATACATTTAAATTAAATTAAATACATTGCAGCGGAACTAATCTCAACGGAAGGCCATCAGTAACTGGACCCAGCTTCAGTCTTCAATCCAGGATCCTGCTTAACTATATCTGCAAAAAGCTACTCAACTGCCCGTGTGGAAAGAGGGCACCCGAGTTTGTAAAGTGAAACAAACTACAGGTCAGTCGTGGGACTGGTGTGAGAATTCTATACTTAACTTATCTATATAGTAGGCTAATCACAGGACCACGCCGCTAATGCGGAACGGGTTTACTCCATTTGATTGCCAGTGCATAAATAAAGTAAATCGTCAAATATCGCAATGCTTTTTTTTTATAGAAAAAAATGAAACCATTATATGACCTAGGTCCCATCACACAATGCAACGCACACCAGAGGATAGGGTCTTACCTTATAATGGTCAAAAGATGCTTGATACGTAAAAACGATATTATTATTAGTGTGTATATATATATATTTAAAACATTCAAATATAATATCAATCCTAGACGACATAGGTACCATATACTATGTCGCCGTACTAGTTCTACAATCCAAACCGCAAGGGCGTATTGGGAATTGGGTTTCCATCATGAGTCGAGGCTAGGGGCAAGCTCCTCTCCGATTCGAGACAATCTAGCAAATGCCTCAGGATCCCCCGCAGTGAACCCTTGGATCTTCAGGGCCGGTCCCCGCCTATCGGCAGTGGATTAATTATGCCTGAACACACGCTTCCCGGTTCCTTTGAACCTATAATATGACCACTATCGGCCTATAAAAATCCGAGGCGCCTCAAAATCCATCATCCACATAAGTAAAATGTCAAGGCTGGTAGGTCACTGACACCACTTTAGCTAGAAAGAAACGTGTGCACTCCCTGCAGTCCTAATCCCGTTTTTGACTTATACCGGGGTGTGAGGCTCGCGAAGTCACGATATACACAAATCTATGTCGTAATAGGCTATGCTTTGATCATCAGCCACAAGGCCTGCTTTTCAACAAAAGCCTTGATCATTTGCATCTTAGCATGTCACATTGTCAGACCCTACCATATTATTGACCATCTACCAATATATATAACCTCTAAGCTCATACGTCTTAGAGAAGGGTGATAAGTAAAGAATAAATTCTTCACCACCAAATAGAAATATATAATCAGTAGCGTTCAACAAATACAGTAGAAAGTAATACAATGTCAGACACGCAATCCATTTACAAGTCCGCTCTGGGTCTGAGCGAAACATCGTGTCCATCGATCTCCAAATGCGTTTGGACGATCATTACCAAATACCTTGCCTTGGAAGGCCAATCCCAATTCAAGATACCAGTCATCATCCTCCCAACGATGTGAAGACCTTCGGTCTTCAATCACCGTCTTCGTCCTCGACTCTTGATCGTCGTGATGATTATTCAGAATGGGTTAAACCCGGTCTTTCTGAATAACACGCGTAATTTAAAAACATGTGTTAATAAAATTCAACCAACGTCTCATTCCAATTCCGAATATTCTTTAAATAAAATATTCAAATTCTTAGGGAAAGGTTCCTATTAATTTTATCAAAGATAAATCTTTTTAATTTAATCTTCAATCTTTATTTACCCATATTAAACCAAATTATGGTTTATCCAATCTAATCGGAATTTACGCCTTATCGAAATAATTATAAATTAATTAATCCCCATCCCGATCTTTTATCCCAATTGGTTCAGGTAAACTTAATTTCCATTACCCATTTAAATCTAATTAAAGATTTAATTAACGCATGGAGTTAAACTGGTGGAACTCCATTTTCGATCCTTAGTTCAGTAATTTTATTTACCTAATTCCTCTCCAATCTAATTAAAGTTTTAATTAAAACCTTATTTCGTTTTAACCTTCCAAAGTCATTATTAAATAATTAATCAAAAATTAGGAAATTAATCCCCTCATTAATCCGGGTTAAAGAATAAATGTTATTTAAAACATAATTCACGATAAACCCAAATTCAAATTTCATTGTAAATCCGTGGTTATAATAAAACCATTTTTAATTCCTTTTATTTATTTTAAAATAAATAAACCATTTATTCTGATCAAAATATCATTTCTCATATTAAAATATTATTTTCAAAATATTAATTTTGAAATTAACTCTTTTAATATTCATTATAAAATGGATAATATAAGTTAATAAACTTATTCAGGTTAAAATGATGTTTCTATTTAAAATGGATTAAATAATCCAATTCGTTATATTATCCATTAAGTTTTATAATGGGCCAGACTTCTCACATTAGGCCTACAACTTGTGGATGCTGGATATGCCGGTTGGGTCCGGGCAGACTTATTCCACAGTTGGGCTTAACCTCGAGTCAAAACCCAATTTGTATTCGTGTACTTGGACCTCTCACATTCGGCCCAACATTTATGGCTGCTGGAAATGCCGGTTGGTTCCGGGCAGACTTCCACCATAAACGTGACCTAACCTCGTGTCCAAGAACAATTATAATTATAATTATAATTATTTTCTAAAAATATTATTTTAAAATATTTCATATTAAAAAAATAAAATATCTAATTTCTAAAATATCATATGTTCCAAAGTACAACTTTGCATTGAAATATTCTTTATATTGCCTTTCCAATTTTTCAATAAATATCGACCTTTTCATATTATTATAATATTATAATAATAATTACTTCAAAAATGGTTTTTAATTACGATATCAAAACCTACTATTCCAACATTAAACGTATTCTTTTCCAATCAATCCATTTATGTTAAATTTTGAAATCACTTCTTTTAAATTTAGTGTTAACATAAAAACGAAAGCTTTTAAATTCAAATTTTCTTATTATAATTGGAATGTAATTTTACCAATTCTAATAATTCATTATAACTTTCCAAATGATAAAGATATAGTCTTCTTAATTCAAGCGTCAATTTATTCCATCAATTTAGTAATAAATGAAAATTATTCCTTTCATTCAAAATTGGAATGAAACCCACACCATTTCCATATAATTCAATTATACGGAAATCATACATTTATTTCATAGCACAAGGGTGACGTGTATTCAATATCAGCCCTTGACCCGTGCGGGGTTTCAACCAACACAATTCGAATAATAGAAAATAAACTGTGCTTCTGGACGACATGTGAAAATTGATCGTCCAGTCACATAAACAAGCCAGGTCACTTGTAAATGGCAGTGTTTATAAGTGCTCAAATAGAAACCTAAATAATATGCACAATTTAACAATGTTCACATAATAGGTGTAACGGTTTTTAATTTCATTCTTTTTTTTATGAAACAATTTCAAAATAAAACATACTCTTTTTGTACCGTTTCATCTTAATGTAAACAGTTCACCTTTAAATATTTCCATTTAAATCAATTCATAAATAAAGGACAAACTTTATTCATTTTAATCCTTTTTAAAATAAAGAATAAAATTTTATTCATTTTAGTCCCTTTAAAATAAAGAATAAAACTTTATTTAATTTAGTCCTTTTTGAATAAAGAACAAATATTTTATTCGTTTAAGTTCTTAAAAAAAAAACCTTTTATTCATACCTTTTAGTAAAAATAAAAGTTCAACTTTATTTTATTTTTATAAAACCAAACTCCATCTTTAATCCAAAACAAAAATCAAGACTTTATTTATTTTAAAATAAAAACCACAACTTTATTCATTTTAAAATAATTATGACGTTACAGGTCAAGTGTAATTATAGCGTTGTTTTCCTGAAATTTTGAATTACACAACGCGAACTGCACGTGCCTGAAACGTTGAATTAATATTTTATATTCGAAAATATAATTATAAACCATTTCAAAAACATAATTTTATTTCAAAATTTCGTATTAAATAAAGATATCATCTTTATCTTCAAAAAGAATGATAAAACCAATATTTTGTTCTTTTTGTCCAAAAAGGCCATTTTGTATAAAAACCCAAACTTTGCCATAAATTAATTAAAATACTATTTTTATCAAAAATCAATATTTTAATTAAAAATTCATTTCCATGTAGTCCAATAAAAATGAAATATTTATTTAGTTCAACGATTGTGCACAAAATTCATGTTTTCATGTAAAACATGAAAAAATGAGATTTTGGTGCAAAATCTCCAAACCAAATAAAATCCACTTTCATGAACAACAATAAAAATTATAAATTTTTATTGAAATATAAGTTTTCATGAAATTTAATAAGTAAAGAATGAATCTTTAATTTGTGCATAAACATCAATCTCCATTGATTAAACCAAATCACATCAACAACGTATGCAACAACAATTTGACAATAATAACCCAAACAACAATCACCAATTTCAATCATACATCGCCAATTCATTTTCGTGTACATACAAACATTAATAACACAAGGCGAGAAATAATTAAATTAAAAGATTATATATATATATATATAAATATAGAATCTCACCGTTTTTGTGCTCCAATTCGTCAACCTTTGGTTTCTTCTTCAATTCATGGCTTAGATTTATCTTTGATTGATTTTCCCTTTTTCTTGAATTATTAATATGAATCTCTTTTCTGTTCTTGCACAATAGATCTCAGTCTCTCCTTCGTTTTAATCGCGGTAGTTGAATTCCTAAATCTATTTTTTTATCTAGGAATAGATTTGTGGAGAGGAGGAGGAAGTTTTAATATTTATGGAAGACAATTGCAGAAAAGAAGAAAAAGAATGTGGAAGGAAATTGAGAAAGATATCATATTTATTTCTCCGATGAGTCCTTTCATGTATAGTAGTAGGTTATGAAAGAAATTAATTTAGATGACTAAGCATGAGATAGCGTATTTATTTCTTATTCAAAATTAAAAATAAAATAAGAAAGAGAAAAATGGGAAAGTATTCAATGCATGATTTATTGTCTGATGCTGTCAGTTAGAAAGTTGTGCGGCCTTTTAAATTTCAAACCACAACAATAAATATCATAATTTAGGCAACATATTCAACTGGACTAATAAGACTAAAGGAGAGAAAATTATTAAAAATATGCATAGATAAGGTCAAAAGTTTTGTAAGAGAGGATGTGATAAGGCAAATAAAGGAATGGAAAAATGAAACGCATGCCTGAAGATTTAGGAAAGTATGCATGCACATTTATATCAAATGCATGGCTTTTTCATTCCATTCCCCTTTCGTCTTTCCTGATTCCTTTTATTTTATCTCAAAGTTATTTCTTTTTTTTATTAAACGTGCGCAAGGCAAATATTTTTTTATACATATATATATATATATATATATATAGTTTAATCATCCACAAAACTGCATTAGTTAAGAAACACACATTTAAATGTGTTCATGCACCATACATATACATGTAGAATGTAATTAATTTTTATTTATTTATTTAATGTATTAAACAAAAGCCTTTCGCTTTTTTTTATTAAATGCACACATGGATATATTATACAAAATAATTTTCATTTAAAACGATGCATATGAAAGGAAGAGAGATATCAAAGAAATAAAAGAGAAAAGATATGTAAACATGCAGATGCATGAATGTAGGAATAAAAGAGAAAAAAGAAATATAAATAAAATGAGGTGCATGTAAATGTTAATATTATACAAATGAATATTTCCTACCGTTAAAAAAACTTTTTTTTATGTCAAAACGTTTTATCAAACTATGAATCCCTTTTTAATATAATTTTTAATGTGAACACAATCTAGTATACACTGAATCTTTTCTAATATACAATAAAAATGTGATTTTTTTTATTATTGTTGCTAATATATTTTCCATTTCAAATAATGGAATTTTTAAATTCTGACACATTTTCTATTAAAATTTATTAAAATAAAAATTTTAAATTGGCCCCAAAATTCTTAGTTGTTACAGCTGGCTTTGGCCCAGTGCAGACTGGGCCATTACACGAGGCATGGAAATCCTAGGGGCATCAATCCATCGTCGCTCATTTGACAGAAACTTGAAAAAAAAAAAAGCAAATGCGTATCACTATGTGAATTCTGAGCAGCGAACGGATCAATCTCGCACCGGACGTTGGAGCTTTATGGAAGAAGAGCAAATCATAAATCAAGGAAGAAGGGCGTTAACAAAAAATTTTGTGGAGCAAATCATAAATCAATCTCGTGCAGGTTGATTTCTTCAGAGGCAGAAGTAAGAAATCCTAATTCGTAAATGATCTATTTTTTATGCGTTGATCTATTTCGGTTGACGCAAATTGGGTGCGACCTAGAATTGCGAAGTTGCTGATTAAATCATATTTCTTTATTTTTGATTTTGGTTCACCATTGCAAATGCGGTTTCATTTTAGCAATAATGTTATTTTTTACCCCCAGTTTCAAACAGCGTCAAAATAACAATAGCAATGTATTGCATCCATAACTTTTGATGTCGTCTGAAATAAGAAGCACCAAATTGATTTATTGAGCAATTTATTTAGAAATTTTGGAGAAGACACAATAAACTGATTTGCCTGTTTTTTTTTCAACAAATTGATTTGAAATTTGCTGTACATATTTGTACTCAAAGTTCATAGAAAGAATATGTGTTGTTTGCTATAGAAAATTAACAATAATAAATGATGAAATTATTTAGATTTTCCTTTACTACATTAAAAATAATTTGATTTTTTTAGTTTGAAATTTGGGGATGTTATAATAAACTTATTTGATTGTGGTTTTTTTGTTCAATAAATTGAATTGAAATTCGCTATACATATTTTACTCAAATTTAATAAAAGATGGGAAACGTGTGTTATTTGCTATATAAAATTAATAGTAGGAACAATTTAGATATTTTCCCCTACTTCATTAAAAAATTGATTTTTTTAGATAGAAATTTTGGAGAATATATAATAAGCTGATTTGATTGTATACAAGCAGTGTACTTGTTTATTTTCATATGTATACAAGCAGTGTACTTGTTTATTTTTTCATTTTCATATGAGGAAGCTTATATCTTTATAAGTCTATGCTGCCTGGAGTTCTCTCAAGCATTGCAATGGGAACTGCAGGAGTAGTGGCAAGACCAATGGCAAGCATTCCAAAAGGTACAGGAAAGACAACGCAAAATATAAGAAAAAGAAGCAGCCTGCATCAAGCAAACCGCCTCAGAATCCGCTTCCCAAGACATTTAGCAAGAGGCCTTCCTCTACTAACATACTCATGGGAAGAAGCCGTTGGAGTTTCAATGCTTCTACAAGGTGATAGGTCCAAACTAACAGATGAAACACTCATCATGTGCAAGTCGCTTAAGCAATCTGGAAAATTCATTGTGATTGGCGAAAAACAAGTGTTTTCCGTGTTCTCTTCCAGCTTAGTCAATCTGGATTCTCCTCGGTTTGCTGGTGTGAGTAATTGAAATAGAGATGGAGATTAAAAGCATCGTACATATAGATCGAGCGGATGAATCTATTAATATTATTGGCGGTAATGAAGAATATCTTCTTCTTTATGTTCGAGACAAAAGAAAGGGGAGGTCAGGGACAATAGGCGGTGGAAAAACCTTTCTGCTTCTTTACCGCTTGTTCATGTGAAGTTGGACCTGAACCGTGTAAAAGAAGCCGAGGATATATCATGAGTGCTTGTGTCTATGATCGATCAAGTGAAGGAGAGGAGGCTAGGAAAGCATTTGCTGCATCGAAGTAATCTAAGGTGAATGTATATCTCACTGTCTTTTTATGTTACAGGTTTTATATATGTTGTTTTACCTTTAGCTGACATGGTAGATGTTGGGTACATGCACAAAGTACTGACATTATTACAAGGTAATATTAAGTGAAACTCAATCTATGAAAACAACCATATTTCTGAAGAAAAAAAGAAGTAAGCCTATGTTTAGTATATTTATGGAGATAAAGCGGGTATCATATAATATATGTTAAAAGATAATTTTTGAACAACTCAGATTAATGCAATCTTTTGTTATGTAGTGATTAATTATGTACAGTTAATTGGATGACATATGATTTATGGGTTTTAAATTTAAAATAAAATTTTGGAAACCTTAGCCTGAAGGTTAACAACAGCAAAAAGACGTATGATGTTTGCAGTAAGACAATTATAATTTGTAATCCATGATAGATAATGCATATATATCATCAATCATTCAAATTTTAAAGCCAAACTCAAAAGCCAAAAGGGTGCTCAGGTTGTGATAAACAAATAAGATATCCTCCAATAGATAGTATGAGAAGTAAAGTAATAGAACTCAAGAAGCATATATGGAGTATACAAATTAAACTGATAATGCAAGTTCTGAAGATCTCCCACTCAATTGAAATATACAAATTCATTAGTGTAAAGTATGATAAATAAGTTGAATGAGCAACAATAAACAAGTATTATTGGACACATGCGTAATCAAAATAAATAAAATAGAAAGGAAAAATGGCCCAATATCATTTTCATTGGTTGTGGGGAAATGAAAAGCAAAACTCAACTGGAACCTCTATTGTTTTCCTGTTTCAACACACATATTGGTTAGGCAGACAGTGAAGAATTACCTAGTTGTAGCATTAAAAACAACTTTCATGGTTTATAAGGCCAAATTAAAACAGTATAATCAACTAAGAACTAAACTAAAAAAATGGTTTCTTCCCTCTAATTAAAACAATCAGTTCTTGCATAAAAGTGTAATCAATGCCATCTTCTTTAGTTTCACTCTTTTGAACACTGCAAGCACCTATCCATTTCGGTAATGTAGATCAACATCATTATTAAACTATATGCATATCGACTGTTTAACACTTAAAGTTTAAACGTTCGCTGAACAGGCGTTTGATGTTTGAACGCTTGTTTAATAAATGCCAAAATAAAAAAATTAACTCTTCGAAAGCCGGATGCTTGTCTAGCAAGCATCCTAAAAACCAAGTGCTTGTCAAAGCAAAATGAGTTTACATTTTGTAATATCACAAAATGTAACTTCGAACTAGGAATTTGTGGGAGAAGTTCTAACAGAATGAAACAAAATCACACTCTGTTCTAAACTGTGAAAGGATCAAACTTGTTTAATCAGAGGGGGCACTATGCAATTTGCTTCACAGATCTTTTCGCATATGAATTTAATTCAAGTCATTCAGTACACAATTATCACATTACACAAACACAACAATACAAGTGTCCAATTTTGTTCATCATATATTACTAGCATTTCAAACTAGAGCTTGCAGATGCAACATGTAAAGTAAACATGATATTTACAAACAACGTGCACTTTTTAGTATTTTAATATTCCCTTCTCTTTTTATATGTTTTGGAATCAATTTTTATTTACACTACAATTTTCCAAGGGAAGAAATTACCTTGTCCCAAACTTTCCCAGTTCCATAGTCCAACCAATAAAAATATGCCATGTAATGATGTATTTTGCAAAATGCATCTTTGTTACAATAGTAAAATTTTAAATAAGTTGCTTTCGTAAAATGTAATTTTCTAGTTCCATAGTCCAAGCGGGACGTTTAATGATATTTTATTTTAAATTACTTTATATAACAACAACAGCAATATAACTAAGTTAACAATGTTTTATAAATAATAATACTAATAAATGAATAAGTGTTATTAGAAATTAACTAAATATAATAAATATATAATAATAATTTATTTAAGTTAGCTAACTTTTATAAAAAATAGTTAAGATTTATGAAAATCAACAAAGTATTATTAAAATTTAACTAATGTAACCAAGTTTTATAAAACGTAACAAGTTTATAACAACAAGACTAATGATAATAAATTAAGTTTATAATAGAAATATGGAAAACTATAATGTTAACCAAATTAACCAAGCTTTTAAAAAAATTAACTAAATTTATACTAATAATAACAATTTAATTAAGTTATGTATTAGAAATGATGATAATAAATTGATTTAATTTTACAGAAAAGATATAATAATAATTAACTAAGTTAACTAAATTTAATTAAAAATAATTGAGATGTATATAAAGTAAACAAGCTTATAAAAGTTAACTAAATATAATAAATATTTAACTAAGTTTTATAAAAATGAACAAGTTTATAATAATAATAAATCATTTCAAATGAGTTTTATAAAAATTAACTAAATTTATAATAATAGTTTAGCTAAGTTAATTATAACTAATATAATAAATTATTTAAGTTTTATAAAATTAGCTAAGTTTATAGTAATATTAATAACACTAAATTATAAAATATATATCATATTGGTGCCACATAGTCTTGGGTAGTAAGTTTTGCATGTCTACCTACTTTTTTGGTTGCTTCATCCAGTACGTATAAATGTCTTAATAGTAATAAGCATGTTCTAAGTAATCTAAATAAATAATTCGAAAGTGTTAACAATAACCAAAAGTAAATCATGCCGTGTATTGCTAACAAAATCAATAACTTATGGATTTTTTTCACTGCTAGTAACTAAAGATTAGTAACTAAAGATCGTTGGTGCAAAAAAAAAAAAAAATGATATGTGCTTGATCCACAGTAAGCATATGAACCTTTTTGTCAACCCATTTTTTGTAGTATTTAATGTTTGTTTTATGTATATTGTGTTTTTGTTTATAGATGTTGTATCTTTGTTTAACGGATATCATATGAACTTAGTTTATGGTCTATTTTTGTTTATGAAAATTACATAACATAACTTATAGATGATATCATTATTTATGAATATCATGTTATGTAATTTATGTAAATAGTTATGTGTTTTAATTATGTAAACTGGATTATAGATGATGACACAAACTATTGTTTGAATGTTACTCGATAATTCATGACAAATTTTTATTGTTGATTATCAACCTTGTATACAGGTAATTAACTTCCTGGAGTGAAGACCATTAGCAACAATGGACATGATTTTAATTGTTATATGTATGATGACATTTGTTAATGTTTATAGTGTGATGATTATACGATTGATAGATTATTGATTTAAATTAGATTTTTATTTCATTGTTGCTGATTTTAATATGACTATTATATAGTTGGATGCTGGAAAAAATATAAGTCGTTAACAGTATATAGTAGCATTTAAAATAACCTACAAAACAATCAACATGCTTTAGTAGCGTTTTAAAAACGTTACAGAAATAAATGTAGCACATCCTTGAACTTTTTAGTTGTAACGAAAAGTTTTCAGTTGCAAAAAATAAACGCTACAGAAAAGCAAAAATGACTCACGTACCAATCTTTAGTAGGCGTTTGGAAAATGCATCTGTACAGAAGATTTGGTCACGTTTATCAAAAACGCAACTAAATAAACAAGACTTTTAGTTGCGGTACCTGTAATAGCGTTTTTTAAAACTCTACCAAACGGTTTTGGTAGCGTTTTTCAAACGCTGCTACAGGCCTTTTCTGGTGTAGTGAAAGTAGAAACAATTTAGATTTTTCTCTACTTCATTAAAAAATTGATTTTTTTCAGATAGAAATTTTGGAGAAGATACAATAAGCTGATTTGATTGTGGATTTTTTTTTTGTTTAATAAATTAATTTGAAATCTGCTATTCATATTTGTACTCAAATTTTATAGAAGACGAGAACATGTGTTATTTGCTATAGAAAATTAATAGTAGGAAAGTCGGAACAAATTTAGTTTTTTCTCTACTTAATTAAACAAATTGATTTCTTTTCATACTAAGAACATGAGTTTATCATATGATTATATGTATATATTTCACTGTAGTCGTGCCAACGAATTGAAGAAAATATACTATTTATAATTTATATATTATTGAATACATCGTCTCTTTGGATTTAGAACTAATTTTTTAATTATGATTGTGGCCATTGCCCTCTCAGAAATAAAAGAAACATTTGAGCAGTTGCATTCATTGTAGTCGATTATTGGTTTTTTGTTTGATGCCTTGAGATATTAATCACTAGATGACGATGAATTGAAAAATTATTGTGAAAAACTAGATTTAGCTTTAACAAATGGAAGCGCCTCCGATGTTGACGTAATAGATTTAGTTTTAGAGCTACAAATACTACAACATACTTTGCCAAGTGAATCATATGACATTGATAAGCCGTGGACTACTATCAAAATTACGGAATTTTTGAAGAGTATGGATATATTTCCAAATGTGATGATTGAATGTAGGATTTTACTAACTCTTCCTGTGACAGTCGCTTCCAAACTGAAGTTATTAAAATCATATTTGCGAACAACAATGAGTCAAGACAGACTTAATGGACTAGCTATCATAGGCATTAAAAAAGATATATTGAAAACGACTGAATATGATGGTATCATTGATGATTTTGCTTCTAAAAATGCAAGAAGAAAACATTTTAAATGATAAATTTTGAGTTTTTCGTGGTATCGAGAAGATGAAAAGGTATGTCACATATTTCGCATATTGTCTATTTACTTATATTTATGTCTTTTATTTTATAATTACATTTTTCATTACTAACCATGTTACTGATATCTCAATTGTAAATATACGAAGTGCTAGTAGTCAGAACTGATGATTTCTAGTAGTCGGAACGATTCTAGTCTTGTATGTACAAATTCTTTATATTTGAACCAATTATTTATAACTTTTTGCATTATAACTACGTTATTTTCCTTTATCTAGTTTGCTTATTCCAATGTTAGTTCGTAGTAGTATTGAGTCTTTGAAAAATAATTTAGATTGCTTACAAATATGAATTTTGTTCAAAACGACTGTTTAAATTTTACAACATGAGGCATCATTAAATAATTTGCACTGGGCACCTAAACCTCCGAATTGGCTCTGTGACAGATCTTGGACACACCTCCATCCGGTCCGACCCGTTTACGCCCCTACGTACTCATTAATTACGTATGCCAAGTACATGTTGCAAGTATATTTTATATATACAACGTATTTGTTACGTTGTAAGATTATAATTACAACAAAACTTCGACGAACGAAATAAATAAAATAAAGACTTTAAAATATTTTAGATCAGACCTAAAATGGATTAATCTTTGCAGGCCTAACAAAAATCTGAATATGAAAATAATAATTTGAAATTCACTAAGTCAACCTGCTACGACTTGACCAAAGTAATTCATGTTGCATTGTACTTTTTCTAATCATACATTTATCTTTTAGTGCAAATTTGTAAATGACAATGCATAATGGATTGTTTTGGTTTTTATATTTCAAAGTACCGTTGTGTTCCGATGCTCGCAAATAAAACAATTGATCAAATATTGACGCACGATGTTATGAGTGAGGGTTTTCACAAGTGATATTTTACTGAAAATAATTTAAATTTTTATAACGGAAGAATCTCAAACTACCACATATAAGCCATGCCATCTTTTTTTCTTTGGAAAAACACGACTACAAAGTTTAAATATTTATAATTTTGCAAAAAATGGATTTGGAAATTCAAATTCAAATGCATTAAATATGTCAAACTTCTATTTAATGCTCCAACCTTTCTTTCTATAAATATTTGAATTATATTTTAAATAAAGAAAAATCGGCTTTGCCAAAAAAATAAAATAAAGAAAAGTCTATTTAAACATGGAAGTTTGGATAAATAAAAAGAGTAAAAGAAAGATGGTTCTTTTTATCAATAGTTCACCATTTTTCTGTAAAATGAAGAAAGATCGTTTGTGTTTAAGAGAAAACGAGGCAAAAATCTGTACTCTCCCCGACTCGGGGTAAAGCCCAACATATACTCAACCCGATCCAGTACGGTGGAGTTCGATCCCTAATTTTGTTTCCTATAAATTGCCTCTTGTTAACGTCGTAACTATCATCTCGCCGCCTTCTTTTTTGGGTAGGCCAATTCTATTTGCACCCCACATTTTGCCTTTCACACCCCGTTGTTTGAACAAAAAACATTTCACCCCACTTTTTGCTTTTCACACCCCAAAAGTTATCAAAACTACCCTTTAATTTATATTTTCACACACAAATAACTCTGCGTTAACAATGAAAATAAAATAAAAGATAGATCCATAACCCAAAAAAAAAAAATTGTAATTCATATTCAGTTATTTTTATTCATTTTGCAGTCTAAAAAACGTTGAATTTCAATTCAATTTAAAAATGATTGAAATATATATATATATTACAACAGAAATCATAAAATTAAACAACGTTAAGAAAAAAACATAGAAGTTGAGAAAGAATAAAGTTAAAATAAAACACTATTTTTTTATTTTTTTTGAGAAAAAACATTATTTTCTTCATGGAATCATTTGTCTTCTCAAAGTATATTAGTGTCATTGTATTTTTTTTTTATAATTAAAGTAACATAATAGAAAAACGAATAAGGGTATATTTGCCATTTTATTCTTTTAGTTTTCAACGGGGTGGGAAAGGCAAAAACAGGGGTGTTAATAGAATTTGCCTTTTGGGTATTCTTCTTTGTAAACCTCGGTCAATTCCATTGTGCCTCCTTCACTTCTCTTTCTCCAGTGGCATACAGCTAATCCAATCACGGAAGCATTGTTCGATGATGCTAATCTGACTTAGCGTTACGTGAACTCCTTGGTCAGTTAATTTTACGCTCGACGCTGATTTTGAAATGATTTGTTTTGCAATTTAGTTTCGTTCGTCAGTTTTTTATCCTCATATCTTTTTTGTTTCAAAAGTTTTGCCAGGCGATGGTGAACCTATTTTACACAGCTCACTATAAGGAATCCCGGAACAGTTGATTTTTTAGTTCTTGGGCTATTTAAGTTTCCCTTTTTCTATTCTTTTCATTTTGATTCGTGTACCTAGCTATGATGATATTACTTACCCAGCTCATTATGAGATCTATCAGTTCGATGGATAATGAATGGATCAAGTAATCAGATCTGAGCTTAGTTTTATTTTTCTCATATTTAGTGCTGATTTCCTATGATGAGTTATTAGAAACCATGCTAACTCTGATGTTATGATTAATCATTGTGTTTTGTCTGAGGAAATCAGTTTCACACATTATATAATACAATTTTATGGTCCGTTCAAACTTAATATCGAAAGCATCGGAATATTTATATGCTTTACATCAGTTGTTTCTTTGGATAAGCGATGATGACATAACTCTAATCCCAGCTCTATTAGATTTGCATTCTAAATGGCATATCAAGGATTAAAAATAAGATGTATGTCTGAGCCTAATATCATTAGCATGTTTATTATTTACCGTACTTCTGTTGTAAACTTGCATTATATTCTTTGCTAAACATAAGCATATTGCGTTAATGTAGAGATAACTATTGTGGTATATGTGTTGAGTTTCGAAATTGCAGCAAAAAAAAATCAGGAAGAGTCGTTTGAGGCACGTATATAACGTTGTCCTTAAGGAATTATTCGCCCCCACTACTTTCAGGGAACCTGGCAGCGAAATTCCTCCAAGATACAACAAACAGAGAGTTTATAGAAGCAGAAAATGGTGAAGAAGAAGAGCAGACTTAGAGAAAGTTGTTCTGGAAGACAAGGGCGAGATGTTTATATAATAGGCGAATGGGTATAACTGTTCAGGACAGTTGCGCGCGAGGAGACGCGGACAGTCGTTCAAAAATTACGACCGTTGGGAACAGTGAACCTATTCTGTACGGTCACGCACGCGCCCACGTGCCCCAAGTGCCCAAGTGCCCAATCTTTGACCCATAATATTTTATAAGTCCATGGCCTTTTCAGCCCAAACCATTGTGCCCTCTTCTGAGCCCAAGTTATTGGCCCAAGTCATTAATTCACAACATCTTATTCATGCTCTTGATATATAAGATGAGTTACACAATAATATTTGCCGATGTGGGACAAATAATTATTGCAATCTTCCCAATAATCCCCCACAAGATTGTAATAATTATTTACGCATAGAAGAAAGTACCTTCTGGTTTAAACTTTTCTTCTTAGTCCATGTATTTAAGTTTCAACAGAATATTAGGTAGTAAATACTTAAACCAAAATCCTATATGATGAAACGAAATATATGAACACATAAATATTACCATGCTTCTATAAAATGTCATAACCGTAAATTGGTTATTAATTTCCTCCTGGTTTTCATGGACATGTATAAAGTCATATCAGACTTTATTGAAACATTGTTTCTTATGTCCATATAGGTGTCCATTCTTTTTGTCCTTGTTACTATAGACAAATGACCACCACAAAACGTAACAATACAAACATTGATATTCAATGTTTATCAATCACTTTTCTGCAACTTGTTATTACCCTTTAAACCTTGAATAATATAAGGTTTGGTTTCCATTGCATGTGATTAGAATGATTTCAGACCCATTGCACTACTAGTAGTTCTCACTATTTCTCTCGGTAATCCTTTTGTTAGTGGGTCTGCTAGATTTTCTTTTGATCTAACAAATATAATAGTAATGATACCATCTACAATTAATTCTCTGACATATGCATGTCTTAAACTTATATGTCTAGACTTTCCATTATAGATTTTATTATAAGCTCTAGACAATGTAGCTTCGCTATCACAATACACAGAAATGGCTGACATTGGTTGTGGCCACAACTCTATTTCTAAAAGTAAATTTCTTAGCCATTCTGCCTCCTTACCCGATGCATCTAAGGCAATAAATTCTGCTTCCATTGTAGAATGTGTTATAACTGTTTGCTTCTTGGAGGCCCATGATATAGCACCTCCTCCAAGAGTAAAAATCCATCCAGTAGTTCCTCTATTATCGTTTTCAGGTGTTGCGCCACTTGCATCTGAATATCCTTCCAGAACTGCTGGGAAATTTCCATAATAAAGTCCTAATCCTATGGTTCTTTTAAGGTAACCAAGAATTCTGCATATCGCTTTCCAATGTAATTTGCTTGGTTTGTGCGTATATCTCGATAATTTACACACAGCGAAAGCAATATCCGGACGAGTGCAATGCATTGCATACATGAGACTTCCAATAATGCTTGCATACTCTAGTTGAGCTATTGCCCTTTCAGAATTTGCAAATAATTTAATCGAAGAATCATAAGGACTACTTGCTTCTTTAATATTTAAGTATTTATATTTAAGAAGCAATTTTTCAATATTGTGAGATTGGCATAATGCATATCCACCACTATGTTTCTTAACTTTGATTCCTAATATAGTGTCAACTTCATTTAAATCTTTCATTTTAAAACATGAAGTCAAATATTTCTTTGTCTCATTAATGCCTTCCATATTTGTACCAAATATTAGCATATCGTCCACATATAAGCATATTATAATTCCATATCTATCAGTGAATTTGGAATATATACATTTGTCAGCATTATTATGTTTGAAACCGTTAGACAGAATCACAGAATCAAACTTCTCATGCCACTGTTTAGGTGCTTGTTTCAATCCATATAACGATTTAACAAGTTTACAAACTTTATGTTCATTTCCAGGCATAATGAAACCTTCTGGTTGTTCCATATATACCTCTTCATCAAGATTGCCATTTAGAAAAGCAGTTTTAACATCCATTTGATGTACATGCAACCCATGAATAGAAGCAAGTGCAAATAGAACTCTAATGGATGTTAATCTTGCAACAGGAGCATATGTATCAAAATAGTCAATACCTTCCTTTTGCCTGAAACCTTTAGCAACTAGCCTTGCCTTGAAAGTTTGTATCGATCCATCCGTATTATATTTTCTACGAAATACCCATTTACATCCAATTGGCTTTGATCCACTAGGTAAATCGGTTAATTCCCAAGTATTATTAGATAGAATTGAATCCATCTCATCCTGTATTGCTTCTTTCCAAAAAGAAGCGTCTCTAGAAGCCATTGCTTCTTTAAAAGTTTTGGGATCTCCTTCTGTACCTAGGACATAGGTCATATCATCGATAATATCTTTTCTATCACCTATGACGAGATGAACTACATCATCAGGTGAAACAAAATCAGGTCCTAACTCTTTAGTTTTCTTTGTTCTTTGACTTCTTCTAGGCTCTTCTGGTATATCAGAAAACTTTCTTTTATTAGAAGAAGTTTGTTCAAAGTTTTCATTATCTTTGTCTTGAACAATTTGAGTAGGAACTGAGACTTGACCGGAATCACATATAAACTTGTTTTCAATAAATTCTACGTCTCTTGATTCTATAATGACATTAGAACTTAAGTCTAGTACCCGGTATGCTTTGGAATTCTCAGCATATCCTACAAATACACCTTTTAAAGCCCTTGGCCCCAGTTTATTTCGTTTTGGATCTGTTACTCGATAAAAGGTCAGACAACCCCAAACTTTCAAGTATTTCAAACTTGGTTTTCTGCCTTTCCATAACTCATATGGAGATACTTTTGTTTTCCTCGATGGAATTCTATTATGCAAGTGACATGCCGTTAAAAGTGCCTCCCCCCATAAATTTACATTTTGTTTGGCATTTAAAATCATAGCATTAGTCATTTCTACCAATTTTCTATTTTTTCGTTCAGCCAAACCGTTTTGCTGTGGGGTATATGGAGCAGTTGATTGATGTATAATTCCATTTTCTTCGCAAAATAATGAAAATTCTGTAGAGAAGTATTCCCCACCCCTATCACTTCGTAATACTTTAATTTTTCTTTCCTTTTGATTTTCGGCTGTGATTTTGAAACGTTTAAACATATCAAAAGCCTGATCTTTCGTTTTCATTAGGTAAACATACGTGTATCTGGAATAATCATCTATAAAAGTAATAAAATATCTATTTCCTCCTCTAGTTAATATGCCATTTAGTTCACATATATCAGAATGAATTAACTCGAGCAACTTTGTATTTCTTTCAGATTTAGGGAATGGCTTTTTGCACATTTTGGCTTCAATACACGTCTCACATTTTGATACATTCTTATTTTCATATGAGATTAGACCTTCATTAGACATGAACTTTAAAGATTTAAAATTTAAATGTGCTAGTCTACTATGCCATAAATCAAAAGAATCAAGAACATAAGCAAATTCAGTCATTTTATTAATACTTAGTTTGAACATCCCGTTACAAGCATATCCTTTTCCAACAAATGTTCCCCCTTTTGTCAAGATGAGACTGTTGCCATCCAGTACACACTTTACCCCTTTACTACAAAGAAGACTTGCAGAGACAAGATTCTTTCTAATATCTGGGACATGTAAAACATTCACAAGGACAAGTTTCTTTCCAGAAGTGAATTCTAATTCTATGGTTCCCTTTCCAATGACATTAGAAGTATTATGGTTGCCCATTAGAACTTTATTATCATCGGAAACTTTCTCATAGAATTTGAACATTGTTCTGTTGTTGCAAACGTGTATGGTAGCAACAGAATCATACCACCAATCAGTATCTTTGGTGTTATCAGCCATGTTTAATTCTGTTACCGTGTCAACATTTAACTTTGATATCATTGCAACAATTTCGGACTCGTCTTGTTGAACCATATTTGCTTTGTGTGAAGAGTCTGAGTTCTTCTTTCCTTGGTTCGAAGCCTGTCCATGTTCCTTCTTTTGCCTCTTAAAAAATCTGCAGTCTCTTTTGAAATGGCCAGGTTTTCCGCAGAAATAACAATCCTTTCCTTTTTTATTGGATTTCTTCTGGCTGTCATCCCTTTTCCGCTTTCCAGTTTCTGTATGACCTTTTTGGTCGTTGACTACAGTGTTTATATTTGAATCAGATTCAAATATCTTTTTCTCACGAATTCTGGTTTCCTCTTCAATGCGAAGATGCTTTTGAATTTGCTCCATAGAGAAATCCTCTGTGGAATGCATTAGCTTTTTCCTGTAGTTACTCCATGAGTGCGGAAGTTTTGCCATAACAGCCCCAACTTGTAGTGGCTCAGGAATGTTAATTTTAACATCCTTTAGTTTATTAAATATAACCTGTAACTCGTGAACTTGATCCAGAACCGAGGTGTTGTCAAGCATCTTAAATTCAAAAAATTCGTAAATTAAAAACTTATCTGCGCCTTGTTTTTCATTGCTGTATTTGGCCTCTAAACTTTTCCATATCTCTCTCGGCGACTTGACTGAATTGAACAAATCATACAACCGATCAGATAGAGTATTAAGTATATGACCTCTGCAGACAACTTCATCTTCTTCGCGCTTCTTTCTCTTGGCAATAACTTCTGCAGTGTCTTTTTCAGTCGGTGGTGGTATCGGTTCCAATTTATCGTCAAGCACGTATGCAATTTTGAGAGTGGTCAAGAGGAACATGATCTTATCTTGCCAACGGGTGTAGTTAGTGCCATCGAAACGATCAAGTTTGGTGAATTCCTGATTCATTATTTTGTATGTCGACTCAGATGATGCCATGTTAATTCCTTAAGATTGTTGAGTTTCGAAATTGCAGCAAAAAAAAAAAATCAGGAAGAGTCGTTTGAGGCACGTATATAACGTTGTCCTTAAGGAATTATTCGCCCCCACTACTTTCAGGGAATCTGGTAGCGAAATTCCTCCAGGATACAACAAACAGAGAGTTTATAGAAGCAGAAAATGGGGAAGAAGAAGAGCAGACTTAGAGAAAGTTGTTCTGGAAGACAAGGGCGAGATGTTTATATAATAGGCGAATGGGTATAACTGTTCGGGACAGTTGCGCGCGAGGAGACGCGGCCAGTCGTTCAAAAATTACGACCGTTGGGAACAGTGAACCTATTCTGTACGGTCACGCACGCGCCCACGTGCCCCAAGTGCCCAAGTGCCCAATCTTTGACCCATAATATTTTATAAGTCCATGGCCTTTTCAGCCCAAACCATTGTGCCCTCTTCTGAGCCCAAGTTATTGGCCCAAGTCATTAATTCACAACATCTTATTCATGCTCTTGATATATAAGATGAGTTACACAATAATATTTGCCGATGTGGGACAAATAATTATTGCAATCTTCCCAATAATCCCACTAATGTGGGCATGATTGCTAATTGCTTCAATGACTGAGAAGCAAAGGGTGCCACATGAGTGATGAATTTAAAGCAGAGGGCTGACATATCTGAAATCCATCCAGCGACTAAAGTTTACCTGTTTTGTGTATCCCTAAGGTCACCGAGCTGTTGGTTAAGGGATACAAATCAAGTAAAACTGGCGTTTGGTCGGATTGTCCACCCACCGAGCCTAGCAACCAACCTGGTGTTTTTACCAATGTTATGAAGACCGGACCCGGCCGCAAGTTCAACCGCGGCTAACTATTAGCCGGCGGTGACGACGACCTTGTTCTACGTCGAGCCGTCAGTAATCGAATCAAAACCCTAATTTCTGAAGCGGATTCAGAAAATCAGCTTTTAATTCTAATAGATTTGGGGGTTGGAAAGGTTTTTCGAGTGGGGCAGCGTAAGATATGAGAAGAAGAGGAGAACGAACAGAGAAGAAGAAGAGAGAAACAGCCGCATTTATGTGTATTTCCTTAAAAGCCCTTGCATTTTTGTTATTTTTGTTGGGTTCTTTTTGCAATTTGCATCTGTTTTTATTTATAAATGGGTTTGAATCCATAAATAAACTTCCTAATAACCGGCATGGTTCTGATGGTCCGACCGGTCGAACCCTAAAAACCTTAAATTTTATGGCATGACGGTTCGATCGACGGTCCGGTCATGATAACATTGGTTTTTAGCATTACTTTATTTATTTATTATCAAGTTTCATGTTTATTGTTTTTGCTCTTTTCCCTCATTGATGCTTTTTTCCATGGTTGATTCTTCATCTATACATGAACTTGAGATTACACGGAGTGAATGATATTTGATAGGATAAATTCAAGATTGGTTAATTGGAAAATGAAACTGTCATTAAAGCATCTGTCGGTTGAATCGTGCGAGTGTAAGATCTTTCTTGACATTACTTTTGTTAATTTTGTTTGAAAGTTGAATAAAAAACATTGAATGTACCAATTTGTTTTAAAAATATATTTCCGAACTCTTAAATTTGAGTTATGGTTAATAGTAGAACAAAAGGATATTTTGGTACTGATCGCTGTTCTTTTTGTCAACCTCTTCGAAATGTGAAAGTACTACAATTATGGCATTTCTAGCATTGTAGGGAGATGCATACGTAAAACGCATATTCATCTATTTTTGTTTCTTGTTCAAGTATTCACAATGGATATGTTCTTAAGTCTGTTAGAATTGAATAAATTTCTAAGAATAAGTCATTGTTAATTTTGTGTTGGTTTTGACAGTTTCAGTCAATAAACCTAATGAAACATCCCACCTCCGTTAGGGTCACTCTCAAAGGGAATGCCCTAATTTTGGTAGAGGTTTATAAGTATAAGTCACAAATATACAAGACAGATACAAGAACACATATTTTTAAATAGCGGAAAAACAACAACTTTTATTTCATAAAGAAAATACGTGTTTCAACAACATGCCATAATTGTCTTACAATACATCAAAACATAACATCTGCATAACTGTCTTGATTACATCATTTAAAGAAGCATAAAGAAAACATAAATAAACTGCAAAAGCCCCATAATGTTGTCCAAAGCCATAGTCCAAAACGAAAAGATCCAAGCAATACATTCTTTCTCTTCAAGCTGGATGTGAAGGCTGGTCAAGCTGCGATATTCCCTCCCTATGTACCTGGGGGGGGGGGGAACGGAAGAAAAGAAGACGGAAGAAAGTAGAGTCAGACATAAAGCCTGAGTAAGTCTAGGACTATTCAGTCTATGAATAAAGAACTGGGTATGATAAGTATAAACTCGAAATGGGAGAGCACTATAAACTTAGTTAAGTTGTCTAGGGTCGAATATAATATCGTACCCTATATTAATCTCTGAACCCATATAAACCAGTTTCCAACTGGCACCCCATGATCTGGGTGAAGTGATCCATTTTATGATGATCGGCTCCTACTCGCATAGTTACATGTGTCTTACGGCCTCCGATATTGTAGTTATCTATGGTGGTCCCACCATGGGGTGTATCAAGTCCCATGGCGGCGGCCCGACACAACCCTAGAATGCACAGGTATTCTAGTGGTGTCCAGTGCCTTATTTTTCTGCGCCGGAGTGAGTGCACGCCCACACCCCGTCAGAACCTACACTGCTGCACCACCGCCGTCGATTTGACCTCTTACAATCAGCCCAGTAATCGTGCCCCACCCTGCCTAGTTCATTAATTACGTATGCCAAGTACATGTTGCAAGTATATTTTATATATACAACGTATTTGTTACGTTGTAAGATTATAATTACAACAAAACTTCGACGAACGAAATAAATAAAATAAAGACTTTAAAATATTTTAGATCAGACCTAAAATGGATTAATCTTTACAGGCCTAGCAAAAATCTGAATATGAAAAAAATAATTTGAAATTCACTAAGTCAACCTGCTACGACTTGACCAAAGTAATTCATGTTGCACTGTACTTTTTCTAATCATACATTTATCTTTCAGTGCAAATTTGTAAATGACAATGCATAATGGATTGTTTTGGTTTTTATATTTCAAAGTACCGTTGTGTTCCGATGCTCGCAAATAAAACAATTGATCAAATATTGACGCACGATGTTATGAGTGAGGCTTTTCACAAGTGATATTTTACTGAAAATAATTTAAATTTTTATAACTGAAGAATCTCAAACTACCACATATAAGCCATGCCATCTTTTTTTCTTTGGAAAAACACGACTACAAAGTTTAAATATTTATAATTTCGCAAAAAAAGGATTTGGAAATTCAAATTCAAATGCATTAAATTTGTCAGACTTCTATTTAATGCTCCAACCTTTCTTTCTATAAATATTTTAATTATATTTTAAATAAAGAAAAATCGGCTTTGCCAAAAAAATAAAATAAAGAAAAGTCTATTTAAACATGAAAGTTTGGATAAATAAAAAGAGTAAAAGAAAGATGGTTCTTTTTATCAATAGTTCACCATTTTTCTGTAAAATGAAGAAAGATCGTTTGTGTTTAAGAGAAAACGAGGCAAAAATCTGTACTCTCCCCGACTCGGGGTAAAGCCCAACATATACTCAACCCGATCCAGTACAGTGGAGCTCGATCCCTAATTTTGTTTCCTATAAATTACCTCTTGTTAACGTTGTAACTATCATCTCGCCGCCTTCTTTTTTAGGTATTCTTCTTTGTAAACCTCAATCAATTCCATCGTGCCTCCGTCACTTCTCTTTGTCCAGTGGCATACAGCTAATCCAATCACTGAAGCATTGTTCGATGATGCTAATCTGACCTAGCGTTACGTGAACTCCTTGGTCAGTTAATTTTACGCTCGACGCTAATTTTGAAATGATTTGTTTTGCAATTTAGTTTCGTTTGTCAGTTTTTTATCCTCGTATCTTTTTTGTTTCAAAAGTTTAGCCAGGCGATGGTGAACCTATTTTACACAGCTCACTATGAGGAATCCCGGAACAGTTGATTTTTTAGTCCCTGGGCTATTTAAGTTTCCCTTTTTCTATTCTCTTCATTTTGATTCGTTTACCTAGCTATGATGATATTACTTACCCAGCTCATTATGAGATCTATCAGTTCGATGGATAATGAATGGATCGAGTAATCAGATCTGAGCTTAGTTTTATTTTTCTCATATTTAGTGCTGATTTCTTATGATGAGTTATTAGAAACCATGCTAACTCTGATGTTATGATTAATCATTGTGTTTTGTCTGAGGAAATCAGTTTCACACAGTATATGATATAATTTTATGGTCCGTTCAATCTTAATATCGAAAGCGTCGGAATATTTATATGCTTTACGTCAGTTGTTTCTTTGGATAAGCGATGATGACATAACTCTAATCCCAGCTCTATTAGATTTCCATTCTAAATGGCATATCAAGGATTAAAAATAAGATGTATGTCTGAGCCTAATATCACTAAAATGTTTATTATTTACCGTACTTCTGTTGTAAACCTGGTTTTGCTTGCATTATATTCTTTGCTAAATATAAGCATATTGCGTTAATGTTGAGACAACTATTGTGGTATATGTACTAATGTGGGCATGATTGCTAATTGCTTCGATGACTGAGAAGCAAAGGGTGCCACATGAGTCTGATGAATTTAAAGCAGAGGGCTTACATATCTGAAATCCATCCAGCCATTAAAGTTTACCTGTTTTTAGTGTATCCCTAAGGTCATCGAGCTGTTGGTTAAGGGATACAAATCAAGTAAAACTGGCGTTTGGTTGGATTGTCCACCGACCGAGCCTAGCAACCAACCTTGTGTTTTTAGCATTACTTTATTTGTTTATTACCAAGTTTCATGTTCATTGTTTTTGCTCTTTTCCCTCATTGATGCTTTTTTCCCTTGTTGATTCTTTATCTATGCATGAACTTGAGATTACATGGAGTGAAAGATATTTGATAGGATAAATTCAAGATTGGTTAATTTGGAAATGAAACTATGTCATTAAAGCATCTTCGTCGGTTGAATCGGGCGAGTGTAAGATCTTTCTCGACATTACTTTTTTTGTTTTGTTTGAATTGTTAATAAAAAACATTGAATGTACCAATTTGTTATAAAAATATATTTCTCAACTCTTAAAAATGAGTTCTGGTTAACAGTAGAACAAAATGGTATTTTGGCAGTGATCGCTGTTCTTTTCAACCATCTCTTCGAAATGTGAAAGCACTACATTTATGGCATTAGTTTTGGTAGTTTTGATCAATAAAGCTAAGTTATAGATGATTAGGATTGAGATAATTATCATTAATGATATCCTTATCAATATGAACTGTTTTAAGTTATATGTGATAAGGATTGACATATATATCATTAATGATATTAATGAATATCATTAATGATATCCTTTATCAATAGGAATTGGGCCATGTTATTTTTGCTTTGATCGTTCTTATTTCTTTTTTTTTTTTAATTTTGTTGTAAGGCTATTTAAAAGTTATTTCTATTTAGTTTAATATATTAGAGCATACCTTCTTAGAAATCTGCAAGTGGTTTTGACTTTTTTTTTGTGGTGTCTTTTCAATCACCCATGAATGAAGTGGTTTTGATTTAATTTGTTGTAGTGTCGATTTGTGAATGAGTGTTGCTAAAAATATTTAAATAGTGTATTAGTACTGGTATTATCGCACAACGGTGGGAAAATCGACTGTTAAGATGTTTAATATAAAATATAAAATAATTTGTTAAAACTTATTTTTTATATTAGATTTTGTATAGTTTGAGGGGAAATGGTAGTAATTTAAAATGTGTAAATTCAATTACATATAATTGTACATATAAACCAACTTCAAATTAAGAATAAGCAATCACTGTATTGATTTGAATCAATCACAAATACATTTTTATTATATTTCAAGTAAGGTCAGTAGTTTGAGACCTACTCGGACCATCATGTTGACATGTTAATCAATTTTCAAAAAAAAAAAAAAAAAGCTTACTATCGTTTTTTTAAGTAGCCATCATGCTCTACCTGTAGTGGACATTCCAAAATTATATTTGAATTTATCTTAATATATGTACAATATATTTTGAGTGCTATAAACACTCCCAAAAATGCATTGTCTATATAGCATCTGCAAACCTTAGAATCTGGAACTATGTTGCACCATTGTTTGCATCTAAACTCATATGAGAGATCATAAGTTAAACTTGTTCCTCCTCATCAACTTTGGCTATATATATATCTATATAATAAAATTGCCCCCTAAGACAAACCAGGAGACAAACATGGAGACAAAGAGCGGCTGAGATTTAATCCCGCAAAAACAAATTCACCGTCCTAATTTAAACACATCCCATAAACATGTCATTATTCTTGCATGAGCATTGAATAGGTTGATTTAATTCCACCCGCCTTAATTTGGTAATTAGATCTTATTTGAAAAGCTTATGACACATCAGCGCATTAATTTGGTAATTAAGGTAATTTATTACCGTTAAAAAAGGAATAAAATTTGAATAGCCATGACTGTTACTACACATACCTTCGTTTCGAATTGAATATTTCAACCCTTATCTATAAACACAATTAATTTCAATCCCCCCTAGACAAATCAGAAGACAAACAACAAGACAAAGAACGGTTCAGATTTAATCTCGCAAAAACAAATCCACCGTCCTAATTTAAACACATCCCATAAACATGTCATTATTCTTGCATGAGCATTGAATAGGTTGATTTAATTCCACCCGCCTTAATTTGGTAATTATATCTTATTTGAAAAGCTTATGACACATCAGCGCATTAATTTGGTAATTAAGGTAATTTATTAACGTTAAAAAAGGAATAAAATTTGAATAGCCATGACTGTTACTACACATACCTTCGTTTCGAATTGAATATTTCAACCCTTATCTATAAACACAATTAATTTCACGCAATTTATTTTATGTAATTGGAGGTGAAATTGGAAAAAATTAATTAATTACAAAGTATGTACGTTTTTAATTCTTTTAAATCTGTTAACGTTCGAATTAAAAATTTATTGACAGTAAATGGGAAACATTAATAACGTTTAAAAGTTAATGCTCTCATTCCTTTTAAAAAATATCTTATTTGAAAAGCTTATGACACATCATCGCATTAATTTGGCAATTAAGGTAACTTATTAACGTTAAAAAAGGAATAAAATTTGAATAGACATGACTGTTACTACATATACCTTCATTTCGAATTGAATATTTCAACCCTTATCTATAAACACAATTAATTTCACACAATTAATTTTATTTAAAAAGGAATAAAATTTGGAAAAAAATAATTAATTACAAAGTATGTACGTTTTTAATTCTTTTAAATCCATTAACGTTCGAATTAAGAATTAAGAATTTCATAATTTGAATAGCCATGACAGTAATTGAGTAACGTTAATGGCTATTCAAATTATTGACAGTAAATGGGAAACATTAATAACGTTTAAAAGTTAATGCTCTCATTCCTTTTAAAAAATATCTTATTTGAAAAGCTTATGACACATCATCGCATTAATTTGGCAATTAAGGTAACTTATTAACGTTAAAAAAGGAATAAAATTTGAATAGACATGACTGTTACTACATATACCTTCATTTCGAATTGAATATTTCAACCCTTATCTATAAACACAATTAATTTCACACAATTAATTTTATTTAAAAAGGAATAAAATTTGGAAAAAAATAATTAATTACAAAGTATGTACGTTTTTAATTCTTTTAAATCCATTAACGTTCGAATTAAGAATTAAGAATTTCATAATTTGAATAGCCATGACAGTAATTGAGTAACGTTAATGGCTATTCAAATTATTGACAGTAAATGGGAAACATTAATAACGTTTAAAAGTTAATGCTCTCATTCCTTTTAAAAAATATCTTATTTGAAAAGCTTATGACACATCATCGCATTAATTTGGCAATTAAGGTAACTTATTAACGTTAAAAAAGGAATAAAATTTGAATAGACATGACTGTTACTACATATACCTTCATTTCGAATTGAATATTTCAACCCTTATCTATAAACACAATTAATTTCACACAATTAATTTTATTTAAAAAGGAATAAAATTTGGAAAAAAATAATTAATTACAAAGTATGTACGTTTTTAATTCTTTTAAATCCATTAACGTTCGAATTAAGAATTAAGAATTTCATAATTTGAATAGCCATGACAGTAATTGAGTGACTAATTAAACATCCATTTCTTTCATTCCTTCAGGTCGGGTGTAGTTTTGGAGGATCAAGAGTTTGACTACAAAATCATGGAGATTAAAGTCGAAGAATACGAGGTAAAATCATGAACATGTAATATATTTTTGGCACAATTATGAAATTTAAATATGGCCATGTATTTGTCTTTCTACCAGGTTATTAATATTGATGATTTTTTTTTTTTAGTTTGATATCACATATGAGGTTCACGACGAAGTCAAACTTCATTTCGTACTGAGACTGTCAACCAGGTAAGATTCTTGAGATACTCTCCTTTTAGTAACTATTTATTTTGTAGGGAAGAAAATGCTACTGAAAAAGGTTGTAAAAATATCAAACATGTTTTAACACATTAAAAGCTCATTTTCTTATTATTTTCAACATGTGACTAATTAAACATCCATTTTTTCATTCCTTCAGGTCGGGTGTAGTTTTGGAGGATCAAGAGTTTGACTACAAAATCATGGAGATTAAAGTTGAAGAATTTGAGGTAAAATCATGAATATGTAATATATTTTTGGCACAATTATGAAATTTAAATATGGCCATGTATTTGTCTTTCTACCAGGTTATTAATACTGATGATTTTTTTTTTAGTTTGATATCACATATGAGTTTCACAACGAAGTCAAACTTCATTTCGTACTGAGACTGTCAACCAGGTAAGATTCTTGAGATACTTTCCTTTTAGTAATCTATTTATTTTTTAAAATATGTGTGTATGGCTTGGTCGTTCTGAGGCTACTACTATTTTATGTAAATTATGCAAATAATATTTTATTATACCCTATGCTTTTGATTTAAGCTGAATGCATGAAACTCATAAAGCCTAGATCCGTACTCTATCAGTTTAGTTCCTTACCCAATTTCTTCAATAATGTACCCAAATGGGGTGTTCATATCTGATGTGTTAGAAATCAGTTATATTGGAATATGTTTTCGCATTTGTACACATAGATTTGTGCTCTAGCAGTCGCAATATATGGTAACTACTATTATTTGATATGTTGAGCTGCATAATGGTACCATAAATTTAAATATTGAGATACATAATGTTGCTTAATTGGTAGGTAATGAAACTAACCAATGTTTATAGCAATGTTATTACTTGCCAGTTTCTTCAATAAATTGATATATTAATGGTAGTGAGAAAGCAAGCAATGGTCTCTGTACAAGATGTTTTGTAAATTTATCCTTTCTATACATGCTTACCCATAACTATGTATTTATTGAGAGTTAAAGCCAATTCCTACAATATTATAACTTAAATTAGTGATATTTAGTAGTACGAATTAATTGCCAGCTCAGTGATCTTTTCAATATGTTTGCACTTAGGCTGCTACTCAATGAAAATGCTGATGTTGACCAGAAAAGGAGTATCCAACAAAGGGTGATAGTTTAATGGTATGATCTATTTTATGTACCACATATAAAATAAATTGATATATTAATGGTATGATCTTTCTCTTAGTCTATTGATATTGATGAAGCTAAGAGAACACCAAATAAACTTCTAGAAATATTAAATAGTACCCTAGAGTTCATTTGGAAATTGGCTTGATTGATGCAATTTTAAGCACATGGTTTCAAAACTAGCTATAATTGTCATGATTTCAATCTTATTAAATAAATTTCCATAGTTGGACTGCTGTATTCTCTTTTTATAGTGAATTGTACATATCCGTGCCACTTGCCTTATTACATCTACTGTTTTTCATTCCTAAATCTTTAATGCTCATACGGAACCTCACAACTTTCCTTATTACATCTACTGTTTTTCATTCTTTTCTTATTATCTTCATTTCCTTTAATTTTCCAATGATTTCTTTCCATTATAATTTTGATCCTGCCTAGAATTCCCTCTTCGATTTCATCCATATTTTTTCTCTTTTATAATTCTTTTCCTAATATCACAACAGTCATTTATCGTTTTTTTAGTTTCTGTCAAAGCATCGTCAATTCATCAATTTATTGGTTCATTTCCAACAGTCCTAATATTTATTTACTGATTTATTTTAGATATTTACATACATAATTATCTAAAGAAGCATCAAATTTTCAAGTGAGTAATTCCCTATATAAGGTAAAAAAAAACACTACTGGGCGGATTGCTTTGATTTAACCAAGATAATTGAAAGGGGTATTTTTTGCTACTTCAACCACGTAAAACCATATCCACTAATTATTTGGCATATAGATTTGTCTCTTTCAATATAATTATATGGCGATTCATTCATTCATACCGAATTTATGACAACCACATCTCAAGAGTAGCAAACTAACCTTTTTGTGCATCATTGCATCCAGTGGAACTGTTATAGCTATATAACTGTTATAGCTTATATAACTGGCATATTTGTCCACATTTTTAAATTCAAGCCTCCTCTTGAACCGTTAAATTGAAGAAAAGATTGCATTTTCAAAAAAATTAATAATTGTAGTTCTGATATTGCAGTTGATGAGTTTGTGTTGTCATGTTTTATTTGTTAGCCAATTTATTACATTTGCTAAATATGAGAAACAATCTACACGTTTGTCATTAGGTGGTAATTGCCAGTGGTGTTAGTTTGACGAAGTACTATTTACATTCTAATAATGATTTACATAATTAAAAACAAGATCTTTAGTGCCTGAATGGTGCATGCCTCAAAGAATCAGTAATAATTATGTGATTTTTCCCCCTCTTATGTAAAGGGATATAAAATAATTGGAGGAAAAGAGATTGCAAGCACGGGGAACAGCGAATAAGATGGGATAATAAATCTAAAGCAAAGAAAAGAAAGAACTATCATCAAATGATATCAAATAAAATGAGTACGTGAGCAAGATATGAAGAAGATGGTGGTAAGATAGAGGTTGAAGGCTAAAATGAAGTATCATATGATGTGAACGCTTCAGACATGCTAGCCAAAATATTATAAATTCCTTCGATGAAATGCTAGACAGAAATGTTGTAGTTGAAGCAATCTGATGTTCATATGGATGTTAAATACAGAAATGCCAAGAATTGCAAAGCTCTACCATTTCACTAATGGTACTGATAACTCTGTTAGTTTAATTACTTGCCAGCAAGCCAACAAAAATCAAATCTTATATTTTGTACCAGTATGTTATTATGGATAACATTGCTATAAACTTTGTACCAATATGTTGAGATACATATTTTGTACCCTGAGTTTAGTTTCATTACTTGCCAGCAATCGCATAATGTTGCTTAATTCATCAATTAATGCATATATCTTTTTGTCAACTCAATAGAGACACACAAAATTTTATACTGTTTACCTTACGTGCAACCTGTCCCTACTCCCTATACATGCATTATTTACTTTTTGCTGCAAAATTTAGTTTACACAGCAGAATCCTAACACATACATATATCACTTACATTATGTATTTTGCCACTATATAATACGCTCTCACCGCTTATTGATACATGCAAACTAAAACACTTAAAGTCTATGCTCCCGTGCATCGCACGGGTTTCCACTCGTCTATATAATAAAATTGCCCCCTAAGACAAACCAGGAGACAAACATGGAGACAAAGAGCGGCTGAGATTTAATCCCGCAAAAACAAATCCACCGTCCTAATTTAAACACATCCCATAAACATGTCATTATTCTTGCATGAGCATTGAATAGGTTGATTTAATTCCACCCGCCTTAATTTGGTAATTAGATCTTATTTGAAAAGCTTATGACACATCAGCGCATTAATTTGGTAATTAAGGTAATTTATTACCGTTAAAAAAGGAATAAAATTTGAATAGCCATGACTGTTACTACACATACCTTCGTTTCGAATTGAATATTTCAACCCTTATCTATAAACACAATTAATTTCAATCCCCCCTAGACAAATCAGGAGACAAACAACAAGACAAAGAACGGTTCAGATTTAATCTCGCAAAAACAAATCCACCGTCCTAATTTAAACACATCCCATAAACATGTCATTATTCTTGCATGAGCATTGAATAGGTTGATTTAATTCCACCCGCCTTAATTTGGTAATTATATCTTATTTGAAAAGCTTATGACACATCAGCGCATTAATTTGGTAATTAAGGTAATTTATTAACGTTAAAAAAGGAATAAAATTTGAATAGCCATGACTGTTACTACACATACCTTCGTTTCGAATTGAATATTTCAACCCTTATCTATAAACACAATTAATTTCACGCAATTTATTTTATGTAATTGGAGGTGAAATTGGAAAAAATTAATTAATTACAAAGTATGTACGTTTTTAATTCTTTTAAATCTGTTAACGTTCGAATTAAAAATTTATTGACAGTAAATGGGAAACATTAATAACGTTTAAAAGTTAATGCTCTCACTCCTTTTAAAAAATATCTTATTTGAAAAGCTTATGACACATCATCGCATTAATTTGGCAATTAAGGTAACTTATTAACGTTAAAAAAGGAATAAAATTTGAATAGACATGACTGTTACTACATATACCTTCATTTCGAATTGAATATTTCAACCCTTATCTATAAACACAATTAATTTCACACAATTAATTTTATTTAAAAAGGAATAAAATTTGGAAAAAAATAATTAATTACAAAGTATGTACGTTTTTAATTCTTTTAAATCCATTAACGTTCGAATTAAGAATTAAGAATTTCATAATTTGAATAGCCATGACAGTAATTGAGTAACGTTAATGGCTATTCAAATTATTGACAGTAAATGGGAAACATTAATAACGTTTAAAAGTTAATGCTCTCATTCCTTTTAAAAAATATCTTATTTGAAAAGCTTATGACACATCATCACATTAATTTGGCAATTAAGGTAACTTATTAACGTTAAAAAAGGAATAAAATTTGAATAGACATGACTGTTACTACATATACCTTCATTTCGAATTGAATATTTCAACCCTTATCTATAAACACAATTAATTTCACACAATTAATTTTATTTAAAAAGGAATAAAATTTGGAAAAAAATAATTAATTACAAAGTATGTACGTTTTTAATTCTTTTAAATCCATTAACGTTCGAATTAAGAATTAAGAATTAAGAATTTCATAATTTGAATAGCCATGACAGTAATTGAGTGACTAATTAAACATCCATTTCTTTCATTCCTTCAGGTCGGGTGTAGTTTTGGAGGATCAAGAGTTTGACTACAAAATCATGGAGATTAAAGTCGAAGAATACGAGGTAAAATCATGAACATGTAATATATTTTTGGCACAATTATGAAATTTAAATATGGCCATGTATTTGTCTTTCTACCAGGTTATTAATATTGATGATTTTTTTTTTTAGTTTGATATCACATATGAGGTTCACGACGAAGTCAAACTTCATTTCGTACTGAGACTGTCAACCAGGTAAGATTCTTGAGATACTCTCCTTTTAGTAACTATTTATTTTGTAGGGAAGAAAATGCTACTGAAAAAGGTTGTAAAAATATCAAACATGTTTTAACACATTAAAAGCTCATTTTCTTATTATTTTCAACATGTGACTAATTAAACATCCATTTTTTCATTCCTTCAGGTCGGGTGTAGTTTTGGAGGATCAAGAGTTTGACTACAAAATCATGGAGATTAAAGTTGAAGAATTTGAGGTAAAATCATGAATATGTAATATATTTTTGGCACAATTATGAAATTTAAATATGGCCATGTATTTGTCTTTCTACCAGGTTATTAATACTGATGATTTTTTTTTTAGTTTGATATCACATATGAGTTTCACAACGAAGTCAAACTTCATTTCGTACTGAGACTGTCAACCAGGTAAGATTCTTGAGATACTTTCCTTTTAGTAATCTATTTATTTTTTAAAATATGTGTGTATGGCTTGGTCGTTCTGAGGCTACTACTATTTTATGTAAATTATGCAAATAATATTTTATTATACCCTATGCTTTTGATTTAAGCTGAATGCATGAAACTCATAAAGCCTAGATCCGTACTCTATCAGTTTAGTTCCTTACCCAATTTCTTCAATAATGTACCCAAATGGGGTGTTCATATCTGATGTGTTAGAAATCAGTTATATTGGAATATGTTTTCGCATTTGTACACATAGATTTGTGCTCTAGCAGTCGCAATATATGGTAACTACTATTATTTGATATGTTGAGTTGCATAATGGTACCATAAATTTAAATATTGAGATACATAATGTTGCTTAATTGGTAGGTAATGAAACTAACCAATGTTTATAGCAATGTTATTACTTGCCAGTTTCTTCAATAAATTGATATATTAATGGTAGTGAGAAAGCAAGCAATGGTCTCTGTACAAGATGTTTTGTAAATTTATCCTTTCTATACATGCTTACCCATAACTATGTATTTATTGAGAGTTAAAGCCAATTCCTACAATATTATAACTTAAATTAGTGATATTTAGTAGTACGAATTAATTGCCAGCTCAGTGATCTTTTCAATATGTTTGCACTTAGGCTGCTACTCAATGAAAATGCTGATGTTGACCAGAAAAGGAGTATCCAACAAAGGGTGATAGTTTAATGGTATGATCTATTTTATGTACCACATATAAAATAAATTGATATATTAATGGTATGATCTTTCTCTTAGTCTATTGATATTGATGAAGCTAAGAGAACGCCAAATAAACTTCTAGAAATATTAAATAGTACCCTAGAGTTCATTTGGAAATTGGCTTGATTGATGCAATTTTAAGCACATGGTTTCAAAACTAGCTATAATTGTCATGATTTCAATCTTATTAAATAAATTTCCATAGTTGGACTGCTGTATTCTCTTTTTATAGTGAATTGTACATATCCGTGCCACTTGCCTTATTACATCTACTGTTTTTCATTCCTAAATCTTTAATGCTCATACGGAACCTCACAACTTTCCTTATTACATCTACTGTTTTTCATTCTTTTCTTATTATCTTCATTTCCTTTAATTTTCCAATGATTTCTTTCCATTATAATTTTGATCCTGCCTAGAATTCCCTCTTCGATTTCATCCATATTTTTTCTCTTTTATAATTCTTTTCCTAATATCACAACAGTCATTTATCGTTTTTTTAGTTTCTGTCAAAGCATCGTCAATTCATCAATTTATTGGTTCATTTCCAACAGTCCTAATATTTATTTACTGATTTATTTTAGATATTTACATACATAATTATCTAAAGAAGCATCAAATTTTCAAGTGAGTAATTCCCTATATAAGGTAAAAAAAAACACTACTGGGCGGATTGCTTTGATTTAACCAAGATAATTGAAAGGGGTATTTTTTGCTACTTCAACCACGTAAAACCATATCCACTAATTATTTGGCATATAGATTTGTCTCTTTCAATATAATTATATGGCGATTCATTCATTCATACCGAATTTATGACAACCACATCTCAAGAGTAGCAAACTAACCTTTTTGTGCATCATTGCATCCAGTGGAACTGTTATAGCTATATAACTGTTATAGCTTATATAACTGGCATATTTGTCCACATTTTTAAATTCAAGCCTCCTCTTGAACCGTTAAATTGAAGAAAAGATTGCATTTTCAAAAAAATTAATAATTGTAGTTCTGATATTGCAGTTGATGAGTTTGTGTTGTCATGTTTTATTTGTTAGCCAATTTATTACATTTGCTAAATATGAGAAACAATCTACACGTTTGTCATTAGGTGGTAATTGCCAGTGGTGTTAGTTTGACGAAGTACTATTTACATTCTAATAATGATTTACATAATTAAAAACAAGATCTTTAGTGCCTGAATGGTGCATGCCTCAAAGAATCAGTAATAATTATGTGATTTTCCCCCTCTTATGTAAAGGGATATAAAATAATTGGAGGAAAAGAGATTGCAAGCACGGGGAACAGCGAATAAGATGGGATAATAAATCTAAAGCAAAGAAAAGAAAGAACTATCATCAAATGATATCAAATAAAATGAGTACGTGAGCAAGATATGAAGAAGATGGTAGTAAGATAGAGGTTGAAGGCTAAAATGAAGTATCATATGATGTGAACGCTTCAGACATGCTAGCCAAAATATTATAAATTCCTTCGATGAAATGCTAGACAGAAATGTTGTAGTTGAAGCAATCTGATGTTCATATGGATGTTAAATACAGAAATGCCAAGAATTGCAAAGCTCTACCATTTCACTAATGGTACTGATAACTCTGTTAGTTTAATTACTTGCCAGCAAGCCAACAAAAATCAAATCTTATATTTTGTACCAGTATGTTATTATGGATAACATTGCTATAAACTTTGTACCAATATGTTGAGATACATATTTTGTACCCTGAGTTTAGTTTCATTACTTGCCAGCAATCGCATAATGTTGCTTAATTCATCAATTAATGCATATATCTTTTTGTCAACTCAATAGAGACACACAAAATTTTATACTGTTTACCTTACGTGCAACCTGTCCCTACTCCCTATACATGCATTATTTACTTTTTGCTGCAAAATTTAGTTTACACAGCAGAATCCTAACACATACATATATCACTTACATTATGTATTTTGCCACTATATAATACGCTCTCACCGCTTATTGATACATGCAAACTAAAACACTTAAAGTCTATGCTCCCGTGCATCGCACGGGTTTCCACTCGTCTATATAATAAAATTGCCCCCTAAGACAAACCAGGAGACAAACATGGAGACAAAGAGCGGCTGAGATTTAATCCCGCAAAAACAAATCCACCGTCCTAATTTAAACACATCCCATAAACATGTCATTATTCTTGCATGAGCATTGAATAGGTTGATTTAATTCCACTCGCCTTAATTTGGTAATTAGATCTTATTTGAAAAGCTTATGACACATCAGCGCATTAATTTGGTAATTAAGGTAATTTATTACCGTTAAAAAAGGAATAAAATTTGAATAGCCATGACTGTTACTACACATACCTTCGTTTCGAATTGAATATTTCAACCCTTATCTATAAACACAATTAATTTCAATCCCCCCTAGACAAATCAGGAGACAAACAACAAGACAAAGAACGGTTCAGATTTAATCTCGCAAAAACAAATCCACCGTCCTAATTTAAACACATCCCATAAACATGTCATTATTCTTGCATGAGCATTGAATAGGTTGATTTAATTCCACCCGCCTTAATTTGGTAATTATATCTTATTTGAAAAGCTTATGACACATCAGCGCATTAATTTGGTAATTAAGGTAATTTATTAACGTTAAAAAAGGAATAAAATTTGAATAGCCATGACTGTTACTACACATACCTTCGTTTCGAATTGAATATTTCAACCCTTATCTATAAACACAATTAATTTCACGCAATTTATTTTATGTAATTGGAGGTGAAATTGGAAAAAATTAATTAATTACAAAGTATGTACGTTTTTAATTCTTTTAAATCTGTTAACGTTCGAATTAAAAATTTATTGACAGTAAATGGGAAACATTAATAACGTTTAAAAGTTAATGCTCTCACTCCTTTTAAAAAATATCTTATTTGAAAAGCTTATGACACATCATCGCATTAATTTGGCAATTAAGGTAACTTATTAACGTTAAAAAAGGAATAAAATTTGAATAGACATGACTGTTACTACATATACCTTCATTTCGAATTGAATATTTCAACCCTTATCTATAAACACAATTAATTTCACACAATTAATTTTATTTAAAAAGGAATAAAATTTGGAAAAAAATAATTAATTACAAAGTATGTACGTTTTTAATTCTTTTAAATCCATTAACGTTCGAATTAAGAATTAAGAATTTCATAATTTGAATAGCCATGACAGTAATTGAGTAACGTTAATGGCTATTCAAATTATTGACAGTAAATGGGAAACATTAATAACGTTTAAAAGTTAATGCTCTCATTCCTTTTAAAAAATATCTTATTTGAAAAGCTTATGACACATCATCGCATTAATTTGGCAATTAAGGTAACTTATTAACGTTAAAAAAGGAATAAAATTTGAATAGACATGACTGTTACTACATATACCTTCATTTCGAATTGAATATTTCAACCCTTATCTATAAACACAATTAATTTCACACAATTAATTTTATTTAAAAAGGAATAAAATTTGGAAAAAAATAATTAATTACAAAGTATGTACGTTTTTAATTCTTTTAAATCCATTAACGTTCGAATTAAGAATTAAGAATTAAGAATTTCATAATTTGAATAGCCATGACAGTAATTGAGTGACTAATTAAACATCCATTTCTTTCATTCCTTCAGGTCGGGTGTAGTTTTGGAGGATCAAGAGTTTGACTACAAAATCATGGAGATTAAAGTCGAAGAATACGAGGTAAAATCATGAACATGTAATATATTTTTGGCACAATTATGAAATTTAAATATGGCCATGTATTTGTCTTTCTACCAGGTTATTAATATTGATGATTTTTTTTTTAGTTTGATATCACATATGAGGTTCACGACGAAGTCAAACTTCATTTCGTACTGAGACTGTCAACCAGGTAAGATTCTTGAGATACTCTCCTTTTAGTAACTATTTATTTTGTAGGGAAGAAAATGCTACTGAAAAAGGTTGTAAAAATATCAAACATGTTTTAACACATTAAAAGCTCATTTTCTTATTATTTTCAACATGTGACTAATTAAACATCCATTTTTTCATTCCTTCAGGTCGGGTGTAGTTTTGGAGGATCAAGAGTTTGACTACAAAATCATGGAGATTAAAGTTGAAGAATTTGAGGTAAAATCATGAATATGTAATATATTTTTGGCACAATTATGAAATTTAAATATGGCCATGTATTTGTCTTTCTACCAGGTTATTAATACTGATGATTTTTTTTTTTAGTTTGATATCACATATGAGTTTCACAACGAAGTCAAACTTCATTTCGTACTGAGACTGTCAACCAGGTAAGATTCTTGAGATACTTTCCTTTTAGTAATCTATTTATTTTTTAAAATATGTGTGTATGGCTTGGTCGTTCTGAGGCTACTACTATTTTATGTAAATTATGCAAATAATATTTTATTATACCCTATGCTTTTGATTTAAGCTGAATGCATGAAACTCATAAAGCCTAGATCCGTACTCTATCAGTTTAGTTCCTTACCCAATTTCTTCAATAATGTACCCAAATGGGGTGTTCATATCTGATGTGTTAGAAATCAGTTATATTGGAATATGTTTTCGCATTTGTACACATAGATTTGTGCTCTAGCAGTCGCAATATATGGTAACTACTATTATTTGATATGTTGAGCTGCATAATGGTACCATAAATTTAAATATTGAGATACATAATGTTGCTTAATTGGTAGGTAATGAAACTAACCAATGTTTATAGCAATGTTATTACTTGCCAGTTTCTTCAATAAATTGATATATTAATGGTAGTGAGAAAGCAAGCAATGGTCTCTGTACAAGATGTTTTGTAAATTTATCCTTTCTATACATGCTTACCCATAACTATGTATTTATTGAGAGTTAAAGCCAATTCCTACAATATTATAACTTAAATTAGTGATATTTAGTAGTACGAATTAATTGCCAGCTCAGTGATCTTTTCAATATGTTTGCACTTAGGCTGCTACTCAATGAAAATGCTGATGTTGACCAGAAAAGGAGTATCCAACAAAGGGTGATAGTTTAATGGTATGATCTATTTTATGTACCACATATAAAATAAATTGATATATTAATGGTATGATCTTTCTCTTAGTCTATTGATATTGATGAAGCTAAGAGAACGCCAAATAAACTTCTAGAAATATTAAATAGTACCCTAGAGTTCATTTGGAAATTGGCTTGATTGATGCAATTTTAAGCACATGGTTTCAAAACTAGCTATAATTGTCATGATTTCAATCTTATTAAATAAATTTCCATAGTTGGACTGCTGTATTCTCTTTTTATAGTGAATTGTACATATCCGTGCCACTTGCCTTATTACATCTACTGTTTTTCATTCCTAAATCTTTAATGCTCATACGGAACCTCACAACTTTCCTTATTACATCTACTGTTTTTCATTCTTTTCTTATTATCTTCATTTCCTTTAATTTTCCAATGATTTCTTTCCATTATAATTTTGATCCTGCCTAGAATTCCCTCTTCGATTTCATCCATATTTTTTCTCTTTTATAATTCTTTTCCTAATATCACAACAGTCATTTATCGTTTTTTTAGTTTCTGTCAAAGCATCGTCAATTCATCAATTTATTGGTTCATTTCCAACAGTCCTAATATTTATTTACTGATTTATTTTAGATATTTACATACATAATTATCTAAAGAAGCATCAAATTTTCAAGTGAGTAATTCCCTATATAAGGTAAAAAAAAACACTACTGGGCGGATTGCTTTGATTTAACCAAGATAATTGAAAGGGGTATTTTTTGCTACTTCAACCACGTAAAACCATATCCACTAATTATTTGGCATATAGATTTGTCTCTTTCAATATAATTATATGGCGATTCATTCATTCATACCGAATTTATGACAACCACATCTCAAGAGTAGCAAACTAACCTTTTTGTGCATCATTGCATCCAGTGGAACTGTTATAGCTATATAACTGTTATAGCTTATATAACTGGCATATTTGTCCACATTTTTAAATTCAAGCCTCCTCTTGAACCGTTAAATTGAAGAAAAGATTGCATTTTCAAAAAAATTAATAATTGTAGTTCTGATATTGCAGTTGATGAGTTTGTGTTGTCATGTTTTATTTGTTAGCCAATTTATTACATTTGCTAAATATGAGAAACAATCTACACGTTTGTCATTAGGTGGTAATTGCCAGTGGTGTTAGTTTGACGAAGTACTATTTACATTCTAATAATGATTTACATAATTAAAAACAAGATCTTTAGTGCCTGAATGGTGCATGCCTCAAAGAATCAGTAATAATTATGTGATTTTTCCCCCTCTTATGTAAAGGGATATAAAATAATTGGAGGAAAAGAGATTGCAAGCACGGGGAACAGCGAATAAGATGGGATAATAAATCTAAAGCAAAGAAAAGAAAGAACTATCATCAAATGATATCAAATAAAATGAGTACGTGAGCAAGATATGAAGAAGATGGTGGTAAGATAGAGGTTGAAGGCTAAAATGAAGTATCATATGATGTGAACGCTTCAGACATGCTAGCCAAAATATTATAAATTCCTTCGATGAAATGCTAGACAGAAATGTTGTAGTTGAAGCAATCTGATGTTCATATGGATGTTAAATACAGAAATGCCAAGAATTGCAAAGCTCTACCATTTCACTAATGGTACTGATAACTCTGTTAGTTTAATTACTTGCCAGCAAGCCAACAAAAATCAAATCTTATATTTTGTACCAGTATGTTATTATGGATAACATTGCTATAAACTTTGTACCAATATGTTGAGATACATATTTTGTACCCTGAGTTTAGTTTCATTACTTGCCAGCAATCGCATAATGTTGCTTAATTCATCAATTAATGCATATATCTTTTTGTCAACTCAATAGAGACACACAAAATTTTATACTGTTTACCTTACGTGCAACCTGTCCCTACTCCCTATACATGCATTATTTACTTTTTGCTGCAAAATTTAGTTTACACAGCAGAATCCTAACACATACATATATCACTTACATTATGTATTTTGCCACTATATAATACGCTCTCACCGCTTATTGATACATGCAAACTAAAACACTTAAAGTCTATGCTCCCGTGCATCGCACGGGTTTCCACTCGTATATATATATATATATATATATATATATCTTATAGCACTTTAACTTAACTATTCAAGTGGACATTTCAGAATTTATTTTTAGTGAAATTTAAGGCTATAACTCTGGACAATTTAATAGCTGTAAAGTGGTATATTGCCAAATAGGTTCTTGACCATTGCATTATGCAGGACATTAAGCATAAAATTTCATGTCAAAATATAAATTTATTAAGAGGAGTCCAAACATATACATGATCAAACATGCTTAATATGTTATTTTAGTTTTAATTAATAAGTGACTAATAACCTAAAGCCATTAACAGAGGATTTGTCCAAATAAGCCAACAAACGAAATGAACAGAGAACATGATGTCACCATTAAAAAAAAGTATGAAGTAGTACATATGCCATGAACAGAGAAATTGAAAGAGATTTCTGTTGAATAGGTAAAAGCTAACTTGATGCATGCGGTTTTGAGATAAAAAAAAATGTTTATTGATCAAATTATACTTTATTTAGTAAACAATAATAGTTCCAAACAGCAATAATTTTTTTTTAAAAAAATTTTCAAGTGCAGATATCATTTCACATTTTCAAATATAACGATACAAAAGAGGATATGGACTAGTTCTACAGATTGACTAAATCAACATTAATAGGTCTGTGGCATGATATTATTTTGGTGGATCTACGAAATCTCAATCCGTTCAACTTGGTTTTAGATTAGTTCAAAAATGGATATAATATATGACATCAAATGGAACTACCTATCAAAAAAAAAAAAAAAAACTTGCTATCGTTTTTTGTTATTTTTATACTATGGTAAACTGCTAGTAATGCATAACATATTAGAATACGTGTTTTTTCAAGTTTGAAGCTTGTTTTTAAAACTTCATATTGTATACAATTTCATATTTCTTACAAACTGCCATTTATGTTCTCTCACGTTCTAATAATGCACAAGCTATGAGTGTTGTGATTCTGTTGTACCAAATAAAGAAAATGTTAGTCAAATATAAAACAATCAGAAAATAGAAAAGTACCTGAGTACATATTACGTATTACACCTCTCGAAAATATGATACAATAAGATATACATGTTACGTACTTGAGTGTACTATAAGGGGTGTATGTATGTGCTTGTCACACGATATATTTCTTGGGTTAATACTTAATACATGCATCAAGTACTAAATATCATATGGACAAATCAAAAGAAGTTTTTAGTAATATTGGATAATGCATCATTACAACACAGTGTTAAAATTTACTGATAACTTTTTAATGCCTTTGAAACTAATAAGAAAGTCCAATTTAGAGTTGTAACATTCCCAACAGATCTCAATCACTAGCTGTACAAAACTATATCTAGGATTACGGAAAATGAAATAATCATTTACAAATGTAAAATAAAACATATATATCCCATCTTTCTATAAATTAATTCATAATTAAACACAACCATTAGATTTGAGATATTTATTTATGAAATTAATAATAACCCTATAACACAAAGTCATGAACACATATTAGAGAATCCAAGAGGGCAGCAGAGGAACAAATTTTCAATTATTTTGAAATAGAAGTAAACTGGTGATCCATGTTTGCATTGACTTTCAGATTTCAGTCCAGTTATACATCTTTCAGTAAAAACTGCAAATTATTTTAAAAATAGAGATTGAACAAATAAAGAAAAAAATGTTTGTTAGAATAGATTATGATTGTCCAATACAAATAATTGTTGAAACCGGCTAGGATCTATTTTGCATACCTCATAAAATTTAAATTATATGTCGTATAAAGAATTAAATAAGCAAAAAGCATTTTGAATTTTAGTATCAAATAAGTTCAAATACAAACCATGATCTGAAACTGCTAAATTTATATTTTGCATACCTCATAAATTTGAAAGTCAACGTCCACATATTCCTCAAATAAACTATTTCATTAAGCTTTAGAATGAGAAGCCGAATATTGAAGATATTTAAATTATATGTCTTCACGTTTTGCAGAATAAAAGAAGACCGTCATGGCCGCAATAGCATTTTTCATGAATGTTGATCCTACTACATATGCATTCAAATAACGTAATCTAGAGCCAATTCAGTAGTCATATTACTTAACATTTATACTGTATACAACATAAAGTTGTAATCTTTTTTCATATAGAAAACCACCAAATTTCACAAATTTATTAGTATAATCTGATTAACCATATTAAAAAGATTATATTTTATGATCAAAACTGTAACATCCCATAATTTCGCATGATTTATTTTATTTTATTTTATTTTACGTAGAAAAAAAAAAGTTAAATTAATAATTTTGAAATATTAAAATATGGTATGTATGATAATATTTTGAAATTTGTATATGCAAAGTACGGCTGACATTTGTCTAGTATAGAATGATTAATAACTAAATATGAACGTTGAATTATAGGGAAACTTTATATTTTCCTAGCGCAATTTGAAATTATAAATTTATGAACATTTATTTTGTTTAATATATGTTAACGTTCGCATAAAAAAAATTGATTGATAGTTAATGAGAACATTAATAACATTTAAAATTTATTTATCACCTTCCTTTTAAAACTTAGCTTATTAGGAAAGCTTTTGACAACTCAGCCATTAATTCAGGAATCAATTGACGTTAGAAAATTTGAAAGGTCTTGAAAAATTGATTACACGATGGTTCCATTATATACATTATTTATTCCTTTTCTTAGAAACCTATTCGCCCTTATGTATTATCGTTCCATTTGCTGAGAAACCAGTTTGCTCTCTCCTTCAAACATTTCTTCTTCCAAACTCAGATATCCTTCACAAGGTAAATCTACTGATCTTCTCTTTTATTTTATTTCTTTATTTATCCTTCTTCTTGTTTGATTAGAACCGAACTGTTGTTTTAAAATAAAATAAAAATAAAAATCAGAACTTGCTGCAATTGAGATTCCCTTGGCCGAGACTGAGAATAGGAAACCCCATGTTTTCCTCCTTTTACAATTGTCTTGCTGTCTCAAAAATGGTTGAAACTTTAGTAATGAATACTTTAGATATGAAACTCTTGTTTTTCTTAATTTATATGTGTATTATGTTTAAAACTTTAGTACTGTGAATCATTTTAGCTTGCTGAAACATATTGCATACTTTTGGGTTTAGAGAATTAAAGTCTAGTTTGTGTTAAAACTATATTTTACTGAATGGTTGTGCCAAGACTTTACATTGGTAGCTATGGACCAAAATAAGTTTGGTTTTATATTTTAAAAAGGGAAAAATATGTGGGTGTGTTTGCTGTCACGGCATGAGTGGTAGGATAGGAGTTAGAGAAGATGTACATCATCTTATTTCCATGTTGAAGCCTTATTTCAGTGTATGGATTTGAAAGAAAAAAAATTATTAGCAGCTTGATGGCTTGAATCCATGCTGATGTTAGTCCGACCGAACCCTTACAGCCGAGCCTCTCCTCATGGCCGAACCGTTGTGCTGAACGTTAGAGTTTTAGTTGTTTATAGTGCATGAAGTTTTGTTCTTTATGCCAACTTTGAAAGTGTTAAATAAGTTGAAACCTGGACTATTAGTTGATGCCTGCGCACTAATTAAATGGCAACGGTGGAAATTTCAAGTTTTATTTACATTGGCCTGCACACTAGTTTTAAGTTTATATATATTAAACTTTACTGAAACTTTGTTTTGCTGAAACATTTGTGCCAGAACTATATGCAAATTGAATGGCTTGAAGCCATGAACTGGTACACGTATGGAATCTCTTTTTAAATAAGTTTACTGCAAGTGTTCTGGGCTTTGTTAAACTTTATGAATCAAAGTTTTTTCCTTTTGTTCCACCTTGCCATGCGTATTTCACAAAAAATAAAAAATAAAAAATAAAATAAATAAATAATAAAAAGAGGTCCATGCAACCATTGGTTCCATGCGTTTGTAAATGTAGCATATATGGTGGCAAAGTGCTATTCAAATGCATGTAACATTTTGTCCATTTTGCCGCACACCTTTGAGACTAATATATATATATATATATATATATATATATATATATATATATATATATATATATATATATATATATATTTCAAAATCAAACTCTGCTAAAATTGTACGTATTTTAACAATAATTTGTTTGTCCAGTTCGTTGAAGTTTCAGTGCCGTTCATTTCTGCGCTTCTCTGTTATCGTCTCTATTTCTGTGTCACTGAAGGTGAGTTCAACTCACACCTAACTAAATTATTTGATTGCTAGTTAAATTAAATTCATGTTATGATATGATTGCTTTGGTTGTTGTTTGACTGTTTAAATTTATTATTATGTTAAATCTGCATAGACTATATAATTTAGTTTAATTATTGATATAAGATGTACGGTTGTAAATTAATTTCTTATTTTATATTGAACTGTCTAGATGTATTGATTTTGATGGATGCCTTGAAATTATATATTTAATATATTGATATGTAATTCATCTTGTTATCGACATTGTTTATATACGTTTATTGATTTTTGTTGATTAATCCCAATCATTACCCTAGATGTTACGGGCATCAAATAAACCCGGGATTAATCATTAAAATGAATTAAGAACGTAGGTTGAAATGATAAATACCTATGACCCTGATTTGGATTGAAATGATATATATCCTTTCCCAAATACTAAAATTAAAATTTAAGTATCACTTGGCCATAGGATAGAAAATTATATACGGACACCGGTTGGTTAAATAAAATTTGTTTTAACCATGAATTTTGAAATATTGTTTTGAAGACAAAATAAGCGATGTTTATAACTTATTTTTCCTTGAACTTGAACCTTGAATTTTGAAATATAAACAAAAAGGGGAGAATAAATTAGTATTGTAAATGAAGTAAAGTGAAATAAAATGTAAATAGAATTTATTGAAATTGAATGGTTTCACCCACCTTTGAAATTTGTTATGAATCAACATTGGTTTGAATTATATATGAATTGTGAACTTGATATTTGTTATAAATTGAAATCATTGAAAATGAGAACTTGATTATGTAACTATTGAATTAATTTGATCGAATTGAAATGAATGTAAGTTGGACTTTTTGTAACGTCCCGCCTTTTTGACCGCGTCAAATTGGTGATTAAACCAACTTAAAACGTCCAAACTGACGGAGCGTATTTAGCTTACAGAGTTTAGAAACAGAATCAACACAGAGATACAGAATAATAAATAACACAGTATGAGATATAAAAATAAAACTTTCCTTTTATAAACCATAGTTTTTGAATACAAGGATTTTTCTACAGCGGAATATAAAATATACTTTGAATACAAGAAAATCTTTACTTTGTAAATCTTCAGAGCGCGCCAGCTTGGAATCCCCATCTTCGTCGATCTTCGAATCCTGACTGAAATCTTTAAATTCTGCATTGCTCGGGTCTGACCCGAGCATTTCATGCAAAAACGCAAAATACTCGAGTCAGGATTAAATCATAGTTCAAGTAGATTAAATTCAGTAGAAACTAAATATATTAGTAAATCCTGATTACCAACACAGATGTCACATATAAAAAAAATCAGTTGTGGTATATGTTCATATCAGAACTGTTTATTTCCAAGGTCGAATGGTCTTGAAAGCTTGCGTGTGTGCGGGTGTATATAATACATACGCGTACACCGCCTCAGCATTCCAGACCGAAATGAAAAAAAAGAAGCATAAATGATCCCAGTAGCTTGCATATTCACGTGCATGTATATACATACATACACGTGTATTGCCTCAACATCTCAGAAACAAAACACGAGTTAATAGCACATGAGTGCATACGGTGTATAATTCAGCACTCAAATGGTCATAGCTATTTGGACTGAAGGTGACAGCCTCAAAACGCACCAATACATACAACATACACACGTGAGTCAACAGGTGTGTAGGTGGAACACACAAAGAGCAAAGCATGGACTATATAAATCTCACTGTCAACTTACAAAAGGTAATTTATGTGGTATATATATGTAAAGATACTAAACCCGATCAGCCAAACAAACTGACAAACAAGTTGACCAAGATGTTATGCAAGCATGATAGTGGGTAAGCAATGTGCGAGTGCAAGAGTCTGGTTCAAAACCCACACTTCATCCATTCAAAATCTTATAAGTATTTAATGTTAAACTCAGAATTTTTTTGAAAACCGGTCCAACTACATTTGTAAATAAAGAGTTTCATATCCACTTCTATTTTTGAATAAAGCGCTTCAGTTTTGTGTTGATGACATAACCAAGGCATGCGAAATATCCACAACTACATGATCAGGGCTTCACTTGCTAAGGTAAATTCAGGTTTTCAAATTTCAGTAACCCTATTCGTATCAACATGTATAGATGATAGGTATGCTTCAGGTAAAAATGAGTGACATGTTTCAGGCAACAAATAGGCAAACACATTTCCAGGTAAACAATGCTTCAAGTAAACTAATGAATAACCATGGTTTCAGGTAAACAAATGGACATCATGTTTCCACTTTTACATCAGGGTCACATGAATATTCTAAATGTGCTACAGCTTTTCTAAACCCCCTATAGTTTCATATTTATAACCGAACACAGTGAAAGTAGTGTGTTCATGGTGCAAATAGGTCATGCAATGTAGAGTATCATTTCATAACAAGGCAAAAGGTAGAACATAAAACCATTTATCATAATCATGACAAAATATAATATTCCATGAAGGACTTACATGCTAACAGTGAGCGGCAGATGGTAGATGAATATTAACAACAGGTAAACAATTTATATGACTCTTAAATCCCAACCACGAATCAGGCAATAAAACAATTAGCATAGACACTTGGCAAGAAACCACGAATGTTGGGAATGAAATAAAAACGAATATGATCACAATGCGAGCAGATTAACATCAGTAAGATTTTGATGATCTCACCGAACTTTACAGTGCCTTCGCTATCACACCAAACATGTACCTTGATAACATATTAACATTAAATGCCAACTTTGTATACCATGCAGTGAATTATATTCACAACTGATTATGCATATCAATTTTATATGATAGGTAAATCAAGAAAACATAGCCATAAAATGACCAGCTTTTATCTTAATCTGTTTCACATTGAAACAGTCCTATATGCTATCACGTATGTTGAAGATTACTGACTATATGTATATGTACCAACCCTATATGGTGCAGTTTTTTCCAACCAAGAGTCGTTAAATAGTATGACTGCCATGTTGTATTAACATAGTAATAAAAATGACTTTCTGGGTCTCTAAAATATGGCAACATTTAGTTCGAAAGGCAACAAACACGTATATGGCTGCCCAGCTTTAGCAGAGTGACCGGGTACAACACATTCGCACTAGCACAATGCAAAGAAACAGGGAAAAACATTACGAACCGTGGATGTGCATAAATACGGGTGGCGAAAATATATGTATACACATGAAAACACATATGTGTACATATATATTGCTATCCACGCATTTACATTGTCAAATATTCAACTAGCAAGGACCGGAATTCAAACCACAGCTCGCAAACAGCGTCCAAAAATAAAGTGACAGCCAACAAATTAAGCCCCAAATCTTGCTACTTAATTTAGTTTTCTACTGAAATTAAACTACTTGAAATTTATAATTTAATCGTGAGTGAGATGCTCACCGAAACACAGCGGAAGGCGATAGCGACGAGAAGAAAGGAAGTAACTTTCCAGGCTTTTCATTGGTGAATCGACTGACGAACGCTGCTGCGGTGGAGGACTGGAGAAGGAGTTGTCTTGATTTGACTGAAGTGATGTTAGGGTTTTCGAGCAAGCGAGGAGCGAAACGCCGCTGATTTGCAGAAGGGGCGGAGGCGAACGATTAAATTTTGGGGGAAGAAGCAATCGGCTTCGGTTGCCATTAAAATGGAAGGAAATGAATGATTTTCTCTTTGAAGAGATTTGGGGGAAAAACAGAATTCTGCTTGAAGGAATTGGGCTTGCGTGATTTTTATAGGATAGAAGACCGTGGGAATCAAGGAAACGTTGGGATCACGGCATTAGATAGTGTGGTGGCCAAGGCATCGATGGTGTGCGAAGGAATTTACTGAGGTAGGTTTAACCTAAGGTAGGTAATATTCGGGTACACTTAAATATAAATCTTTACGGTTAATTTGTCGTTAAACGTTCAGAACCCATACCTCAAATACGGTCTCCAATTGCAACAAAAATTATATGCACCTCTTCGTCTTCGTGTTTTAAATCAAATAAAATTATTCCGAGTGCAATCCCACTTTGTCTGTACACGACGTTGTTTTATTTTAATTATTTAACCGTTCACCGATTCTTTCCTGTTTGTCCATTAACAGCTCCTATTCATTTCAAGATTTTGAAACGTTAACTTAAATTCCTTTGTACACATGAATACACAAATACCAAGCCAATTCTCATATATTTTTAACACATAAAATTTCCAATTTATTGACGTTAACTACGTTTAATTTTAAATTCAATCACTTATATTTTTTTTTTTCTTTTCAATCGAATTCCAAATTCAATTCAAATATTCAACAATAAATATTTGATTTTCACCCATCATTCTGAATTAAATATTGAATCCAATTCAACTCAGAATCATATATTCGATTTTCAGTTTCTAATCAGAGCATCAATTATAAAATTGATTATTTAAATAAATCTCACATTCTAGTAGTCGAAATTTCTGGGTCGTTACACTTTTAATCGGTGGAATTATTAAAAATTGAGTTGGTTGAATTGAAGTTTTGAAATTTGACTTCAAGTTTAATTGAAAATGTTAGAGAAATGATTCTAATTCCAACAATAGTATTTCAAAATCATTTTATAAACTATTTTAATAATAATTATTTTTCTTTATAAACTATTTTACTTTATCACTATTTTATATATCTTATAAATTACTTTAAATAAATCATTTTAACATTTACTATTTATTTTATAAATTACTTAAATTTTTAACTATATATTTAATAAATTTGATAAATTCTATTTTAATTACAAACTATTTATTTTCAAACTATTTCAATTATATATCTAAACTATTTTAAATATACTGTTAACTATTTTAATATTCAAATTATTAAAGTTGGAATTGTTTCAAGATTTTAACTGGTTTAAATGGAGATTTTAGTATGAATAATATTCTATCTTGAATATCGAATGATTTTGAAAATCTAATATTTTGATATGAAGTATGAACCCCTTTGAAATGTAAAAGAACTGACCGGTGTGAAAAATGTAAACGATTGGTTGTTGAAGAGACCGGTATCGGATATTGTCATACTCTCTGCCAATACCGAAAACCACTTTAACAACTGTGTACGCGGTGGAGTTCCAGAAATGGTGTAGGATGGATTTGGAGGCGATTACTGGATTTGAAGAAAGAGAACGATGATGGATAGCCTTGACCTTCGGGTCATAATTAAAATGACTAAAACAGGAGCCATACCCAGGTTAATTTAGTTAGCTACTCTGAGCAGGCATACTTCTTCGATACCATATATATACTTTGTGATTGATTGGCGCCTTTGATTTGATTTTGGGGTATGTCTGGGGTGGGCGGTAGTTGCGGCTATGCGTTACCACCGGCCTGGGTCAGCAATCCGGTAGAATCACTACTGATGGGTATTGCCTCGATGCCTTGTCATATTTATCCTGATCGAGCCCCCTACGATTTTGATTTAACGTTGTCGTATCATGGCGCATCCCTATCCGCCGACGTACTGGTGTGTTATATGCAAACTGTACGACAACGGTATAAACGGTGTAAGGGTAATAATGGTAATCCCGCTTACATTATTTTATTATGTTATATTTAACCATAGACATTATTATAATAGCGTATTATATTATATAGTATTAGTTTGACGGATCCTTAAGAGATGGAAATTCCCGTAACATCTCTTAAGTTATTGCACTCATATTATTACATGAAATTTGATTTAACTAATATGAGAATGATTTAGTTCTGATCCGAGTGTTTGTTGTGTTTCTTTTTGCAATACGCTCGGGTCAGACCGAGTTGCAGTTAGCGAAGATTCCATTGCTTTGAAGATTTCATTATGAAGATGAAGATGGAGCTCAACAAACGTATTATTATTATTTTTTCCGCTGCAATGCATTGGTATGTTGTATGTTAATTTACTCTGATTATTGTTGTAAATGAAATAAAATGTATGTTTTTAACAGCTTTATAAACTGTTATTTATTTATTATATTTAGTCCTTCCGCTGCGAGATTCTATATTTGTTTTCTTCTTTCTTCTTTTTCTTATTTTAATCCCAATAACTATCCATATTTTTGATCTGTTTAAGTTGACAATTGAGGATCATTGTCAATTTGAACGGTCAAAAATATCGGGATGTTACATTTGGTATCAGAGCTTTGGTTTTGCGAAAACCTTGGCTCTATTTGGGATTAACTCATTAGAGATAGGGTAGTATTACCCTAGAATGAGTTTGAGTGTATATGAGAGAGCGTATTTTTATTTTGGTATAAAAATGGTTTTATATATTGTGTTGGTTGTTCTGTTGAGTATTTATGAATTCTGGTCGGTACTTGGGACGCCAAGGCATCGATAGGGATTTCTAAACACTCGAACATGGCTTATCGACATAATATTATTTTGAATTGTATTATATATATATATAATTATTTGAAAATATATGAATTTTGATTTTGTTGATGATAATATTAAATTTTCATCATTAATCATTCAATTAATTAATAGTTAAAACCGTTGGTTGTTGATGGTTTAAGAAAAATTAAATATTGAAAATTTATTGATAATGAAATAAGAAGTAAAATATGAATTTGAGAATTTGATTTCGGGTGATTTGCAAATGGTTGAAATAATATATTTATATTTTAAAGGTGTTTCATATAGAAATTGTTTTAAATGAATTATTGGAAAAAATGTATACCCTCTTTTCTTTGAAAATGATTTCGGTGATGAGTGCACGCATCATCGATGTTTATTTTCAAGAGTCTAAGGAGGGAGACATTTAATATTTTGTACTTTGTTTTACAAAATTGAACTTTATTTAAATCGTTTTATAGTATGGTTTTATGTAAATGATATATTATATGAAACATTTCAAAAAAAAAATTGATTTGAAAAGAAACCTGAAATTTAATTCTTGAAATCTTGAATAATTAATGAAATGAAATAAACTTAAACTTTTGAAAATTCTGAATATTATGAATATAAGAGAGTTATAATTAAAATAAGTTATAATTAAAATAATACTCTTAAGAATTGGATAATAAATTGAAATGAATGGTAACCATTTAAACCTCATTGAAACCTATGTAATAATAAATTCTTTTCTATAGCATGAATAACTTACTAATTAATTAAGAAGTTATATGTTATAAGAATAAGCAATTAAATAATGCACATGTATTAGAATGGATAATGAACGTGCAAAATTGATTGGTTATAAGTGTCAATAAAAATATTAATTCTGATAATAAATGATTTAATTAGTTATGTTGTGGAATTGAATTCGACTAAGAAAGGTAAATAAATTAAAACTAGTGTACGTATTGTTAAATTTATTTAATTTATGGAAATTATTGAAAATGAATAAATGAATTTGGAAAGGATTAAATTGGTAAAATAAGCCGATTGAAATGGAATTGATGTAATATGGTAATGAATCTAATTTGTGAAGTGAAACAAAAATAGTGAACATAGATGTTTGTAAATGAGTCGATTGGATATAAGGTAATATGCATTAATTGAATATGAATTCATTGTAAGAAAATAAATGTATATAAACCAAATAAAATTTAAATGAATCAAATTGAAAGAGAATGAAAACAACGAATGTGCAATAAAGTGAATACTACCAATAAATGTTAATCAATTGTATATTCGTACGAAATGTGGAGTAATAGATTTAATATTGATATTAAAAAGTATGAATGAAATTTTTGTTAAAATTTTGAATGAATACTAGTTGGAAGTTTGTTAGGTGTATTTGTTAAGCCTTATATAATTTTCTGCATCTTGTTTACTATGTTTATATATGATTTGTTATATGAATTGACAACCTTCTTACTACGCCTTTTCGAGGACGAAAAGTTTTAAGTGGGGGAGAGTGTAACATCCCATAATTTCGCATGATTTATTTTATTTTATTTTATTTTACGTAGAAAAAAAAAGTTAAATTAATAAATTTGAAATATTAAAATATGGTATGTATGATAATATTTTGAAATTTGTATATGCAAAGTACGGCTGACATTTGTCTAGTATAGAATGATTAATAACTAAATATGAACGTTGAATTATAGGGAAACTTTATATTTTCCTAGCGCAATTTGAAATTATAAATTTATGAACATTTATTTTGTTTAATATATGTTAACGTTCGCATAAAAAAATTTGATTGATAGTTAATGAGAACATTAATAACATTTAAAATTTATTTATCACCTTCCTTTTAAAACTTAGCTTATTAGGAAAGCTTTTGACAACTCAGCCATTAATTCAGGAATCAATTGACGTTAGAAAATTTGAAAGGTCTTGAAAAATTGATTACACGATGGTTCCATTATATACATTATTTATTCCTTTTCTGAGAAACCTATTCGCCCTTATGTATTATCGTTCCATTTGCCGAGAAACCAGTTTGCTCTCTCCTTCAAACATTTCTTCTTCCAAACTCAGATATCCTTCACAAGGTAAATCTACTGATCTTCTCTTTTATTTTATTTCTTTATTTATCCTTCTTCTTGTTTGATTAGAACCGAACTGTTGTTTTAAAATAAAATAAAAATAAAAATCAGAACTTGCTGCAATTGAGATTCCCTTGGCCGAGACTGAGAATAGGAAACCCCATGTTTTCCTCCTTTTACAATTGTCTTGCTGTCTCAAAAATGGTTGAAACTTTAGTAATGAATACTTTAGATATGAAACTCTTGTTTTTCTTAATTTATATGTGTATTATGTTTAAAACTTTAGTACTGTGAATCATTTTAGCTTGCTGAAACATATTGCATACTTTTGGGTTTAGAGAATTAAAGTCTAGTTTGTGTTAAAACTATATTTTACTGAATGGTTGTGCCAAGACTTTACATTGGTAGCTATGGACCAAAATAAGTTTGGTTTTATATTTTAAAAAGGGAAAAATATGTGGGTGTGTTTGCTGTCACGGCATGAGTGGTAGGATAGGAGTTAGAGAAGATGTACATCATCTTATTTCCATGTTGAAGCCTTATTTCAGTGTATGGATTTGAAAGAAAAAAAATTATTAGCAGCTTGATGGCTTGAACCCATGCTGATGTTAGTCCGACCGAACCCTTACAGCCGAGCCTCTCCTCATGGCCGAACCGTTGTGCTGAACGTTAGAGTTTTAGTTGTTTATAGTGCATGAAGTTTTGTTCTTTATGCCAACTTTGAAAGTGTTAAATAAGTTGAAACCTGGACTATTAGTTGATGCCTGCGCACTAATTAAATGGCAACGGTGGAAATTTCAAGTTTTATTTACATTGGCCTGCACACTAGTTTTAAGTTTATATATATTAAACTTTACTGAAACTTTGTTTTGCTGAAACATTTGTGCCAGAACTATATGCAAATTGAATGGCTTGAAGCCATGAACTGGTACACGTATGGAATCTCTTTTTAAATAAGTTTACTGCAAGTGTTCTGGGCTTTGTTAAACTTTATGAATCAAAGTTTTTTTCCTTTTGTTCCACCTTGCCATGCGTATTTCACAAAAAATAATAATAATAATAATAATAAAAAGAGGTCCATGCAACCATTGGTTCCATGCGTTTGTAAATGTAGCATATATGGTGGCAAAGTGCTATTCAAATGCATGTAACATTTTGTTCATTTTGCCGCACACCTTTGAGACTAATATATATATATATATATATATATATATATATTTCAAAATCAAACTCTGCTAAAATTGTACGTATTTTAACAATAATTTGTTTGTCCAGTTCGTTGAAGTTTCAGTGCCGTTCATTTCTGCGCTTCTCTGTTATCGTCTCTATTTCTGTGCCACTGAAGGTGAGTTCAACTCACACCTAACTAAATTATTTGATTGCTAGTTAAATTAAATTCATGTTATGATATGATTGCTTTGCTTGTTGTTTGACTGTTTAAATTTATTATTATGTTAAATCTGCATAGACTATATAATTTAGTTTAATTGTTGATATAAGATGTACGGTTGTAAATTAATTTCTTGTTTTATATTGAACTGTCTAGATGTATTGATTTTGATGGATGCCTTGAAATTATATATTTAATATATTGATATGTAATTCATCTTGTTATCGACATTGTTTATATACGTTTATTGATTTTTGTTGATTAATCCCAATCATTACCCTAGATGTTACGGGCATCAAATAAACCCGGGATTAATCATTAAAATGAATTAAGAACGTAGGTTGAAATGATAAATACCTATGACCCTGATTTGGATTGAAATGATATATATCCTTTCCCAAATACTAAAATTAAAATTTAAGTATCACTTGGCCATAGGATAGAAAATTATATACGGACACCGGTTGGTTAAATAAAATTTGTTTTAACCATGAATTTTGAAATATAGACAAAATAAGCGATGTTTATAACTTATTTTTCCTTGAACTTGAACCTTGAATTTTGAAATATAAACAAAAAGGGGAGAATAAATTAGTATTGTAAATGAAGCTAAATAAAGTGAAATAAAATGTAAATAGAATTTATTGAAATTGAATGGTTTCACCCACCTTTGAAATTTGTTATGAATCAACATTGGTTTGAATTATATATGAATTGTGAACTTGATATTTGTTATAAATTGAAATCATTGAAAATGAGAACTTGATTATGTAACTATTGAATTAATTTGATCGAATTGAAATGAATGTAAGTTGGACTTTTAATCGGTGGAATTATTAAAAATTGAGTTGGTTGAATTGAAGTTTTGAAATTTGACTTCAAGTTTAATTGAAAATGTTAGAGAAACGATTCTAATTCCAATAATAGTATTTCAAAATCATTTTATAAACTATTTTAATAATAATTATTTTTCTTTATAAACTATTTTACTTTATCACTATTTTATATATCTTATAAATTACTTTAAATAAATCATTTTAACATTTACTATTTATTTTATAAATTACTTAAATTTTTAACTATATATTTAGTAAATTTGATAAATTCTATTTTAATTACAAACTATTTATTTTCAAACTATTTCAATTATATATCTAAACTATTTTAAATATACTGTTAACTATTTTAATATTCAAATTATTAAAGTTGGAATTGTTTCAAGATTTTAACTGGTTTAAATGGAGATTTTAGTATGAATAATATTCTATCTTGAATATCGAATGATTTTGAAAATCTAATATTTTGATATGAAGTATGAACCCCTTTGAAATGTAAAAGAACCGACCGGTGTGAAAAATGTAAACGATTGGTTGTTGAAGAGACCGGGATCGGATATTGTCATACTCTCTGCCAATACCGAAAACCACTTTAACAACTGTGTACGCGGTGGAGTTCCAGAAATGGTGTAGGATGGATTTGGAGGCGATTACTGGATTTGAAGAAAGAGAACGATGATGGATAGCCTTGACCTTCGGGTCATAATTAAAATGACTAAAACAGGAGCCATACCCAGGTTAATTGAGTTAGCTACTCTGAGCAGGCATACTTCTTCGATACCATATATATACTTTGTGATTGATTGGCGCCTTTGATTTGATTTTGGGGTATGTCTGGGGTGGGCGGTAGTTGCGGCTATGCGTTACCACCGGCCTGGGTCAGCAATCCGGTAGAATCACTACTGATGGGTATTGCCTCGATGCCTTGTCATATTTATCCTGATCGAGCCCCCTACGATTTTGATTTAACGTTGTCGTATCACGGCGCATCCCTATCCGCCGACGTACTGGTGTGTTATATGCAAACTGTACGACAACGGTATAAACGGTGTAAGGGTAATAATGGTAATCCCGCTTACATTATTTTATTATGTTATATTTAACCATAGACATTATTATAATAGCGTATTATATTATATAGTATTAGTTTGACGGATCCTTAAGAGATGGAAATTCCCGTAACATCTCTTAAGTTATTGCACTCATATTATTACATGAAATTTGATTTAACTAATATGAGAATGATTTAGTTCTGATCCGAGTGTTTGTTGTGTTTCTTTTTGCAATACGCTCGGGTCAGACCGAGTTGCAGTTAGCGAAGATTCCATTGCTTTGAAGATTTCATTATGAAGATGAAGATGGAGCTCAACAAACGTATTATTATTATTTTTTCCGCTGCAATGCATTGGTATGTTGTATGTTAATTTACTCTGATTATTGTTGTAAATGAAATAAAATGTATGTTTTTAACAGCTTTATAAACTGTTATTTATTTATTATATTTAGTCCTTCCACTGCGAGATTCTATATTTGTTTTCTTCTTTCTTCTTTTTCTTATTTTAATCCCAATAACTATCCATATTTTTGATTTGTTTAAGTTGACAATTGAGGATCATTGTCAATTTGAACGGTCAAAAATATCGGGATGTTACAAAAACATACATGGTAATTGACATAAGCCAAAAAAAAAAAACATTTGTTAATTAATTCACATCTGTTCAACTTTAATTGGATGCATTCCAAAAAATAAATAAAAACAATCAATCTAAAGCTAGAAGTTTTGGATAACCAAATTAATGATTGAAAATCACAATAAAAACCTAAAAATTATGTTGGTTTGATATGTTTTCGAAAATGTTATGAGCTGCAAGTTAAAAGGACTCATTTCTTCTAGATCAACCAATTCTTCATATTTTCTAGAACGTATAGATTTGTTTAAAATTTAAATAACACAGGTAATACACATGACTTATAGAATCTCTAAAGAAATTAAGAAAGAGAAATGTACCATTATAATAAATCATTGATCATCATAATAAACATCAATAGTTGATAAAACTGCATATGGGAAGTAAATGAGCGATCAGGTGGAGAGCTAGCACATAATAGCTGACATGCCAGAAGAAAGTGGAGCAAGTCTACTATTTGCTTTAGGCTTAGGTTTTGTAGTTATACTTTAGTCAAATGCACGAAGGTGTAATTTCAATGTTTTCTCATATGTTCAGGATTTAATCTTCAATTTCAAAACGTCAGATTATGCAGAGTGCGAAAAGAGAATTAGTTCGCAATTAAACACGAACTTGAAGCCTGACAATATTACATAATGGATGAACTATCCCCTACATCCCCTTCCAAGGTCCCAAGGTGCTTGCCTAGAGACAAAACAAATGGAATTTCAGGCTAACTTAGGCTTTGTTGGTATATGAAAACGTACCGTTGATTGCAATGGGGAAAATGATGAAATGTGAACTCCTCAAGTTAGACATGCAAATGACTAGCAATTTAATCCCAAAACATGGGAACCTAGTTCTACTTTCAATAATTCTTCAAAAATAAAAAACAAGCAAGGCATCCAGACGAGGCAAAGTACCAGGCAACAATTTCCAAAAGCCACCTACACAAGAATGATGTAGGCTAGTATTATCGCATGATGTAGCAAAATTATGGTTAATAAATTTTTTATTGTCAGTTGTCTTTTTAAGCTTTAATTATAGGCCACTAAAAAGATAGACTTATAATTTTTAATGAATTAACATATAATAAATCAAGAATTGCCTATGCTTTGTTTGTACAGTATATACTAATTATATATTCATACTACTATGAACTTCCTCCCTTTATACATATATGAACTTACATGTTCATATGTTAATTTGTCAGTACAATTCCATCACTAAACTAATTAGGGAGAAATCAATGCATGAATAACCATAAGATGTGTAACTTACTATCTTTTTAGCCTCATCCAGAAGATAGCCTAAGGCAATATGAACAATGATAAAGGAATTGAGCGCTGTGAGCACTAATTATTTGGTTCCCATCTTCAAATCCGATTAATACAAGGAAATCTGTGATGATAAAGGGGACTGGTACTTCTTCAAAGTTCGTTCGATATGTTCCTAGCATCAATAATCAAATCCTATTGCGATCAGTTGATACTTATCACTAAATCAAGATCGAAAGCAAACTTTGAAGAACCACACAAACTACAAGAATGGAAGCGAATTGGAGCAATCTAGACGTTGTATGTTAAGGAAATCATCAAGAAGGAGGCAAATTCAAGTGATTATCGACATTTGGGATGGCAACTAGAAGTCTAGGGATTTAGCACACTAACAAAAAATTGGTAGACGAGGCATCGGATTTGAAGGGGAAATAATATCGAAGAAACGCGCACTTTCATTTGGGTCTTGGAGATTTGTTAAATCAGTCAAATCAGAAAAGAAATGGTATACATAACGAGATTTGCGGACGATAAAGAGAAAAGAGGGAAAAAGAGTTAGCGACGAAAGATTAGCTGGGAAGAAGATAAAATTAGCGCATTGAATTACACAAGTGAGGAAGAAACGAAGTAGAGAAAGTGAGATGCGAAATTGAGATTTTTTAGCCGATATTCATTGGGGTGGACAAATTGATTTAGCCCCTCTTACAGTAAAGAAACCTCGCTAGCGGTCGGTTTGATTATCTCATAATGATGGGGAATTTTTTTATATAGAGAAATAACATTTTGTTAATTTTTTCACTTAATTATGAATTTGGTAAGAAAAAGATTATTGGTTCTTTTTGAAAAATAAAAACAATGGTAAAAGTGTAAATTCAATTATACTAAGGGTTATATATGTAAATTAGCTTGAAATCGAGGATTTGTTATCAATGTATTGATATGTATCATTTACCAACACATACTTTATATCAACAAGAATCGTAGTACTCTTTTTTTTCTTCTTTTTTTTGTAGCACTATTATTATTGAATTTGAAAAATAGAAGGACAACCCTAATATATATTAGCTTAAAAAATATATCATTCTAATGAAAATTTAAGTTTAAAAAAATGTAAAAATATATGTAATAAATAATTCATTATTAAACTACAGTATTAAAAAAAATTAACTTAAATTGAAGTTGAAGGACATACCAAACAAATATTAACTTAAAACTTGTATTAGATATGAGCAATCAATAGAAATACGGATTTAGATTTTAGTCATGGTTTTAAAACAAATGAAGTGTATAAGTGTGGACCTTTTGCACTGTAAAAAACTCAAATGAGTATGTGAGCTAATTGATTGTTTTACCTATCCAAAACAAGTCACTTTCATGCTAGCATTTTCGTGATGTTGCAGACAAAATTATGATTTTGAAGTAAGGAAATCACAATCGTTACTCATATATTTAGTAAAAATATGTAAAGAGAATATCTATATTATATATATACACTTTCTTGAAAGAAAGTGTTTCTTTCTTATGCAAAATAATATATGAATAATTTTTATTTGTATTTTTAGTAGTATATAGGAGTAATGGTAGGCAAATGCTACGTGAGCTAGTGTTTGAGAGGCTAATTATGTTTTTTTGACATCTTTCTCTCTGTATCAATCCCACTTTTTTTACTTCTTTAGTTGAATTTACATATATTATTTTAGATTTTCAATGAATAATATATGCATTAATTGTTCTAATAGAAACAACAGCATCCTTCGCATGAATATGCACACATCTGTTCACGAATATGCATGGATATGCGAGCTATCAATGGATTTATTTAAGAAAATCATTTTAAAAGGAAATCTTAAATAGGTCAGTAGTCAAATAGAGTGAACAACAAATAAAATATATTGTCGACGTTTTAGTTTTTTTGTTTGTTAATTTTAAGTCATGACTTGAAATCGAGCTAGACTTGTTAATAAGCTTAGCATAATTGCTTTGGCACCAAAAAATTTCAATAAATATGAATTAGTGATAAATGTTAGCCATGATAGTAAGGAAAAAAAAAAGATCTTAGATTTTATCAGTAGAGAGGTTAAATTCAATTTAATAACTTTGGGAGTACTAGCGCTAAGGATCGGGCATTCTCAACTTTATGAATTTTAAATGCAAAGATTTTATTATATGTATATTTGGTTCAGATTGACGTATTTATTGTTTAGCTAACTATCTGTGAGCTTTTACAGAACGTTTAAATTCGAACTGTGCGGGAAGCAACAGCAAACTTATATTTTACAACAAGCATGGATGCTACCAAATTTAATACTAATAGTAATAAAACATAACTTAATATTAGTTATACGAATGTGTCACTTTTTTCACTCAAAACCCCCGAATGTATTAATTGAAAATTCTCATATCAATGCAAAACCATCTTATCATATGTATCATTGAACAACCATCTAGTAAGTTGACTATTGAATGATAAACATGATAAGATGTTTTGCATTGATAGGAGCGTTTTCAATTAATACATTCGTAGGTTTTGAGTGAATAAAAAATGACATATTCATACATTCGTATGTCTCTAACTAGTGATGGAATGGTATATGTAATATTATTTATAGAAGGTTTAATTTAGTCATTCATTAGAACTTTTGTTTTGACTACCTCATCATAACAAACCTGTAGATTAGATAGAAAATTAATGTTATTCCCCTCTGCCATGAGATTTCTATTTTGAGTTCTGATACATTTATCTTTGACTTTCTGCAGGATACCAAATAAACTAGCTCGAGCTTCGATGGATTTGGATTTTAAAAAAAAAGTTGGTCTATCGAAATTCGGGTTGTTATAGAATGTGTGCGTGTATAGGTATTTTTTATTTAGGTTTTGGAAAGGAGTTTGGTTGATTGCTTGCTTTCTTTTTCTCTGGATTGGTTTCTCATCAGATTTATACTCTTGCTTGTTTTTTCAAGGGATCTCTGGATTGGTCTTCTCTTAGATATTTATGTGCAGTGACTTAGGTTCTTTGTGGTTCGGTGTGTTTTTAGATTCTAGGTTGCTCAGATTCTCTGCTTGGTTGCTGTTCTAGTTTGGATTTTGGAATTGGTGGTCTCTTGGGGCCTTTACTTCTTGTTTTTGCGTCTGTTGTGTTTGTTGGCTGGCCTGTGTGGCCATTTTGTGTTTGTTTTCTTTTTTTAGTTGTTCAGAAACAACTGCATATTATATTGGTGTTTGCTTTTGTAAGCCATCAAAGAAAGGCTTTTTTTCTCCATTTTGTGTATTTCTCTGTTGTTAAAGAAAATTCATTAAAAAAAACAATAACTTCGTTCAAAATTACAAAAAATTTATATTTTACTTTTATTTGGAACAGAAAGTGTAAATATTGAGAAAATAACGTACAATACACATCTCTTCAATTTTTTGGCATAGCATCTCGTTATTATTATTTATGTATATTATTTATTAAGTCAAATGCCGTAATTTTAAAAAGGAAAAGTAAATTATATATATATATCAATAAAAACCAACGAATACTACTTCTACAGATTAAACCGTGGAAAACCGAAAATTAAAAGAAATTAAGTAATAACCTTAATTGGTTATTCTTATTGTATCCCCTCATATCACAAATTAGAATCAAAATAAAAAAAACTACAAAATCTTTAGGATTAATTACTAGACCCGTAAAAAAAAACAATAATTTAAATTAGATCCATAAAAGAATATGTAGTGGAAAATTAGTCATTACGAATATAGCCTACAATTCAACAGAAAATTAGATTTTAAGTCTAAGAATCAAATGTAGGCAACAATGGGATACATTTATACTATAAAACAATAAATATAATTTCCAACTCACGTAAAAAATGCACCCAAATTCAAATCTAAATTATAATCCTATATTCAACTTCAATCTCTTTTAAACTTAAGAACCATGTATAAAACGAAATATACATATATTAGAATTACAAATATGAGGAAAGACTTGAGATTGGAAAAAAAAAACTAGAATATATTAGATATGGATTTGAGAAATATTACCTTAAAAGTGTGAAGGTTGACTCACTTCTCTTATCTTTATTTTTAATGTTTTAACCTTCTTCAGTTTGAAAGTATTTGAATATGTAGATGTAGTTTTATAAGTTTAAGAATAAAGTGAAGAGGAAGAAATGACTGAGCTTTGTTAAAATGTCCAAAAAGTATGAGAAATAAAGAAAGGGTTAGGCCTTAATTTATTATGCAAGAATCAACCACGTCTATGCAATATGATTAGTGTGGTGCTAAGGGTACCCCAATTTACTCTTCCTATTACCGCTACTAAAAAATACCACAAGAATTATCATTACACTCTTCTTACTACCTCACGTAAAAATAGGGGCTACATACCACCATCACCTTATTTTCCTCTCGTCTCCTATTCGTTTCTCTTTCATTCCATTCTAAAACCCTAGTTCTTCAATCAATCAATCAGCGATAAATTGTTCGACGCTACAACAATGCCGAGAAAGAAGAAAGCTGTTGATACATCGTTGTCTCAACCGCAGTCAACTCAATCAAGTAAGTTTAGGGCTTCAAACGGTAAAAATTTGAATTTTTTCACGGGAAAGATGAAGTAACCAACGATTGCTGTTGATTAGAATTTTCAGATTAGGGATGACTATGTGATTAGTTCGGTAAATAATGGTTGAGTGAGAGATTAGAATGGAGAGGTAATGTGGTATTAGGAAGCATACAAAATTTAATGAGTTTTATTTTTTTAATTGCAGTATTAGGAAGAGGATATTGGAATGCCCTTAGCACCACACTAAGATTATATCAAATTTAGGCTATCAAACCACGTCAAAATAGAGATTTTACCCTAAAGAGGGTCAACCACCCCTATCGAGTGCTCGATAGTTCCGGTTTAGCGCTCTTTAAAATCGGTCAACCTGTGAACCCCACACCAATAATGTTAATTTATTTATTTTCGTCCAATATTTGTTTGTAATTCCTTCATATAAACTTAGTCTCGAAGCTCCAAATATGAAAGTTACTCAAAATTTCACCACAAATGCAATAGAGCAAGTTTCTTGATCAAATTTCATCGTTTGCACATATTTTATGTTTAGGACATAACTAATTAATTAAAGTAATTAACGCCGAAATGGCAGGGTGTTTTTAACAACTCGGAATTTCTGAACACATTTTAAAATTTTATTTTTGCTATTTTAATGGATTTTGAATATTTAAAATGATTTATTTTAAATAATAATGACTAAAAATTTGTTTAAATCAAAGTTAGAACGTATAAATTTATTTTAATTATAAAAGGAGCTTGAAATGGCGTGGTAGTTTGGAAATTCGATTTCTAATTTCAAATGAATGTACAGAATTCGAAAAAAAATCGGATTTCAGTAAAACAAGAAATGTTAGAATCTATTTAATTATATCTTTATAACAAATGTAAAAATTTGAGATTTCATAATATAAATTGAAAAATTATGTTCAGTTTAAAATTTAAAATAGTCGCTATGGAATTTATATATTTTTTAATATAATACATAGCCCTTAAAAGTAGCCATTTTGCAAACGACCTCCGTTTTTGACGAAACCACTTTTGTTGGATCCGGAATGTCAAATTATAGTCAAGTTTCAAGTTTCATAATTTTTGGATTTAATATGTGAACGTTGTAAATTTATATGTGTTTTGACATTTTTAGTTTGAATTAGATCGACCAGAAAATGGTCATTTTTCAAACGGCCACCAAATTCGACGAAATTAGTTTTGTTAGGACCGTATCGTCAAAACATAGCTAGATTTATTTTTCTGTAATTTTTGGAGTCGGTATGTGGTCCCAGTAAATTAAAATGTAAGTTTAAATTCAATATATATTGATTTATATTTTAATTTTGATGAAAACTGATCAAAACAGTCGAATTGGCCCACGAAACATATTCCATTGTGTCCAGAATAAGGGTATTTAGCTAGGGGCAACACTTATTGGGATTCTTTTGGAGTTCGGATGTAAAATCACTATTTTTGGAAACTAAAATAATTTAAATATAAATACCAACCAATTGCAGAATTTCTAAACCTAATTTCATTTTCATAAAATCCCCGCCGCCTTTAAACCGATTCACGACAGATTCCGCTCAAAACCAAATCGCTTCAGATCTTCAAATTGGAGCAACGATTCAAGAAACTTTCTAAAGGGAAATCGAAGAACATCGAGAAATCTACATATCCAACGGGGGAGAACTGATTTTCACTACACCATAAAGGGAATTTCGCAACCCCCTAATGCGGTAGCTTTGCAACGGCTTCAAGCCGTTGCTAATTGGCAACGGCTTAAAGCCGTTGCAAAGCTCTTTAGAGGTATTGGTCCCCATCGTTTTATAGTTTGCAACGGCTTTAGGCCGTTCTAACTGGGAATTGTACTTCCCTACCTCCTGGTCAAACCGGTACGCTCCCCTTTTCTCCCAAATGCACCATATTCAAAACAATACGTTCTCTTTCCCAAAACATTCCAGTAAAAAATAAAAAAACGAAACGAGAGAAAAACCCTAAAATCAACTGTCGATCCCAAATCGAAGCTGATTTAGTGTCTGATTCCAAAGTGAAGATTTCGATTTCAAAAAAGTCAAGGTATGGAATCTCGATTAACACATTATTTCGATTTGTTTTTCTAAAAATCTCGATTAACGCAGTATTTCATCGTGTTTTCTACCGATCTAAAGGGGAATCTGAAGATCAGGTTATTTTTCTCCAAAAGATTGCGCCCGTTGCTTCTTTATTTGAAAATATGTCGTTTATCTATATATTTTTGAATTAACAAAGTGAGAGTTAAAATACAAATTTTGTTTAATTGAATATTTGATTATGAAAGTTAGGTTACTACAAATGGCGAGTTTCTGATCATTTTCCAAATATAACATACTGAAAATCAGTGGCATAGCCATGAATTGAGCTTAGTGAGGTCACTGTACAGATAATGTGGTGGTTTAGGGGCGGCAATCTTGAACTTTTTTTAACAACTATTTAGATGGTTGTAAAAAGAAGCATAATAAAATGTTTAATAGCCATTATCATTTCATTTAACAAAGTTATTATGATTCCAGCAAATTCATTGCTATTACTTTAAGTTGGTTCAATATAATCTAGTAGATTGATCACCATTTCATTCAGCATATTCTTTGCCACTTTCAGCAGATTATTACCATTAACATTTCATTTAGAAAATTTATTTTGGTTTCCATTTCATTAAATCATTTTCGGTCAAGGGTATTACTTCAGCAAATAATTCCATTTCATCCCCAATTTAAAAATTAAATTAATTCAACTTAGAAAAAAAAATCAGCGTCCAAATTTTAAAGCATCATTCCTATTAATAACTAATCTAAGTAAACATTAAATAAATGTTTTCGAATCAGGGTAAACTAAATTAAGGTTACCAGATTACCTAATACTATCGATCAATGCAAGGAACAGAGGAAGTTGTGGGAGACCAGCGTGAACATCTAGTGTCGTGCAGTGCGAAACTCTAATCTGGAGCGAATGAAGAAAGGAAAGTGAAATTTTGAGACGAGAGGGAAAAAAGTCGTGGGTTATATATTTTAAAAGAATAAGCATTTCTGGTGAGGTCAAGTGACACAATTGGCTGCATTTTAGATGTTAGAGAGCATGGTCTAGTTGTAGATAGATTCCGATGGTAGATGATGTTATCCTATATCATATTTTTGTAGACCTTTAGCAGCATATTTGGGATATTGGATTTTTATTCTCGGTAGATAGGGTGGGTTTTACACATTTTAAAATATAACCTAATCCTCGAGACGGGGAGCTTCGATAAAATTTATATGGCGTGAGGCAGGCTACCTATGCTATTTCTAGAGGCATTCAGGAACGTGATAATGGCTTAGTACTTAACAACGATGAGCATTCGATGGTCTTCTATACCATTTGGTAATTTATGGGCTGTAGTATTTATATGGGGTAGGTTTGGATAGAGGGAGCTTTGTTGAGTAAACCCACACCATGGTAGATTCCTTTATCCTAAGCAGGATGCATGTGACGTTCACTTGTGCATGATTGAGTGATGTGTTTACCTAATATTGGATGCTTTGATACCCAACAGCATATCGCCCACAGGGCCCCATTTTTTATGATTCCCAACTATAGATATGTCTATCTTTTCTTAAATTTGTTAACAGTGGTGTAGTTTGCAATCTTCTAACGCTACAATGTTGGTATCTGCCATTTTATTTCCCCTTTTTTACATAATCATAAATTTGGTCTCGTTTTGACTTTTATGGATGTACCTATCAATACAGATGCAAAATAATCATTTATATTGCAATAGGTGTTTTAAAGTTCCTATATGTCAGCCATTGATGTTTATGCTGAGGATTTTAGTGATTAATTTTACTCTTTGAAAGTTCTGTATAAAAAAGAAAAATGTTCAGAAACATAATATGAAGGGCAAGCGATTCCGAGCTGTTACGATAATAGTTACCATTGCCGTTTTATAAAAACTGTTTTGCTGGTAAATTAAAATATCATACTGTTACCAATTGATGGCTATATCAAAAGCTGATATATTTGATAGGTTAGTAACCGTAACAGTAATAATGGTAAATTATCGTTTATTTAAGAAAATCAAAGATTTGACATATATTTATGCTGTAACGGTATCTCATTATATATTTTATTGTGATACTTAATAAAAGAAGTTAATGGGAGAATAAAAATAAAATATAAAAAATAATGTAATTTGAACTGATTTACAAATTTCGTAGTCGCAGCAGCAGGAGTTTGAGCCTGAGCCATCGTAGCAGCAGTATTGTTTTTCCTCAGTATCAGGCGCAACAATATTAAATGCCCGGTAAATAATTTCCACACTAACCATGGTGATATATGAGTCGTACATGCCTCCGATCGACGATAATAACCGAGCATAATAATTACACTTTATTGCCTCTATAAGAAAAATAAAATAAAGTAGGGTTTATAAATATTAGATTACTTATTCATTTACATGCATACAAATTTGTAAACTTATGGTCTTATAAAGCAACAAAGTTTCCAATTACTAATATGGAACTTAAATTTCATAATCTTAGTTAATTCAATACTCTAAACAAAGATATTAATGTAATAAACTGAGATTGATCAATAAATAAAAATATTCACATCCGCACACATGCATACGCAAATAGATGTGTGCATATATAAGAAATTAAGAATTATTTTTGTTTATATATTTTAGTTGAAAGTATATACATATACGCGGAAAGCCATGGCATATTACCAAAAAGACATGAACTTAGTAACCTCAAATTATATTTTTAATTTATTAAATATTACCTTTAAAGATTTGATCAAAGTAGGGAAAGCTAACATAAAGTAGCAAACCAGTTCTACTTAATTGCTTAGTCGAAGAAAAATGATTCATGACCTGTTATATTTGATACACAGGTCGGTATGTCTTCTAGTGTTGACAAACAGTGGATGAAAGAATCCAATCGTAGAACTCCGTGATATTTGGAAGGAGTGAAGGAGTTTGTTAATTTCGTTGAAGTAAATGGTGGTAATTAGGAAATCAATTATTGTCCTTGCGCTAAATGTCAGAATATGACGAAAAAGATGAAATTAGAGGATATTCATTTTCATTTGCTTAGATGGGGAATTGATCAAACATATACCATTTAGCATTTTCATGGAGAAGAACTGACGGAAAAGGAAAAGCAATCCATCAATCAAGCCATGCATGTCGATGATGGCGAATATCCCAGAATGGAAGATCTAATCAATGATGCCGATAGATTTCATAATTTTCAATCGACAAGTCATTTCCACGATAATGTTGATGAGCCACCTATCGTTGATGTTGACTGGCATACTGATCAAAGTAAGAAGTATAAATCACTTTTTGATAGTGCAAAAGAGCCATTGTACCCTTTTTGTCCAAAAGGGATAACAAAATTATACGCCATTGTGAAGCTGAATGGTTTGAAAACACAATACAGTTTTTTCGACAATGGTGTGACCGCGCTCCTCAAATTTATAAACGAGTTAATTCCCGAAGGTAACAAACTACCAGCAAAATATTCGGACATAAAGAAGATAATTAAACTAGTTGGGATGGATTATAAATCTTATGATGCTTGCATTAATGACTGCATGCTATATTGGAAAGATGATGCAAACAGAGTTTCTTGTAGAATTTGCAACAAACTAAGATATAGGACAACATTTAGCGAAGAAAAAAAGGCCACCAAGGTAGCACAAAAGATTTTGAGACATTTCCCTTTAATTCTCAGATTGAGGAGACTTTATACAATACCATGGATAGCAGAAGCTATGACTTGGCATAGTCGTGCAAAATCAGATCCAGCTGTAATGCGTCACCCATGCGATACTTCGCAGTGGCGAACTATAGATTCTTTTGATAAAACATTTACCGTTGAACCACGAAATGTTACACTGGGAATCTCAACGGATGGTTTCAGTCCACATGCATCTCTAGGTACCCGCTATAGTTGTTGGCCAGTAATTGTAATACCATATAATCTTCCTCCATCAATGTGCATGAAAAGAGAGTTTTCAATGTTATCACTGTTGATCGCTGGACCAAAACAACCAGGGAAGGATATTGATGTTTATCTGCAACTGTTGATAGATGAGTTAAAGCAACTATGGGAAGGAGTAATGGCTTTTGACTCATTTAACAAAAACGAGTTCACAATGAGAGCTAGGGTGTTGTGGGCAATTCACGATCATCCTGCATTTGGGACATTATCGGGGTGTACAACTCATGGCTATTTTGCGTGTCCTACATGTGGAGAAGAAACATGTTCTTATTATCTTTCTGCTAGTAAGAAGATGTGTTACATGGATCATCGAAGGTTCCTTCCTTCTAAACACAAGTTTCGTGATAAAAAATCAAATTTTAATAATAAACTTGAGCATGGTCGTCCTCCAAGGGCACTGAATGGTTATCAAGTTGAAGAGAAGGTAGCGAATATCAAGATGAAAGTTAGTAAAGATAAACCTGAAATTGGTCGAAAACGAAAAAAGGAAGTCGAAGAAGAAGAATATGAAAATGTTCCTGCATGGTATAGGAGGTCCATTCTCTTTGATTTGCCGTATTGGAAAGCAAATTTGGTCTGACATAATATTGATGTTATGGATACAGAAAAGAATGTCACTGAACATCTCATTAGCACAATTTTAGGTCATAAAGACAAATCAAAAGATGGCATCAATGCACGGAAGGATTTGAAAAACATGGGTATAAAACAGAAATTGTGGGTGAGGGAAGGTCCTGAAACAAATAAAACAACAATGCCAAAAGCTACTTTCACCTTAAACATGGAAGAAAAATTACGATTTTGCACCATTTTGAGAAACTTGAAACTACCGAGAAAATTCTCTTCGAACTTCCATAATAATGTGAGCATCAATCCTGTTGAACTGATAAATATGAAATCGCATGATTATCATGTCATAATGCAACTATTACTTCCCGTACTGCTTCATCATTGTTATCCACAACATAAGGATCTACGTAATGCTATACATCGCATTAGTCTATTCTTTTACATTTTATGATCAAAGGTGATAAATAGGGAACATCTATTAAAAGCAAAGGCTAGTTTGGTAGAAGCCATTTGTGTGCTTGAGAAACATTTTCCACCTGCATTTTTCGATATTAGCATCCATCTTATGGTCCATTTAGCCGATGAAGCATTGACTTGCGGTCCTGTTAGATACAGGTGGATGTATCCTTTTGAACGGTAAATTACTAATTTCACTTTTATTCACCATCGTTCGATTTAAACAACTATTGATTATTTATAAATTATATTTTCATAGGTTGATGAAAATATATAAAGGATATGCTCGCAACAAAAGATATATTGAAGGGTGTATTGCGAAGGATATATTGTTCAAGAATCTAGTCTTTATTGCATGGAGTATATGACGAAAGGAGGCGATGGCACTCATAAACATACTCGTGAGTTGTTTTTAGACGATGATGACGAGTTTGCTAGTGAGATGCCTGTAGATAATGGTAAAGATATTATTTTAACCCAAGTGCAGTTTGAACAAGTTCGTAGATGGGTCCTTAATAAGCACGATGGGTTGGAAGAATGGTAGAAGTAAGTTTAAGAATTTGTTTTGAATTTCCATTAGCATAAATCAATTTACTTATACGTTTTAAAATTTATGTGTTGTAGGAGGTATCAAATCTATGTGAAAAATACTAAATTACAATCTCATGGTGGAGTTATTCCAATAGAAACTTGTCAAATTTTTACTCTATGATTACGTGACGAGGTAAATATAACATTGTATTAAATATTTAACGTGCATTTAACTGATCTTACTCCTTCATGACCATACTTCCCACGTATTAAATTTTTTTAGTTGGCGAGGATTGACGATGCCGATCCAATTCTTTGGCGGTTGGTGAATGGGCCGATGTTCAAGGCACGCAGTTATGTGAAGTACCAAGTAAACGGATTTAGATTTTCCCCGAAAAGTTACGAAGAGCGGTTGTTAACACAAGACAGTGGTGTATGTATGAGAGCAATTACCAAATTTAGAGCGAGCGGGAAGGACAAAAATTACAAGGAAGCAAAAACCAAGTATTACGGAGTTATTCAACAAATAATTGAGTTGGATTACATTGACTTTAAACAAACAGTTTTCTATTGTGATTGGGTAAAGGTTGAAGACAAGGTCAATGGTTGCAAGATTGATCCCATTTCAAACTTGATCACGGTTAACTTAGGAAAATTGAAGAGTAAAGACAGAGTGAACGATGAGCCATTTATTCTTGCATCGGAAGCGACTCAAGTGTTCTACTCGAAAGATTTAAAACATGAGGGATAGTTTGTGGTTTTACACACACCAAAGCGGTTGACTAGTAATGTGGATGACATCGAGTTTCCTATTAGTTACCAATCAGCTTTTGAAGATAATGAGAAGTTAGAAGACCTTACAAAATGTGTTTGTTGATATTAAATGAATTTGTTACGGGAATTGAGTGGAAGCATTTCTTTGATGTATGAAGTGACTAGAAATTGTGTGTTAAAAAATGTTGAATTCTAATTGTTATTTTTCACTTCAATTGTTAATTTTCATTTGCTATTTTTCACTTATGCGTAATAGGGGCACTAGTAATTGATAAGTTTCTTGAATTAACCATAGTGGAAGCATTGACCTTCATAATTGAATAATAAAATGTATGTTTCAATGTGGCATTTTATTCGTATCGATAAACTAAAACAATGGTACATTATTTTATGTGTTCAGATATTTGATTTGAATATTTTATTCATGAATAACTGGGTTTGTCCGCGATAATCGGCCAACATCTCATGCTGGTATCCATTTGCTAGTATGTAATCTCAACATCTCATGCTGCTAATGATATATCCATGTCAAGTAAACATTTTGAATTCCTAGCATATTTTGACTTCCAATTTTTCTTATTACAATAAAGACACCATCATACATGATATTAACAAGTAATTATGTGTAATATGAAGTATAACACAGTCAATAATATTCATATATCAAGAAATGTAATGTGCATATTAGGTATGTTCTTGTGTTGTAATTTGTTTACATTATATAGCGTCCGCATGAGTATGTCTGTCAAAGGATTAAGAAAATATACTAAAACAATCTCTATATCTTTTTTTGAAAGATCCCTCAAACTTACACACTAGTTGTTGAAAGATTCAAAGAGTTTCAAATAACATTGCCTAAAAGATTTACTTATCTTTAGGGAAACATTTCCTTTGATTGAAGTCTTTATTGTAAAAATAGGTGGATGTGCATTTGGTTAATGTGTTGTTGGGATATAGGACTGAAAATTGAGGTTCTCTGTATTAAATAACGATTGTAAGCTAATTTATATATACTAATTTATTGATATTTTTTGTAATTAAATGATATATTAAATACAAATAAAATTTTGTTAAGAAAATATATTAAAAATGAGATTTGTAGTAACAGTTCAAAAAAATATCCACTTGTTGTTGTATAATCATCAGTGATGCAACTTGACAATATAAACTAGCTTATTGAGTGAAAAACTATAAAATTTGTATCATAATCATTTATGTCTAAAAAACTAACAAAGCATCACTGTTGTAATAAAGCAATTTCAAGAGATCACAAGAGCAGATTATGGGATTACCGACTCCGATAATCCAATAGGACGGATCTTGACGGATCAAGGTAGAGGTGTATCTATTGAATTTGAACTCTACACCCCTTTCATGGACATTCCCATTGAAATGGGAATCAAATAAGGAGAAAGAGTGATAAATATTTTTCTTTTCTCAGTTTTCCTGATAGATAAATCAATTACAATAAAAGTAATTAGTAGAAAAGATCAGCAATCAGCGCAGAATGCAGAAGTTCATGTAAATTGGGAATCTTCCCAAATTGGAAAATTGCAACACTTTGTTCATTATAAAATTATTGTTTAATCCAATAATTTTAATTAATGCGCTAAAATTGTTCATATCAGTGGGATTAAGAAAATTATTAATTTTCTTGCACAAATATATAATACGAACTTGATATTTATTAGTTAAGTGTCAATTTAATCATTAAGATCTATCAAAGGGAACAAATTCTTGATATAACAAACCAATGCTTTTAACAGAATTTGAACAATCAGATTATACCCGAATTTAAACAATCAGATTATACCAAGTTTGAAATTAGTCGTTAAGTGTTTGTTTAAATGAAATAATACATGCCACTTATCAGTTTCCTTAGTTGATAGAACAAATCAATGCTTTTAACAAAGTTACGAATGATTTTCTCTCTCTAACATGCAATCTGAGGTGGAGAGACCAATATCCTAAAACAGCATGATCAGGCACGTATAAATAATCATTTTAGCATCAAGAATCGGGCTAATCAACCAAGTATAATGATAAAGTGTTACATTAGAGGTGTATTTATATTAGAGGTGTAATGATAATTTCTTGGCTAATCTAACGTATAATGATAATTTCTGGGCTTATATATATTATCGGTATCACCAGTACGTCATTATATTCAGGATAAAATATCCTTTAAGCATGCTTATTTACAGTTTAAAACTTTTGGTTATTATGCAGAAATTTTGGGTGAAAGCATTGTGCTCAGAAAGATAACTGAAATTTCTTGTGCGGTAAGTTTTGAACTATTTCTAAAAGTTATTTGTGTATGTTTCTGTTCTATCATAACACAGTAGCTGTTTTGGTTTACTTTTCTACTTCTTCATTGATATTTCAGTTATGTGCAATTATGATATTTAATTTTTACATAGTTATGCTTACATCAGTTTCAAGCACTCAACGCCTGTTAATTAGAAACTCATAATCAAAGTAGTTCGATAAGCATGGATTGTCCTTTTAATTTTACTTGCAAGCCTGACTTTTTTTATGGTATCTCTAAACTATATATAATCATTCGTATACAAATGATTGTTAAATTTGAATTTTTTTTATTACAATGGATTAATGGGATAAAACCAAAATATATGAATAGTAAATTATTTGGGTTGGTTGAGTCATTGTTTATTCACAATTCGAATAAATATTGTTTATTCGAAACTATTTTATTTTGTGGTTCGTAACAACTGCCAGTATTTTTTGACAATGCATGCCAATCGAATTAAAAAAGGAAAAAAATCTTAGTCATGTTCACTTCGTGCCTTCTGTTTCCTTTTTAGTTGAAACGAATTAGTAATTGCATAATTATATTTAAAAGTTAAGGCGTGATATTATGGAAAACAATCATGCTGGGTTAAATCCAACTATCAGTTTGAACAAATTATATAAATAGTACTCGCCACCTACACACACAAATAAGATGAGTTTGATCCATCCACACATTTGTGTGGATTGAATAGCCTAGTATATGTATTCCGTATATCTTGCTAATTTATTATCCTGACAACATTGTAGACTGTACCTGGAGACCAGTGTACAACTCATAAAACACAAAAAAACATAGTACACTTTTGCATTTAGCTAATGTTTTTTCATCATTCACAATATACATATGTTGAGGGTTACTGCTATATTGGATGGCTGAACTATATACTCAATATAAATAGAAGTTTGTAAGTAAATGATTTGTCAATCATAAAGAAAGGGAAGGCCTTTAGCCATATTGTCATACTATCATAGTATAACTATCATGATACATATGGGAATCAAAATCTATGGATATGTAGTTCAACTTGAATAAATTTTAATCTATGGATATATAGTATCGCTATAAAGAGTCGCATTTTAATCTTCATTGCCTACATAAAAATCATCATTGAATTTACTAATGCATTAGAAACTTAGTTTTTTGTTATTGAGAGTAACTTTTATAGTTTTGTAGTCACTATTTTGTGAAAAACAGCTTTTACAATTTTATTAATGCATCAGTTTTGTAGTTTTGTACCAATACTTAGCAGCTTTGTAGCTTTCATTTTCTACATATAATTTACTAATGCATGAGAAATTCATCACTACAAGGAGCACCTTTGTAGTTGTTAGTATTTTGTTATTTTCCCCTATTTACATTTTACAGACTGCATGAGAAAGTTAGGTATCTGTGTGCATGTAATCAAACTCAGGAGATTTTACTGTTTTCCGTTTATATATAGAATTGAAAATTTCAAAGTAATGCATGACTGTGTGTGCATGAGGAAGTTGGGTGCCATGTGTTAGGAGTTTGTAGTTATCAAGTGTGTGCTGGCTGAGTAAATCCAAAGTTTTCAACAATATATAACTGAGTAAAGTATCTACATTTTAGTTATGAAATTTTGAAGGTCATTCAAAACATGAATTAATAGAGGACAAATTTGAAAAATATGTATTTCAGTATTGATTCCTTCTACCAATTAGTTAGTTAGTACTAAAATTTTAAATTTTAAATGTCTGCTAACAATGTTCATCGGTCATCATAACCTTAAATCTAAAAATTTAGTGATGTAATTATTTGATTGTTTCTAGCAAGCTCTTTGTAGACAGTAAGCTCTTTGTATCATAAGTTATTGTTTTACTGTATACATGGAGAAATTTGTTTAGACTGATATTTATTTTATATTAGAAGATTTATAAGTCATTTCCAATATTTTGAAGTAAGGGACTCATAAATACCTTAGTTGCCCAAAATGTATGGAATCATAGATATCTCAAATGCTCAACAATGCGTCGACTTGTAACTATGTTAGATGATTAAATGTCTTGTCTTTCATTTCAAGATTCCTTTGTTGTGAACATCCGACTTTGCTCTCAGTTTCTATTATTCGAAGAGTATGACTTGTCATAAATACTACCTACTATTGGTTCCATGATATTAATTGGGGGAAGCTTACTTTCTCTGAAATTGGTTGCACGATTCGCATTTCCCCCCTTCATAATCTTTATCAATCATGTAACACTAGTTCATAAATTTGGTGCTAGTATTACAAGTTTTTTACATAGTTATGCTTTGTACACTACCCAAAATATCAGACAACAAAATTTTCAGTAGCAAACAAAACTTCACATCAGAATAGATTTTTAAAATCCTTAATCACCATCATATATGCATTGAACTCGCCTAAACAGCCTTAAATGAGAAAGATATGGACCAGATGGTCAGTTTCAGATATCATTATACCAAGGCATATGTTATATAAGTAAACAAGTATAGTTTATCACATGCATGATGCACCTTAATTAATATATCTTTTCGTATATGTTTCTTTCCAGCTTCTTATTTGTAACACATATCTGTAAGCTGTAACTACAATGGTAGTGTCATATAGAAGGATGGATGAAAAATAAGCTCCATCTCTTATATATAACTATATTCGTTAAAAGTAACGAACTCAAGTAATTGTTTAAGAGTAAAATACTACAGTAGCTGAAACTCTTTAGTTGCACCATAATTACATATATTATCATGTTTCTTGTCTGTATTTGATGCAGAAGTTTTCTTGTCAGTTCCAAGAATGTCAGAATCTCGAGAAGCTCCAACCCAGTCTACGCAATCATCAACAACACAACCCGAAAAGGTTGACATAAATGCATATGGAGCTCCCGTTTCAAAAAATGCGGAAAAAATAGGCAGCTGCATTGGTAAACTTATGCGGATGCATGTGCCGATCTCTTATGAAAGCTGGGATAAAGTACCGCTAAGAATTAAAAATGACGTGTGGGTTGCATTGTTGGTAAGTATATTTATCACAATGTAAGTATTTTTTTATTACAATGCCCTTTTTAGTAAATAATTTGTAATTTTTGCAGAAACGTTTTGAACTTGATGCAAATACAAAAGAATTTTATTTCAAAAAAATGTGTTAGTCTTTTAGGAGACATAAGAGTGAGTTGAGGACAAATTACTATGACAAATTCAACAATTACGATGAAAGGTTGAAAAACTGTCCACCCACTATTAGTCAAGACGACTGGGATGGATTTTTAAAGAACGAAGAGAAACCCAGTGTGAGCGAGCGAAGAGAGCTAGGAGAAAAAAATAGATCAGGATATAGCTATGGCCACCACGCCGGTCGAACTAGTCATGCTGTCTTACAACATGATATGGTATGTTTTTTTCAATTTCAGTACTTCTCTTGTGCATTTATATAAAATTTTGATTACTGATTTTGTCTGCATGTCCATGAACATTAATGTTAGATCTGTATATTCGAGTTAACAATGCTATATTTATAATCAAAACTTGTTTGATTTATAAATATTAAGAAACCTGACCCTGTATTAAGTGTACAAAATTTAAATCTGAAATGGTTTCAGTTGCAAAAGGAACTAACAACTTGGTATTTTATACAAATTCCTGATGAAACTGTTTCATCATATACAGAACTTTGTTCTGTTAGGTAATATGAAAGGATAATGTATTAATATCGATGTAGGTCTTGTAATAATATACATAATTGGTTTTAGAACTGATCTGAAAAACTGTTTGACAGTAGCTTTGGGTAATTAAAATCCTTTTGAATTTGTATTTTATTAAATCTGGGTATTTGCAAGGACATTACAAACTCTAATGGGTATCTAGAATGCCAAATCAATTATCAAAATGTTTGATTGATTTCATAGACAGATTTTGTCCTATTTTGGGATCAGATTGGTTCTACTGATTGATGAATCAATAAAATAGCTTTATGATGAATTTTGATTCAATAAAATAATTAATGGTTATGTCTGATACTTCACCTAATTTTATTTTGTTATTACTTTGTTAATCAGCCGTATGTCCTATATTAAAACCAATGCCTAGTTTTATTTGGTCAAATATGATGGGTTCTTTTGGAAACTGATTTCTTACATCAAATTATTGTTAGTTAAAGCTTAATACATTCATATATATATATATATATATATATATATTGCTTACCAGATGTGAGTATTTAAAATGAGGTTATATAATTAGGTCTGTTATAATGATTTCTTCATGAGATGAATACATTATAAGTACAGAGTATAACTCTGCCATACATATACATTTGATTTAGATCAAAACCCCAAGTTATTATTGACATTCCAATTATAATCTGAATGATTTTGAATCATTGGAGAATATAATATTGAATGTTAAATTAAGTTTATGATAATAAATATACATTGGAAATCTTTTTTTTTGCGGCATAGCAGATTTGATTTCCTATTTAATTTAATATTATGTGTAATAATAAATATAGTTTCAGGAGGTGATATGCATCTGATCGCAGTATATTAACTAATATGCTTAACAAGTAAATATACACATCATGTGACGTTTAGGTATATACAGTTTAATAACCAAATATATAAATTCAATCCAATCTGATATGCATAGAATCCAATCTGATATGTTGTTGCTTGTATGTTTGGATAACACAGAATGCACTTGATTTCAGAATTCATGTGCATACATATGGGTAAATTGCTGATATGTTGACGCATATCATTGCTGTGATTTTTTTCATGTTTTATTGCAGGCTGTTGCAAATCCGGAAAAAGAAATAACACGTCGTGAAGTATGGGAGAAAACTCATACAAAAAAGGATGGAAGCATATCCGATTCCACTTCTCCATACTTTGTAAGTTAGCCAAATAATTGCTTATTCGAATTATTCACTATTTCAATTTATATATTTAAGCTTCATGATTAGGATAAAATTAAGAAGGCAAAGGAAGCAATCAAAGACGGTGCGGAAGAGGAGTTGCCACTGGAAGAAGACATACTTTCACAAGTTTTTGGAAAGGATAAAAGAGGCTGTACTCATAGTATTGGAACCAAGATATCAAGGACCCAAGTTAAGGCCTCCAATATTGCACGCATACAAAATAAAACTGCTCAAAACATGGAAGATCGGATGACCAATGTAGAGGGTGAATTGTTGTCTTTAGTGGACTTGATTAAGGGAAAATATGAGAAGCAAACACCAGACAATGGTTCGAATGAAGGAGGAAGTAATGCATGTCACGATGCTTCGAATGAAAGACAGCCGGACAAAGACAATGGTAATCCACATAATTCTTTCGATTCGGTAAGTTTGAAGTGTGAAATCTTAAACTTTAATCTGGAGGTCATCAGGACAGGTACAGTATGCAGAGGTTCGATGGGTTCAATTATTCGTGGAAAAGCCGTACCGCCAATGTATGAGAAGTTGGTTGTGGATAGCATACTGCTGCCAGATGAAAGCACAGCCAAGCAAAACCATCCTCTTGCTACGACCTTTGAAGAAGTTGGAGTTGGCGGTTTTGTGTGCCATCCGAAGAATCTTATTCGCTACCTGTAGACACCGGTTCAGGTGCTTATTCTCAGTTTTCTGTTTTTGTGTGGTGATCATTTAGTAACTATTTTTATTTTATGTGATCATTTGGTTCATAAACTAATTAATTATGGTCTCCCAGTACACCCGGCCTTATAGGAAATTGATATGAGGGAATATCTGCTTATGGAAAATAAATCAGACTTAGCAGCGGAGTAGTTAATGTTGACAAAACTATGTCTGATTATCAACTATGAAATTAAATGTTGAAATTTAGAGTTGTGGGTATGTTCTCCTAGACGATAACTCTTCTAGGTGATTTTGATTTACTACTAATTTAGTAAAAACAATATTTGTTGGCGAGGTTAAGTAATTAAGATATAAAACTATTTTACACATACGTACTATTAAGTAACTAATTGTCATTGTACAACTTTTATTTTTACAGCTGATGTGATTTTTCTACATGTCATCTACGTGTACTTTTGTCATTTTATACAATGCCAATGTTAAACGTAGTATTTAGCATTTTAAAGTGCAGTTATTTGAAATAGTAAATCAATTTTCCCTTTTATTAACTATACCGAAGAGACATTTGATTTACAGTTTTTGGTTAACATGAATTTATTTCATTTATACATGTGAACGATTACTTGTATTTCAAGTTAGAATTTCTCTACCCGTCGATGAGGCCTGTGTGGTAATAGTCGTTTGTCACGTCCTACGCTCTCACAGTCTGTTATTATTTTATCTACTGGTAATCTGAAAAATAATTTTTCATTTTTAACAATTTTCACCTTTTACACAAAAAAAATAGGACATAACGTCTTCTTCTTTTTCAAATAAAATCTACTTGTTGCTGTTATTTTTTGCATGTATACTACATTGCATATGATTTCTATATTTCATATTTGATCACACATAGCTTTCTGCGTGAAATGTAAATTTTCAATAAACAACAGTTGTCCCTTTTTTTTCCTTTTTAATTATAAGGCTGATGGATATATGTAATTTTCTGTAATACGTAAATATATAAATTTGGCTATCTTTGATTATATATATTTGCAGCAGCTTTAATGTAGATGAGCCACTACATATAAAAGTAAATTTTCCCTATGCTTTGTTTGACTTAGAACATAAGAGATATATTTACAAGGCAACAATTTTAGGCAAAATCATAAATTATTTTACCATTTGTGGCTGTTTTACGGCATGTGTAACTATTTTAATATGTAATCTAGAAGACGTTTAAGTGGTTTCCAAACATTGTTAATGGGCCTATGTTTTGTTGGTCAAACATGTTTTTGCTTTAATTTAAGGGGTCTTTGTAGACGTAACTCAGGATATACCCATGCGAGTCAGTTCGAAAACTTTTTGGTTTTACAGTTTAATATTTTATTGAAATTCATATTAAAATAATTTTTTATGTACATGTATTTAGTTCCTACTTAGTCGGTACTTAAACCGTTAATAATGTTTTATTGGTCTGGTTAATTTAAATAATGAAAGTCAAGTGTTATTGTAAGTTATTTTTATTATCTTGACATTAATAGCTCTTTGTCCTAGACCAAAGAAACCCGTCATGTCGGTTGATATGTCTTCCTATCTTCAATGGTCGTAGAAAATGTAATATGATAGGGCCTTGGTAATGATCAATAGAAGGCCTTGTTTAAACGCAAGTGAGCTGATGAATAAAGGTGTATTGTTGCCTATTCAAAACGTTGGATACTTATTACGTAATTGAGAGAGTTAGCATAAAACTTGTAATCTAGTGAGCTGATGACATACACACACCTTAAATATCTGTACTTCATCGACCACTCTCATTTCTTCCCTTCTTTAGTTAAACTTATTCAGCTGTGAACTCTTATGGTTGCACATAGATGTTTATCTTCATGTTTAACATATAGACTCATTTAAGTAATCTGGTTAGTGGTCGGTATATAGCATCATGAGAGATTGGACATTATGGCCCCTTTATGTCGGCCATACATTGTGAAATGTTGGTGAACCTATTTGAGTCTTGCTTCAAAGTTGAACTCTGATCGATAGTTAATTGGTGCATGAGTGTGAGATGTACAGTGGGCTTTGATAGTGGAAATCATTTTAGATTGTATATAAATCAAAAGATTGCCCAAAAATGGGAGAAGAAAGTACAAATTTGGTACAAGATTGGACATTATTTGCTTCTGTATTAATTACATTCAGTAACTCGTCTGGCAGGGAAGAGAGTCCCGGTGCTATTAGACTTGTAGGTATTTGGTCTGAATTTGAATATCACAATTGTGCCACATTATTTCTGGGAAATATCATCAATTTATGGAGTCCATCCTCCTACAAATTTAAATATTGTTACAAGAAATAGTAGCAACCGTTAACTGGCGACTGACAGAAGCACATGTTTATTGAATTGACAATGCAACAAGGGTTTATGTACTATATGGAATAGTTTTATGTACTATATGGTCCATGTTTATTGAATTGACAATGCAACAAGGGTTTATGCTAGAAAATGTTTTATGCACTTATGAATCAACCACATATTCATTTATGGCTTAACTATCAGAACCATATTAGACAACTAGTTAAAAGTGATGAGTAACCTATACCAGTAACAGTGAGGGTGACGTATACTAACAACTGACTAACCAAAAATTTAGTGGGACTAAGTGGTCCTTATTTGGGTACAACAAATATTTAGTTGTAAATTTAGTAGTCTCACAATATCAATGAACTAAAGCAGCAGTGATATTGAAACAAGATAATAACATGCTTTTATCGGTATGAATCATATGTTTCCATCATATGCTTTTATCAGTATGAATCATATGTTTCCATCACATGAATCATATGTTACTTAGATAATTCTGAACTGTTAAATAAGCAGATCCCGTTCTGCCTCAATCATAACATGCTTTTATCAGTATGTACCTAATGTAGCTGCTTTTCTTGGCAGGTTCATGGTATGAAGGGAGATGCAGTCAAACTTTCTTGGGCAGCGCTTATGGCTTGTAGTATGATATTTAAATTATGACGAATGTTTGAAACTGTCAACTATGGTTTATGCTTGTAGTCTTAGTACTTTATGATGGTATGTGTGTAGTATTAGTACTTTATGATGGTATGTGTGTAGTATGAGTATTTTATGATGGCATGTGTGGTGTAGTATTATTTTGGTATTTGTACTTTATGAAGCAACATGTATTGAAATTATCGTAATATTATGACCAGTTGTGGTATTTACATCAAATATTAATAGATTTGTGCGGAATACGAATTGCAGGGAAAGAAATGTAAAATCAATTTTTTTTTGGAAAATTTTTGACACAGCAACGGCCTAAAACCATTGCTAAATAAATTTGGCAACGGGTAGTAGCCGTTGCTAAACATGTATTATTGATTGTATTATACCATGTAGCAACGGACCAAAGCCGATTCTACAACGGCTGGAAACCGTTGCAGAATTTAATTTAGCAACGGCTTTGAGCCGTTGCTAAATGATTGCAACCCATATGGTAGCAATGGCTTAAAACCGTTGCGAAATAAGTTTGCAACGGCTTAAAACCGTTGTAAATTGATGAATTTGGTGTAGTGTTTGTATTGTATTTTGCTCGATTTCGTCACTCAAACCATCGCCGTTCGCCCTTGATTTCCACGCTGTAGGGACCACCGAGTTCATCGAGGTGGTGGTTGTAGGCGCGGCTCACGGAGGTCGTCGAAATGGTGCAAGTCGATCGTCCTCCAGTCCCTTGGTTTTGGCGAAAAATTCAACCCTAGATTGGAAGGGGGTTTCGAACGTGAGTAGGTGTTTGAACAGAGGGAGGAAGAAGGTTATATAATTTAATTAATTACTATGTTAATTATTTTAAAAATGTCATCAACCTTTAAACGTTAATATCTTTCTCATACGGTGTCGAAATCGCATGAAATAGGATCCGTTGTGATCGTGGAGACGAGAGCTTCACAACAAGACTAACTAGGTCCAATTTGGAGCTTGTTAGAATTTAAGGCAAATTTAAATGCAAACTGTCCAATAAAAAATGACGGAGTAGAAACCGATGGTGAGAACTCTATCTCACTCAAATTATTTTACAGTTATTATATAATAGGTTATAGATGGGGCTTAGTAGCTCCTGACACTATTTTTTTGTACAAACCATTGATGATTTGTGTGATTTGATTGTATTGTGGGAAAAATTGATTGTATTGTGGGAAAATTTGATTGTATTGTGGTATTATTGGATTGATTGTTGTGTATGGCGCAAGCCAGTATCAGGAGAGGGATAATGCTAGACATTATTCTGCTTCTAATATCACGCCGTTATAATGCCATTTTTTTGTAAATAACGTGTACAAATTATTTATATATGCGATATATAAATTATCTGTATACGCTGTATAAAATTTTCCTGAAATAAAATAAATATTCATTTACAAATCGGACGGTTTGTTTATGTACGCCCATTTAACTGACATTGATTGGGACAATAATATTTTACACATCGTCCAACTGCACAAATAATAAACAATACTTGTTGGTTAAAACCCCACACAGGTATTGAGATGATATTTGACATACACTAATCTCAGTTGTTTAGTTGTATGTCAATCGATGGGTTGACATACTGTATAAGCATTATTTATTTATTTTAATGCTTATACAGTTGTAAAATGCACTCTGGATGTTGTATGAATTTTTAATGATTGTTTATCATTATATTTGTATACATGCGATGGATGAAATCCATATAACTGAATTTGTATGGTAATTGATTGAGTCTGATTCCAGTTCAAAATTAACGAATATTTTAAAATAATATTCAATGAATAATCAAAATGTGATTTTGATGTACGATTTTGGATGGATACGAAAATATTGAAATGTGAAGCCGTATTAAGTACTTAAACGTCATTTTAACACGAACGGGATTTTCTGTCGATTTTATTCATTTTATAATGAATATCAAAAAGTGATTTCAAAACCTGATATTTTGAAAATGTTATCATTTTAATATTATAATGATATAAAATATTCAATTTTGATTTAAAATTGAAATAGAAGTGGCAATCGTTTTAAAATGAATTTATATCCGAATTTATAAAATATGTTTTGAATGGAAATCGATGATATATATATTATATACTTATATAATGGCTTGAATAAAACGCGCCGCGCAGTGACCGTTCGCGAATTTCAACAATTAACTTCGAATTGGTGTTACGGGAGATCCGACCGTCGGATTCTCCTAAAACCGGAACCGTTAGGTTCGTATCGAAAAGATCTTTCCAATGAATATAAGAGATTTAATTTTGAACAGTTGGATTTCAAATTATGTCCAAATCAATTTCAGAAAAGGTTGTTGTGGATGCAGTTCGGTGGTCGATATTGAAAACCGACTGTACGAGCGATATTAAAATTATTAAAAATATGGGAAATTTACGTAAATTCATAATAAGGGTTTTGGAAAGATTTTGGATGAAAAATTCCATATTTGAAAAGACAAAATTATATTTTTTTATCAAAGTGAACTAGTTAATAACTAGAATAATAATCCAATTATTTTTAGAAATAAATAAATTGGATTCCAAAATGGTTTAAAATAATTAGAATTTTCCCACGAATAAATTGGAATGTATTTGGAATGGAAATAATCTTCGGAATATTTCAATATTGGATTCCGTGATTACACAGATAATGTTCAGCAATTTGGAAGATACAAATATCGTTATACCCAATACGATATCAGTTGGTTTACGAATTTGATATTGAATATAGCCGATATAATTTCTATTCAGAGCCTTGTATTTGATATCAAATTGGATTTTGGGTTTGTCTTGAATGGTGTCTTAAATAACACTGTTCATAAACCTACTTGAGAAAAGAATAAATCTTTAAATTAAGATTTAGTGAAGTTTTCCAATTAAATAATATTTAATTGGAATTGAATAAAAGAATTGGATTTTTGGGTCTATCGTGAACGATGCTTTAAATAACATTGGTTATTTAACCCAATTAACAGTGTAGAATATGATTTGGAATTTATAATCTTCAAATTAAGATTAATGGAATTTTCCAAAGTAGAGATTTTCAATTTAATATATTAAATTGGAATTGAATGGATTTCCATTTGGTAATAATCGAGATGAGCTTTTGTAAAGGAAGACCGTTACTATATATGGAATTTAAAAGGCTTTGCCGTTATTCCATATATATTATATTATTCTGATATGGGAATTTATATCGATTATACACTGTTATGATTTCCGTGTAGATTCCATTTTGATGGAAGATGATTTTGAGTTTATCGTGGACAATGTTTTAAATGACATTGGTTGTTTAACCAAGTAAAGACAAGATTTATTTCCTAAATTTGAATAATCATTAAATAATGATTTTTGGGGATTAAAGCTAAGTGGAGTTTTAATGAATCTTTAATTAGAATGAAATGTTAATGTGGTAATTAAATTTTGCAAATTTGAGAAGTGTTCGAAAATGGAGTAACACCAGTTTTACTTCATGCGATAGTTAAATCTTTAATTAGATTTGAACATGAAATGGTAATTGAATTTACCGATAACGCAGTGGTGTTAGATATGGAGTACTACCAATTTTGCTCCATGGGATGAACAAGTTGGGATAGGATAATAAAATGAATGATTACTTCGGTAAGGCGTTAGTCCTGACTAGTTTGATAAACCTTAATTTGGTTTAAATTGTGAAAAGATACTATAACATCTTTTGAAATGATTTCCAAAGATATGGATTAAACAGTGTGTTTAAAAGTGATAATCTTTAATAAGATTAATGAGAACCTTTCCAGAATAAAGAAATACGAATAAAAGAATATTCTAGATTGGATTGAGGCGTATGATGTGTTGTTATAGCATTGATTATAAGATACGCGAGTTATTCGGAAAAATCGTGTTTAACCCATTCTGAATAATTGATACGTCAACTAACAGTCGAAGAGATTGAAGATGGTGCAAGATCGACGATCTTCACATCGAATGGATGGATTGCTACTGATGCCCATGATTGGAGTAGCTACCTTGAAAGGGCTACAGTGGTAGTTGTTTGGACGTATTTGTTGATTGTTCAGATATGCGAGGTTCTCTCTCCTGTTTTGGACATACGGGACGAGGAATAAGGTGCCTCCGGTTTCGTTCAGACCCAGAACGGACTTGCAAATGGATGGTATTTCTAACATTGTATTCCTTTATGTTGTATTCGTTGATCTCTGCTAAATATATATATCTGTTTGATGGCAGAGAATTTATTCTCTTGCTTAACACCCTTCTCTGAGACGTACGAGCTTGGAGGTTATCTATTGGCAGAAATCAGTGGTATGGTGTGGATTGACAATGTGACATGCTGAGATGCATGGATCAAGGCTTTTGTTGAAAAGCATAGCCTTGTGGATGATGATTAAAGCATAACTTTAATTAGCATAACTTTATGTAGCGTTAGTTCGCGAGCCTCACACATCGGTATGATGTTGAACTGATGGTTAGATCAGTATACTTTCGAGAGGAGGATGGATTCGGTCGACCGAGATAGGCTGGGTGTGGTCGGTCCATACCTGGTAGGGATAGGGCACACCCCCCGAATCTCAGAAGGATAGAGTATATGGTGTTTTCTCATGCACGGGATGTAAACCGTTGAGATACTTGATATCCTGGATATAGTGCGGATGTGTATTACGGCATTTTCTTATGCATGGGACGTAAGCCATTGAGTATTACACTACTCGGTCGATCTTTCGAATCAGTGGCCATCATGATGCAAATCCAAACTTCCAACACGACATTTTTCGGTTTTAGTTGTAAACCTATGTATGGCGACATAGTAGGATGGGGCGCTCATGCCGTCTATGATTGATACATTTATATTTGAAGTTGATTTCTTCACTTATAGTAATAATAAAAGATAAATTTCACGTACCAAGCATATTTGGCTATTATAAGGTAAAACTCTATCCTCTGGCTTGCGTTGCATTATGTGATGGGACCTGAGTCTTATAATAGCTTCATTGTTCTTTATTTAGCATCGCGTTGTTTTTTTTATGCACTGGTATTCTTGGGGGTAAACCCGTTCCGTGTTATACGGCGTGGTCCCATGAATTACCTAACTTTAAAAATAAAGATTTAATAACTGTTTTAGTTCTCACACCAGTCCTATGACTGACTCGGAGTTTATTGTTTTAGCCTAAACTCTGGGTGCCAATATTTTTTCCACACAGGCAGCTAGTAGTTTTGGTTTTCGCATATATTTCTTATCCCAAGAGCCTAGATTATAGCTGGAGCTATATTCGGAAAGCTTTGTATCCGTTGTTTCATTCAGTTGTGTTAGTCATTGTATTTATACATTTTAATTCCGCTGCTATGCAATTCGAACTCTAATATTTTCCAATGTGTATTATTTATTTATACTCTGATATCTTGTACTCTGATGTAATTGTTGTAAGAGCAATGAAATGCTCTATTGTTTGTGTCTGATGCATCGTGTTCTCAATTCAATCCAGGCTTTCCTATAAGGGGAACTTTGGGTCGTCTCAGTTTGGTATAAGAGCTTTGGTTTACAGAGCTCGAGAACAAGGTACATTAGAACCAAATGAAAGAATTCATCGGAGATAGGATTAGTAATATCCTAAGAGAATAACTCGTTAGAAATAAGATCAGTAGTATCCTATAATGAATTTGAAGAGTGTTATTTTTAAAAATCAAACTAGATTTTGAAATTTTATATCTTATTATTTGTATTTGAATATTTATTTTATATTGAATTTGAACTATCGAGTATATAAAGATTTTGAATATACATGTATTCGAAGTCTCAAATATACTGGATAGATATAGAATCACACTCTAGTCGGCCAGAGATGGCTCTGATGATGTGGCCACAACATCAGTATATGTGTTCGAGTTTCGAAAGTGAATATCTATATAATTTCCAATTGACTGGTGTAAGAACTAAAACATAGTTAGAATCTATTGTTTGTGATTGACATTGAAAATATGATTTTGAATATATATAAAAGTTATACATATGAAAATTTAACCAACAAATTGATTGCTGGCTGTGATGTCTGATTATTGATTCGACTAATAGAAATATTGGAATGATAAATAAAGCACAAATCAAGATATTTGTTAAGTGAAAAATAATATTATCCCTCTTGATGAAATCATAAGATATTATGTAGAATATGGACGACTATGGCTTATCTAGTACTGAATTCTGGATGACTCTGAAACAAGCAAGAAGAGCTCACCAACAAGCAGAAAAAGAAAGAGAGTTGAACTTCGGATCACACGTGGTTGTTTATTATCGTAAATGCAGAAAAGAAGGGCATTATGCAATTCTGTGTCCTGAGAAAAAGAAGAAGAAAGAGAAACAGATAAGAGTGGACATAGTTTGTTTTAAGTGCAAAGAGATGGGATATTTTATACATAAGTGTCCAAAAGCAAAGAAAAAATCCAGAAAACTAGGAAAAGAAAAGAAGTGCTTCCAATGCAAAGAAGTAGGGCATCTAGCCTGAGATTGCCCTTTAAAGAAGGGTGATAAGAAATCCAAAGGAAAGGAGCTATCTACTTTGAAAATTATGCAAGATGGAGGCATGATTTCCTAGCAAGCTGGGTTTTAATGTAATGAACTAGGATTTTGGATATATGCATGTATATGTATGATGTTTGTATGAAGGTATGGATGTTTTTTGTTTTAAAGATGTATCGGTATTGTATAATATAACTAATATAAGGAAAATATTGAATTAAGTCGAATTTAACATCACATGCATATTGAAGTGAATTGAAAATTGATTGAAATTGCATACATATACAAGTATATCTATTGAACATGTCATAGCATGGAAGCTAAGAAGAGGAATAAAATTGTATGCCCGAGAAATATGTACATGTTTACTATATTAGTTGGGTTTGATGATTTTATGAGCCGATTGGCAAGCCGTTTGGATTTTTCTTTTTCTTTTTGGATGATGAGGGCCCTATGAGTCAAGTTGTGGTTTTACTGATCAACCCGTACAAAGGAGGTTATGGCGAATTTTTTTGAAAATTTAGGATGTTAGCCAAATTTTTGAGAAATTAGAAAATTCTTAGAAACTAAAAAGTTGAAGAATGGAAGTTGAATAGGTTGGTTAAACAACTTTCAACTCCGTTCCTTTTCGAGGACGAAAAGATTTTAAATGGGGGAGATTGTAACAACCCGGAATTTCTGAACCAATTAAATTTTTTTATTTTAGCTATTTTAATGGATTTTGAATATTTAAAATGATTTATTTGAAATAATAACAACTAGAAATTTATTTAAATCAAAGTTAGAATGTATAAATTTATTTCAATTATAAAAGGAGCTTGAAATGGCGCGGTAGTTTGAAAATTCTATTTCTAATTTCAAATGAATGAACAGAATTCAAAATAAATCGGATTTTAGTAAAATAAGAAAAGTTAGGATCTATTTAATTATATCTTTATAACGAATGTGAAAAATTGAGATTTCATAATATAAATTGAAAGTTATATCCATTTTAAAATTTAAAATAGTCGCTATGGAATTTATATATATTTTAATATAATATATAACCCTTAAAAATAGCCATTTTGCAAACGACCTCCGTTTTTTACGAACCCACTTTTGTTGGATCCAAAATGTCAAATTATTATCAGGTTTCAAATTTCATATTTTTTTGATTTAATATGTGAGTGTGGTAAATTTAAATGTGTTTTGATAGTTTTAGTTCGAATTGGATCGACCAAAAAATGACCATTTTTCAAATGGTCTCCAAATTCGACGAAATTAGTTTTGGTAGGACCGTATCTTCAAAACATAGCTAGATTTTTTTTTAATTTTTGGAGTTAGTATGTGGTCCCGGTAAATTAAAATGTAAGTTTTAATTCAATATATATTGATTTATATTTTAATTTTGATGATAACCGATCAAAACAGTCGAATTGGCCCACGAAACATATTCCATTGTGTCCAGAATGGAGGTTTTTAGCTAGGGGCGACACTCATTGGGATTTGTTTTGAGTTCGAATGTAAAATCACTATTTTTGGAAATTAAAATAATTTAAACATAATTATCAACCAATCGCAGAATTTCTAAACCTAATTTGATTTTCAGATAAACCCTGCCGCCTTTAAACCGATTCACGATGGATTCCGTTCGAAACCAAATCGCTTCAGATCTTCAAATTGGAGCAACAATTCAAGAAACGTTCTAAAGGGAAATCGAAGAACATCGAGTGATATACATATCCAACAGGGGAGATCTGATTTTGTGTTGTATTCTGCTCAATTTCGTCACTCAATCCATCGTCGTTCTCCCTCGATTACCATGCCATAGGGACCACCGAGTTCATCGAGGTGGTGGCTATAGGCGCGGCTCACGGAGGCCGTCGAAGTGGTGCAAGTCGATCGTCGTCCAGCCCCTTGGTTTTGGCAAAAAATTCAACCATAGATTGGATGGGGGTTTCGAACGTGAGCAGGTGTTTAAACAGAGGGAAGAAGAAGGTTATATAATTTAATTAATTACTATGTTAATTATTTTAAAAATGTCATTAACCTTTAAACGTTAATATCTTTCTCATACATTGTCGAAATCGCATGAAACATGATCGTTGTGACCGCGAAGACAAGAGCTTCACAACAAGACTAACTGGGTCCAATTTGGAGCTTGTTATAATTTAGGGCAGATTTAAATCCAAATCGTCAAATAAAAAATGACAGAGTGGAAACCGATGGTGAGAACTCTCTCTTACTCAAATTATTTTACAGTTATTATATAATAGGCTGTAGATGGGGCTTAGTAGCTCCTGACACTATTTTTTTGTACAAACCAAGGATGATTTGTGTGATTTGATTGTATTATGGGAAAAATTGATTGTATTGTGGTATTATTGGATTGATTGTTGTGTATGGCGCGATCCAGTATCAAGAGAGAGATAACGCTAGACATCATTCCGGTTCTAATATCGTGCCATTATAATGCTGAATTTTTTTGTAAACAACGTGTATAAATTATTTATATATGTGATATATAAATTATTTATATACGTATTATAAAATTCTCCTGAAATAAAATAAATATTCATTTAAAAATCAGACGGTTTGTTTATGTACACCCATTTAACTGACACTGATTGAGACGATAATATTTTACACATCGCTAACTGCACAATAATAAATAGTATTTGTTGGTCGAAACCCCATACATGTATTGGGATGATATTTGACATACACTAATCCCAATTGTGTAGCTGTATGTCAATCGATGGGTTAACAAACTGCATAAGCATTATTTATTTATTTATTTTAATGCTTATACAGTTGTAAAATGCACTCTAGATGTTGTATGAATTTTTAATGATTGTTTATCATTATTGTTGTATACTTGCGATGTATGAAATCCATATAACTGAAATTATATGGTAATTGATTGAGTCTGATTCCAGTTCAGAATTAACAAATATTTTAAAATAATATTCAGTAAATAATCAAAATGTGATTTTGATGTCCGATTTTGGATGGACACGAAAATATTGAAATGTGAAGCTTTGTTAAGTAGTTAAACGTCATTTTAACATGAACATGATTTTCTATCGATTTTATTCATTTGGTAATGAATATCAAAAAGTGATTTCAAAACCTGATATTTTGAAAATATTATCATGTAAAGATTATAATGATATAGAATATTCAATTTTGATTTAAAATTGAAATAGAAGTGGGAATCATTTTAAAAAGAATTTATAAACGAATTTATAAAATACGTTTTGAATGGAAATCGACGATATATATATATATATATATATATATATATATATATATATATATATGATGGCCTGAATAGAACACGTCGCGCAGCGACTATTCGTGAGTTTCAACCATTAATTTCGAATTGATGATACGGGGGATCCCACCGTCGGATTCTCTTAAAACCCGAACCATTAAGTTCATATCGGAAAGATCTTTTCAATGAATATAAATTTGAACAGTTGGATTTTAAATTATGTCCAAATCAATTTTAGAAAAGGTCGCTATGGATGAAGTTCAGTGGTCAATATGAAAACCGACTGTACGGGCGATATTAAAATTATTAAAAATATGGAAAAATTATGTAAATTCATAATAAGGGTTTTGGAAAGATTTTGGATGAAAAATTCCATATTTGAAAAGATAAAAATATTTTTTATCGAAATGAACTAGTTAATAACTAGAATAATAACCCAATTAGTTTTAGAAATAAATAAGTTGGATTTGAAAATGGTTTTAAAATAACCAGAATTTTCCCATGAATAAATTAGAATAGAAATAATCTTTGGAATATTTAGATATTGGATTCCATGATTACACGGATATTGTTGAGGAATTTGGATCTAAGGACCCTGAACTTCCCCGATCTCCGAAGAGAAGGGAAAGAACGGATTACCTTGAGAACACGACAAATCAGAACACAAACAGAAGAACATTTCATTGTCAATTACAACAATTACATCAGAATACAAGAATATACAAAGTATGAATGAATGAAGTACATCAGAAAAATATCAGAGATTACAATACATTATATAGCAGCGGAAAATAATACAAAACACAACTGAAAGAGATAAACGGATACAGAGCTTTCCAAATATCATTCCAGCTGTAAACCAGGATCCTGTGAATATAAATCTGCAAAACCAAAACTACTAGCTGCCCGTGTGGAAAATAGGGGCATCTATAGTTTAGGTCAAAACAATAAACTCCAGGTCAGTCATGTGACTGGTGTGAGAACTAAAATAGTTATTTAAAACTTTACTTTAAATCATATATATCAAGGGACCACGCCGTATAACACGGAACGGGTTTCCTTCCAAGAATACCAGTGAACATAACAAAACAGTGCAATGCTTTTTGGAAAAATGAAGCTATTATAAGACCCAGGTCCTATCACACAATGCAACGCAAGCCGGGGGATAGGGTTTTCCCTTATAATAGCCAAACATGCTTGGTACGTTAAATCAAACCATTTGATACTATTGTAAGTGCATAATGTATAAAAGAACTTCAAATATAAATGTATCAATCCTAGGCGGCATGGGTACCATATATCATGTCGCCAATACTAGGCTCTACAATCAAAACCGCAATTGTCACGTATTGGAAGTTGGATTTCTGTCCGTGAACCAAGGAAAGGGATCGTCCTTACCGCTTCGAGACGCTCTAGACCGTGTCTCAGGAACAGCCGCAACTGCACCTTGGATCGTCAGGGCCGGTCCACTCGATGTGGATTATAATGCCTGAACACTGCGTTTCCCCGCCCTATGGGGCGTCAATGAGCCAAATGATTCCATCGGTCCCAAATCGACCGATATAACCGAGGCGCCTCGCTATCCATCATCCACATAAGTAAAATGCCAGGGCATGTAAAACACTGACACCACTCCTAGCTAGAAGGAAACGCATGCCCTCCATGAGGTCCTCTCTCGTTTCTGGTTCACACCAGGGTGTGAGACTCGTGAATTAACGCTACACAAAGCTACGCTATATTAAAGCCATGCTTTGATCATCAACCACAAGACTCTGCTTTTCAACAGAAGCCTTGATCATTTGCATCTCAGCATGCCACACAGGCAATTCACGCTATGCAACCGATGTATATCAATCACACAGAATGAAATCCGATGTCAGACACACATCCATTTACAAGTCCGTTCTGGGTCTGAACGAAACCGGAGGCACCTTATACCTCGCATATCCATCGATCTCCAAGTACGTCTGGACGATCACCAACTGATTCCCTCCTCTTGGGTGTACATCCCAATCAAGATCATCAGTAATTATCCAAACGATTGAAGACCTCCGGTCTTCAACCACCATCTTCACCTTCGACTTATCGTCGAATCTGTTATTCAGAATGGGTATTAACCCGGTCTTTCCGAATAACTCGCGTATATAATAAACAAGTGTTATAAAACACAACATATGCCTCATCCCAATCCAGAATATTCTTTTATTCAAATATTCACATCTTTAGGGAAAGGTTCCCATTAATTTTATCAAAGATAAATTCTTTTAAATTTATTCTTTAATCTTCCTTTGGATATCGTTCCAAACCAAATTAAGGTTTTCGAAACTAGTCGGGATTAGCGCACTTTACCGAAGTAAGCATTTATTAAATTTCCCAATCCCAACCTATTCATCCGCAAAACTGGTAATACTTCATATCTAACACCACAGTGTTATCGGTAAAGTTAATTATCATTTCACGTTTAAATCTAATTAAAGATTTAACTACCGCTTGGAGCAAAACTGGTGATACTCCATTCTCGATCATTTCAATCTAATTAAAGATTCATTAAAACACCAATTGGTTTTAATCTTCCCAAAAATCAATATTAATGATTGTTTAACTTGGGAAATCATATCCTGTCTTTAACTGGGTTAAAGAACGAATGTCATTTAAAATACGGTTCACTATAAACCCAAAATCACATTCCATTCCATCAGCCTTTAACCATAAATTAGCAAGTGAACAATTCCCTAAAAATTAACCCCGAAGGCCGAAACCAACATCAGATAAATACCCAAGAAACCATTCAACTTAACTAATCTCCAGTTAGTTTCTGATTTTCTTAACTACATTGGGTCTAAGAACATTATTATTAAAGATACCATTCACGATAACCCAAAATCACATTCCATTAACGATGGAATCTTCATGGAAAACAAATCAATATATATAATCGATATAAACTTCCATATTCGACTAATAATATAAATGGAATAACGGTAACGCCTTTTAAATTCCAGATATATTAGCAGTCTTCCTCCAGAGAAATTCACTTCGATTATCACCAAATCGATTTCCATTCCATTCCAATTTATTTTATTAAATTGGAAAACTTTACTTTGGAAAATCTCCTTTAAATCTTAAAAAAAGATTTATAAATTCCAAATCGCATTTCACTGTAAATCGGGTTAAAGAACGAATGTCGTTAAACACAGTTCACAACAAACCCAACTGACATTCCATTAATTATCGAGTTAAAGAACGAGTGTTATTTAAAACACCGTTCACGATAAACCCAAAAATCAATTCCAATTCAATCCCAATTAAATATCATTTAATTGGTACATTTCATTAAATCTAAATAAAAAGATTTAATCTTTTTCTCAACTGGGTTTAAGAACAGTGTTAATGAAGACACCAATCAAGACAAACCCAAATCTCATTTGATATTAAATACAAGGCTCTGAATAGAAAATATATCGGCTTATACTCAATATCAAATTCTACGACCAACAAATATCGTATTGGAAATAACAATATAAATATATCTTTCAAATTCTCATAACAATATATGTATAATCACGAAATCCAACATCGAAATATTCCAAAGACAATTTCGATTCAAATCCATTTCCAATTTATATATTGGAAATTCTGGTTATTTTTAAAACCATTTCAAATCCAATTTATTTATTTTAAAAATAAATGGATTATAATTCTAGTTCAACACTGGTTCATTTCGATAAAAATCTATTTTTATCTTTACAAATATGGGATTTTTCATCCCAATTCTTTCCAAATCATTTCTTATGATTTCACACTAATTATTGATATTTTTAATAATTTTATCAAGTCTCGTACAGTCGATTTCCATCAATGGCCATCGAACTGCACTTACAGCGACCTTTTCCAAATTTGATTTGGACATAATTCCAAATCCAACCATTAGATTTCTAATTTATAATATTTGTTAGAAAGCTCTTTTCGATACGAACCCAATGGTTCTGGTTTTAGGAGAATCCGACGATCGGGTCTCCCGTAATGTCTGCTCGAAGTCAATGGTCGAAATTCGCGAACTGCCGCAGCGCGGCGCGTTCTATTTAGGCCATTATATATATAATATATATATAATATATATATTATATATCTCATCGATTTCCTTTAAAACGTATTTTATAAATCGTTTTAAATTCGTTTTCAAAACGATTTCAACTTCATATTCAATTTCAAATCAAAATTGAATATTCCATATCATCGATATATAAATGACAATATTTTCAAAACATTATATTTCAAAATCATTTCCTTTTTTATATTCATTTTAAAATGAATAAAATCGATATAAATATCGTTCACGTCAAAATGGCGTTAATCTAATCAACACGACTATATATATATATTTAAATATACCGTGTCCATCCCAAATCGGACATCAAAACCATATTTTGATTCTTTTTTGAATATTATTTGAAAATATTTGATATTTTAAAATAAACATTATTTTAAAATATTCATTCTTTTTGAATTGGAATCAGACACAGTCAATTACCATATAATGTGATTATATGGATTTCATATACATATGTACACAACTACAATCAAACACTTTCAACCATCATCCAAAGTGCATTCTACACTGCATAAGCATCAAATATAAATATTTAACGCTTATAACAGCCTGTCAATCAATCGATCGACATACAACTAATTATTGGGATTAGTGTATGTCCAATTTCATCCCAACACCCGTGTGGGGTTTTCAAACAACAAACACAGATTTATTTGTACAGTTGGGCGATGTGTAGAATTTATCGTCCCAATCAATATTAGTCAAATGTATGTACGTAAACAAATCGTCCGATTTGCTTATAGATATTTATTTTATATACACGTTAAAAATTATACTTTTAACTATAAAATATTTATTCATTTTCTTCACACAATCAATTTTCACAACACATCAATTAAACAAACAAGTCATTCATGGTCTGTGGACGACGGGTGTCGGGTGTTGCTAAGCACCATCTGCATCCTGGTATATATTTCAACTAGAAAACAAATTAAAAGTGAGAAGTTCTCACCTTAGGGTTCCACTCCGCCTGTTTTACTTCTGAACATCTGAACCGTTTGGATTTGTTTGAAATTCCAATGCAGTCCTTACCACATTGTTCATAATAAAAATTATATTTTTATTGCTTCATTCCAATAAATAAAAATCACATTTTTATTTCTACTTCATATATTTTTACGATGCTTCTTTCTATATAAAAAATATATTTTTATATTCCTACTTCTTATATAAAGATCGAATTTTTATTTCAACGCTATAAAAATCACATTTTTATCTCAACGTATATATAAAAAAATCAGATTTTTATTTCGCTACGTATATAAAAATCATATTTTTATATTCTCTATTATATAAAAATTCTATTTTCAATCCGCAACTCATTTAAAAATCGAATTTTTATTTCACTACAACATATATAAAAATCGTATTTTTATATTCTCTATCTTATAAAAATCATATTTTTATAATCTCTACTATATAAAAATCATGTTTTTATTATCTCTATAATATAAAAATCATATTTTTATTATCTCTATAATATACAAATCATATTTTTATTATCTCTATAATATAAAATTCATATTTTTTATTGCTAAACACTTCTTATTTGTTTACTAAAAATATAAACTTTTTATATAAACTAAAAAGCGAATTTAAACAAAGTATTTAAATAAAAAAACTGAATTTAATAAATGTCTTTAAATTAAAATCTGAATTTAAAATAAATAAAGAAGGGGTAGCTCACCTTTGTTCATCGTACGGAGGAGGAGAGGGCGGAATCAGAGAGAGGGGGTGGTCTCGCCGGAACAGGGGGTGGCGCGACGTCAGTGGCGGAGGCGCAGTTGAGCGGTGGCGCTCAGGTGACAGGGAGGGTGGCTGGGGCTGAACGGAGGCGGGCTAAGGGTTTCAGGGGCTTGGGGGCATCGGGTTTTGCGTCAGCGAGGGAGGGGGGAGAAGCTAGGATCATATAAAAATCGAATTTTTATTTCGCTACAACGTATATAAATATCATATTTTTATATTCTCTATCTTATAAAAATCATATTTTTATAATCTTTACTATATAAAAATCATTTTTTTATTATCTCTATAATATAAACATCATATTTTTATAGCTAAATACTTCTTATTTATTTACTAAAAATCTAAACTTTTTGTATAAACTAAAAAGCGAATTTAAACAAAGTATTTAAATAAAAAATGAATTTAATCAATGTCTTTAAATTAAAATCTAAATTTAAAATAAATAAAGAAGGGGTAGCTCACCTTTGTTCATCGTACGGAGGAGGAGAGGGCGGAATCGAAGAGATGGGGTGGTCTCGCAGGAACAGGGGGTGGCGCGGCGTCAGTGGCGGAGGCGCTCAGGTGACAGGGAGGGTGGCTGGGGCTGAATGGAGGTGGGCTAGGGGTTTCAGGGGCTTAGGGGCATCGGGTTTTGCGTCAGCGAGCAAGGAGGGAGAAGCTAGGGAGGCGGCAATTGGAAGGGGGCAGCGGCGATTGGATGAGGGGGGCGGCGAGGTTAAGGCGGCGCGACGTGGGGCTGAACGAGATCCATCGGGGGGGGGGGGGGGGGGTTCTTTTATTTATTTGATTGTTGACCATGTGTTTAGAGAGAGAGGGGAGAGAAAGGATTTTATATTTAATTATTTATTTTTATTTTATTTTATTTTCCTTTAACTTTTATTAAAGTTGACTTTCCATTTGAACTCCAAACGAGACCCAACGACTGTCGCCCCTAGCAAATTACCCCCATTCCGAACACAATGGGATATGTATCGCAAGCCAATTCAACTGTTTTGATCAGTTTCCGTCAAAATCAAAATATAAATCTATATAATGAATTTGAACGCACATTTCAATTTACCGGGGTCATATACGGACCACAAAGATTCCAGAAAAAAAAAATTCTAGCTTCGTATTGACGATATGGTCCTAACAAAACTAATTTCGTCAAATTTGAAGACCGTTTGAAAAATGGTCATTTTTTGGTCGATCCAAATTGACTAAAACTGTTAAAACATGTTTTCTTCTGCCACACTCACATATTGCTTTCAAAAATTATGAATTTTGGAATCTAGCAATAATTCGACATCCCGGATCCAACAAAAGTTGTTTCGTCGAAAACAGAGGTCATTTGCAAAATTTTCATTTTTAAGGGTCAGAATTCCACAGCGACTATTCTGAATTTTCAACTGGACCTAACTTTTTATTCCCGCTATGAAATTTCAATTTTTCGGATTCGTTGGAAAGATATTTTCAAATAGATTCTAATATTTTTGATTTCACTAAAATCCAGTTTATTTTGAATCCTATACATTCATTTGAAATTTGAAATCGAATTTTCGAACTACCGCGCCATTTTCAATTCCTTTTATAATTAAAAATAAATATTTATATTCTAACGTCGATTCAAATAAATATATACGTTCTAATTCTATTCAAAATATTTTTCTCATCGTTATTATTTAAAATATTTCGTTTTAAATATTCAAAATTCATCAAAATTGCCAAAATAAAAATTTTAAGTTGGTTCGGATTTCCGCGTTATTACAATCTCCCCCACTTAAAAATTTTCGTCCCCGAAAAGGAACGAAGCTGAAAGTTGTTTCACAAATCAACTTAACTTTCATTATTTTCATTATGGCTTAAGTTCTTCAACTTTTCAGTTCTAAGAACTTTTCAAATTCTTCAAAAATTTGGCTAACACCCTAAATTTTCGAAAAATTTCACCATAACCTCCCTTGCACGGGAGCACCGAGAAAATCCCGAAATCGCCATATAGGCCTTTCCAATCCAAAAAGAAAAAGAAATAGACAAGCGGCTAGCCAATCGGCTCATAAAATCATCAAAAACCCAAGAAATACAATAAACATATACCTATTTGTCGGGCAAACAATTTTATTCCTCTGCTTAGCTTCCCTGCTATGACTTGTTCACACATATATATGTACATGCATGCATTTCCAAACAATTTTCAATACATTTCGATATATGGTACAATTTGGCCTAAATGGTTCAAAATTTTAATAAATCGAACCAATAATCAGACAACACAATCAGCAATTAATTAGTTGATTATCTTTTCAAATTCATAATTTTGATATATAGTCAAAATCACATTTTTGATGCCAATTCACAACAATAGATCCTATCTAATTTTGAATCTCACACTAGTCAATTGGAAATATATAGAAATCCCACTTTCGTCACTCGAACATAAATTCTGATGACGAGTACTTAATCATCAGAATCATCTTCGGGCTACTAGAGTATGATTCTATATCTATCCAGTATATTAAAACTTCGAATGCACGCGGATCAGACGTATACGCAAAATCTTTATATACTAGATTGTCCAAATTCAATACAAATATATATTCAAATACGCTAAATAAGGTTTAAATTTTCAAAACAAAATTCGTCTTCATTTTAAAAATATACTCTTCACACTCGTTCTAGGATACTACTGATCCTATCTCTAACGAGACATTCTTATTGGATATTACTAATCCAATCTCTGATAAATTCTTTCGTTTGGTTCTAACATGTCTTATTCTCAAAGCTTTGTAAACCAAAGCTCTGATACCACTCTAAGGACCCTGAACTTCCCCGATCTCCGAAGAGAAGGGAAAGAATGGATTACCTTGAGAACACGACAAATCAGAACACAAACAGAAGAACATTTCATTGTCAATTACAACAATTCCATCAGAATACAAGAATATATAGAGTATGAATTAATGAAATACATTAGAAAAATATCAGAGATTATAATACATTGCATAGCAATGGAAAACAATACAAAACACAACTGAAAGAGATAAATGGATACAGAGCTTTTCGAATATCATTCCAGCGGTAAACCAGGATCCTGTGAATATAAATCTGCAAAACCAAAACTACTAGCTGCCCGTGTGGAAAATAGGGGCATCTAGAGTTTGGGTCAAAACAACAAACTCCAGGTCAGTCATGTGACTGGTATCAGAACTAAAAGAGTTATTTAAAACTTTACTTTAAATCAGATATATCAAGGGACCAAGCCGTATAAACGGGTTTCCTCCCAAGAATACCAGTGCACATAACAAAACAGTGCAATGCTTTTTGGAAAAATGAAGCTATTATAAGACCCAGGTCCTATCACACAATGCAACGCAAGCCGGGGGATAGGGTTTTCCCTTATAATAGCCAAACAAGATTGGTACGTTAAATCAAACCATTTGATACTATTGTAACTGCATAGTGTATAAAAGAACTTCAAATATAAATGTATCAATCCTAGGCGGCATGGGTACCATATATCATGTCGCCAATACTAGGCTCTACAATCAAAACCTCAATTGTCACGTATTGGAAGATGGATTTCTGTCCGTGAACCAAGGCAAGGGATCGTCCTTACCGCTTTGAGATGCTCTAGCCCGTGTCTCAGGAATATCCGCAACTGCACCTTGGATCGTCAGGGCCGGTCCACTCGATGTGGATTATAATGCCTGAACACTGCATTTCCCCGCACTATGGGGCGTCAATGAGCCAAATGACTCCATCGGTCCCGGATCGACTGATATAACCGAGGCGCCTCGCTATCCATCATCCACATAAGTAAAATGCCAGGGCCTGTAAAACACTGACACCACTCCTAGCTAGAAGGAAACGCATGCCCTCCCTGAGGTCCTCTCCCGTTTCTGGTTCACACCGGGGTGTGAGGCTCGCGAATTAACGCTACACAAAGCTATGCTATATTAAAGCCGTGCTTTGATCATCAACCACAAGACTCTGCTTTTCAACAGAAGCCTTGATCATTTGCATCTCAACATGCCACACAGGCAATTCACGCTATGCAACCGATGTATATCAATCACACGGAATGAAATCCGATGTCAGACACACATCCATTTACAAGTCCGTTCTGGGTATGAATGAAACTGGAGGCACCTTATACCTCGCATATCCATCGATCTCCAAGTACGTCTGGACGATCACCAACTGATTCCCACCTCTTGGGTGTACAGTCCAATCAAGATCATTAGTAATTATACAAACGATGTGATGACCTCCTGTCTTCAACCACCGTCTTCACCTTCGACTTATCGTCGAATCAGTTATTCAAAATGGGTAAACCCGGTCTTTCCGAATAACTCGCGTATATAATAAACAAGTGTTATAAAACACAACATACGCCTCATCCCAATCAAGAATATTCCTTTATTCAAATATTCACATCTTTAGGGAAAGGTTCCGATTAATTTTATCAAAGATAAATTCTTTTAAATTTATTCTTTAATCTTCCTTTGGATATCGTTCCAAACCAAAATAAGATTTTCCAAACTATTCGGGATTAGCGCACTTTACCGAAGTAATCATTTATTAAATTTCCCAGTACCAACCTATTCATCTCATGAAGCAAAACCGGTAATACTTCATATCTAACACCACGGTGTTATCGGTAAAGTTAATTATCATTTCATGTTTAAATCGAATTAAAGATTTAACTATCGCTTGGAGAAAAACTGGTGATACTCCATTCTCGATCATTTCAATCTAATTAAAGATTCATTAAAACTCCACTTGGTTTTAATCTTCCCAAAAATCAATATTAATGATTGTTTAACTTGGGAAATCATATCCTGTCTTTAACTAGGTTAAAGAACCAATGTCATTTAAAACCCAGTTCACTATAAACCCAAAATCACATTCCATTCCGTCAGCCTTTAACCGTAAATTAGCAAGTGAACAATTCCTAAGTATTAACCTCGAAGGCCGAAACCAAAATCAGATCAATACCCAAGAAACCATTCAACTTAACTAATCTCCAGTTAGTTTCTGATTTTCTTAACTCCGTTGGGTCTAAGAACAGTATGATTAAAGATACCATTCACGACAACCCAAAATCACATTCCATTAACGATGGAATCTTCATGGAAAACAAATCGATATATATAATCGATATAAACTTCCATATCCGACTAGTAATATAAATGGAATAACGGCAACGCCTTTTAAATTCCAGATATATCAGCATTTTTCCTCCATAGAAATTCACTTCAATTATTACCAAATCGAATTCCATTCCATTCCAATTTATTTTATTAAATTGGAAAACTTTACTTTGGAAAATCTCCTTTAAATCTTAACAAAAGATTTATAAATTCCAAATCGCATTTCACTGTAAATCGGGTTAAAGAACGAATGTCGTTAAAACACAGTTCACAACAAACCCAACTTACAATCCATTAATTATCGGGTTAAAGAACGAGTGTTATTTAAAACACCGTTCACGATAAACCCAAAAATCAATTCCAATTCAATCCCAATTAAATATCATTCAATTGGTACATTTCATTAAATCTAAATAAAAAGATTTAATCTTTTTCTCAACTGGGTTTAAGAACAGTGTTAATGAAGACACCATTCACGACAAACACAAATCCCATTTGACATTAATACAAGGCTCTGAATAGAAAATATATCGGCTTATACTCAATATCAAATTCTACGACCAACAAATATCGTATTAGAAATAACGATATAAATATATCTTTCAAATTCCCATTACAATATTTGTATAATCACGAAATCCAACTTCGAAATATTCCAAAGACAATTTCGATTCAAATCCATTTCCAATTTATATATTGGAAATTCTGGTTATTTTTAAAACTATTTCAAATCCAATTTATTTATTTTAAAAATAAATGGATTATAATTCTAGTTCAAAACTAGTTCATTTTGATAAAAATATATTTTTATCTTTTCGAATATAGGATTTTTCATCCTAATTCTTTCCAAATCATTTCATATGATTTAACACAAATTATTGATATTTTTAATAATTTTATCAAGGCCCGTACAGTCGATTTCCATCAACGGCCATCGAACTGCACTTACAACGACCTTTTCCAAATTTGATTTGGACATAATTCCAAATCCAAACTTTAGATTTCTAATTTCTAATATTCGTTAGAAAGCTCTTTTCGATACGAACCCAACGATTCTGGTTTTAGGAGAATCCGACGGTCGGATCTCCCGTAATGTTCGTTCGAAGTCAATGGTCAAAATTCATGAACTGCCGCAGCGCGGCGCGTTCTATTCAGGCCATTATAGTATATATATATATATATATATATATATATATATATATATATATATATATATATTTCGTCGATTTCCATTTAAAACGTATTTTATAAATCATTTTAAATTTGTTTTCTAAACGATTTCAACTTCATATTCAATTTCAAATCAAAATTGAATATTCCATATCATCGATATATAAATGATAATATTTTCAAAACATTATATTTTGAAATCATTTCCTTTTTTATATTCATTTTAAAATGAATAAAATCGATATAAATATCATTCACGTCAAAATGGCGTTAATCTAATCAACACGGCTATATATATTTAAATATATCGTGTCCATCCCAAATCGGACATCAAAACCATATTTTGATTCTTTTCTGAATATTATTTGAAAATATTCGTTATTTTAAAATAAACGTTATTTTAAAATATTCATTTTTTCTGAACTAGAATCAGACACAGTCAATTACCATATAATGTGATTATATGGATTTCATACACATATGTACACAACTACAATCAAACACTTTCAACCATCATCTAAAGTGCATTCTACACTGCATAAGCATCAAATATAAATATTTAACGCTTATAACAGCTTGTCAATCAATCGATCGACATACAGCTAATTATTGGGATTAGTGTATGTCCAATTTCATCCCAACACCCGTGTGGGGTTTTCAAACAACGAACACAGATTTATTTGTGCAGTTGGGCGATGTGTAGAATTTATCGTCCCAATCGATATCAGTCGAATGTGTGTACATAAACAAATCGTCCGATTTGTTTATAAATATTTATTTTATATACACGTTAAAAAATATACTTTTAACTATAAAATATTTATTCATTCCCTTTACACAATCAATTTTCACAACACATCAATCAAACAAACAAGTCATCCATGGTCCGTGGACGACGGGTATCGGGTGCTGCTAAGCACCGTCTGCATCCTAGTATATATTTCAACTAGAAAACAAATTAAAAGTGAGAAGTTCTCGCCTTTGGCTTCCACTCCGCCAGTTTTACTTCTGAACATCTGAACCGTTTGGATTTGTTTGAAATTCCAATGTAGTCCTTACCACGCTGTTCATAATAAAAATTATATTTTTATTGCTTCATTCCAATAAATAAAAATCACATTTTTATTTCTACTTCATATATTTTTACAACGCTTCTTTCTATATAAACATTATATTTTTATATTCCTACTTCTTATATAAAGATCGAATTTTTATTTCAACGCTATAAAAATCACATTTTTATCTCAACATATATATAAAAAAATCAGATTTTTATTTCACTACGTATATAAAAATTATATTTTTATATTATCTATTATATAAAAATTCTATTTTCAATCCGCAACTCATATAAAAATCGAATTTTTATTTCGCTACAACATATATAAAAATCGTATTTTTATATTCTCTATCTTATAAAAATCATATTTTTATAATCTCTACTATATAAAGATCATATTTTTATTATATCTATAATATAAAAATCATATTTTTATTATCTCTATAATATAAAAATCATATTTTTATAGCTAAGCGCTTCTTATTTATATACTAAAAATCTAAACTTTTTGTATAAACTAAAGAGCGAATTTAAACAAAGTATTTAAATAAAAAAACCAAATTCAATCAATGTCTTTAAATTAAAATCATAATTTAAAATAAATAAAGAAGGGGTAGCTCACCTTTGTTCATCGTACGGAGGAGGAGAGGGCGGAATCGGAGAGAGGGGGTGGTCTCGCCGGAACATGGGGGTGGCGCGGCGTCTGTGGCGGAGGCGCAGTCGAGCGGTGGCGCTCAGGTGGCAGGGAGGGTGGCTGGGGATGAACGGAGGCGGGCTAAGGGTTTCACGGGCTTGGGGGCATCGGGTTTTGCATCAGCGAGGGAGAAGGGAGAAGCTAGGGAGGCGGCGACGATTGGAAACGGGGGCGACAGCGATTGGATGGGGGCGGCGGCGACGTTAAAGCGGCGCGACGTGGGGCTGAACGAGATCCATCGGGGGGGTTTCTTTTATTTATTTGATCGTTGACTGTGTGTTTAGAGAGAGAGGGGAGAGAAAGGATTTTATATTTAATTATTTATTTTTATTTTATTTTCCTTTAACTTTTATTAAAGTTGACTTTCCTTTTGAACTCCAAACGAGACCCAACGACCGTCACCCCTAGTTAATTACCCCCATTCCAAACACAATGGGATATGTATCGCAAGTCAATTCAGCTGTTTTGATCAGTTTCCGTCAAAATCAAAATATAAATCTATATAATGAATTTGAACGCACATTTCAATTCACCGGGGTCACATACGGACCCCAAAGATTGCAGAAAATTATTTTCTAGCTTCGTATTGACGATACGGTCCTAACAAAACTAATTTCGTCAAATTTGAAGACCGTTTGAAAAATGGTCATTTTCTGGTCGATCCAAATTGACTGAAACTGTTAAAACACGTTTTCTTCTGCCATGCTCACATATTGCTTTCAAAAATTATGAATTTTGGAATCTAGCAATAATTCGACATCCCGGATCTAACAAAAGTGGTTTCGTCGAAAACAGAGGTCGTTTGCAAAATTTTCATTTTTAAGGGCCAGAATTCCACATCGATTATTCTAAATTTTCAACTGGACCTAACTTTTTATTCCCGCTATGAAATTTCAATTTTTCGGATTCGTTGGAAAGATATTTTCAAATAGATTCTAATATTTTTGGTTTCGCTAAAATCCGGTTTATTTTGAATCCTGTACATCCATTTGAAATCGAATTTTCGAACTACCGTGCCATTTTCAATTCCTTTTATAATTAAAAATAAATATTTATATTCTAACGTCGATTCAAATAAATATATACGATGTAATTCTATTCAAAATATTTTTCTCATCGTTATTATTTAAAATAATTCATTTAAATATTCAAAATTCATCAAAATTGCCAAAATAAAAATTTTAAATTGGTTCGGATTTTCGGGTTATTACATTGGAATATACAGCCAATACGATATCCGTTGGTTTCAGAATTAAATATTGAATATAAGCCGATATAATTTTTATTCAGAGCCTTGTATTTGATATCTAATTGGATTTTGGGTTTGTCGTGAATGGTGTCTTAAATAACACCGTTCTTGAACCCAGTTGAGAAAAGAATAAATCTTTAAACGAAGATTTAGTGAAGTTTTCCAATTAATTAATATCTAATTTGAATTGAATGAATTTTAGGTTTATCGTGAACAATGTTTTAAATAACATCGGTTCTTTAACGCAATTAACAGTGAAGAATATGATTTGGAATTTAATTCTTCAAATTAAGATTAGTAGTATTTTTCAAAGTAAAGATTTCAATGGAATTTTCCAAAGTAAAGATTTCCAATTTGATATATTAAATTGGAATTGAATAGAATTCGATTTGGTAATAATCGAGATGAGCTTCTGTAAAGGAAGACCGTTACTGTATATGGAATTTAAAAGGCTTTGCCGTTATTCCGTTTATATTATTAGTCTGATACGGGAATTTATATCGATTATACACTGTTATGATTTCCTTGTAGATTCCATTTTGATGGAAGATGATTTTGGGTTTATCGTAAACGATGTTTTAAATGACATTGGTTCTTTAACCCAGTAAAGACAGAATTTATTCCCTAAATTTGAATAATCATTAAATAATGATTTTTGGGGATTAAAACTAAGTGGAGTTTTAATGAATCTTTAATTAGATTGAAATGTTAATGTGGTAATTAAATTTTCCAAATTTGAGAAGTGTTCGAGAATGGAGTATCCCCAATTTTACTTCATGCGATAGTTAAATCTTTAATTAGTTATGAATGTGAAATGGTAATTGAATTTACCGATAACACAATGGTGTTAGATATGGAGTACTACTAGTTTTGCTCCATGGGATGAATAGGTTGGGATGGGATAATTAAATGAATGATTACTTCGGTAAGCCGTTAATCCCGACTAGTTTAATAAACCTTAATTTGGTTTAAAATGTGAAAAGATACTATAAAATCTTTTGAAATGATTTCCAAAGAAATGGATTAAACAGTGTGTTTAAAAGTGATAGTCTTTGATAAGATTAATGAGAACATTTCCAGAATAAAGAAATACAAGGAAAAGAATATTCTGGATTGGATTGTGGCGTATGATGTGTTGTTATAACACTTGATTGTAAGTTACGTGAATTATTCGGAAAGACCGGATTTAACCCATTCTGAATAATTGATACGACGACTAACAGTCGAAGAGATTGAAGACGGTGCATGACTGGCGATCTTCACATCGAATGGATGGATTGCTACTGATGCCCATGATTGGAGTAGCTACCTTGAAGGGGCTACAGTGGTAGCCGTCCAGACGTATTTGTTGATTGTTCAGATATGTGAGGGCCTATCTCCTGTATTGGACATACGGAAGGAGGAATAAGGTGCCTCCGGTTTCGTTCATACCTAGAACGGACTTGCAAATGGATGGTATGTCTGACGCTGTATTCCTTTATGTTGTATTCGTTGATCTCTGCTAAATATAAATATATATATATATATTTGGTGGCGTAGAATTATTCTCTTGCTTAACACTCTTCTCTGAGACGTACGAGCTTAGAGGTTATATGTGTGACGTGCTAAGATGCATGGATCAGGGCTTTTGTTGAAAAGTAGAGCCGTGTGGATGATGATCAATGCATAACTCTAATTAGCATAGCCTTGTATAGCGTTAATTCGCGAGACTCACACATCGGTATGATGGTAAACTGATGGTTAGATCAGTATATATTTGAGAGGAGGATGGATTCGGTCGACCGAGATAGGCTGGGTGTGGTCGCTCCACACCTGGTTGGGATATGGCACACCTCCCGATTCCCAGAAGGATAGAGCATACGGCGTTTTCTCATGCACGGGACGTAAACCGTTGAGATACTTGATATCCTGGATATAGTGCGGATGTGTATTACGGCGTTTTCTCATGCACGGGACGTAAGCCGTTGAGTATTACCCTACGTCATCGATCTTTCGGATCAGCAGCCATCATGATGGAAATCGAAACTTCCAATACGACATTTTTCAGTTTTAGTTGTAAACCTATATATGGCAACATAGTGGGATGGGGCGCTCATGCCGTCTATGATTGATACATTTATATTTAAAGTTGATTTCTTCACTTATAATAATAATAAAAGATAAATTTCGCTTACCAAGTATATTTGGCTATTATAAGGTAAAACTTTATCCTCCGGCATGCGTTGCATTGTGCGATGGGACCTGAGTCTTATAATAGCTTCATTGTTCTTTATTTAGCATTGCGATGTTTGTTTTATGCACTGGTATTCTTGGGGGGAACCTGTTCCATGTTATACGGCGTGGTCCCGTGATTTACCAAACTTTAAAAATAAAGATTTAATAATTGTTTTAGTTCTCACGCTAGTCTCATGACTGACTCAGAGTTTATTGTTTTAACCTAAACTCTGGGTGCACATATTTTCCCCATGGGCAACTAGTAGTTTTGGTTTTCGCAAATATTTCTTGTCCTAGGATCCTGGATTACAATTGTGTTGTATATAACGATGTTGTATACACAATTATATGATTTTTGTTTGATGATAACAACCAAATATAATTTTATTATAAATGTGTTTGTTACTGTACTGTTTCATATATTTATCACAAACTGGAATATAATATTTATATTTAAATAGAATACGACTGTACAGAAATTCAAATATTCACACAGTATTTTATTTAAATATAATATTTTGTTTCAATATTTAACAGTACAGATTTACAACTCCACTATTTGCTCAACATTGTAATTCACTGAAATAAAATTTCATTATATACAAAGCTCCTCACACAACACACAATACTCATACCGTCACTCAGTCATACATTTTCATATATACATTATTTTTACACACATTGCTTCATCTTCTGTCTTGTATGTTCAGTCTTCTGCACTTCACTATCAGTCCAGTCATCATCATCATACTAGTCATATAAAGAAACACACACACAGAGTATATGGAACAGAATTAATTTCATACTCTAGCAAATATTATTTTATTTTTAAAAAATTTATTTGCCTCAGTTTTCTGGTGTGTTTCTCATCATTTTTCATGACTTGATCTGATTCATCTGTGTCTAGGAAGACAATTTGTATATGTACAGGGACATGATCTCTTCTGATGGCTGCATATACACACGTGTATAAATATACATGTGTGCACTGCCTCGCCAATCAGCGAGCAACTGAGGAGTAGCCACATGGACCGTCTCGACTCAGTGCACACATGAAAATAACTCAATCCAAGGAACAGCACAACTCAAACTACATGGGTCAATCCGAGTCAAACAACATGGATTTCATAACAATACAGGAAATTCAGACAGAGGTCAAAGAATGTATGTGAGCTAAGCATGTTAACACAAGCTAGCTGGTCAAGCCAGATTATTCAAGGTAGCCCAAATACAAAGGTGAGCAACATACAATGGGACAAGTACTACAAGGCCATTCACAAGTATACACAAGGCATGTATGTAGTACACAAGTGTGCACAAGTCAGCGGATATTGAAGCAACATGGAGACAAAGTCATTTCAGCAAGTCAGAGTACTTAGAACATGGCAGTACAAAAATATGTGAGCAATGCGGCTGGTGCAAGAAGTTCACAAGTATGTGCAGAGATAAATGAGACATGGTAGTGACGCATAGCAAACAAACAGCATCAAGTAGTATATAAATGCACAACACAACATGAATGAACAAACATAAGGGTTCAGCAATGGTAAGTGGCTCATACAAATAGGAAAGTGGCCACAAGTTCAATTCAGGCCAGAATGCACAAATACAACATGATGGGGGTCGAGTTCAGTTACACAGCAGGCATATATACACATGACAGCTAGCTCGAAAGCATGGAGCAGCATCAACATACATGCATGAACTAGCAAACAGGAAAATGATCATGTCAAACAGTGGAGCAGTTTAGTTTGTACATGAATGGTGACAAACACAAATGATCGAGCAATGGTACAACATCTCAGGTCCATGTACATGAAGTATGAAACTCAATAGTGGTGCACAAGAATATCATCATGAATTCTACATGCAAGATTTTTTTTTTAAAAAAGAGAATCATTGCAGTTTATTTCTGGGAATTTGCTTTACTCCAGAAATTACAATGTTTCTCAAGCATGGAGTGAAGAATGTTTTCAATCAATTCTGGTTAGAATTCATAAAAGGAATGCTTTTAATGTTTTTGGAAAAACATCGTGTTCCTCTTCCAGAAAAACAAAGAGACAGCTTTTTGATTGTTTTCAAAGAATGGCAAGGTTTTAAAACATTCCTGAAATCACCATAGGAGCAAGAAAACTATTTCAAGTTTGTTTCTGGTTTTAGATAGATGTTTTTGGGAAAGGAAATTTTCGAGATTTAAATCCAGAAAATCAGCATACAACAAAATCAAGTATGGGAAGTTTTACCAAAGAAATCATGGCATGTATTTCAAATTCTGGAAATGCTATTTCTGGAAACATTTTATTTTCAATCAAGACGTTTTAAATGCTAATATTTTTTATCAAGACCAGAAAGTCGATTTTTGTTTCAAGAAAATCAATCAAGGAATCTTTTTTTGGTAACAAGTCCAACTCATTCAATCAAGTATATCAGGCAATATATCATTTTCAGAAATCATATTGCAAGGGGCCAATTTATATTTCCAGGTTCATGAATTCATATGATCAAAGCAACAATTATGTCGTGCCTATCCTGAAGTTACTCAAGCATTCACAGTGACACACAAGCATTTCAATCAAGCCAAGGAAACATTTTTAATTCGAGCAAATCAAAAGGGGAAAGCAATGAAAATTAGATCAAAATCATTTAAATCGAAATCAGAGTTATTAGGGTTTATTTTTACCCTACAAATTACACCAGTTTCATCATAGGCAGATAGTGCATTGAAACCAAAAAAAAACAATTGAATCGAAATCAACAAGCTAGAATTTAAAAGAGCATAAATCATTTTTCACATCAAATTAACTCACAGTTTTCGATCGCAGGAGGAACCCCAAAATCATTGAAGCAAGGTGCATCAGCAATCGATCGAATTCATCAACAAGAATTGGAGCTACAGAGAATTTCCAGAGCAATTCATTTTGAAGTAGAAATCGATTTGGGGATCCAAAGAAACCCTAGTACAAGCCGCCATTTTTAGTTTTCCAGAGAGATCGGGCTAAAAGAAAAAGGGTGCACAAATTTGTGAAGTGGCCGGTCAAGCTTTTGAAAAGGGAATAACCCTTTATTCTTTATCTCCTAGGGTTTTATTTTTAAATTTGAATTTGTATTATTTTTAATTTATTTGTAAAACGAATCGAGCAGTTTCTAGAAGTCTGTAAAATCTAGAGGGTTCAGTTAGGTGTTGACTGACAGTTGCTAGAGTCTGTAAAATCTAGGTTACATGTTACGGGTTTGTTATACGGGAAAATATGGTCGAGGGGATATCGATCAGTCTAGGGTTTTGAGCGTAGGGTTAGCACAGGAGCAGGGAGTACAAGTTTACAATGTCTGTAAGCGGGATCTGTTCTATCACCTAGTAGAAACTTTAGGAATGCATTAGTAGGCAGGGTTTTGCCGAAGCTGGGTATCTTTGTGTGTTATTTCCTTTCTGCACTTATATTTCTGTTGTATTCCGTGATCTGTTTATTATTTAATATCCCGTTAGAATTTTAATTTAGCAAAAAACTGTGAAAAACCCTATTCACCCCCCTCTAGGGTTATTCTAGATCCAACAAGTGGTATAAGAGCAGGTTATTTCTTTAACTCTAGAGTCATGAGTCATTCTAGTTGTCAGTCCATAGAGAGTCAGTCCATTCGCATTCCATCTATTTTTAACGGTTCAGATTTTTTGAATTGGAAATCAGAAATGATATCCTATTTGAAATCTGTTAATATTAAATATTGGGATGTTGTTTAACAGTGGAGGTGATATAATAGATAGGAATACTAATGCTCGTGCTATGCATATTCTTTATTCTCATCTTAATAATAATCAACTTGATCTTATCTCCCGTTGTTTGACTGTGCAGGAAATTTGGAAAACTCTCAATACGAAGTATGGACAAATTGACAACAACTGCTCAAAACCTTGGAACATCAACTCAACTTCAGATCTATGCTTGACAGGTTTTACAGAAGATAACTCAGATGGAACCACTGATGGAAACTCAATAGACAATGAAATAGAAAATTTCTCTTATGAAGATCTGGTTTATTTTTGTGCTGATTTAACTAAATCTGTTGATAAACTTCAGTTGAAAAACAAATCTCTGAAATCTAGGAATTCTGAGTTGACCAGCAAAATTGATGATTTGGAATCACAACTTGAATATTGTAAAAATTCGTCAAATTCAGATTGCAAAAATTGTTTGAAATTGAAAACCAATCTTGTTCATCTCAGTAAAAACATTCAAAAATTTGAAAAGGAAATTCTGATCTTAAAAGAAAACAAGATTGAGTTGTCAAATTTGAACAATTTTCTACAAAAGGAATTCGAAATTTTTAAGACTGATATACATTCCAAATTTGAAATTGCTGAAAAGGAGAACTTGTTGAAATCAAATTTGATTTTAGAAGAACTTGAAAATGAGATTGAAAAATCCAAGAAATTTGAGTCTAAAAAGAAAAAACGATTTGAACTTGGAATTTCTGAATCCCAAGCCAAAATTAAATTGCTTGAAAATGAGAATTTGGTTTTGAAACAGTGCAATGTTGAACAGAAGATCGCTATAAATAATTCCTCAAATTTATTAAAAGAAAATAGCGATCTAAAATCCAAAATTCAACGATTAGAATCAACCTTGGATAAATTTTCTAATGGGGAAAAATCATTGAATATGCTGTTACAAAACCAAGTTTCTATTAGAAATGAATCTGGTCTTGGTTTTGGGAATATCAATCGTTTTGATATGATGAATTCAAATGATTTTAAAGACACTTCAAATTATCCTGGAAAAGATTGTTTTGAATTTTTAAACTCTTGCAATTCAAAAGATTTTTTGAAACATAAACAAAATAAGAATTTGTTTTATAATAAACCATTTTATCATTCTTGGACCTCAAAAAGAAGTAAAGTGAATTCGTCTAATTTCAAACAGATCTGGGTCCCTAAAGGTACTTTGGTAAATTCTGATGGATTGTTATATAAACAAGTTTGGGTACCTAAAGCTATGAACAAAACTGAGAGTGGTTTTGCAAATTTTGTTAGACCACTTAACCCTCTCAACTGCTAGGTACCAGTGATGGCTAAGGAACTGCTTTGGAAAAGAAAATTTGATTTCAAGCTATTCCACATCTTTGATTTATTTAGAGTTCCTTAGCCAAGTCTGCTGGGTTAGAGATCCACATCGTCTACTGCAAATCTGTTATGATCTCTAAACTCATCTTTGTAAATATTCTCTATTTTTATTTTTGTTTATTCCTCCTTCTACCACCACTGTTTATTTACTTTATCTCTTCTGATTTGATCTGACACTGCCATATATTTTTGTTTTTCTTCTCTGAGCTTCATTAAATTCAAATTATAGAATTCATATTTTTCTAGAAATTCACTTCATTTAAATAGAACTTTGATGTTTTAATTTTTTTTCCAGACCTTGAATTTAAGTTTGTAAAAATCTGCAATTGATTTGAAGTTTATTTCTGATTTTTGAATTCCTAACAGTGTTGATGTATTCGTGTCATATCTTGAACACTGTTAATTTTGAATTCTAATTTTTTTGAAGATCTGAATATTTAATGAAATTCGACACACCTCTGCTGTTTTGGGTTTCTTCTAATTCATTTTAGAAAGGCTTGATATAATATACTCATTACAGCACACCAATATTTATCAGTTGTGATAATTTCATTATTTTCAGATTGGCTTGTATATTTTTGTTTTATCTTGAATCAGTGTTACATCTTGAAGTTCACTATTATTCTTGATCATATGGTTTAAATTTTGTTTGTTTGAGATCATTTGAAATTTCTGATATTTTGAATCTCACACACCTCTCAGATCTGAAATTATTAATCATGTATGATTGATTCATTGTATCTCAAGATTTACATTCGTTCAAGTGATTTTGAATAAACCATTTTTTTGATCATGAATTATTACTCAAGTTTGATGTAAATGATCTGAAATTATTCTTGGCTTGTTAGAAATATTTTGGAAAATTCCTTTGAAAATCTGGTCTTGAAATTTACACTTATCTCATGATTATTTGGTTTAAATATTTGTTTGTTTAAAATCATTTGAAATTATTGATTTATTGAATCTCACACATATCTTGAATCAGAAACTAATAATCTGGTGTGATTGATTCATTGAATCTAGAGTTTCCTCAAATGATTTCAAATAAACGGTATTTTTTTATCTTGGATCATGAATGATCTTTACATGACCATCATTTTCTGACGAGTCTGCTGTGCTATTATTTTTCTATGCTGCTCTGATACTGTTATTTGAAAAATGTTTTCAAAAATCTGTCTGTTTTTGACTGCTGCTATGATAGATGAAATTTATTTGCTAATCTTGTCTGCTTGGGCCTTGTGATCGATTTTCTATTTGGCCGTGAAATCCTCGTTTATCTCCAGTGTGATTATAATCCTCATTAATAGAGACACCAAGTGGTATCAGAAGTGCCTTTTGTTTGTCTCACACATCTGTACCTAGATTCAAAATCTTCACCATGTATAGATCCACCCACTCTTTTTGCCTTGTACACATTTTTCCCTCTTGTTGTGTATAGATCTTCATATTCCTTTTGTAATTGTTTTTCAATTTTAAAATTATTTATTGATTATTCATTCAGAAATTGAAATCAATATCCAAATTGAACAATATTTATAATTCATCAAAATTATTATTAGAATTTGAAATTGTGATGAATTGTGACTACAGTATATTTTACAACAAGAGGAGATTTTAGTTAAATTTTTCATGATGGTTGAATATTTATTATAATATCTTTGAACTGGCAATTATTTCACGACCATCTTCATTACCTATCATCCTTCTGCCATCCATGATAATTTTATATTAATGTGGAGAGTTAATATGTTTTAGAAGATCTTTCTGAATAAACAGTGAAAATATTTGTGATGGAATTGTGGTTATGTTATTATTTAGAATTAGTGATAATTGAAAATTTTCAACGATCTCAGTTCAGTTGATCTTATTTCATAATATAATTAATTTAGAAATTTATTTCACATTTCATTTCTGTACCTACCACATTTCTATCATTCATATTGGTTTTATATACTGAGGACTTTTTCGATTTAAAGCTGAAAATGATAAAATATATAATTAATACATAAGTGTGTCTCTAACCTCATTTAAAAATTCAAGCTCTGGTTATGCATGATTATGAGACAACTTATAATTTAAGTTGCGACTGACCTCATTTAAAAATCCAAGCTCTGGTTATGCGTGGTCAGTGTGCTCTTAAATAGAATAAAAAGAGAAAGGAAATAATGTGCTATAAATTAAAATTAATATGAAATTCTCCTTGGTGTTTAAAAACTAGCATATCAATCCATCTTTCTAATCTGTGAAATGTATTGAAATCTTATGATGTATTATGATTTGTTGATTGATAGATATTGGGATTTAAGATTATTCGATTTTGTCACTTAAATTGAATTATTAATTATAGTCCAAATCCATCACTGTTTTTTGAGCTTTATTTTTATAAAAAATCTTTTGAAAATAATTGGAAATGATTTGTTTTTTAAAAAATCTCTCCATTATGTATGAAATTCATCGTAAATCCGTCATTCTCTAAAATGTGAAATATGCCACCTGTTCTAAGAATATTATAATTTTTGTTTGACTGATTGAGATTTATGACGACCGTTCTTCCTCTTATGTTGAAATTATATTATTTAGTCAATTTTTCATCTATATGTTAATTTCTGAATCCTTTTGATGATAACAAAAGGGGGAGAAGAGTGAATATTTTATAAATATTTTTAATTTTGAAAATTTATCATTCATTCATTTCACTCATGCACAATTATAGGGGGAGTTGTTTGCTATAGGGGGGCTAATAAATAGGGGGTGTTCAATATTCACTGTCAAACACATTTATTTTATTCAAAATCTTCATATTTGTTTGTCATCATCAAAAGGGAGAGATTGTTGTATATAACGGTGTTGTATACACAATTATATGATTTTTGTTTGATGATAACAACCAAATATATTTTTATTATAAATGTGTTTGTTACTGTACTGTTTCATATATTTATCACAGACTGGAATATAATATTTATATTTAAATAGAATACGACTGTACAGAAATTCAAATATTCACACAGTATTTTATTTAAATATAATATTTTGTTTCAATATTTAACAGTACAGATTTACAACTCCACTATTTGCTCAACATTGTAATTCACTGAAATAAAATTTCATTATATACAAAGCTCCTCACACAACACTCATACAGTCACTCAGTCGTACATTTTCATATATACATTCTTTTTACACACCTTGCTTCATCTTCTGTCTTGTATCTTCAGTCTTCTGCATTTCACTGCCAGTCCAGTCATCATCTTCATACCTGTCATATACAGAAACACACACAGAGTATATGAAACAGAAATAATTTCATACTCTAGCAAATATTATTTTATTTTTAAAAAATTTATTTGCCTCAGTTTTCTGGTGTGTTTCTCATCATTTTTCATGACCTGAATCTGATTCATCTGTGTCTAGGAAGACAGTTTGTATATGTACAGGGACAGGATCTCTTCTGATGGCTGCATATACACACGTGTATAAGTATACACGTGTGCACTGCCTCGCCAATCAGCGAGCAACTGAGGAGTAGCCACATGGACCGTCTCGACTCAATGCACACATGAAAATAACTCAATGCACAGAACAACACAACTCAAACTACATGGGTTAATCCGAGTCAAACAGCATGGATTTCATAACAATACAGGAAATTCAGACAGAGGTCAAAGCATGTATGAGAGCTAAGCATGTTAACACAAGTGTGACGGCCCGCCCCGCACCAACCGACATTTACTCCAAAAGTGCGCTGTACACATGTCCAGTTAGCACGGAACGGGTCGTGAGAAGGAAAGGGAGGAAGGAAATGAACATACAAAGAACCTGTAGAATGTCTCACATCGCATAGAACAAAGTATAATAATAACATACTTGACATAAAACAGGAGAGACAGTGCATAAGCTGAAAACCAGAACTAAACATCATAGCAGCGGAAATTCAAAATACAGCTTATTACAACTTTCAAACTGTCTCAAAGTAAAAGTAAGATAAAGGAGGTACACTACTAATGCCCAAGTAGCGACCACCAACGACACAGGGAGAATGCGTATATATATATCATACGTGGAAGCCTCCTTCCCGCCTCTGAATCAGCTACTCGCGCATCACCAGCTAACCTGTCTCTAGTCTGCTCGTGTGAGCACCCAGAGTAATAAGAGGAGACATAAAACTCTGGGTCAGACATAAAGCCTGGTATGAGCGATAAGCATCTAAAGTGAACAATAACAGGTAGACTAAAACATAACTGAACCTGGACCTGCAACCAAAGAGTTAGCACTACATACTGTACAACACTCTAAGGTACCATATCAAACGGTGTAAAGATACGGAGGTGGGGGAGGTGTGCATGTCATAATGATGGCAAACAATCAAACATAGCATCCATCCTCACATCTCTCACTCGGTGCGTAAAGCATACGATATTCACCACTTCGATCACCCAACATACCTTGCTACGATCACTCTGCCCCGTGAAGTCATAAATGGCTTCACTGCACTGATAACGTAGCCACAAATCCTTCGCTATGTCCACTTTGCCCCATGGAGTCACAAGAACCCCACTGCACTAGCTCATAGCCTTACTAATCCTTACTATGTCCACTCTGCCCCATGGAGTCACAAGAACCCCACTGCACTGGCTCATAGTCTTACTATGCATCACTTTGCCCCTCGAGTCGTAATGACTCTACTGCACTGATAACGTAGTCTTGCTACCATCACCTTGCCCCTCAGGTCATAATGACCCTACTGCATTGATAAGTAGCCCATCATTCCTTTTCAGTGGTGAATCGAAGTTATGAACGTCGACAACTCCTTAGCACACGTCCCGCAGCAAAGTCCAACCATGAAGTGAACTCATCGGTTCCCAACTGGATCCTGAGCTCTGACTTCCCATATTGGACTACCTTTGCATCTCGGGTTATTGGTCAATACTGGGTCGGGTTTCTCCTCAAGCCATCGGTTCGGGTCGGGTATCCCCCATCGGTTCGGGTCGGGTATCCTCCATCGGTTCGGGTCGGGTCCTCTTCTGGTGCGGTTCGGTTATTTCTCCTCGGGTCGGGTCGGGTGCTTAACTTCGGGTCGGGTCGGGTGCCTCTCCTCCAGTCCCTGCTTCCGCTCCAATTCGCCTCGTCATCCTTCACGCGCTTCGATCTGATCCATCCTCCTCTATCCGTTCCGATCCCTCCTCTTAAATCCGATCTGATCCCAGTTCAGTTAGCGTGGCCTTCCTTTTTGCCAATTTTCTCAAGTGTCAGGTTCCGATCCGATTGGGTTCCTTGCCCAGTTCAACATATCCGATCCGAGCCCCATATCCGATCCGATCTGAACCCTGCACTGTTTTCTGAAACTGTTCCAGCAAGTGTTTACGCCATTCGACGACGTTTTCGACCATTCTAACTATTGAAATCAATCACAAAGCATTTCATACAGTCATAGCAACATGCATAATCAGCCACAAACATCAAAACATAAATATAATAGATTAAAATGGATCAAACATACCCCAAAATCCCATATCTCCCCCTAAGCATGTTTAGGTGAAACTAATGATAGGATTAGCAAAACTTAACCAAATTAACCCAAATTCATATCAGAGGTCTAAAACATCATTTAAGAATTTATGAACATTTTTCCCGAATTTTATCATGTTTAAATTCGCTAATTAACACTAATCACCCCTTACTAGCCATAATTAGTGCAAAACTATGCAAATTACTCACCTTAGCCACAAATAAACTAAGATATGAAATAAATCTCTGATTTGATGCAAATCCCAACCCTAAACAGCAGCTCCAATGTTGATTTGGTGTAGATCTCCCTTGATTAGATGTTGCTAAGCTTGACCAAAAGATGATTTGGAGGTGATTTAGAGGTTAGAGGCCATTTTTAGGGTTCCTTGGTGATAAGTGGAGGCTAGAAAACTGAAATGGAATGATCCTCTATCTCATTTCAGCCTCCCCATAACCCTAATCCCGAAATGGGTTATGGGCCTACTCACTAATCACCCGATTTGGCCCGGTTAAGCAGTTTTTCACCCTCCAAACCTTATTTCAGCCATATCTCCCAAACGGTAAGTCCGTTTGGCTATTATGACCACTCTACGGAAAGGTAAACCATCAAACGAATCCAATGGAAATAGTTTTAGGTCAAAATTCCCTTCCAATCAAAAGTTATGGCCAAAACAGTACTAACTAAGGGCAAAATGGTCATTTAAAAATCGACAAAAATCATGAACATGGGAAATGACTCTAATATATGTTTCCCAAAGTTACATGACCATACAACTTCACATGGGAAAGAAATAAATATTCTACAATCCTATGATGTGTAGAATACGGGTCGTTACACTCTCCCCCCTTTAAGAAATTTCGCCCCCGAAATTCCCTAATCAAAACACACACAAAGGTCCTGCATGCCTGTCAATCATAAAACAACAATCAAACATGCAAAACAAGCAAAACAAGTCTACCCTAGCATGCGGAAAACTAAATTGTAAAGTAAATCTTACCAGGCAAAGAGTTCTGGATATGCCTTCCTAATGCTCTCCTCTGTCTCCCAAGTACAATCATTCTCGTCCTCGCCCCACTGAACCTTGACTAGCTTCACCGCCTTCCTTCGAAGTTGCTTCGTATCATGCCCCACAATACGAATCGGCTTGCGGTTCCAGACCGCCTCGGGTTCTACTTCGAAGTCCTCTAACTGATCAGGTGAAATAGTCATATCTGAGTCGTGAACGAACTTCCTTAGTTGGGAAACATGAAATACATTGTGAACTCCCGCCATTTTCTCTGGTAAGCCAACTCTATATGCCAAATTCCCGACTATTTCAAGAATAGGGAATGGTCCAACAAATCTTGGTGCCAACTTGCCTCTCCTGCCAAATCGAATCACACTCTTCAACGGAGAGATCTTGACAAACACCAAGTCACCAATGGAGAATTTCAAGTCTCTTCTCCTCTTATCAGCATAACTCTTCTGCCTATCTTGGGCAGCTTTCATTCGTTGCTGAATGATCTTGATCTTATCCGAAGTTTCTCTCACCACATTTGGTCCAAGCATAAACCTCTCGCCAGTCTCTATCCAACATGATGGTGAGTTGCACGGTCTTCCGTACAAAGCTTCATATGGAGCCATACCGATACTGGATTGGTTGCTATTATTATATGCAAACTCTACTAGATGCAAATGGTCATCCCATGATCCACCAAAATCCAATATACACGCTCTCAAGAGATCTTCCAATATACGATTCACCCTCTCCGTCTGACCGTCGGTCTGAGGATGATATGCGGTACTGAGATGTAACTTTGACCCTAGAGCCTCTTGTAAGCTCTTCCAAAACCCACTAGTGAACAACGGGTCTCGGTCACTCACAATGCTTTTGGGTACTCCATGAAATCTCACTACCCACTTCATATACAATTCTGCCAACTTGGCTGCCGTTCTAGTCGATTTGACTGGTATAAATCTTGCACTTTTAGTCAATCGATCCACAATTACCCAAATGCTATCATATCCCGATCTAGTCCTTGGTAAACCATCGATGAAATCCATCAAGACTTGCTCCCATTTCCATTCGGGAATTTCTAATGGTTGCAACAAACCACTAGGCTTCTTTTGCTCGGCCTTAACTAGCTGGCAATTCATGCATTTGGATATAAACTTCCCAACGTCTCTTTTCATCCCTTCCCAGTAGTAAGTCTCCTTCATGTCTCGATACATTTTATTACCACCGGGATGTATAGTCAGTTTTGAGTGATGACATTCTCTAAGCACTTCATCTCTCAAACCATTCACGTTGGGCACAACTAGTCTTCCACTCTTTCGAAGCCATCCATCTCGATCAAGCCCATACACATTCATCTCCTCACTGTCGATGTTCATCTCTAACTTGGAGATGATTTCCAATAGATTAGGAACGTCCCTCTGGCTAGAACCAATCCGCTCTATCAAAGTGGGTCTGATCGTCAAACTAGCTAGCATAACTGGATCCAATTCGCACTTTGGTCTGAAATCAAACCCCGCGATATACTCCAGTTGCTTCCACTCAAGAAACATTGCCCCTAAACTGGCATGTCTCCTACTCAAGGCATCGGCTACCGCATTACCTTTCCCAGGTGTATATGCGATATCAAAATCATACGAAGCCAAGAACTCTAACCATCTCTGCTGACGGAGATTCAGATCTTTCTGAGAGAAGAGATACTTTAACGATTTATGATCGGTAAACAGCTCAAATCTTTCTCCCAAGAGATAGTGTCTCCACATCTTCAGCGCAAATACAATCGCTGCCAATTCCAAATCATGGGTAGGATACTTCTTCTCATGCGGCTTTAGCTGTCGACTAGCATAAGCTACAACCCTACCTCCTTGCATCAATACAGCACCCAGTCCGGTACCACAAGCATCCGTGTATACCGTCATCTCTTCACTCCCTTTAGGAATGACTAACACTGGCGCACGCGTCAACTTCTCCTTTAGACTCTTGAAGGCATCCTCACACACTTCGTCCCAGACGAAGGACTGATTCTTCTTAGTCAACTGAGTCAACGGTGTTGCTATCTTGGAGAAGTCCTGGATAAACTTACGATAATGTCCAGCTAATCCCAAGAAACTTCTCACATCTGTTACATTCTTGGGCGTAGGCCAATCCTGTACCGTAGCCACCTTCGCAGGGTCCACGGCAATACCACTCTCTGAAACAACATGACCCAAGAATCTTACTTCCCTTCTCCAAAAATGACACTTAGAGAATTTTGCTTTCAATTGGTGTTTCCTCAACACCTCCATCACTATCCTCAAGTGTCCCTTGTGTTCCTCCTCTGTCCTTGAGTAAACAAGGATATCATCCACGAACACAAGAACAAACTTATTCAACTGATCTCTGAATACTCGATTCACGAGATCTACAAAGTAGGCTGGTGCATTGGTCAACCCAAACGGCATGACCAACCACTCATAAAATCCAGACGGCGTCCTAAAGGTCGTTTTCGGAACACTCTCATCTGCTACTCGAAGCTGATGAAATCCTGTCGCGAGGTCCAACTGGGAGAACACTCTTGCTCCTTCCAGTTGATCAAACAAATCATCTATCCGTGGTAGAGGATACTTATTCTTCCTCGTTACCTTATTCAACTCGCGATAGTCCACACACAAACGAAGGGAACCATCTGCCTTAGTGGCAAACACAACTGGTGCTCCCCACTCGGAGACACTCCTTCTAATAAACCCCTTCTTCAAAAGATTGCTGACTTGCACCCCGAGCTCTCGCTGCTCCCTTGGTGCCATACGACGAAGTGGCATCACTATAGGTCTGGCATCTTTCACTAAATCAATACGGAACTCAATCTCTCGGTGTGGTGGAAGTCCGGTCACCTCCTCGAAGACGTCCGGATACTGGCCAACCACGGGCACATCTGACAACTCATCCTGCGGGATGTCGAGGGAATTTACAAAACTAGCCATAACCCCATCACTAGGTAGACTACCAAACACTACCCTCCGCCCATCATCCGCCCTCACTGTCACCAAAAAGCCCTCACAGTCTACCACCACCCCGTATCTTTGGAGCCAATCGACTCCCAATATAATGCCATACCCAGTAAAGCCCAAAACAAAGCAATCACATACAAACATACATCCATGACTCGATAAGACCAAATTCCTGCAAATCATACTAAGGCTAGTCGAACCACCAATCGGGTTCGTCACAACCAATGGTCTATCGACTATCTCGGGTTCCAGTCCCAACCTATCTACCAGGTCACTAGATATGAAGGAACGGGAAGCCCCAATGTCAAACAAAACTCGAACTGGTACATCATAAATAGAAAGCATACCTTGAATAACAACATTCTTTCCTTTCTCCGCCGCAGTTGGGGCATTCGACGAAGAAGGAACAACATCAATAGCATATGCTTTCACAATCTGCTTCTCCTTAAGAGGTTGCGGACACTTATCCTTCTGATGTCCCATTTGACCACAGTTGTAGCACTTCCTTTCCGCTGGCTTGGCCCGACATTCTTTAGCATAATGGCCCTTCTTTCCACAGCTGAAGCACTCAACATCCTTCTTGCTCTTTTTCTGACCACCTTTAGATTGGTCCTGCTTCCTCTTATTCTGAGAGTTATTCTTGCCTCCACCGCCTGCTTGCGGCTTTGGTCCTTCCACAGATGCAGCCTCAGTCTTTGACTTAGGGTAAAGGCTCTCTGATCTCAAAGCTTTCCCCACGATCGATTCAAAAGTCTCATCGATGTGGTTGATAATCCTTTCCCCCAAGTATCCATCCAAACCAGTAATGAACTTCTCATTCTTCTTTTCAGGAGTATCAATGAGAGACAGTCCATACTTCGACAAAGTGTCGAACTCAGCAATATAATCAGAAACTGCCCTCCCATTCTGCTTGAGTTCCAAGAACCTCTTAAACAACACTGACTTTTGGGCAGCTGGAATAAACTTCTCGCTAAAGCGAGCCTTGAACTGATCCCAAGTAACCTGATCTTCTGGATTAGCCGTTCTTATGGCATTCCACCAATTCATCGCTCGCCCTTGCAGCTGACGAGACGCTAGCCTTCTCTTCATCGCATCCTCAAGACCCAAGTCATCGAAGATACGGTCACAGCTATCCATCCAGTCCTGAACATCTGTGGCCGACTCCGTTCCGTGGAACGGCTTCCCACCAAGATTAGTGTAATCTTTGCACAACTTGGCAAAATCGACCCTAGGCGCCTGCACTACTGGGCCAACACCAACCCCGGGATTGGGAACTGCCCCTTGTACTTCTCTAAGCATGTCTCTCATGAGGTTAGTAAACATCGCCCTCATGTCAACGGCATTCCCTTGGTTGGTCCCTCTACCAGCACCCCTCGTGTCTCGGCTCATCGTCAATCTGAAAAAGGGAAACGATTAACGACCCCATAGTGGTGCTAGTGCAGTGCGACTTCATTCTTATACTACTAACAGTATATATATACATTGCTTTTGAAAACCAAAGTAATCACAAATACGCGCTCTCATATACGTACTAACTCTCCCTAATGTCTTTCCCTAGGTTAACTACACAACCTAGAGCTCTGATACCAAGTGTGACGGCCCGCCCCGCACCAACCGACATTTACTCCAAAAGTACGCTGTACACATGTCCAGTTAGCACAGAACGAGTCGTGAGAAGGAAAGGGAAGAAGGAAATGAACATACAAAGAACCTGTAGAATGTCTCACAGCGCATAGAACAAAGTATAATAATAACATACTTGACATAAAACAGGAGAGACAGTGCATAAGCTGAAAACCAGAACTAAACATCATAGCAGCGGAAATCCAAAATACAGCTTATTACAACTTTCAAACTGTCTCAAAGCAAAAGTAAGATAAAGGAGGTACACTACTAATGCCCAAGTAGCGACCACCAACGACACAGGGAGAATGCGTATATATATATCATACGTGGAAGCCTCCTGCCCGCCTCCGAATCAGCTACTCGCGCATCACCAGCTAACCTGTCTCTAGTCTGCTCGTGTGAGCACCCAGAGTAATAAGAGGAGACATAAAACTCTGGGTCAGACATAAAGCCTGGTATGAGCGATAAGCATCTAAAGTGAACAATAACAGGTAGACTAAAACATACCTGAACCTGGACCTGCAACCAAAGAGTTAGCACTACATACTGTACAACACTCTAAGGTACCATATCAAACGGTGTAAAGATACGGAGGTGGGGGAGGTGTGCATGTCATAATGATGGCAAACAATCAAACATAGCATCCATCCTCACATCTCTCATTCAGTGCGTAAAGCATACGATATTCACCAGTTCGATCACCCAACATACCTTGCTACGATCACTCTGCCCCATGAAGTCATAAATGGCTTCACTGCACTGATAACGTAGCCACAAATCCTTCGCTATGTCCACTTTGCCCCATGGAGTCACAAGAACCCCATTGCACTGGCTCATAGCCTTACTAATCCTTACTATGTCCACTCTGCCCCATGGAGTCACAAAAACCCCACTGCACTGGCACATAGTCTTACTACGCATCACTTTGCCCCTCGAGTCGTAATGACTCTACTGCACTGATAACGTAGTCTTGCTACCATCACCTTGCCCCTCAGGTCATAATGACCCTACTGCACTGATAAGTAGCCCATCATTCCTTTTCAGTGGTGAATCGAAGTTATGAACGTCGACAACTCCTTAGCACACGTCCCGCAGCAAAGTCCAACCATGAAGTGAACTCATCGGTTCCCAACTGGATCCTGAGCTCTAACTTCCCATATTGGACTACCTTTGCATCTCGGGTTATTGGTCAATACTGGGTCGGGTCGGGTTTCTCCTCAAGCCATCGGTTCGGGTCGGGTATCCCCCATCGGTTCGGGTCGGGTATCCTCCATCGGTTCGGGTCGGGTCCTCTTCTGGTGCGGTTCGGTTATTTCTCCTCGGGTCGGGTCGGGTGCTTCACTTCGGGTCAGGTCGGGTGCTTCACTTCGGGTCAGGTCGGGTGCTTCACTTCGGGTCCCTGCTTCCGCTCCGATTCGCCTCGTCATCCTTCACGCGCTTCGATCCGATCCATCCTCCTCTATCCGCTCCGATCCCTCCTGTTAAATCCGATCCGATCCCAGTTCAGTTAGCATGGCCTTCCTTTTTGCCAATTTTCTCAAGTGTCAGGTTCCGATCCGATCGGGTTCCTTGCCCAGTTCAACATATCCGATCCGAGCCCCATATCCGATCCGAACCCTGCACTGTTTTCTGAAACTATTCCAGCAAGTGTTTACGCCATTCGACGACGTTTTCGACCATTCTAACTATTGAAATCAATCACAAAGCATTTCATACAGTCATAGCAACATGCATAATCAGCCACAAACATCAAAACATCAATATAATAGATTAAAATGGATCAAACATACCCCAAAATCCCATATCTCCCCCTAAGCATGTTTAGGTGAAACTAATGATAGGATTAGCAAAACTTAACCAAATTAACCCAAATTCATATCAGAGGTCTAAAACATCATTTAAGAATTTATGAACATTTTCCCCGAATTTTATCATGTTTAAATTCGCTAATTAACACTAATCACCCCTTACTAGCCACAATTAGTGCAAAACTATGCAAATCACTCACCTTAGCCACAAATAAACTAAGATCTGAAATAAATCTCTGATTTGATGCAAATCCCAACCCTAAACAGCAGCTCCAATGTTGATTTGGTGTAGATCTCCCTTGATTAGATGTTGCTAAGCTTAATCCTTGACCAAAAGATGATTTGGAGGTGATTTAGAGGTTAGAGGCCATTTTTAGGGTTCCTTGGTGATAAGTGGAGGCTAAAAAACTGAAATGGAATGATCCTCTATCTCATTTCAGCCTCCCCATAACCCTAATCCCGAAATGGGTTATGGGCCTACTCACTAATCACCCAATTTGGCCCGGGTAAGCAGTTTTTCACCCTCCAAACCTTATTTCAGCCATATCTCCCAAACGGTAAGTCCGTTTGGCTATTATGACCACTCTACGGAAAGGTAAACCATCAAACGAATCCAATGGAAGTGGTTTCAGGTCAAAATTCCCTTCCAATCAAAAGTTATGGCCAAAACAGTACTAACTAAGGGCAAAATGGTCATTTAAAAATCGACAAAAATCATGAACATGGGAAATGACTCTAATAGATGTTTCCCAAAGTTACATGACCATACAACTTCACATGGGAAAGAAATAAATATTCTACAATCCTACGATGTGTAGAATACGGGTCGTTACAACAAGCTAGCTGGTCAAGCCAGATTATTCAAGGCAGCCCAAATACAAAGGTGAGCAGCATACAATGGGACAAGTACTACAAGTCTATTCACAAGTATACACAAGGCATGTATGTAGTATACAAATCTGCACAAGTCAGCAGATATCAAAGCAACACGGAGACAAAGTCATTTCAGCAAGTCAGAGTGCTTAGAACATGGCAGTACAAAAATATGTGAGCAATATGGCCGGTGCAAGAAGTTCACAAGTATGTGCAGAGATAAATGAGACATGGTAGTGACGCATAGCAAACAAACAGCATCAAGTAGTATGTACATGCACAACACAACATGAATGAACAAACATAAGGGTTCAGCAATGGTAAGTGTCTCATACAAATAGGAAAGTGGCCACAAGTTCAATCCAGGCCAGAATGCATAAATACAACATGATGGGGGTCGAGTTCAATTACACAGCAAGCATATATACACATGACAGCAAGCTCGAAAGCATGGAGCAGCGTCAACATTCATGCATAAACTAGCAAACAGGAAAATGATCATGTCAAACAGTGGAGCAGTTCAGTTTGTACATGAATGGTGACAAACACAAATGATCGAGCAATGTTACAACATCTCAGGTCCATATACATGAAGTATGAAACTCAATAGTGGTGCACAAGAATATCGACATGAATTCTTCATGCAAGATTTTTTTTAAAAGGAGAATCATTGCAGTTTATTTCTGGGAATTTGCTTTACTCTAGAAATTACAATGTTTCTCAAGCATGGAGTGAAGAATTTTTTTCAATCAATTCTGGTTATAATTCATAAAAGGAATGCTTTTAATGTTTTTGAAAAAACGTCGTGTTCCTCTTCCAGAAAAACAAAGAGACAGCTTTTTAATTGTTTTCAAATTATGGAAAGGTTTTAAAACATTCCTGAAATAACGATAGCAGCAAGAAAACTATTTCAAGTTTGTTTCCAGTTTTAGACAGGTGTTTTTGGGCAAGGAAATTTTCGAGATTTAAATCCAGAAAATCAGATACAACAAAATCAAGTATGGGAAGTTTTACCAAAGAAATCATGGCATGTATTTCAAATTCTGGAAATGCTATTTCTGGAAACATTTTATTTTCAATCAAGACGTTTTTTTTTAAATGCTATTTTTTTTTTCAAGACCAGAAAGTCGATTTTTGTTTCAAGAAAAACAATCAAGGAATCTGTTTTTGGCAACAAGTCCAACTCATTCAATCAAGTATATCAGGCAACATATCATTTTCAGAAATCATATTGCAAGGGGCCAATTTATATTTCCAGGTTCATGAATTCATATCATCAAAGCAACAATCATGTCGTGCCTATCCTGAAGTTACTCAAGCATTCACAGTGACACACAAGCATTTCAATCAAACCAAGGAAACATTTTTAATTCGAGCAAATCAAAAGGGGAAAGTGTGACGAAAAGGAATTTCGCTCGGTCCGAACCAGTCGCTAAACCGACCCAGACCGTTCGAAACGCCCTATCGTTTGAGAACAACACACAACAAAACGCAAACAGAAGAACATTTCATTGTATATTACAACAATGCATCAGATTACAAGAATATACAGAGTATAAATGAATATTACACAGAAATATCAGAGATTTAAATTACATTTAAATACATCGCAGCGGAAAATAATACGATACACAACTAGAAGAGATATACGGATACAAAGCTTTCCGGATATCATTCCAGCTGTAAACCAGGATCCTGTGAATATAAATCTGCAAAACCAAAACTACTAGCTGCCCGTGTCAAAATAAGGGCACCCAGAGTTTAGGTTAAAACAATAAACTCCAGGTCAGTCATGTGACTGGTGTGAGAACTAAAACAGTTATTAATTCTTTATTTTAAAGTTAGGTAAATCAAGGGACCACGCCGTATAACACAGAACAGGTTTCCTCCCAAGAATACCAGTGCATAAAACAAACAGCGCAATGCTAAATAAAGAAAAATGAAGCTGTTATAAGACCCAGGTTCTATCACACAATGCAACGCAAGCCGGGGGATAGGGTTTTTACCTTATAATAGCCAAGAATGCTTGATACGTTTAAAAGAAATTATTTTGATACTATTATAAGTGTATAGTGTATAAAACAACTTCAAATCATAAGTATCAATCATAGGCGGCATGAATGCCCCATACCACTATGTCGCCATATATAGGTTATACAATCAAAATCGCAAAGTCACGTATTTGGAAATTGGGTTTCCGTCTGTGAACCGAGGCCAGGGATCGTCCTCTACCGATTCGAGACAATCTAGCCTACCATGTCTCAGGAACAGCCGCAACTGCCCCCTGGATCGTTAGGGCCGGTCCACCGATGTGGATTATTATGCCTGAACAATATGTCTCCCCGCCCTTTGGGGCGCAAATGAGCCAACGAATGACTCCATCGGACCCGGATCGTCCGATCAAACCGAGGCGCCTCGCAACAGCAACAACCACACAGGTGAATAGTATATAAATGTCAGGGCTGGTAGGTCACTGACACCACCCTAGCTAGAAAGAAACGCATGCCCTCCCTGAGGTCCTCTCCCGTTTTTGGTTTACAACCGGGGTGCGAAACTCGCGAAGCAAACGTTACACAAAGCTACGCCATAAAGGCCGTGCTTCGATCATCAACCACAAGACTTTGCTTTTCAACAGAAGCCTTGATCATTTGCATCTTAGGCATGCCACACAGGCAATTTACTCCATGCGTTTTATATCCATCAGTATATAACCCCTGAGCTCGTACGTCTCAGAGAAGGGCGTTAAGCAAGAGAATAAATTCTCCACCGCCAAACAGATATATATTTAATAGAGATCAATCACACGGACTAAAATCCAATGTCAGACACACAGTCCATTTACAAGTCCGTTCTGGGTCTGAACGAAACCGGAGGCACCTAGTACCCCGCATATCCATCGATCTCCAAGTACGTCTGGACGATCACCAACTGTTTCCATCTTCTTGGGTGTACAGCCCAATCAAGATCATCAGTAATTACCCAAATGACGTGAAGACCTCCGGTCTTCAACCACCGTCTTCATCTTCGACACCACGTCGAATCAGTTATTCAGAATGGGATAAACCCGGTCTTTCCGAATAACTCGCGTATATAATAAACAAGTGTTACACAAACACAACATACGCCTCATTCCAATTCATCAGTCACTAACCGTAAATTAATCAAGAGAATAATTCCCCAAATATTAACCCCGAAGGCCGAAACCAACATCAGATCAATATCCAGAAAACCATTCTGCTTAGCTAACCGACGGTTAGTTTCTAAATTTCACATTCATAGGGAAAGGTTCCCATTAATTTTATCAAAGATAAATTTCTTGAATTTATTTTTTTAATCTATTTTTGGATATCAATTCAAACTAGTCGGGATTAGCGAACCTTACCGAAGTAATCATTTGTTTTAATTTCCCAATTCCAACCTATTCATCCCATGAAGTAAAACTGGTTATACTTCATATCTAACACCACGGTGTTATCGGTAAATTCAATTACCATTTCACGTTCAAATCTAATTAAAGATTTAACTATCGCCTGGAGCAAAACTGGTGGTACTCCATTTTCGATCTTTTCAATCTAATTAAAGATTCATTAAAACTCCACTTAGTTTTAATCTTTAACTGGGTTAAAGAATCAGTGTCATTTAAAACACAGTTCACGATAAACCCAAAATCACATTCATTAATTATCGGGTTAAAGAACGAGTGTTATTTAAAACACTGTCCACGATAAACCCAAAAATCAATATCAATTCAATTCCAATTAAATATTATTTAATTGGTACACTTCATTAAATCTAAGTAAAAAGATTTAATCTTTTCTGAACTGGGTTCAAGAACAGTGTTAGTGAAGACACTATTCACGACAAACCCAAATCACATTTGATATTCAATACGAGGCTCTGAATAGAAAATATATCGGCTTATATTCAATATCAAATTCTACGATTAACAAATGTCGTATTGGAAATAACGATATATATATATATATCTTTCAAATTTCCATAACAACATCTGCATAATCACGAATTCCAACATCGAAATATTCCGAAGACAATTTCGATTCAAATCCACTCCAATGCAATCATTGGAAATTCTGGTTATTTTCAAAACCATTTTTCAAATTCAATTTATTTATTTAAAAATAAATAGAATTATAATTCTAGTTCAAAACTAGTTCATTTCGATAGAAATCTATTTTTATCTTTTCAAATATGGAGTTTTTCATCCCAATTCTTTCTAAATCATTTCTTATGATTTTACACAAATTATTACTATTTTTAATAATTTTATCAAGGCCCGTACAGTCGATTTCCATCAATGGCCATCGAACTGCACTTACAGCGACCTTTTTCGAATTTGATTTGGACGTATCTCCAAATCCAACCGTTAGATTTTGAATTTCTAATATTCGTTAGAAAGCTCTTTTCGATACGAACCCAACGGTTCCGGTTTTAGGAGAATTCGACGGTCGAATCTCCCGTAATATCCGTTTGAAATAAATGGTCGAAATTCACGAACTGCCGCGGCGCGACGCGTTCTATTCAGGCCATTATATTATATATATAATATATATTTCGTCGATTTCAATTCAAAACGTGCTTTATAAATCGTTTTAAATTCATTTTCAAAACGGTTTCAACTTCATATTCAATTTCAAATCAAAATTGAATATATCAAATTAAATTCATTTTTAATTTCATTTCAAATTGATTTCAATTCAAATTGATTTCTAATTCAATTTCAGTTCGTTTTCAATTCAATTCAATTTCAATTCGAATTCATTTATATTCAATTTCAATTCGAATTCATTTCTATTCGAATTTCAAATCATTTCAGTGTATTTCGAATTTCAAATCAATTTAGTTTAATTCGAATTTCAATTTACTTTAAATATTATTCGAATTTCAATTCATTTCAATATAGTTCGAATTTCAAATCTATTCAATATTCATTGAAGAATGAATAAAATCGATATAAATATCGTTCACGTCAAAATGGCGTCAATCTAACCAACACGGCTTCATATGTTTCTATCTTCGAATATTCTATTTCAAATATTTCTATTTCAAATATTTTTATTTCAAATATTTCTATTTCGAATATTTCTATTTCAAATATTTCTATTTCAAATATTTCTATTTCAAATATTTCTATTTCGAAACTGGAATGAGGCCCAATCAATTACCATATAATGTTAGTTATATGGATTTTCTACAACACATGTATACAATAACAACGATGAATAATCAACCATCATCCAAAGTGCATTCTACCCTGTATAAGCATCAAATATAAATATTTAACGCTCATAACAGTCTTTCAATCAATCGATCGACATACAACTAACTATTGGGATTAGTGTATGTCATATATCACCTCAATACCCGTGTGGGGTTTCAAACAATCAAACACAGATTTTATTTGTGCGGTTGGGCGATGTGTAAAATTTATCGTCCCAATCAATGTCCTTCAAATAGGTGTACATAAACAAACCGTCCGGTTTGTAAATGAATTTTTATTTATTCACATTCACGTTAAAAATTATATTTTTAACGATAAAATATTTTATTTTAACACATGAATTTTTATTCAGTTCATTTAAAAAATAAAAATGATATTTTTATTTTTCTAACTTATTTTAGAAAATTTCGGCGGCATAACGGCACGATACTAGAAACGGGACGAGGCCTAGCCTTGTCCCCGGTCTAGTGAAGGCCCACGCCATTCACACATCAATCAAATCAATTCAAACCAAATAATCTAACCAACTACACAACCAAACAATTAAACAAACAAGCCATCCATGGTCTGTGGATGACGGGTGTCGGGTGCTACTAAACACCGTCTGCATCCTAGTATACATATATAACTAGAAAAAGAAATTGAAGAGTGAGGAGTTCTCACAGATTAGCTATCCAACTTCACGACACTTCATTGATAGAAATCTTCATTGCCCGAATTCTCTACATATGTAAAAATAGAATTTTCACTTCGCTATTCAATATATGAAAATCGAATTTTTACTTCGCTATTCAATATATAAAAATCGAATTTTTACTTCGCTATTCAATATATAAAAATCGTGTCTTTTCAGTTTTAAAAATCTAATCCTTTCTGTTTTATAAATCTAATCTAATGCTAAGTTTCATCTTCTCAAAAACATTGTATATTTTCAAAAAGAATGCTCCTTTGTTATTCAAAAACAATATATGTTTATTTTTCAAAAACAACTCTATTTCCTTTAAAACAATGCTATTTTAAACAAATTCCAGATTTTTTTCAATGCTTTTTCTATAAATTTCTGATTTAAAACAATGTAATTTAAATATATAAAAAGAATAAAATTTGCTCACTGTATATTGTCGAACTGTCTTCACGAGCTAGGGTTCGGAACTGTCGTCGCCTGGAGCTGCCTGGAGTTGATCGGAGGGCGCCGTCGTCTTCGCCTCCGTGAGCCGCACCTGCCAGCACCCACCCCCTCGAGCTCGATCTCCCCCGCTGCCCTGAAATCGATGGTGAACGACAATGGTTCTTGCGCGGAAATCGAGGATGATATAGCTCCAGATATGATCTCAGCCGTTGGATAGATGGAGCTCACGTTATTGATCAATTTGTCTTTGGGATTTTTGGGTTCCATTGAGGGATGGAGGAGATCGAAGGGATCAAAGGTTGGAGATTGTGGATCGTTCGCAACGAAGGGGGCGGGTTCCTTTGGGGTTTACCGCAGAAATGAAGAGGGTCTGACCAGAAATGAATATATATATATTATTATATATTTTATTATTTTAATTTCCACTAAAAAGTAACTTTTTATTTCAAACTCGAAACGAGGCCCACCACCTATCGTTCCTAGCGTTTTACCCCCATTCTGAACACAATGGGATATGTATCGTAGGTTGATTCGGCTGTTACGATCAGTTTCCGTTAAATTTACATTTAAATCACTATATTGAATTTTAAACGTACATTTCAAATTACCGGGGTCACGTCCTAACTAGAAAAATTCCCGAAAAATATTTTCTAGCTTCGTATTTACGATACGGTCCTAACAAAACTAGTTTCATCGAATTCTGAGACCGTTAGAAAAATGGCCATTTTCCAGTCGATTAAAATCAACTGAAATTGGTCAAACGTGTTTTCCTTTGTCACGCTCACATATTGATTCGAAAAATTATGAAATTTGGAATCTAGCAATAATTTTACACCACGGACCCAACAAAAGTGGTTTCGTCGAAATCCGAGGTCGTTTGCAAAAATTCCATTTTTAAGGGCCTGAATTCCATAGCGACTATTCAGAATTTTCAACTGGACATATCTTTTGATTCCCGCTATGAAATTTCGATTTTTCGGATTCGTTGGAAAGATATTCACAATTAGATCCTACCATTTTTGGTTTCATTAAAATCCGGATTGTTTTGCACCCGGTACATTCAATTGAAGTTTGAAATCGAATTTTCGAACTACCGCGCCATTTTCAATTCTATTTATAATTATATATAAATATTTATATTCTAACGACGACGTATATAATATATACGTTCGAATTATATTCAAAATAAATTTCTCGTCGATATTATTTAAAATAATCTATTTAAAATATTCAAAATTCGCTAAAATTGCCAAAATAAAATTTTTAAACTGGCCCAGATTTTCGGGTTGTTACAGAAAGCAATGAAAATCAGATCAAAATCATTTAAATCGAAATCAGAGTTATTAGGGTTTATTTTTACCCTACAAATTACACCAGTTTCATCACAGGCAGATAGTGCATTGAAACCAAAAAAAACAATTGAATCGAAATCAACAAGCTAGAATTTAAAAGAGCATAAATCATTTTTCACATCAAATTAACTCACAGTTTCTAATCGCAGAAGGAACCCCAAAATCATTGAAGCAAGGAGCATCAGCAATCGATCGAATTCATCAACAAGAATTGGAGCTACAGAGAATTTCTAGAGCAATTCATTTCGAAGTCGAAATCGATTTGGGGATCCAAAGAAACCTTAGTGCAAGCCGCCATTTTTAGTTTTTCAGAGAGATCGGGCTAAAAGAAAAAGGGTGCACAAATTTGTGAAGTGGCCGGCCAAGCTTTTGAAAAGGGGATAACCCTTTATTCTTTATCTCCTAGGGTTTTATTTTTAAATTTGAATTTGTATTGTTTTTAATTTATTTGTAAAACGAATCGAACAGTTTCTAGAAGTCTGTAAAATCTAGAGGGTTCAGTTAGGTGTTGACTGACAGTTGCTAGAGTCTGTAAAATCTAAGTTGCATGTTATGGGTTTGTAATACAGGAAAATCTGGTCGAGGGGATATCAATCAGTCTAGGGTTTTGAGCGTAGGGTTAGCACAGGAGCAGGGAGTACAAGTTTACAGTGTCTGTAAGCGGGATCTGTTCTATCACCTAGTAGGAACTTTAGGAATGCATTAGTAGGCAGGGTTTTGCCGAAGCTGGGTATCTTTGTGTGTTATTTCCTTTCTGCACTTTTATTTCTGCTGTATTCCATGATCTGTTTATTATTTAATATCCCGTTAGAATTTTAATTTAGCAAAAAACTGTGAAAAACCCTATTCACCCCCTCTAGGGTTATTCTAGATCCAACATGTGGTATCTGAGCAGGTTATTTCTTTTACTCTAGGGTCATGGGTCATTCTAGTTGCCAGTCTATAGAGAGTCCGTCCAGTCGCATTCCATCTATTTTTAATGGTTCATATTTTTTGAATTGGAAATCAGAAATGATATCCTATTTGAAATCTATTAATATTAAATATTGGGATGTTGTTAACAGTGGAGGTGATATAATAGATAGGAATATTAATGCTCGTGCTATGCATATTCTTTATTCTCATCTTAATAATAATCAACTTGATCTTATCTCCCGTTGTTTGACTGTGCAGGAAATATGGAAAACTCTCAATACGAAGTATGGACAAATTGACAACAACTGCTCAAAACCTTGGAACGTCAACTCAACTTCAGATCTATGCTTGACAGGTTTTACAGAAGATAACTCTGATGGATCAACTGATGGAAACTCAACAGAAAATGAAATAGAAATTTTCTCTTATGAAGATCTGGTTTATTTTTGTGCTGATTTAACTAAATCTGTTGATAAACTTCAATTGAAAAAAAAAACTCTGAAATCTAGGAATTCTGAGTTGACCAGCAAAATTGATGATTTGGAATCACAACTTGAATATTGTAAAAATTCATCAAATTTAGATTGCAAAAATTGTTTGAAATTGAAAACCAATCTTGTTCATCTTAGTAAAAACATTCAAAAATTTGAAAAGGAAATTCTGATCTTAAAAGAAAACAAGATTGAGTTGTCAAATTTGAACAATCAATACGTCTCAAAGAAGGGCGTTAAGCAAGAGAATAAATTCTCCGCCGCCAAATAGATATATATTTAATAGAAATCAATCAACACAGAATGAAATCTAATGTCAGACACACATCCATTTACAAGTCCGTTCTGGGTCTGAACGAAACCGGAGGCACATTATTCCTCGTTCCATGTCCAATATAGGAAAGAGGTCCTCGCATATCCGGTCGATCTCCAAGTACGTCTGGACGATCATCACGTATTACCTTGTCTTGGGTGTACAACCCAATCAAGACATCAGTAATCATCGAAACAATGTGAAGAACTCCGGTCTTCAACCACCGTCTTCATCATCGACTTTTAGTCGTCATATCGGTTATTCAGAATGGGATAAACTCGGTCTTTTCGAATAACCCGCGTATTTTATAATCAATAATCAAGTGCTATAAAAACATATCATATGCCTCATTCCAATTCTGAATATATTTTTATTCAAATTTTCATATCCTTTAAGAAAGGTTCCTATTAATTTTATCAAATATAAATTCTTTTAAATTTATACTTTAATCTTCCTTTGGATATCAATTTCAAAACCAAGTTAAGGTTTAACAACTAGTCGGGATTATCGAGCATTACCGAAGTAATCATTTATTTATTAATCCCAATCCCAACCTATTCATCCCATGGAGTAAAACTGGTAACACTCCATATCTAACACCATGGTGTTATCGGTAAATTTAATTACCATTTCACATTCAATTTTAATTAAAGAGTTAACTATCGCCTGGAGTAAAACTGGTGGTACTCCATTCTCGATCATTTCCCAAATTTGATAACTTAAATTATCTCATTCACTTTTCAATCTAATTAAAGATTCATTAAAACTCCACTTAGTTTTCATCTCATAAATCATTAATCAATGATTATTTAACTTTGGAAACTCAAACATGCCACATTGACAATCTACACCGTACCATTGATTTCTGCCGATATATAACCTCTAAGTTCATACGTCTCAGAGAAGGGTGTTAAGCAAGAGAATAAATTCTCCGCCACCAAACAAATATACATTTAGCAGAGATCAACAATATGGTTCGAAATACAATGTTAGACATGTAATCCTGTCTTTAACTGGGTTAAAGAACTAATGTTATTTAAAACACAGTTCACGATAAACCCAAAATCACATTCCATTAATTATGGAATCTTCATGAAAAACAGATCAATATATATAATCGATATCAATTTCCGTATCCGACTAATAATATAAATGGAACAACGACAAAGCCTTTTAAATTTCATATGTATTAACAGTCTTCCTCCACAGAAGCTCACTTCGATTATTAACAAATGGAATTCCATTTCATTCCAGTTTATTTTATTAAATTGGAAAACTTTACTTTGGAAATTTTCCATTAAATCTTAATAAAAAGATTTATAAATTCCAAGTCACATTTCACTGTTAATCGGGTTAAAGAACGAATGTCGTTAAAAACATAGTTCATAGTAAACCCAATTCACATTCCATTTTATTCCAATTACTAAATATAATTGGAAACTCTAATAATCTTAATTAAAAGATTTATTTATTTCACACGGGGTTTAAGAATAGTGTTACTGAAGACACCATTCATGACAAACCCAAAATCCGATTTGATATTAAATATAAGGCTCTGAACAGAAATTATATCGGCTTACATTCAATATCAAATTCTGAAACCAACACATATCGTATGGGGAATAATATATATATATATATATATGTATATCTTCCAAATTCCTCCACAATATCCATATAGTCACGGAATCCAATATCAAAATCTCCCGAAGATGATTTCTATTCAAATTCATTCCAATTCATACATTGGAAAATTCTAGTTAGATTAAAACCACTTCAAACCCAATTTATTTATTTAAAAACATTGGATTAATATTCTAGTTAATAACTAGTTCATTTTGATAAAAATATATTTTTATCTTTTCAAATATGGAATTTTTCATCCCAACTCTTTCCAAATAATTTATTTTGATTTTACACAAATTATTAATATTTTTATTAATTTTATCAAGGCTCGTACAGTCGGTTTCCAATAACGGTCACCGAACTGCATCCATAGCGACATTTTCCAAATTTGATTTGGACATAATTCCAAATCCAACCGTTAGATTTCAAATCTCTTATATTCATTGGAAAGAACTTTTTGATACGAACCCAACAGTTCCGGTTTTAGGAGAATCCGACGGCCGGATCTCTTGTAATGTCAATTCAAAGTCAATGGTCGAAATTCGCAAACGGTTGCGGCGCGGCGCGTTCTATTCAAAACATTAATATATATATAATAAAATATAATATATAATTCGTTCTAAACGTATTTTATAAATTCATTTTAAAAACGATTCCCACTTTTATTTCAATTTTAAATCAAAATTGAATACTCTTAATCATTATAAAATCTAAATGATAATATTTTCAAAATATCTGATTTTGAAATCCATTCCTTTTCGATATCCATTATAAAAATGAATAAAATCAATATAAATCTCGTTCATGTTAAAATGATGCATAACTAATCAACACGGCTTCACACATTTCAATATTTTCGTGTCCATCCAAAATCGGTCATTAGATTGACATTTTAGTACTTTACGTAATATTATTTTAAAATATTCGTTATTTTGAAATATTCGTTCTTTCTGAATTGGAATCTGACCCAGTTAATTATCATATAATTTAATTATATGAATTTGATACAACACATGTACGCAACAACAACGATAAACAATAATCCATCACCGAGAGTGCATTACACAACTGCATAAACATTAAATATAATTAATTAACGCTTACAACAGACTGTAAACCAATCGATTGACATACCACTAAACAATTAGGATTAGTGTACGTCAAATCATCCCAATACCCGTGTGGGGTTTCAACCAACAAATACTGAATATTGTTTGTGCAGTTGGGCGATGTGTAAATTTTATCGTCCTAATCTGTGTCAGTTAAATGGGTGTTCATAAACAAATCATCCGATTTGTAAATGAATATTTATTTTCATTTCAGGAGAATTTGATGCCGTTGATGTATACGTTAAAAATTATATTTTTAACGATAAAATATTTATTTCAGCACTTGACTATTTTATATAGTTCATATACACATTAAAAATGATATTTTTAATGAAAAAATATTTATTTCATAAAATTTCGGCATTAAACGGCGCGATATTAGAACCGGAATAATGTCCAGCATTACCCCTCTCCTGATACTGGTTCGCGCCATAAACAATATTCAATCCAATCAATAAAACCACAATACAATCAATAACCACAATACAGTCAATTTTCCATAATACAATCCAAACAATACCCATGGTTTGTACAATAAATAGTGTCGGGGGCTACTAATCCCCGTCTGCAACCTAAAGTATATTTGACTGTAAAATAATTTAAGTGAGAAAGAGTTCTCACATTGGGATCCACTCCCCCGTTATTTTCTAACGCTCTGATTTGCTGTTCTGATTCCAAACTTTGCAAACGAGCTCCAATCTTCACACCGTCTTGTTTTTTAGCTTAAGCGCGCCATTCCGAACAACTTTCGCCATATGTACTTTTTCCCGAAAATGCTTCATTTCACCATAAATCGCGAAAAGACAGTATTTGGACAATAGACTTTGGACACATTTTTCGGGCGGCTCCGCAATCCAAAATATGACTTCCATATACTCAAATCAAAGAGAAAATCGTGCTCTTCGATTTTGGTACAGTGGAGTTTTGGCCAAAGCACACGGATTGGGAGATATTGGCTGTGGAAGCTCAGGGTGTTAAACGTAAATATAGAAAATATAAAAATTGGGTTTTTGGCGAATGGGGGAGTCCATAGTCGGAGTTAGGGGTGGGGGAAGGCGGCGCCGGTGTCTGGAGGGTCAAGGGGAGGCGCAGCCAGGCGACGGCGGGACCAGGGGGTGGCAGCTGCGGTTTTCAGATGGGTTTGGGGCTTAAGTTCACGAACAGAGGAAGGGGAGAGAGGAGGAAGGAAGAGGAGGGGTGCGACGGGGTCAAGTGGGGCGGGCGGCGGTCCGACAAGGTGGGATAGGGGCGCGGTGGTGGTTCGGTTGAAGGGGGCGAGGGATTTTGAAGAAAAGGGGGCGAGTTTTTTTGTTGACCGCGGGTTTGCGAATTAGGGGTTTGACCCCCCCCCCCCTTTGACCCCTTTTTTTTTTAAATTTTTTTTTCTTTTAAAAGTGAATTTTCGTTCTAACTCTAAATCGAACCCAATGAGTGTCGCCCCTAGCTAAATACCCCTATTCCGGACACAATGGGATATGTCCCATAAGCCAATTCGACTGTTCCTATTAGTTTTTTCTTTAAATTAAAATATAAATCAATATATATTGAATTTAAACATACATTTTAATTTACTGGGGCCACCTACTGACTTCAAAAATTCCAAAAAAATAAATCTAGCTATATTTTGACGATACGGTCCTAACAAAACTAATTTCGTCGAATTTGGAGGCCGTTTAAAAAATGGCCATTTTCCAATCGATTAAATTCAAACTTAAAGTACCAAATGCGTTTAAATTCACCACGCTCACATATTAATTCCAAAAATTATGAATATTGGAATCTTGCAATAATTTGACATTCTGGATCCAACAAAAGTGGCTTCGTCGAAAACTGAAGTCGTTTGCAAAATGGCTATTTTTAAGGGTCATATATTATATTAAAAAATATATAAATTCCATAGCAACTTTTTTGAATTTTAAACTGGACATAACTTTTAATTTATAAAGTGAAATATCAATTTCTTACATTGTTATAAAGATATAGTTAAACAGATTCAACTGTTTCTTGTTTCACTGAACTCTGATTCATATTGAATTCTATATATTCAGTTGAAATTTAAAATCGAATTTTCAATCTACTGCGCCATTTCAGACTCGTTTTATAATTAAAATAAATTTATAAGTTCTAACTTCGATTTAAATAAATTTTTAGTTGTTATTATTTAAAATAAATCATTTTAAATATCCAAAATCCACTAAAATAAAAATTTTAAATTGGTTCTGAAAATCCGGGTTGTTACAGTAGTGTAGTGCACTACTCGGTAAGGATAATGGATGTGCATTGCCTTTGTAAGGAAGTGCTCACACACTGCCTTAATAAGGTAGTGCGCAGAAACACTACCTTGAACAAGGCAGTGCGACAGTGCCTTTCTCAAGGTAAAGACAAGGCAGGGCAGTGCAGGCACAACTTATATAAGGCAGTGCCCGAACACTATTGTGCATGCACAACAACACTGGTAATCGACTACAAAAAGGATGGAGTTTTGACTATTCAACGTGAGGTTTAGGTTGATTGTCTTACATTCTAATTTTGCAATGTTATCTAATTTTGATGATTTTTTTTAATTTACTCTGATCAACTTGAATTAATGAATTAGTTTTCAAAACTTCCCATTTCTAACTTTTATTAACCATCATAATATGATTGTTACCTGAATTTACATTTTCGCCTGTATTCCAATATACTTAACATTATTAGCAAGTTTAATTATCTCATAGTATCAAAACGTCATCAAATATGAAAATTTTCATCTTACTATCATTTTTTTATTTATGTGTGGAACCAAAGACTTCACTCAAGCCATTGCTTGTCGGTCTTAGTAAACCCCATGGGTAGTGATATACCCCTTCATCTTACTATCATTTAATGGCAATTATAACAGTTTAAATCATGCATCTAATTTGCTAACTATTTCAACTTTCTCTATCGAATTACTACAATCCTCCAATGCCTGCTATCATATTAAAAGTCACATATTTAACATTATTGTTACATATGTTTTATTTATAATAACGTAAACCATACCGAATATAACTAAGCAACAATTGGTTTTGGATGCTTACTGACTACATTAAAAATTACATTTTAAACATATATATTTCATATACACTTCCCAAATGTGTTGATTTATGATAAAATAAATTATATCAAGTATTGATTTTAGATACTTATTAACTTCAACTTATGCTAAATTTTCATAATAAATCAAGCACTAGATATTTTACCCTTCATAGAAAATAAAAATCTAGTTTTACTTCCATGAAACATAACATATTTAATTTATTTAACATTTTATATCAGAACATACATTTGTATGTAACTAGAGCTTCAAGTTTAGTATCCACTCACACAGCAACCATTACCAACACCAAAAGCAAGAAAAACCCTTCATCTAAACTTTTTTCTTTTCATGATCGAAAATCAAATCACCTCCAAATGCTCCACAATCAATTAAGATTGTAACGTAATGCCGGAGAAGAATTTACATAATTTTAGTTTGATTTTATAAAATTTATTTCATATGCTTTAGTTAGTTCTATGCTTCATGCTTTGATTTTGGAAGGAAGGAAGAAAGATAAAAAGGGGAGCAGGACGTTAAATGAATTGGAAAAGGAGAAAGGTATTGCATTGAAAAGAAATAAAATGGGCCGTGAGCCAAACTCCTTTATCTTTAATACACAACAAACTCTTCTCCTTCATAACTCAAAATCTACCGTTTCAAGCATATCAATATTTATACCCAAAACGATCAGAAGATGTCAATCTCGGCCTAATGGAAGTGATATCAAGCATCAGCCACATTGTATGAAAAAGTTATCATTTTGGTTATTTATCAATCAACTTCCATTATACTATTAAAAGTCTTTTATCCCAGACATGCTAATGTTGCGAAAACACCATTTTGACACAATAAAAGTGGCCTCAAGTACCAAATCTGTTGTATTCGAAATCATTTTTTCTTGAGTAATTGATTAAATTAACTTATAAATATTTAAGTAAATCTTTTAAATATTTTAACGGTCAAAAATACAGTTTTTGTAATAACGAATATCATCTTGTTTATAATAAAAGTGTTCATCTAATATATATTTGTTATATAGTGATATAATCAATTATGAAATTAATTCAAGGTATAAATTAGAGAAACCTTAAGTAAGATGTTGTGTGATGGTAGTTGCAAAATTTTGTAATCATCGGAAATTTATTAACTTATTATTTTATATATTCCTACTTAAGATATTTCGAGAAAGGATATCCATATATCCTGTTATGTAACGACAGTCGGAACAACGCTCCCTCCTCCTGCATAGGGCGCACACATTTGAGTTGGCATGCACATCCTTGTAACAAAAGGAATCCTTATTGTTACATGCCTATCAACTCATATTTGTACTCCACTCTTTCAGTTTATTTTGTGATGTGGGCATATTTATTCAAACCGTCATTCATACCTTAACAACATGCGAGACAATCCTAACAGTCTCCCACTTGACACGCATCCTACAAGTATCTTTTGAGAGCACTGCCCTGCCTGCATGACCAGTTCATAACATTTGGCTATGATACCACTGTTATGTAACGACGGTCAGAACAAAGCCCCCATCCTTCCAGCATAGGAAGCATGCATATGAGTTAGTACACACATCCTTGTAACAAAAGAAACCTGTATTGTTACGTGTCTAGCAACTCATATTTGTACTCCACTCTTTCAATTTATTCTGTGATGCGGGACTATTTATTCAAACCATCATTCCTACCTTAACAACATGCGAGACAATCCTAACATATCCCAGATATATTTTTAAGTTATATTAAGATTTAGTATTGAGCGAAATCTTCATAGCCTTCAATGGGGACTAAGGTTTGCCGCCTCTTTGTCTAATTTTCTTTCGATTCCAACGTTCGACTTCATTCTTCTTTCTCATTCCCAATCCAGATCTCGTCCCCTCCTTCATACCCTTAGCTTTTCCCTTGTGGTCTACGTTTTCTCTCCCTTCTTCCAATGGTTGTTCCTCTCTTTTATCTTTGTCTTTCGTTCTCTCAATAACTAACCATTAGTTATACAGTTGATTTAACCATTTAGTTTACTTCGATAACTTCATATCTGGTTTTCCTAGATAGTGGGTGTTCACTTTCACGACTCCTCCTCAATACCCCTGTCTTTATTAGCTTCGTTTGGTTCGATGACGCTCCGAAAAGCATACCATTTTAGCCTTGTGGATCGTGCAAATGATGTGTTGGAGATTCATTGTTTTCCCGTTGATTTGTTAATGAAGTAAGTTAGGGTCCTGCTGGCTATGTGTTGGTGGTTTTTGCTTGCTGTATTTGATTTCTTATGTTTGTAGTTGTTTCGTGGTGTATCGTCTTGGTCTGATTGGTTATGGAGCCTCATTTTGGTTTGTTTGAGTTTGTGTTTGGTTGATTATCTTGGTGTTAGCACCTCTTGTTGCTGGTAGTTATTATGAGTCTTGCTGGTTATATTCTGTGGTATTTCCTCACTTTGTATGTGAGTGTGTGGATGATGTAGAAGTGAGAATTTTTGCTTATCTGCATCTTCTTTTCCTTTCAGTGCAATCCTCTTATTGATGTAGAATTCTAGGTTGCTTTATAGATGGTGTAGCGTTTGGAATTCTACTCCTTCGTCGGGTCGTGTTGGCAATAGTTGGTGGTGAGTTTGGTGGCGGTAAGCAGTGTGGAAGTGTTAGTATCGTAGAGGCAAGTTTAGTGGTGGCGAGTTAAGGAGGTGAACTTTGTTGTGGCCAGTTGCATGTGCGGTTTTGCTATTATTTAAGTCAAGTTCAAGCTTGTGCCTTAAGTGCTTGTTTGTGCTAGTTCGGCTTGTTAATTGATAGTGTTTGTGGGGCTGCTTGCAGTCTGTATTTTAGGGTATGCTCTTGCAACCTGTTGTAGATCTCTGTTGTATTATGTTACCTTTGAGTAGTGTAACTTTAGCCTGTCTAGCTTGCGATGTACTGCCCTTGATTACCCCCCTGCATGGTGATTAAATCTGTCAGTTTTTGCTTGTAGCTAGGAATATGAAAATGTCTATATTAGATTGGCAATCTACCCATCTCTTATATTATTATGTACTCACTATTATTTGTTATAATGAAGAAGTGTTACAAATCACTATGAAACCATTTGCAATTTCCAAAAAAGATTTAGTATTGAGGCCTTTTTGGTTACTCTCGCTAACATTGATATAACGTGGTATCAAATTTATTAAAATTATTATTAAAAAAATTATTTTGGCTTTAACATATTATCTTTATTATTAGTTGTGAACTACCACAAATGCCCATTGATCGTATTATAACTTAAAATATGGATCTGATTTCTTTTAATTCTAGATTTCCATCTACAAATATTACAAGTCTCAAATCACTTAATTATAGGATCTAATAAATAAAATTTCTTTATACATTCAAAACTTCCTTATACCAATATTACCGAAATTTAATACCAATTAAAAATAAAATTTAGCAAACAAGTTTCTTTTGCAAATTAATAGAAACAAGATGTAAACTAACACCAACTTAAATATTGCAGCTAAGTAATGAAAATTCAAAATAAATACACATATGATTTCAATAAAAAAATATGATTTAACTTCTGTGCAAATCATTTCTCTTTAATATGTTAAACATGATTAATTTATAAAAAACACAATTCATGCATAAAACGCTTGTCATCATCACGTGTGAAACGCATGTCGTAATGCTTATTAATATTTCACCTAAATTTATGTTTTTAGATCTAAATTTAAACCATTTTACTCGGTAAACGAATTATATTTTAGAAAGAACTTTAAATTTTAAAATTACTTACTTTTCTAAAATAATTTGTTTAATTAAAAACGTGAAGTTAAAATAATATGAAACATATATTTTAAAACAAATTTGGACAACAATGTGCATACAAAGAGGCAAGTCTGTCAGTTGCACTATAAGTTCCTACTGTTGTGAACATACTCGTAGGGCTGTATATCGGACATGACAGTCCGTTGTCCGGCTCGGTCTGAAGCCAGAAGCTGTCTAATCCGTGTTCGTCCGATTCTCTTATTGGACAGAGCTTGGACACAATAGGGTCCATTCCAATCCAAAATGTTCGATGTTTTCTATTGTCTGAACGTTGTCCGTTCGATCTCCGGCTCGTACAACAGTGTTCGAACTTAATGCTTGTCTGGTCCATGTCTCTTATAGGATAGAGTAGAGCTGGCTTTGGCCCAGTGCAGACTGGGCCATTACACGAGGCATGAAAATCCTAGGGGCATCAATCCATCGTCGCTCATCTGACAGAAACAGGACAAAAAAACAAATGCCTATCACTATGTGAATTCCGAGCAACGAACGGATCAATCTCGCACCAGACGTAGGAGCTTTATGGAAGAAGAGCAAATCATAAATGAAGGAAGATAGGCATTAACAAAAAAATTTGTGGAGCAAATCATAAATCAATCTCGGCAGGTTGATTTCTTCAGAGGCTGAAGTAAGAAACCCTAATTCCTAAATGATCTATTTTTTATGCGTTGATCTGTTTCGGTTGACGCAAATTGGGTGCGACCTAGAATTGCGAAATTGCTGATTAAATCACATTTCTTTATTTTTGATTTTGGTTTAGCATTGCAAATGCGGTTTCATTTTAGCAGTGTTGTTAATTTTTACCCCCAGTTTCAAACAGCGTCAAAATAACAATAACATTGTATTGCATCCATAACTTTTGATGCCGTCTGAAATAAGAAGCATCAAATTGATTTGTTGAGCAATTTATTTAGAAATTTTGGAGAAGATACAATAAACTGATTTGCCTTGTTTTTTTTTCAACAAATTGATTTGAAATTTTCTATACATATTTGTACTCAAAGTTCATAGAAGATCGGAATATGTGTTGTTTGCTATAGAAAATTAACAATAATAGATGATGAAATAATTTAGATTTTCCTCTACTACATTAAAAAAAAATTGATTTTTTTAGTTTGAAATTTGGGGATGTTATAATAAACTTATTTGTTTGTGGTTGTTTTGTTCAATAAATTGAATTGAAATCCGCTATACATATTTTACTCAAATTTAATAAAAGATGGGAAACATGTGTTGTTTTCTATATAAAATTAATAGTAGGAACAATTTAGATAATTTTCTCTACTTCATTAAAAGATTAATTTTTTCAGATAGAAATTTTGGAGAATATATAATAAGTTGATTTGATCGTATACAAGCAGTGTACATGTCTATTTTCATATGTATGCAAGCAGTGTACTTGTTTATTTTTTCATTTTCATATGAGTAAGCTTATATCTTTATAAGTCTATGCTGCCTGGAGTTCTCTCAAGAATTGCAATGGGAACTACAGGAGTAGTGGCAAGACCAATGGCAAGCATTCCAGAAGGTACAGGAAAGACAACGCAAAGTATAAGAAAAAGAAGCAGTCTGCATCAACCAAACCGCCTTAGAATCCGCTTCCCAAGACATTTAGCAAGAGGCCTTCCTCTACTAACATACTCATGGGAAGAAGCCATTGGAGTTTCAATGCTTCTACAAGGTGATAGGTCCAAACTAACAGATGAAACACTCATCATGTGCAAGTCGCTTAAGCAACCTGGAAAATTCATTGTGATTAGCGAAAAACAAGTGTTTACGTGTTCTCTTCCAGCTTAGTCAATTTGGATTCTCCTTGGTTTGCTGGTGTGAGTAATTGAAATAGAGATGGAGATTAAAAGCATCGTACATATAGATCGAGCGGATGAATCTACTAATATTATTGGCGGTAATGAAGAATATCTTCTTCTTTATGTTCGAGGCAAAAGAAAGGGGAGGTCAGGGACAATAGGCGGTGGAAAAACCTTTATGCTTCTTTACCGCTTGTTCATGTGAAGTTGGAGCCGAACCGTGTAAAAGAAGCTGAGGATATATCATGAGTGCTTCTGTCTATGATCGATCAAGTGAAGGAGAGGAGGCTAGGAAAGCATTTCCTGCATCGAAGTAATCTAAGGTGAATGTGTATCTCACTATTTTTTTATGTTACAGGTTTTATATATGTTGTGTTACCTTTAGCTGACATGGTAGATGTTTGGTACATGCACAAAGTACTGACATTATTACAAGGTAATGTTAAGTGAAACTCAATCTATAAAAACAACCATATTTTTGAAAAAAAAAAAGTAAGCCTATGTTTAGTATATTTATGGAGATAAAGAGGGTATCATATAATATATGTTAAATGATAATTTTTGAACAACTCAAATTAATGGAATCTTTTGTTAAGTAGTGAATAATTATGTATAGTTAATTGGATGACAAATGATTTTATGGGTTTTAAATTTAAAATAAATTTTTTGAAACCTTAGCCTGAAGGTTAACAACAACAAAAAGACGTATGATGTATGCAGTAAGCCAATTATAATTTGTAATCCATGATAGATAATGCATACATATCATCAATCATTCAAATTTTGAAGCCAAACTCAAAAGCCAAAAGGGTGCTCAGGTTGTGATAAACAAATAAGATATCCTCCAATGGATAGTATGAGAAGTAAAGTAATAGAACTCAAGAAGCATATATGGAGTATACAAATTAAACTGATAATGCAAGTTCTGAAGATCTCCCACTCAATTGAAATATACAAATTCATTAGTGTAAAGTATGATAGATAAGTTGAACGAACAACAATAAACAAGTATTATTGGACACAGGCATAATCAAAATAAATAAAATAGAAAGGAAAAATGGCCCAATATCATTTTCATTAGTTATGGGGAAATGAAAAGTAAAACTCAACTGGAACCTCTATTGTTTTTCTGTTTCAACACATGTATTGGTTAGGGAGACAGTGAAGAATTACCTAGTTGTAGCATGAAAAACAACTTTCATGGTTTATAAAGCCAAATTAAAACAGTATAATCAACTAAGAACTAAACTAAAAAAATGGTTTCTTCCCTCTAATTAAAACAATCAGTTCTTGCATAAAAGTGTAATCAATGCCATCTTCTTTAGTTTCACTCTTTTGAACACTGCAAGCACCTATCTATTTCGGTAATGGAGATCAACATCATTATTAAACTATATGCATATCGACTGTTTAGCACTTAAAGTTTAAACGTTCGCTGAACAGGCGTTTGATGTTTGAACGCTTGTTTAATAAATGCATAAATACAAAAATTAACTCTTCGAAAGCCGGATGCTTGTCTAGCAAGCATCCTAAAAACCAAGCGCTTGTCAAAGCTAAATGAGTTTACATTTTGTAATATCACAAAATGTAACTTCGAACTGGGAATTTGTGGGAGATGCTCTAATAGAATGAAACAAAATCACACTCTGTTCTAAAATGTGAAAGGATCAAACTTGTTTAATCAGAGGGGGCACTATGCAATTTGCTTCACAGATTATTTTTGCATATGAATTTAATTCAAGTCATTCAGTATACAATTATCACATTACACAAACACAACAATACAAGTGTCCAATTTTGTTCATCATATATTACTAGCATTTCAAACTAGAGCTTGCAGATGCAACATGTAAATTAAACATGATATTTACAAACAACGTGCACTTTTTAGTATTTTAATATTCCCTTCTCTTTTTATATGTTTTGGAATCAATTTTTATTTACACATTTTTCCAAGGGAAGAAATTACCTTGTACCAAACTTTCCCAGTTCCATAGTACAACCAATAAAAATATGCCATGTAATGATGTATTTTGCAAAATGCATCTTTGTTACAATAGTAAAATTTTAAATAAGTTGCTTTCGTAAAATGTAATTTTCTAGTTCCATAGTCCAAGCAGGACGGTTAATGATATTTTATATTAAATTACTATATATAATAACAACAACAACAATATAACTAAGTTAACAATGTTTTATAAATAATAATACTAATAAATGAATAAGTGTTATTAGAAATTAACTAAATATAATAAATATATAATAATAATAACTTATTTAAGTTAGCTAAATTTTATAAAAAATAGTTAAGATTTATGAAAATCAACAAAGTATTATTAAAATTTAACTAATGTAACCAAGTATTATAAAAAGTAACAAGTTTATAACAACAATACTAATGATAGTGATAATAAATTAAGTTTATAATACAAATATGGAAAGCTATTATGTTAACCAAATTAACTAAGCTTTTAAAAAAATTAACTAAATTTATACTAATAATAACAATTTAATTAAGTTAAGTATTAGAAATGATGATAATAAATTAATTTAATTTAATAGAAAAGATATAATAATAATAATTAACTAAGCTAACTAAATTTAATTAAAAATAATTGAGATGTATATAAAGTAAACAAGCTTATAAAAGTTAACTAAGTATAATAAATATTTAACTAAGTTTTATAAAAAATAACAAGTTTATAATAATAATAAATCATTTTAAATGAGTTTTATAAAAATTAACTAAATTTATAATAATAGTTTAGCTAAGTTAATTATAACTAATATAATAAATTATTTAAGTTTTATAAAATTAGCTAAGTTTATAGTAATATTAATAACACTAAATTATAAAATATATATCATGTTGGTGCCACATAGTCTTGGGTAGTAAGTTTTGCATGTCTACCTACTTTTTTGGTTGCTTCATCTAGTACGTACAAATGTTTTAATAGTAATAAGCATGTTCTAAGTAATCTAAATAAATAATTCGAAAGTGTTAACAATAACCAAAAGTAAACCATGTCGTGTATTGCTAACAAAATCAGTAACTTATGGATTTTTTCCCTGCTAGTAACTAAAGGTCGTTGGTGCAAAAATAAAAAAAATGATATGTGCTTGATCCACAGTAAGCATATGAACCTTTTTGTCAACCCATTTTTTGTAGTATTTAATGTTTGTTTTATGTATATTGTGTTTTTGTTTATAGATGTTCTATCTTTGTTTAACGGATATCATATGAACTTAGTTTATGGTCTATTTTTGTTTATGAAAATTACATAACATAACTTGTAGATGATATCATTATTTATGAATATCATGTTATGTAATTTATGTAAATAGTTAATAGTTATGTGTTTTAATTATGTAAACTGGATTATAGATGATGACATAAACTATTTTTTGAATGTTACTCGATAATTCATGACAAATTTTTATTGTTGATTATCAACCTTGTATACAGGTAATTAGCTTCCTGGAGTGAAGACCATTAGCAACAATAGACATGATTTTAATTGTTATATGTATGATGACATTTGTTAATGTTTATCGTGTGATGATTATACGATTGATAGATTATTGATTAAAATTAGTTTTTTATTTCATTATTGCTGATTTTATAGTAGCGTTTTAAAAACGTTACAGAAATAAATGTAGCACATCCTTGAACTTTTTAGTTGTAACGAAAAGTTTTCAATTGCATAAAATAAACGCTACAGAAAAGCAAAAATGACTCACATTCAAATCTTTAGTAGGCGTTTGGAAAATGCAACTGTACAGAAGATTTGGTAGCGTTTATCAAAACGCAACTAAAAAAACAAGACTTTTAGTTGCGGTACCTGTAATAGCGTTTTTTAAAACTCTACCAAAAGGTTTTGGTAGCGTTTTTCAAACGCTGCTAAAGGCCTTTTCTGGTGTAGTGAAAGTAGAAACAATTTAGATTTTTCTCTACTTCATTAAAAAATTGATTTTTTTCGGATAGAAATTTTGGAGAAGATATAACAAGATGATTTGATTGTGGATTTTTTTGTTTAATAAATTAATTTGAAATTTGCTATTCATATTTATACTCAAATTTTATAAAAGACGAGAACATGTGTTATTTGCTATAGAAAATTAATAGTAGGAAAGTCAGAACAAATTTAGATTTTGCTCTACTTAATTGAAAAAATTGATTTCTTTTCATACTAAGAACATGAGTTTATCATATGATTATATCTATATATTTCACTGTAGTCGTGCTAACGGATTGAAGAAAATAGACTATTTATAATTTATATATTATTGAATACATCGTCTCTTTGGATTTAGAACTAATTTTTTAATTATGATTGTGGACATTGCCCTCTCATAATTAAAAGAAACATTTCAGCAGTTGCATTCATTGTAGTCGATTTTTGGTTTTTTTTTGATGCCATGAGATATTAATCACTAGATGACGATGAATTGAAAATTTATTGTGAAAAACTAGATTTAGCTTTAACAAATGGAAGCGCCTCCGATGTTGACGTAATAGATTTAGTTTCAGAGCTACAAATACTACAACATACTTTGCCAAGTGAATCATACGACATTGATAAGCCGTGGACTACTATCAAAATTACGGAATTTTTGAAGAGTATGGATATATTTCCAAATGTGATGATTGAATGTAGGATTTTACTAACTCTTCCTGTGACAGTCGCTTCCAAACCGAAGTTATTAAAATCATATTTGCGAACAACACTGAGTCAAGACCAAGGTTTTAAATCTCAGATATCGATCGCGTTTCGTCTCGTGGATTTTTTGGACTCGGTCTCGTATCAGGGGAGATCTCGGACGAGATGATTCTAACTCGGGAGTTCGTCCCGAATTTTCATCTCGGGTCTGAAAGTTCATATCGGAACAATCTCGGGGTACATGATATGTTAAAAATGATATTTTAACAAAATGATTTTTATGAATGCTATTAAAAATATAGCAATTTAAACTTAAAATGTAAAATAACTTTATTATTCTTTATTTTGTGAAAGATCATTCATATTCTAAATCGTAATATGCTTAAAATAGAAATACTATTAGATAGGAAACATTAAAAGGATCCAAAACACTAAAAAATTCAACATAAATAGACCATAAAATACATAATTTCATAAGTAACATGTATGTAAAAAAGACGAACATGAAAATCATAAGCATTGAAAAAATTATACGAACATACAATATAGTCATTTAACATGCAAAATGTAAAATAACAAAAGATTGTTTTGGCTAGATTTGTGTTTTTTAATTATTGTTCTAGTTCATGCACAAATTTAAAATTTAACCAAAAAAAAAAACTAAGATCTCAGACGATATTTTAGTATTTCATCTCGATCGATATATCGTTCGATATTACAATATCTTGGGCGATATATTCGAAAGGAGATTTATAGTGATATTTGCTGTTTCGTTTCAGAAGGAGCCCAAAACGAGATCTCGGAGGAGATCTCAGGCGATATTTGCGAGATTTGAAACAGTGGTCAAGACAGACTTAATGGACTAGGTATCATAGGCATTAAAAAAGATATATTGAAAACGATTGAATATGATGGTCTCATCGATGTTTTTGCTTCTAAAAATGCAAGAAGAAAACATTTTAAATGATAAATTTTGAGTTTTTCGTGGTATAAAGAAGATGAAAAGGTATGTCACATATTTCGCATACTGTCTATTTACTTATATTTATGTTTTTTATTTTATAGTTACATTTTTCATTTCTAACCATGTTACTGATATCTCAATTGTAAATATACGAAGTGCTAGCATATATAATGGTACAAAGGACACAACTGATGATTTCTAGTAGTCGGAACGATTCTAGTCTTGTATGTGCAAATTCTTTATATTTGAACCAATTATTTATAACTTTTTGCATTATAACAATGTTATTTTCCTTTATCTAGTTTGCGTATTCCAATGTTAGTTCGTAGTAGTATTGAGTCTTTGAAAAATAATTTAGATTGCTTACAAATATGAATTTTGTTCAAAACGACTGTTTAAATTTTACAACATGGGGCATCATTAAATAATTTGCACTGGGCACCCAAACCTCATAATTGGCTCTGGGACAGAGCTTAGACACACCTCCGTCTGGTCCGACCCGTTTACGCCCCTACGTACTCGTTAATTATGTATGGCAAGTACATGTTGCAAGTATATTTTATATATACAACGTATTTGTTACGTTGTAAGATTATAATTACAACAAAACTTCCACGAACGAAATAAATAAAATAAAGACTTTAAAATATTTTAGATCAGACCTAAAATGGATTAATCTTTGCAGGCCTAACAAAAATCTGAATATGAAAAAAATAATTTGAAATTCACTAAGTCAACCTGCTACGGCTTGACCAAAGTCATTCATGTTGCACTGTACTTTTTTTAATCATACATTTATCTTTCAGTGCAAATTTGTAAATGACAATGCATAATGGATTGTTTTGGTTTTTATATTTCAAAGTACCCTTTTTTCGGATGCTCGCAAATAAAATAATTGATCAAATATTGACGCACGATGCTATGAGTGAGGGTTTTCACAAGTGATATTTTACTGGAAATAATTTAAATTTTTATAACGGAAGAATCTCAAACTACCACGTATAAGCCATGCCATCTTTTTTTCTTTGGAAAAACACGACTACAAAGTTTAAATATTTATAATTTCACAAAAAATGGATTTGGAAATTCGAATTCAAATGCAATAAATATGTCAAACTTCTATTTAATGCTCCAACCTTTCTTTTTATAAATATTTTAATTATATTTTAAATAAAAAAAATCGGCCTTGCCAAAAAAAATAAAATAAAGAAAAGTCTATTTAAACATGGAAGTTTGGATATATAAAAAGAGTAAAAGAAAGATGGTTCTTTATATCAATAGTTCACCATTTTTCTGTGAAATGAAGAAAGATGGTGTGTGTTTAGAGAAAACGAGGTAAAAATCTGTACTCTCCCCGACTCGGGGTAAAGCCCAACATATACTCAACCCGATCCGGTACAGTGGAGCTCGATCCCTAATTTTGTTTCCTATAAATTGCCTCTTGTTAACGTTGTAACTATCATCTCGCCGCCTTCTTTTTTGGTTATTCTTCTTTGTAAGAGCATCTCCAACAAAGGGAGAATTCAGCCCCTTAATACTGAATCGGGGTAAAAAACCTACCCAACAAACGTTACGCCATGTAACATTCTGTGGAATGTTACGGGACCAATTCAGAATTCTGAATTGGTCCGGCGAGCCGATTTTATCGGCTCGCCATGTCGTGAGCCGATTTTATCGGCTCGCGCCGATAAAATCAGCTCGCGACATGGCGAGCTGATAAAATCGGCTCGCCATCTCCCCTCTCCAATTCCCCAACGGCTATCTCATTCCAATGGCTTCCAACGGCCATTTCCGCCTCGATTTTGATTACCAACGGCCATAAAACGGTTAAAACTTTTCTAACGGCCATATTTTCAGTTATAAAAGCATTCCATTCGCATTCTTTCTTCATCACAACATATTCATAACTTCTTTTTACATCTCTCTACTCCACACCAAGTCTTGCTACATAATGTCTTCCCCATTCGGAGATTTTTCGCATCCGACGATAGATGGAACTCAGTTCTCGCAAGGCAACACGAGCAATATATTTGAAACTCCATCGAGCAGGCAAGGAACCAGTCCGTGGACTGAAGAAGAAGACATTTCTCTATGCATCATATATTGTCATTTCACACAAGATTCTGCAACGGGGAACGACCAAACAGCCGTTGCGTTTTGGAAAAAAGTGGAAAAAGCCTTCGCTGAGAGGCATCCGGAATGCCATAGGACGTTATCGGCGATCCAAGGCCGTTTTGGGAAAATAAGCCGTCAAACCCAATATTACGAGTCACAAGTGTACAAACTAAAAATAGCGAATCCAAGCGGCATGGGATGGGAAGATAATCTGGTATGTTTGTATTTGTACGTACTTTATTTTAGGTTGTTAGCATGTTAATTGATACATGTTCTTTTGGAAAGTAGAAACGACTAGCAAACAAGGGGTTCAAGAAGCTTTTTCCTAGAGAAAATGGGACGAAAAGGCCACACTATTACCAGTTTATGCATTGTTATGATCTGCTTACTAGTCAACCGAAGTGGAACTCAGAACTTGCCAAGAGTCTCCGCGATGTTCAAAGTGCTAGCAAGGGCAAGAAAAAAAGTTCAAAATCGGGTTATTCTTCTAGTCCTAGCGGCTCAGGTGCCAATATTTCTCAATGTGTAGGGGAAAACCTACTTGATGAGTTCAATGCCACGAATGACGAAGATTTTAGACCTGAGGGATGCAAAGCGGCGAAAAGAAGAGGCAAAACAACGGTTGAGCTTGAATCAAAAGTGAACTCCCGACACGAAGAACACAGTCGTAGAGCGGAAAAAAGGCTTGTAGAAGCTAGGGAAAGAACAGAAGTTTTGAAAAGGATTGCTGATCTGGAAGAGAAGAAACTTCAAATTCTTTCTGAGGACTTAGCGTATAAGAAAGAGCACGATGAGTATAAGAAACAACAAGATGCGTATAAAAAAGAACAAGAAGAGAACGCTATCATTGACAAAGATCTGGATGGAATGTCTTATTTGGAAAAGGAATTTTGGAATGGGATGAAACGTCGTATTATAAAGTCAAGGTTTCCGGAGTTGATGTAGTAACGTATTAGTAGTTGCTCGTATTAGTAGATGCTCGTATTAGTAGATGCTCGTATTATGTTGTTGTAGTAACGTTGTATTTCCTTCTGTAGCAACCGCTTTCGTATTTGTATGTCTTATTTCCCTGTATTTTGTGTAACATTATGTGGCAAAGGCTGAAATGTTGTAGGTATTGTATTTGGTTCTGTCAACTTTCACACACCTTATCTCCCTCAACACACAATGTAGAGCCAGTGTCTGTTCACATCAAGACAGTAAGAAAAAGAGATTCCCTACAGTATTACGTCAGGCGAAACAGTGACCGGTACCATCATGATTTTTTTTATTGATTTGTACACTCCTTGCCTATATATCTCAATGCAATTTACTCACATAATACCTCACTCAAACAACTTCGTTCTCATTCTACTACTTACTCACTCGAAAATGCCTTCTTGGCCATCCGAAACTGACTCTGATGAACAGACGTACGAACAGATGAGACTTCAAGAGCTCGAAGACGAATTCGAGTTTCTAATCCAAATTACACCCCAGGATGAACCATCACATGAACAGGGGAACCTCCAGCATCTACAAGAAGTTCAAGTGCCACATGTTCAACTAGCAAACGAACAGACTCTCGCTCAACCACAACAAGAAGTAGAGTTCTACCGAGTACCACCGCATGAACATGAAGGTGAATCTTATCCTGTACTTTGCTACTGCGGTCATGCGGTCGAAGTTGTGGTTCGTGCAGAAGGCGACAATATAGGTCGGCGCATGCAGAAATGTCGATTCTATCCAAATGGATGCAGCTACACGGAATGGATTGACGAACCGTTGTGCCCAAGGGGAATAGTATATGCAAACCAACTCGAACGAGAGATTAGGCGTCACGAAAATCTTGTTCAAGAGTTGCAACTGAACGCAATGCGACTCCCTTGAAATTGAATTTGTACTTTTAATGTTTGCGTTGAGGTTGTAGTAGGCATGTACTATTATTCGGTGTTGTATCTGTAACGGTCGGTTGTATCTGTATGGTTATTGTTATGCGAAAACCCACTAGTTGAATTATTGTAATCTTTCCTATATAAAAATTTTATGTTCTATATATTTAAAATATAATCTTTCGTATATAATCTTCCTACTAATAAAAATTAATAAGTAGATAAAAAAAATATCCAAATATTTAGTCAAATGAACACACATTCCACACCCCCCCAAACTTCCCGAGCCATATAAGTTTGAGTGTCTCTTTATTGGTCTGAGTGTCTCTTTATTGGTTTGAGTGTCTCTTTATTGGTCTGAGTGTCTCTTTATTGGAATCGTTTATTGGTCTGAGTGTCTCTTTATTGGTTTGTGTGTCTCTTTATTGGTTTGAGTGTATGTTTATCGGAATCCTTTATTGGTCTGAGTGTCTCTTTATTGGTTTGAGTGTCTCTTTATTGGAATCGTTTATTGGTCTGAGTGTCTCTTTATTGGTTTGAGTGTCTCTTTACACGTATGTAAGAAGGAGTTAAAAAGGATTTTAAAAGGAGGGTCGTCCACTTATCTGCATAATGTAAACATTTAAGCACGCGAAGGAGTTAAAAAGGAGTTTAAAACTAGGGTCGTCCACTAACCCGTGATATTTACACGTATATAAAAAGGAGTTCAAAAGGAGTTTAAAAGGAGGGTCGTCCACTTATCCTCATAATGTAAACATTTAAGCACCCGAAGGAGTTTAAAACTAGGGTCGTCCACTAACCCGTGATATTTACACGTATATAAAAAGGAGTTCAAAAGGAGTTTAAAAGGAGGGTCATCCACTTATCCTCATAATGTAAACATTTAAGCACCCGAAGGAGTTAAAAAGGAGTTTAAAACTAGGGTCGTCCACTAACCCGTGTTATTTAAACGTATATACAAAGGAGTTAAAAAGACATTAAAAAGGAGGAAATTAAAATTAAACTAATATAACAAACCCCATCCCCCCCCCCCCCCGCCCGAGCCATATATAGGCTCGGGACAGGCGCGAGCCGATAAAATCGGCTCGCGCCCGTTGGGAGATATCAAAGATATCTCCCGTAATGTTACGGGCCGTAACGTTACGGCCCGTAACACTGTTGGAGATGCTCTAAACCTCAGTCAATTCCATCGTGCCTCCTTCACTTCTCTTTCTCCAGTGGCATACAGCTAATCCAATCACGGAAGCATTGTTCGATGATGCTAATCTGACTTAGAGTTACGTGAACTCCTTGGTCAGTTAATTTCACGCTCGACGCTAATTTTGAAATGATTTGTTTTGCAATTTAGTTTCGTTCGTCAGTTTTTTATCCTCATTTCTTTTTTGTTTCAAAAGTTTTGCCAGGCGATGGTGAACCTATTTTACACAGCTCACTATGAGGAATCACGGAACAGTTGATTTTTTAGTCCCTGGGCTATTTAAGTTTTCCTTTTTCTATTCTTTTCATTTTGATTCGTTTACCTAGCTATGATGATATTCCTTACCCAGCTCATTATGAGATCTATCAGTTCGATGGATAATGAATGGATCGAGTAATCAGATCTGAGCTTAGTTTTATTTTTCTCATATTTAGTGCTAATTTCTTATGATGAGTTATTAGAAACCATGCTAACTCTGATGTTATGATTAATCATTGTGTTTTGTCTGAGGAAATCAGTTTCACACAGTATATGATATAATTTTATGGTCCGTTCAATCTTAATATCGAAAGCATCGGAATATTTAAATGCTTTACGTCAGTTGTTTCTTTGTATAAGCAATGATGACATAACTCTAATCCCAGCTCTATTAGATTTCCATTCTAAATGGCATATCAAGGATTAAAAATAAGATGTATGTCTGAGCCTAATATCATTAACATGTTTATTATTTACCGTACCTCTGTTGTAAACCTGGTTTTGCTTGCATTATATTCTTTGCTAAACATAAGCATATTGCGTTAATGTTGAGATAACTATTTTGGTATATGTACTAATGTGGGCATGATTGCTAATTGCTTCAATGACTGAGAAGCAAAGGGTGCCACATGAGTGATGAATTTAAAGCAGAGGGCTTACATATCTGAAATCCATCCAGCGATTAAAGTTTACCTGTTTTGTGTATTCCTAAGGTCACCGAGCTGTTGGTTAAGGGATACAAATCAAGTAAAACTGGCGTTTGGTCGGATTGTCCACCGACCGAGCCTAGCAACCAACCTGGTGTTTTTAGCAATGTTATGAAGACCGGACCCGGCCGTAGGTTCAACCGCGGCTAACCATTAGCCGGCGGCGACGACGGCCGGGAGCAGAGTTGGACCTTGTTCTATGTCGTGCCGTCAATAATCGAATCAAAACCCTAATTTCCGAAGCGGATTCAGAAAATCAGCTGTTAATTCTAATAGATTTGGGGGTTGGAAAGGTTTTTCAAGTGGGGCAGCGTAAGATCTGAGAAGAAGAGGAGAACGAACAGAGAAGAAGAAGAGAGAAACAGCCGCATTTATGTGTATTTCCTTAAAAGCCCTTGCATTTTTGTTATTTTTGTTGGGTTCTTTTTGCAATTTGCACCTGTTTTTATTTATAAATGGATTTGAATCCATAAATAACCTTCCTAATAACCGGTATGGTTTTGACGGTCTGACCGGTCTAACCCTAAAAACCTTAAACCTTATGGCATGACGGTTCGATCGACGGTCCGGTCATGATAACATTGGTTTTTAGCATTACTTTATTTATTTATTACCAAGTTTCATGTTTATTGTTTTTGCTCTTTTCCCTCATTGATGCTTTTTTCCATGGTTGATTCTTTATCTATACATGAACTTGAGATTACAGGGAGTGAATGATATTTGATAGGATAAATTCGAGATTTTGGTTAATTGGAAAATGAAATTGTCATTAAAGCATCTTCGGCGGTTGAATCGTGCGAGTGTAAGATCTTTCTTGACATTACTTTTGTTAATTTTGTTTGAAAGTTGAATAAAAAACATTGAATGTACCAATTTGTTTTAAAAATATATTTCCGAACTCTTAAAATTGAGTTGTGGTTAATAGTAGAACAAAATGATATTTTGGCAGTAATCGCTGTTCTTTTCGTCAACCTCTTCGAAATGTGATAGTACTACAATTATAACATTTCTAGCATTGTAGGGAGATGCATACGTAAAACGCATATCCATCTATTTTTGTTTTCTGCTCAAGTATTTACAATGGATATGTTCTTAAGTCTGTTGGAGTTGTTGGAATTGAATAAATCTCTAAGAATAAGTCATTGTTAATTTTGCGTTAGTTTTGGCAGTTTCGGTCAATAAACCTAAGTTATAGGTGATTAGGATTGACATAAATATTATTAATAGTATTAATGAATATCATTAATGATATCCTTATCAATAGGAATTCAGTCACGTGTTATGATATAGGTGATAAGGATTGACATATATATCATTAATGATATTAATGAATATTATTAATGAAATTCTTATCAATAGTAACCGAGTCACGTTATTTTTGCTTTGATTGTTTTGGTTTTTTTTTAGTTTGTTGTATGACTATTTAAAAGTCATTTTTATTTCAGTTTAATATATTAAAGAATATCCTTTTCGAAATCTGCAAGTATTGTTTTTACAATGTAAAAACAGTACCTGTAGATTTCTGAAAGGGTATTCTCTAATACATTAAACTGAAATAGAAATGGTTTTTAAATAACTTTACAACAAATTTAAAAAAATCAGAACAATCGAAGCAAAAATAATGTAGTTCAGTTCCTATTGATAAGGATATCATTAATGATATTCATTAATACCTATAACTTAAGCACGTGGCTCAGTTTCTATTGATAAGGATATCATTAATGATATTCATTAATATCATTAATGATATTTATGTCAATTCTTATCATCTATAACTTAGCTTTATTAATCGAAACTGCTAAAACTAACGCACCACTAACAATGACTTATTTTTAGGGACTTATTCAATTCCAAAACTAACGTCAAATTTGAGATTCTAGGAGCGACTCTAATTGTAAGTGATGTATACCTTGTTTCAAATTTAACAAATAATCTACTGAGTATTGGGCAATTGCAAGAGAAATGTGTGGATTTTTTGATCAGCAAAGGAGTGTGTAAAATATTTCATCCCAAAAGAGGCTTGGTTGTGAACACTAGAATGTCTGCAAACCGTCTGTTCATGGTGTTTGCAACCATGAAAGCTGGTCAGAGTACATGTCTTAAGATTGAAGACGGCAAAACGACGTGTTTGTGGCACAAATGTTATGGATATCAAAATAATACATCTATTTGGATTATGCATGACAAACAACTTGTGAAAGGGCTGCCTCAAACGAAAGAAGTCTTGAAAGTTTGTGAAGTGTGCAATATTGAAAACAACATCGTGAAGACATAACCAAGAAGGGTCAGTGGAGAGCAACAAAAAGGTTACAACTCATTCATGCGGACTTGTGCGGTTTTATATATCTAGTATCTCACAGTGGAAAGAGGTGCATCTTTCTTCTGATTGATGACTTTAGTCGCAAAAGCAGGATATATCTTCTCTTAGTGAAAAATGAACCGTTTGAAGCTTTCAAGACATTCAAAAGTTTTGTGGAAAAGGAAGCAGGAACTGGTACATGCTGTTTTAGGACAGATATGGGAGGAGAGTTCACCTCAAACACTTTCAATCAATTCTGTGTGGAACACGGGATTAGGAGACAATTAAGCACAGCTTATACGCACGCCACAATAAAATGGTGTTGTCGAGAAAAGAAACCGCACTATAATGAATATGGTTCGATGTTTGCTCATAGAGAACATGCCAGAGAGTTTTTGGGTTGAGGCTGCAAAATGGACATGTCATATCCTAAATAGAAGTGCAACAAGTGCAATAAAAGATATGGTGCTAGAAGAATGTTGGAGTGGGATCAAACCCAATGTGGCTATTTTAGAGTCTTTGGCTGCATTTGTCATGTGCATATTTCTGAGCAACAAAGAGTGAAGCTTGATAACAGAAGCCGCAAGTGTGTTCTTCTTGGAGTGAGTGAAGAATCCAAAGCATATCAGTTTTATGATCCAATCTTAAAAGAAATGGTCATAAGTCGGTATGTAGTATTTGAGGAAGAAGGAAAATGGAATTGGAATACAAAAGAAAATGACTCCAGTGACTTTCTGGACTGGGAAGAAGAAAATCCAATTGGAGAGGGAGATGCCGAAGAATTTGAAGTTGGTGAAAGACGTGATGCGGGAGAAGATCAGCCTGTTAATGAAGAAAATACAGGAAATTCTCCACAACCAGAGATTCAACAGAAAAGAAATATGAGACAACCAGCATGGATGCAAGATTACGAGACTTTGAAAGGATCTCAGATGAAGAGGTTGAAGTAGAAATGGGGATGACGCTATTTATGTCTCATGATGATCCAGTGAGATTTGCAGAGGCAAGTAAAGAAGAAAAATGGATTGATGCAATGAGAAGTGAGATTCAATCCATAGAGTAGAACAAAATTTGGGTAAACTTGCCAGTAGATGTGAAAAAACATATCGACGTGAGGTACCACTACCTAAGTAGTCTTCCAAATCAAGTTGTGAAGTTGGTGTTTTGTGGAACAGGAGAATAAATTGCAGACATCATGACGAAACCGATGAAGTTGGAGACTTTCATCAAGCTAAGAAGTCCTTTGGGAATGCAAGCACATGGAGTTTAAACTGAATGTTAGCATAACATGTCCAGTTTAAGGGAGAGATTTGTTGTAATTGAATAAATCTCTAAGAATAAATCATTGTTAGTGTTGCGTTAGTTTTGGTAGTTTCGGTCAATAAAGCAAAGTTATAGATGATAAAGATTGACATAAATATCATTAATGATATTCATGAATATCATTAATGATATCCTTATCCATAGGAAATAAGCCATGTTATTTTTGCTTTGATTGTTCTGGTTTCAATTTCAGTTTAATGTATTAGAGAATACCCTCTCAGAAATCTGCAAGTATTGTTTTTACAGGAGTTTCGACTTTTTTTTGTGTAGTGTCTTTTCAATCACCCACAAGTGAAGTGGTTTTGATTTAATTTGTTGCAATGGCGATTTGTAAATGAGTGTTGCTGAAAATATTTAAATTTTATACTAGTACTAGTATTACCGCACAACGATGGAAAAATTGACCGTTGAGATGTTCAATATAAAATATAAAAGTATTTGTTAAAATTTATTTTTTATATATTAGATTTTGTATAGTTTGAGGGAAAATGGAAGTAACTGAAAATGTGTAAATTCAATTACACGGAATTGTACATATAAACCAATTTCAGACTAAGAATAAGCAATTAATGTATTGATTTGAATCAATCACAAGTACATAAATACATTTTTATTATATTTCAATTAAGGTCAGTAGTTTGAGACGTACTCGGACCATCATGTTGACATATTAACCAAATTTCAAAAAAAAAAAAAAAAAAAAAGAAGAAGAAAAGAAAAAACTAACTATCATTTTTTTAAGTAGCCATCATACTCTACCCGTAGTGGACATTTCAAAATTATATTTGAATTTATCCTTAATATATGTTGAATATTATAAACACTTCAAAAAATGCTTTATGTCTATATAACATCTGAAAATCTTAGAAACTGTAACTATGTTACACCATTGTTTGCATCTTAACTCATATGAGAGATTACAAGTTAAACTTGTTCCGCATCATCTTTGGATATATATATATATATATATATATATATATATATAGACACACACACACACACATACATACATCACTTTAACTTAACAATTCAAGTGGACATTCCAGAATTCATTTTTTGTGAAATTTAAAGCCATAACTCTAGACAACTTAATAGCTGTAAAGTGATATATTGCCAAACAGGTTCCTGACCATTGCATTGTGCAGGATGCTAATCAAATGTCAGGCTTCATTAAGCACAAAATTTCATGTCAAAATATAAATTTATTAAGAGGAGTCCAAACATATACACGATCAAACATGTTTAATATGTTATTTTAGTTTCAATTAACAAGTGACTAATAATCTAAAGCTATTAATAGAAGATTTGTCCAAACAAGCCAAAAAACGAAATGAACAGAGAACATGATGTCACCATTAGAAAAAAGTACGAAATAGTACATATGCCATGAACAGAAAAATTGAAAGGGATTCCTGTTGAATAGGTAAAGCTAACCTGATGCATGCGGTTTTGAGATCCAGAAAAAATGCTTACTGATCAAATTATATTTCATGCAGTAAATAATAATAGCTCCAAACAACATTAATTTTTTATTTTTTAATTTCAGGTGCAGATATTATGTCACCTTTTCAAATATAATGATACAAAAGAGGATATGGACTAGTTCTACAGATTGACTAAATCAACATTAACAGGTTTAGCATGAGATTATTTTAGTGGAGCTACGAAATCTCAATCCATTCAACTTGGTTCTAGACTAGGTCAAAAATGGATATAATATATGACATCAAATGGAACTGGCGGCTGCAATTATAAAATACAGCAAACTTTTGACATATGCCACTGAAAATTATAATATTCATAAGCTACACGTAATAATACTGCCTATCAAAAAAAAAAAAAAAACTCGCTATCATTTTTGGTAATTTCTATATTATGGTAAACTACTAGTAATGCACAACATATTAGAATACGTGTTTTTTCAAGTTTGAAACTTGTTTTCAAAATTTCATGTTGTAGACAATTTCATACTTCTTCCATACTGTCATTTATGCTCTCTCGCCTTCTGATGATGCACAGGCTATGAGTGCTATGACTCTGTTGTACCAAATTAAAAAAATGTTAGTCAAATATAAAACAATCAGAAAATATAAAAGTACCTAAGTACATATTACGTATTACACCTCTCGAAAATATGATCCAAAAAGATATACATATTACGTACTTGAGTGTACCATAAGGGGTGTGTGTATGTGCTTGTCACACGATATATTTCTTGAATTAATACTTAATACATGTATCAAGTACTAAATACCATATGGACAAATCAAAATATGTTTTTAGTAATATTGGATGATGCATCATTACAACACAGTGTTAAAGTTTACTGATAACTATTGTAATGCCGTTGAAACTGATAAGAAAGTCCAATTTAGAGTTGTAACATTCCCAGCAGATCTCAATCACCAGATGTACAAAACTATATCTAGGATTACGGAAAATGAAATAATCATTTACAAATGTAAAATAAAACATATATGTCCCATCTCCCTATAAATTAATTCATAATTAAACACAACCGTTGGATTTGAGATATTCATTTATGAAATTAATAATAATCCCTATAGCACAAAGTCATGAACACATATTAGAGAATCCAAGAAGGTAGCGGAGGAACAAATTTTCAATTATTTTGAAATAGAAGTAATCTGGTGATCCACATATGCATTGACTTTCAGATTTCAGTCCAGTTATACATCTTTTAGTAAAAACTGCAAATTATTTTAGAAATAGAGATTGAACAAATAAAGAAAAAATGTTTGCTGGAATAGATTATGATTGTCCAATACAAATAATTATTGAAACCGGCTAGGATCTATTTTGCATACCTCATAAAATTTAAATTATATGTCATATAAAAAATTAAATAAGCATGCTAAATTTATATTTTGCATACCTCATAAATTTGAAAGTTAGTGTCCATGTATTCCTCAAATAAACTATTTCATTAAGCTTTAGAATGAGATACTGGATATTAAATATATTTAAATTATATGTCTCCACGTTTTGCAGAATAAAAGAAGACCGTCATGGCCGTAATAGCATTTTTCATGAATGTTTATCCTACTACATATGCATTTAAATAACGTAATCTAGAACCAATTCAGTAGTCGTACTATTTAACATTTATACTGTATACAAGATAAAGTTGTAAGCTTTTTTCATATAGAAAACCACCAAATTTCACAAATTTATTAGTATAATCTGATTAAACATATTAAAAAGATTATATTTTATGATCAAAACATGTATGGTAATTGACATAAGCCAAAAAAAAATACGTATGTTAATTAATTCACATTTGTTCAACTTTAATTGGATGCATTCCAAAAAATAAATAAAAACAATCAATCTAAACCTGGAAGTTTTGGATAACCAAGTTAATTATTGAAAATCACAATAAAAACCTAAAAATTATGTTGGTTTGATTTGTTTTCGAAAATGTTATGAGCTGCTAGTTAAAAGGGTTCATTTCTTCCGGGTCAACTGATTCTTCATATTTTCTAGAACGTATAGATTTGTTTAAAATTAAAATAACACAGGTAATACACATGCGTATGGAATCCCTAAAGATATTAAGAAAGGGAAATGTACCATTATAATAAATCATTGATCATCATAATAGACATCAATAGTTGATAAAACTGCATATGGTAAGTAAATGAGCGGTCAGGTGGAGAGCTAGCACATGATAGCTGACATGCCAGAAGAAATTGGAGCAAGTCTACTATTTGCTTTAGGCTCAGGTTTTGTAGTTATACTTTAGTCAAATGCATGAAGGTGTCATTTCAATGTTTTCTCATATGTTCAGGATTTAATCTTCAATTTCAAAACGTCAGATTATGCAGAGTGGGAAAAGAGAATTGGTTCACAATCAAACATCAACTTGGAGCCTGACAATATTACATAATGGATAAACTATCCCCTACATCCCCTTCCAAGGTCCCAAGATGCTTGCCTAGAGACAAAGTAGATGGGATTTCAGGCTAACTTAGGCTTTGTTGGTATATGAAAACGTACCGTTGATTGCAATGGGGAAAATGATGAAATGCGAACTCCTCAAGTTAGACTTGCAAATGACTAGGAATTTAATCTCAAAACATGGGAACCTAGTTCTACTTTCAATAATTCTTCAAAAATAAAAAACAAGCAGGGCATCCAAACGAGGCAAAGTACCAAGCAACAATTTCCAAAATCCTCCTACACAAGAATGACGTAGGCTAGTATTATCGCATGATATAGCAAAATTATGGTTAATAAAAAATTTGTTGTCAGTTGTCTTTTTAAGCTTTAATTATAGGCCACTAAAATGATAGACTTATAATTTTTAATGAATTAACATAGATAAATCAAGAATTGCATATGCTTTGTTTGTACAGTATATACTAATTATATATTCATACTACTATGAACTTCCTCCCTTTATACATATATGAACTTACATGTCCATATGTTCATTTGTCAGTACAATTCCATCACTAAACTGATTAGGGAGAAATCAATGCATGAATAACCGTACGATGTGAAACTTACTATCTTTTTAGCCTCATCCAGAAGATAGCCTAAAGCAACATGAACAGTGATAAAGGAATTGAGCACTGTGAGCACTAACTATTTGGTCCCCGTCTTCAGATCCGAGTAATACAAAGAAATCCATGATGATAAAGGGGGCTGGTACTTCTTCAAAGTTCGTTCGATATGTTCCTAGTATCAATAATCAAATCCAATTGCGATCAGTTGATACTTATCACTAAATCAAGATCGAAAGCAAACTTTGAAGAACCACACAAACTACAAGAGCGGAAGCGAATTGGAGCAATCTAGACGTTGTATGTTAAGGAAATCATCAAGAAGGAGGCAAATTTAGGTGATTATCGACATTTGGGATGGCAACTGGAAGTCTAGGGATTTAGCACACTAACAAAAAATTGGTAGACGAGGCATCGGATTTGAAGGGGAAATAATATCGAAGAAACACGCACTTTCGTTTGGGTCATGGAGATTTGTTAAATCAATAAAATCAGAGAAGAAATGGTATACGTAACGAGATTTGCGGACGATAAAGAGAAAAGAGAGAAAAAGAGTTAGCGACGAAAGATTAGCTGGGAAGAAGATAAAATTAGCGCATTGAATTACACAAATGAGGAAGAAACGAAGCAGAGAAAGTGAGACGCGAAATTGAGATTTTTTAGCCAATATTCATTGGGGTGGACAAATTGATTTTGCCCCTCTTATAGTAGGGAAACCTCCCTAATGGTCGGTTTGATTATCTCATAACGATAGGGAATTTTTTTATATAGAGAAATAACATTTTGTTAATTTTTTCACTTAATTGTAAATTTGGTAAGAAAAAAATTATTGGTTCTTTCTGAAAAATAGAAACAATGGTAAAAGCGTAAATTCAATTATACTAACGGTTATATATGTAAATTAGCTTGAAATCGAGGATCTGTTATCAATGTATTGATATGTATCATTAACCAACACATACTTTATATCAATAAGAATCAGAGTACTTTTTTTTTTCTTTTTTTTTTGTAGCACTATTATTATTGAATTTGAAAAATAGAAGGACAACCCAAATATATATTAGCTTAAAACATATATCATTCTAATGAAAATTTAAGTTTAAAAAAATGTAAAATGTAATAAATAATTCATTATTAAACTACATTATTAAAAAAAATCAACTTAAATTGAAGTTGAAGGACATACCAAACAAATATTAACTTAAAACTTGTATTAGATATGAGCAATCAATATAAATAAGGATTTAGATTTTAGTCATGGTTTTAAAACAAATGAAGTGTATAAGTATAGACCTTTTGATATTTTGTACTGTAAAAAACTCAAATGAGTAGGTGAGCTAATTGATTGTTTTTCCTATCCAAAAAATTCACTTTCATGCTAGCATTTTCGTAATGTTGCAGACAAAATTATGATTTTCAAGTAAGGAAATCACAATCGTTACTCATATATTTAGTAAAAATGTGTAAAGAGAATATCTATATTATATATATACACTTTCTTGAAAGAAAATGTTTCTTTCTTCTGCAATATAATATATGAATAATTTTTATTTGTATTTTTAGTAGTACATAGGAGTAATGGTAGGCAAATGCTACATCAGGTAGTCTTTGAGAGGCTAATTATGTTTTTTTGACATCTTTCTCTCCGCATCAATCCCACTTTTATTACTTCTTTAGTTGAATTTACATATATTATTTTGGTTTTTCAATGAATAATTTATGCATTAATTGTTCTAATAGAAACAATAGCATCCTTCGCATGAATATGCACACATCTGTTCACGAATATGCATGGGTATGCAAGCTATCAATGGGTTTATTTAAGAAAATCATTTTAAAAAGAAATCTTAAATAGGTCAGTAGTCAAATAGAGTGAACAACAAATAAAATATATTATCGACGTTTTAGTTTTTTTGTTTGTTAATTTTAAGTCATGACTTGAAATCGAGCTAGACTTGTTAATAAGCTTAGCATAATTGCTTTGGCACCAAAAAATTTAAACAAATATGAATTAGTGATAAATGTTAGCCATGATAGTAAGAAAAAAAAATGATCTTAGATTTTATCGGTGGAGAGGTTAAATTCAATTTAATAAATTTGGGAGTACTAGTGCTAAGGATCGGACATTCTCAACTTCATGAATTTTAAATGCAAAGATTTTATTATATGTATATTTGGTTCAGATTGACTTATTTATTGTTTAGCTAACTATCTGTGAGCTTTTACAGAACGTTTAAACTTGAATTGTGTGGGAAGCAGCGGCAACCTTATATTTTACAACAAGCATGGATGCTACCAAATTTAATACTAATAGTAATAAAACATAACTTAATATTAGTTGTACGAATGTGTCACTTTCTTCACTCAAAACCCCCGAATGTATTAATTGAAAATTCTCATATCAATGCAAAACCATCTTATCATATGTATCGTTCAACAACCATCTAGTAAGTTGACTGTTGAATGATAAACATGATAAGATGTTTTGCATTGATAGGAGCTTTTTCAATTAATACATTCGTAGGTTTTGAGTGAATAAAAAATGACATATTCATACATTCGTATGTCTCTAACTAGTGATGGAATGGTATATGTAATATTATTTATAAAAGGTTTAATTTGGCCATTCATTAGATCTTTTTTTTGGACTACCTCCTCATAACAAACCTGCAGATTAGTTAAAACCCTTTGCTGTGAGATTTCTATTTTGAGTTCTGATACATTTATCTTTGACTTTCTGGAGGATACCAAATAAACTAGCTTGAGCTTCGATGGATTTGGATTTTAAAAAGAAAAGTTGATCTATCGAAATTCGGGTTGTTATAGATTACGTGTGTGTGTACGTGTTTTTTCTTTAGGTTTTGGAAAGGAGTTTGGTTGATTGCTTGCTTTCTTTTTCTCTGGATTGGTTTCTCATCAGATTTCTAGTCTTGCTTGGTTTTTCAAGGGATCTCTGGATTGGTCTTCTCTTAGAGATTTATGTGCAGTGACTTAGGTTCTTTGTAGTTCGATGTGTTTTTAGATTCTATATTGCTCAGCTTCTCTGCTTGGTTGCTGTTCTAGTTTGGATTTTGGAATTGGTGGTCTCTTGGGGCCTTTACTTCTTGTTTTTGCGTCTGTTATGTTTGTTGGCTGGCCTGTGTGGCCATTTTGTGTTTTTTTAGTTGTTCAGAAACAACTGCATATTATACTAGTATTTGCTTTTGTAAGCCATCAAAGAAAGGCGTTTTTTTCTCTCCATTTTATGTATTCCTCTGCTGTTAAAAAAAATTCATTAAAGAAAACAATAACTTCGTTCAAAATTACAAATTTTTTATATTTTACTTCTATTTGGAACAGAAAGTGTAAATATTGAGAAAATCATGTACATTACACATCTCTTCAATTTTTTGGCATAGCATCTCTTTATTATTATTTATGTGTATTATTTATTAAGTCAAATGTCGTGATTTGAAAAAGGAGAAGTATAATATATATATATATATATATATATATATATATATATCAATGAAAACAAACGAATACTACTTCTACAGATTAAACCGTGGAAAACCGAAAATTAAAAGAAATTAAGTAATAACCTTAATTGGTTATTCTTATTGTATCCCCTCGAATTACAAATTAGAATCAGAATAACAAAATTTAAAAACTACAAAATCTTTGGGATTAATTACAAGATCCATACAAAAAACAATAATTTAAATTTGATCCATGAAAGAATATGTAGTGGAAAATTAGTAATTAAGAATATAGCCTACGGTTCCACAGAAAATTAGATTTTAAGTCTAAGAATCAAATGTAGGCAACAATGGGATACATTTATACTATAAAACAATAAATATAATTTCCAACTCACGTAAAAAATGCACCCAAATTCAAATCTAAATTATAATCCTATATTCAACTTCAATCTCTTTTAAACTTAAGAACCATGTATAAAACGAAATATACATATATTAGAATTACAGATATGAGGAAAGACTTGAGATTGAAAAAAAAACTAGAATATATTAGATATAGATTTGAGGAATATTACCTTAAGAGCGTGAAGGTTGACTCACTCTCTTATATTTATTTTTAATGTTTTAACATTCTTCAGTTTGAAAGTATTTGAATATGTAGATCTAGTTTTATATGTTTAAGAAGAAAGTAGAGAGGAAGAAATGTCCGAGCTTTGTTAAAATGTCCAAAAGGTATGAGAAATGAAGAAAGGGTTAGGCCTTAATTTATTGTGCAAGAATCAACCACGTCTATGCAATAAAATTAGTGTGGTGCTAAAGGCACCCCAATTTACTCTTCCTATTACCGCTACTAAAAAATACCACAAGAATTATCATAACATCTTCTTGCTACCTCACGTAAAAATATGGGCTACCACACCACCATCACCTTATTTTCTTCTCGTCTCCTATACGTTTCTTTTTCATTCCATTCTGAAACCTTAGTTCTTCGATCAATCAACGATAAATTGTTCGACGCTGCAGTAGTGCCGAGAAAGAAGAAAGCTGTGGATACATCATTGTCTCAATCGCAGTTGTAACACCCCTAATTTTAACAGGACATAAGAGATAATTAAAGAATAATTAATTATTAAAAGAAGAATTAGATGAAAAAGGTTATGCCATTTCGTTCGTCTCGGAATTCTGCTTGAAATAGAGTCAAAGTTTGCGTGAATCGGACTCCGTATGAAGAAGTTATGGAGTTCAGAAGATTTCAAGTTTAAACAGAAATTAAATTAAAATAGTAATTAAATAATAAAAATAGTTCGAAATTCGAAATTCAGTCAGAGCAGGCTGAGCGGGAAATTTCCCGCTCAGAGGTGTCGACCCCCCCGGGGGAGTCGACATAGGTGTCGACCCCCCTGTAGGGAGTTGGCCCCTTTTGAGATCCAGACCCAGTGACGAATTTTGACAGTCGTGAGCTGATGTGGCCATCTTTGATTGGCCAATGACTAATTTCTAAGGTATTAGGGCATATGTGTCATGCTGCGATTGGCTGGATGACACATCTCTTTGGTTTGATGGCTATGATTTCTCCTAGACAAATCTAAAGGCTAGAATTAATTCTTGACATCTATATATACGTAGCCAAGCCTAGACCTTAACCTAATAACCCTAGGACTATGATGCCGTCATGCTGTTCGTCTACAAACTGGCCTAGCCTCCATTCATCTACCCCAAACTAGAGAATCAAATTCAAACTAGGAATCAATCAGAAGAACTAGAGAATCAAATATCTACATCAAAGGACAACTTTTCAAATTCAGAAATCAGATCCCAGAAATCAAGATCCGTCCTTTTTCTGTAAGTACAGTTATTGTTTAGATGGGAACACCTAATAAGAAATCATGACTGTAATAACTGGATCTAGAACTATGCCTAATTGTATTAGTGCCTATCCTTTTGTCAAAATCCTGAATTGCTCATGCCTGTGACTGACATAGTAAAGCCTATCATGCCTCTTGGATTGTTGTGACTGACATAGTAAAGCCTATCATGCCTCTTGGACTGTTGTGACTGACATAGTAAAACCTATCATGCCTATGATACTATTGGGACTGATACCATTGAACCTATCATGTTGTATTAAATTTATGGTTCTTTTATGTATGTGAATTACATGATAAGTTATGTTCATACATGCTTATATGTTTAGATCCAGGCTAGTACCCATGTTTAAGACCTATATAAGTTCATGCTTATACAATTAGATCTATGCTAGTTCGCATGTTAATTGGATCTAATTTAAATGTAAGATCACGTTTATGTGCCTAATTAAGTTTATGTCGTTCTATCCCAAATTTATACTACGCATGTTGATCTATATTGTTTATGCCCGTTGGAATGTTACAGGTCCCTTTCTTTTCCCTTTTGTTCATAAGTTAGGCTAATTTGCGAGCCTAGCATTCTATATGAATTATGCGAACGAACAACGGGGGAGACGTTGGGGAAAAATATTAAACTACGCGCTATTGGCATAGATTGGTTCATAATCATGTAAATGATTAGTAGCATGAAATGGTAGAATTTGTACACCTAGAATTATGGACATAATTTACAGGGTAAATGGGGCATGACTTGAATTGACAACACTTGTGGATAATTTACATATAAACATAAATTGTAAATATGTAAATTAATTAAAAGATGAATATGCCTAACCCGAGGTTAGATTGAGTTACAGTGTAAGACTACCCGGAACCGCCCGACACATCCAGCAACCATAACAATATAGATCTAATGTGAGGGGTTAGCGCATTAAGCCCAAAAACCCGAGCTTAGATTGAGTTGCGGTGTAAGATTGCCCGAAACCGCCCGGCACATCCAGCGACCGCAACAATATAGATCTAATGTGAGAGGTTGGTGCTTTAATGAATGAATTAAAGCTAAGAAACAGACAGGCTAAGAGTGGTAGAGTTAAGTTACTTAAGGCAACACTTAACCAATGTAACATGACAAGGGGTAGGGTTAAGTTAACACAAGAGGGCAACACTTAACCAATATAACATGACGTGTGATAGGGTTAAGTTAACAAAAGAAGGCAACACTTAACCAATGTAACATGACAAGGGGTAGGGTTAAGTTAACACAAGAGGGCAACACTTAACCAATATAACATGATGTGTGATAGGGTTAAGTAACACAAGAAGGCAACACTTAACCAATGTAACATGACAAGTGGTAGAGTTAGGTTAACAATTGTTAAATTAATGGGAAACACTTAACCAATATAACATGATGAACAAATGGGGCCAAGCTAAGGGGAAACACTTAACCAAATACAGCATGATGAATGAGAAGGGTTGAGTTAATAAGAAATACTTAACCAACATGACATGGCGTGTGGATGGGTTAAGTTAACTTGAATGGATGGATAACACTTAGCCAATTTGGGGGGTATACGAATAGACCCTAGAAAACCCTAGTAACGGGGACCCACTTCAGCAGTAATCCACATAGATGTATCACGGTACCCTAAACTGGGAAGGGTGGCGCACGATTACTGGGCTAATTATAAGCAGTCAAAATAGCGGCAGGGGGTGCAGCAGTGTAGTTCCGACGGAGTATGGGCGTGCACGTGCTCTGGAGTGGAAAAGAAGGCACTGGGCATCAGTAGTATACACTGTGCATCTTGAATCGTGTCGGGTTGCTATCATAGGGATTGATACACCTTATGGTGGGACCAGCACAGGGTATCTGTAAAAACCCGTAACTTCCCCCGTGAGGAAAGCGCAGATAGTTCGAGAACAACACACAACAGAACGCAGACGGAAGAACATTTCATTGTATTTTACAACAATTCCATCAGATTACAAGAATATACAAGGGATATTAATTTATAAGGACAAAAGGCTACTATATTTTATCCATAAGGACACCCGCCTAATATTTTATCCATAAGGACAATACACTGAATTTAAATTTCGGCCGATGCTTCCATCTTCTCCCTCAGTCGCGTATCTCGATTTCACGTGCGCTTATTTCTTCTTCCTCCGATCCCAATTCACGTCCGCTCCATCTTTAAAACAATCGAACCCAAAAATCACAAAAATTCGAATCCATAACAATTCATAAATCACGAAAATCAAAAGGACATCGGATTCGAAATTGCAATCGAACCCAAAAATTCGAATTCAGAAATCCGCTCGAAACAGAAACCCTAGAAAACCAAAAAATTGTCGAACAACAAAAATCCATTGGAAATCACGTTCGAATTGAATAAAAATATTTTTCAGACGATGGAAAACACAATTGAAGAAGTCGAAATTGTTGAAACAATTTTTTCGTGATTGGAAATGTTTTTTTTATCGTTAATAGTATAGCAGTTCGTAGGTATCATTTTTCTATTTTTTTAGTTATCATTTTTCCGGTTTTAACTTTAACATATAGCAGCAGTTTTTAGTTATCATTTTTCTATTTTTTTAGTTATCATTTTCCATGTTTTAACATTAAAAACATAGCAGCAGTTTTTAGGTATCAGTTTGCTATTTTTTAGGTATCATTTTTACCTTTTTAACTGTGTTATATTTTTTTTTCATGAGATTTTGTTGCTGTATTAATTTTGAAGTTATATTGTTGTATCAGCTAAGAAATTAAGTCGAACTTATTTCAATTTAATCAGTCAAACTGTGATATAATTTTTTTCCATTATTTTATCTTCAAAGCATTGTATCAGTATTTTGTTATCATTTTTCTAATATTTTAGGTATCATTATTACAGTTTTAACTATGTTATGTGTTGTTTTCATGTGATTTTATTGCTGTGTTAATTTTGAAGTTATATTGTTGCATCAACTTTTTATCTCAGTCGAATTTATTTAATTTTATACAATCAAACTTGTATCATAAAAATAGCACTTAATTCAATTCAATTATCACAAAAATGAGATTATTCACAATAATACACGCTTGTATCATATCATATGATATCTACAACTATGCATAACTGATATACTAGGATACATTGTTTTCCTACACAATATAAGTACATACAACACTACTCCACATTCCAAGCATGCATTCAAGCATTTACTTTTACTTGTACTCAATCCAGTCTTGAATTCAAGTAAATTCCAGCAGCATGCAGTATCTGCAAGAATTTCATGCATAATCAAAACTTATATCAACATAATAAAGTAAATTCAGCTACAAAATATAAAACTGATAACTAGAAAAATATAAAAATGATACCTAAAAACTGCTATAATGTAAATTCAGCTACAACATATAAAAATGATAACTAGAAAAATATAAAAATGATACCTAAAAACTGCTATGATGTAAATTCAGCTACAACATATAAAAATGATAACTAGAAAAATAGAAAAATGATACCTAAAAACTGCTATGATTTAAACTTAACTAGAAAAAATAAAAATGATACCTAAAAAAATATAAAAATGATACCTAGAAATTGCTTTGATATTTTGAAGGAAAACTAATGAATAAAAATGTTACATCCCACTTTGATTGATTAAAATGACATAATTTCGATTAAGTTGCAAAGCTAATGCAACACTACATGTAGAAAACTGATATAGCACCAAAATTATAAACAAAACAGCATAACACTGTTAAAACACGAAAAATGATAGCTAAAAAAATAGAAAAATGATACCTAAAAACTGCTGATAACTTCACCGTAAAAAAAAAGTATACAGCGACGATTTTTTTCACCTTCATCTCTCTCGTTCGATTTTCTACGCCGAATTCGCAAATTCAAAAAACACGAAATCATCTTTACTTCCTATCAAATCAAAATCCGCGGCACCTACAATAATCGACGAAGATTTTCAGACAAAATTTGGGCAAATCGACAAAATTAGGGCAAATCTCTTGAACGAATTCCCAAATCAGTACGCGCATAATCGATTTTGGTATGGATTTGATTTCATGCGATTTTCAGTTGAGATGATTTCGTTATTTTTTAATTTGCTGATTTCGTGGAAGAAGAAATCGGAGAAGAGAGAAAGGAGCGGAAGAAGAAATAAGAAAAGAGAGAAAGGGGCGACGGAAAATTGTCCTTCTGAGTAAAATTTTAAGCGCGTGTCCTTATGGATAAAATATTAAGGTCAATTGTCCTTGTAAGTAGTTTCCTGAATATACAAAGTATAAATAAATATTACACAGAAAATATCAGAGATTTAAATTACATTTCATAGCAGCGGAAAATAATACAATACACAACTAGAGGAGATACGCAGATACAAAGCTTTCCGGATATCATTCCAGCTGTAAACCAGGATCCTGAGAATATAAATCTGCAAAACCAAAACTACTAGCTGCCCGTGTCAAGATAAGGCACCCAGAGTTTAGGTTAAAACAATAAACTCCAGCTCAGTCATGTGACTGGTGTGAGAACTAAAACAGTTATTAATCTTTATTTTAAAGTTAGGTAAATCAAGGGACCACGCCGTATAACATGAAACGGGTTTCCTCCCAAGAATACTAGTGCATAAAACAACAGCGCAATGCTAAATAAAGAACAATGAAGCTATTATAAGACCCAGGTCCCATCACACAATGCAACGCAAGCCGGAGGATAGGGTTTTCCCTTATAATAGCCAAACATGCTTAGTACGTTTAAAACAAATCATTTGATACTATTATAAGTGCATATTGTATAAAACAACTTCAAATCATAAGTATCAATCATAGGCGGCATGGGTACCATATATCATGTCGCCAATACTAGGCTCTACAAATAAAACCGCAAATGTCACGTATTGGAAATTGGGTTTCCTTCGGCGAACCGAGGAAAAAGATAGTCCTCTACCGATTCGAGACGCTCTAGCCCGCCCCTCAGGAACAGAACGCATCGTCCCTTGGAGCGACAGGGCCGGTCCACCGATGTGGATTAGACGAAATCCTGAACACTGCGTTTCCCCGCCCTTTGGGGCGTAGGTGAGCCAACTAAATGACTCCATCAGTTCGAGAACGACCGATATATCCGAGGCGCCTCGCAACAGCAACAACCACATAAGTCAAACTCATCAGGGTGTGTAAAACCACTGACGCCACTTTTAGCTAGAAGAAAACGCATGTCCTCCCTGAGGTCCGTCTCCCGTTTTTGGTTCACCCCGGGGTGTGAGGCTCGCGAATCAACGCTACACAAAGCTACGCCACAAATGCCGTGCTTTGATCATCAACCACAAGACTCTGCTTTTCAACAGAAGACGTGATCATTTGCATCTTAGCATGCCACACAGGCAAACCACTCTATGCAACCGATATCAGTCACACAGAATGAAATCCGATGTCAGACACACAGTCCATTTACAAGTCCGTTTTGGGTCTGAACGAAACCGGAGGCACCTAGTACCCCGCATATCCATCGATCTCCAAGTACGTATGGACGATCACCAACTGATTCCCTCCTCTTGGGTGTACATCCCAATCAAGATCATCAGTAATCACCCAAACGACGTGAAGACCTCCGGTCTTCGACCACCGTCTTCATCTTCGACTTATCGTCGTATCAGTTATTCAGAATGGGATAAACCCGGTCTTTCCGAATAACTCGCGTATATAATAAACAAGTGTTACACAAACACAACATACGCCTCATTCCAATTCATCAGTCACTAACCGTAAATTTGCCAGAGAATAATTCCACAAATATTAACCCCGAAGGCCGAAACCAACATCAGATCAATACCCAGGAAACCATTCATCTTAGCCAACCTATAGTTAGTTTCTAAATTTCACATTCATAGGGAAAGGTTCCCATTAATTTTATCAAAGATAAATCCTTTAAATTTATTCTTTAATCTTTCTTTTGAATATCAATTCAAACCAAATTTTGGTTTATCCAAACTAGTCGTGATTAACGAACCTTACCGAAGTAATTAATTGTTAAATTTCCCAACCCCAACCTATTCATCCCATGAAGTAAAACTGGCAATACTTCATATCTAACACCACGGTGTTATCGGTAAATTCAATTACCATTTCACGTTCAAATCTAATTAAAGATTTAACTATCGCCTGGAGCAAAACTGGTGATACTCCATTCTCGATCTTTTCAATCTAATTAAAGATTCATTAAAACTCCACTTAGTTTTAATCTTTAACTGGGTTAAAGAATCAGTGTCATTTAAAACACGGTTCACGATAAACCTCAAAATCACATCACTTTTCAATCAGTCCCTAACCGTAAATTAGCAAGTGAGCAGTTCCCTAAGTATTAACCCCGAAGGCCGAAACCAACATCAGATCAATACCCCAGAAACCATTCAACTTATCTAATCTCCAGTTATTTTCTAATTTTCTTAACTCCTTTGGGTCTAAGAACAGTATTATTGAAGATACCGTTCACGACAACCCAAAATCACATTCCATTAATTATCGGGGTAAAGAACAAGTATTATTTGAAACACTGTTCACGATAAACCCAAAAATCAATACTAATTCAACTCCAATTAAATATTATTTAATTGGTACACTTCATTAAATCTAAATAAAAAGATTTAATCTTTTTCTCAACTGGGCTTAAGAACAGTGTTAATGAAGACACCATTCACGACAAACCCAAATCACATTTGATATTAAATACAAGGCTCTGAATAGAAAATATATCGCCTTATATTCAATATCAAATTCTACGACCAACAAATATCGGGTTGGAAATAACGATATATATATATATATATCTTTCAAATTTCTATAACAATATCTGTATAATCACGAAATCCAACATCGAAATATTCCACAGACAATTTCGATTCAAATCCATTCCAATTTAAATATTGGAAATTCTGGTTATTTTCAAAACCATTTCAAATCCAATTTATTTATTTTAAAAATAAATAGAATTATAATTCTAGTTCAAAACTAGTTCATTTCGATAAAAATCTATTTTTATCTTTTCAAATATGGAGTTTTTCATCCCAATTCTTCCCAAATCATTTCTTATGATTTTACACAAATTATTACTATTTTTAATAATTTTATCAAGGTCCGTACAGTCGATTTCCATCAACGGCCATCGAACTGCACTTACAACGACCTTTTCCAAATTTGATTTGGACATAATTCCAAATCCAACCGTTAGATTTCAAATCTCTAATATTCATTAGAAAGCTCTTTTCGATACGAACCTAAGGGTTCCGGTTTTAGGAGAATCCGACGGTCGGATCTCCCGCAATATCCATTCGAAGTCAATGGTCGAAATTCGCGAACTGCCGCGGCGCGGCGCGTTCTATTCAGGCCATTATATATATAATATATATTATATATATTTCGTCGATTCCCTTTTTAAAACGTATTTTATAAATCGTTTTAAATTTGTTTTCAAAACGATTTCATCTTCTTTTCAAAATCAAATCAAAATTGAATTTTTCCTTATAAATTCGTTTTAAATTCATTTCAAATTGATTTCATTTCAAATTGATTTCATTTCAAATCGATTTTTAATTCAATTTCAGTTCGTTTTCAATTCAATTTCAATTCGAATTCATTTCTATTCAATTTCAATTCGAATTCATTTCTATTCAATTTAATTCGAATTTCAATTCTTTTCAAAGTATCAGATTTTGAAATCACTTTCGATATTCATTATAAAATGAATAAAAACGATATAAATATCGTTCACGTCAAAATGGCGTCAATCTAATCAACACGGCTTTCAAATATTTCTACTTTCAAATATTCTATTTCAAATATTCCTTTTTCAAATATTTCTACTTTCAAATATTCTATTTCAAATATTCTATTTCTAAACCGGAATGAGGCCCAATCAATTACCATATAATGTTAATTATATAGATTTTCTACCACACGTATATAACAGCAACGATAAATCATCAACCATCATCCAAAGTGCGTTCTACACTGTATAAGCATCAAATATAAATATTTAACGCTTATAACAGTATGTCAATCAATCGATCGACATACAACTAATTATTGGGATTAGTGTACGTCATATATTATCCCAATACCCGTGTGGGGTTTTCAAACCATCAAACATAGATTTTATTTGTGCAGTTGGGCGATGTGTAAAATTTATCGACCCAATCAATATCAGTCAAATGTGTGTATATAAACAAATCGTCCGATTTGTTTATTTTTATTTCATTTCATATACACGTTAAAAATTCTATTTTTAACTATAAAATATTTTTAACTATATAAATATTTTATTTCATTTCACATCACATCACACAATCAACTACACGTCAAAATCAAACAACCAAGCATACAAGCCGTCCATGGTCTGTGGACAACGGGTGTCGGGTGCTACTAAACACCGTCTGCATCCTAGTATATATTTTAACTAGAAAAATTAAATTAAAAGTGAGAAGTTCTCACAGAGGGTTCCACTCCGCCGTGCTTTACTTCTGAACTGCTGAACCGTCTGGATCGGTTTGAAATTCCAATGCAGTCTTTACTACGCTGTTCATAATAAAAATTATATTTTTATTACTTCATTTCAATAAATAAAAATCATATTTTTATTTCATATTTTTTTTACAGCGCTTCATTCTATATAAAAGTTATATTTCTATATTTCTATTTTATATATAAAGATCGAATTTTTATTATCATAACCATACAAAATTTATATTTTTCTATCGCCATTTCTATATAAAGATTTCGCCTTTTCAAATATAAAGATCATATTTTTACTCCTTCTATAATATAAAAATCATATTTTTATATTATCTAGTATATAAAAATCATATTTTTATATCTCTACTTTAATAAAAATCATATTTTTATACTTTCTATGATATAAAAATTATATTTTTAACCTTTGTATAATATAAAAATTATATTTTTAATTTACCACACATAAAAATCAAATTTTTTATCGCCTTTCTACATATATATATAAATCGAGTTTTTTTATACTATGTTTCCTATAAATAAAAACTGATTTTCATAAACTGAAATTACCTTTTTAAAACAATGGTTTAAAGAGATAAAATAAAATAAAATCGGATTTAGGAGAAATAAAAATAAGGGGACTTACAAAAATTTTTTCATCGAAGGAGAGGGGGTTCTGAGGTGTCACGCGGTGGGGGAAGCCTTGCAGGCGGAGGCGTGGGTTTGGCGGCGGCTCGGTGGCGTCGCGACAGGGGGGGGCTCGATTTGGGCTGAAGCGGAGGTCGATGGTTTGGGGGGGGGGCGTGGTCTGTCGGCTACGCGAGGTGCTTGGAGGAGGTGGGCGAAACGGGAGAAGAAGAGGGAGGAGCAGGGAAGAGGAGGAGTTGCGGAGGAGGGCGCCTCATCGGGGCGTGGTGGCGCAGCCCATGGGGGCGCGATGGTCAACGTCGGGGGGGGGGGGGAAGCGGGAAAAGGGGATCGACCTAGTGTCCCAACTAGTAACGATAACGTGATCCCAATCCCTGTATTTTCCATTGCCTTCCGGCATACATTCATTATTTATTACCTAGATCAAATCTAGGGTTTTCTATCAAGTGCTTTCTCGATTTAACTAGAGTTTACGCTATCTGCTGAACGCTTCTCGGATTTATGCCACCTAGTCCAACTAGGGATTACGCTACCTGTCGAACGATGCCCCCAAGTCTAGGACACACTACCTAGAGTGGTATATGTTCCTATACTTCCCCACGCATGTATCGCGAATCGTTATCGCTTGTCTAGATGCACATGTCCTGTAATGTGCGGTCCGAGTCCTGTGACAGGGCAAATCAAGGAATACATTCATTATTTATTACCTAAGTAGTAATTCTTAGTATAACACGAAGGAGCGGACATCCATCTGGTTTTAAGAAGGCTCCAACGAATTGGGTTACGAAGCCCGAGGCTTCGAGGGGACGTGAGGGTACTCTTGGTATCCCTCTGTGAGGCTGCAGATGATCATCCTGGGCTCACAGAGGTTAAGGTCTGCGTTAGAAGAACCGAGGGTATGCCTTGGTTGCAATATATATGTGGCAACCTAAAGACTAGGATGGACCAGCGTGATTCGGCGAGAAGACGGTAGCCCTGTGATAGCAACTCGTCGTCTACCATCCATCTTGAGTCAGTCGAGATACGTGAAGCGGAAAGGCGGAGAACTCCAAAAGACCATAATTGCTATCTAGTTATGGGTGAGGATGGCCATAGGATAGTGGGGCACCGGGGGCCGGCGTATAGTTCTCATTTTACAAAGGGTGCCTTTCATTAGTTGAGGGAGGGGTCAAGTGGGACCATAGCCACTGGAATAAAAACAGACCTTAGCATCTGCATCGGCAGATATCTGAAAGCTCCCGACCGAGTTCTGTATTCCTTGATTTGCCCTGTCACAGGACTCGGACCGCACATTACAGGACATGTGCATCTAGACAAGCGATAACGATTCGCGATACATGCGTGGGGAAGTATAGGAACATATACCACTCTAGGTAGTGTGTCCTAGACTTGGGGGCATCGTTCGACAGGTAGCGTAATCCCTAGTTGGACTAGGTGGCATAAATCCGAGAAGCGTTCAGCAGATAGCGTAAACTCTAGTTAAATCGAGAAAGCACTTGATAGAAAACCCTAGATTTGATCTAGGTAATAAATAATGAATGTATGCCGGAAGGCAATGGAAAATACAGGGATTGGGATCACGTTATCGTTACTAGTTGGGACACTAGGTAGGTGGTGCAGAGATATAGAAATCAGTATAACAAGGAAATAGCGAAGCGGCGAAGTATTAGAGCGAAGCGGCGAAAGTATTAGAGCGTATCCAGTTTATCTTATCTTAGCATATCTTGTGATTACCTTGTCCAATCTTGTTGACCCTATCGTCCTGGTGTAATCTTGTATTCAGTTAATTCATGTCGTTTTGTTTTCCATGTTCACATGCTAGAAGTTACTGAACTTACTCAGGCTTTATGTCTGACTCTGTTTTTCTTTCGTCTTCTTTTCTTCCGTTCCCCCCCCCCCAGGTAGTAGAGGAGGGAGTAGTATAGCTCAGGTTAAGTTGGACTGTCACTCTTTCCCAGCTTGAAGATTTATCGAAGTCTGCTTGGATTCTCTTATCAGATGCTATGGCTGGCTCATGCAAAAATTGGGGAATATAAATGTTGTTTTATGCTTCTTTATTTTGTATGACAGATGATACTCTGATATTGTAAAGAAATCATTGTACAAATTATTTTATCAATAAAGCAAAGTTTTATCTTCCGCCGTTTAATTTCTGTCTGTCTTGTAATTTATCTGCATCTTTTACCCTAAATGCTCCACAGAACTTAGTGCATTCCCTTTGTGAGTGACACTAACGGATGTGGGGTGTTACAGACCCCCCCTTTTTTTTCATTTCTGAAGTGAGAGAGAGGGAAGGGAGAGAGTGGGTTTCTATTATATATATATTTTATTTTATTTTCCACTTAGAGTTGACTTTGCCTTCGAATCCCAAATCGAACCCAACGACTATCGCCCCTAGCTAATTACCCCCATTCCGAACATAATAGGATATGTTTCGCAGGCCAATTCGATTGTTATGATTAGTTTTCATTCAAATTACAATATAAATCTATATATTCAATTTTAAACGTATATTTTAATTTACCGGGGCCACATACTAGCTCGAAAAATTCCCGAAAAATATTTTCTAGCTTCGTATTGACGATACGGTCCTAACAAAACTAGTTTCGTCAAATTCTGAGACCGTTTGAAAAATGGCCAATTTCCAGTCGATTAAAATCAACTGAAATTGGTCAAACGCGTTTTCCTTTGCCACGCTCACATATTGATTCGAAAAATTATGAAAGTTGGCATCTAGCAATAACTTGACATCACGGATCCAACAAAAGTGGTTTCGTCTAAATCCGAGGTCGTTTGCAAAATTTCCATTTTTAAGGGCCGAAATTCCATAGCGACTATTCTGAATTTTCAACTGGACATATCTTTTTATCCCCACTATGAAATTTTGATTTTTCGACTTCGTTGGAAAGATATTATTAATTAGATTCTAATATTTTTGGTTTCACTAAAATCCGGTTTATTTTGCACCCGGTACTTCCAATTGAAGTTTGAAATCGAATTATCGAACTACCGCGCCATTTTCAATTCCTTTTATAATTTAAAATAAATATTTATATTCTAACGACGATCCATATAAAATATACGTTCGAATTCTATTCAAAATAAATTTCTCGTCGTTATTATTTAAAATAATTCATTTTAAATATTCAAAATTCAATAAAATTGCCAAAATAAAAATTTTAAATTGGCCCAGATTTCCGAGTTATTACAAACGCAAGAGAGGGTCGGTTGACACAGACACAAGAAAAATTAATACAAGTAGGGAGTCGAATCGATAGGGTAGTAAGGGTACATCTAACATCTTTATGGCAATCAGGCTGATTGAGGTAAGATTCTCATACTAGATGTACACCTGAAGACTACCACAATTGCGGGGTTGGGATCAGCTTATTATATAACGTAGGATACTAGTTGGGACACTAGTAGGGGATACAGATCCTTTTTCACAGGATACTAGTTGGGACACTAGTAGGGGGTACAGATCCTTTTTCACAGGATACTAATTAGGACACTAGCAGGGGATACAAACCGTTCCATAAAAGACACTAGTTAGGATGCTAGTTGGGTGGTGCAGAGAAAAGAAATCAGAGAAAGAACCGAAGCGCATTCAATGTATCTTACTTTGTCATATCTAGCGATCATCATTTGTTGCGCTATGCTTATCATCATGGTTATGTTTGGTATTCAGTTTATTCATGTCATGATCCTTTTACCTGTTTACATGCTAAATAATCACTGGACTTACCAGGCTTATGTCTGACCCGTTTTCTTTTACCTTCTTTTCTTCCGTTTCCCCCCCGGTTCACAGAGAGGGAACATTACCACTTAGCTCAGTTTTCTTTCCAAGCTCGAAGATAGTCAATGTATTGCTTTGGACTCTCTTTTCCACTACTATGGCTGGCTCATGCTTTATTGAGAATATCATTATCATTTCATGCTTCTTTATTTTGTTAAACAAGACGTATGCTTTGCTGTAATGGGTATTGGAAAACAATCTTTGTACAAGCTGTTTTATCAAGCTGCTGTTTATCAATAAAGTAAAGTTTTATTTATTTTCCGCTGTTTATTTTTTTATGTTTTGTAATTTATCTGTTCTATACACTCATGACGCTCCACTGAAGTTAACGTACTCCCTTTGTGAGTGACCTTAACGGAGGTGGGGTGTTACACGTGGTATCAGAGCTGAAGGTTACCAGAACAGTTAAAGGATTTTGAAACCTGTTTTCAAAAGCATTTTTATAAAGAAGTATTTTCAAAAACATGTTTTAAAGAAGCGTTTTTCAAGAGAAAAGTATTGTTTTTTTAAAAGGCATATTCCCCAAAGCCATATGCACTACCTTTCAATTCTCTATTTGAATCTCTTCTTCCTTTCTTTTCGCCATAGTTTTGTAGGCATACGGCACATGTCGGGGGCGAAGTAGTGTCCAACCTCCATTTGTAGTCGTAGTAATTTCACCTGCGGCTAATCTTCTTTCAAGCTTTGTAGGTTGCCGTGCGATAGAGGTAGTTTCGAGAAACTTGTCAACAAGCTACACAAGGATAGTAAGGATAAGAATAAGGGAGTTTGGGCTAAGAAGCACAAGCCCAAGGATAAGAAGCTTGTTGATATGGCTTAATCCACACAGAAGGAGAAAGGTGAAAAGAAAGAGGCCAAAGTTTTGGAATATAAGAAGAATGGAAGAAATAATAAATCCCGCGACAAGAGTGAGTGTCTTTTCTGTGGTATAGCGGGTCATTTAATTGTAGGAAGAAGAAGACATGTGGTTGTTTTCAGTATGGTGAAGCAGGGCATCTTATCAAGGATTGCCGAAGGACAAGGATAAGGGCAAAGGACATAATCTTCTAGCGGGCAATTGCATGCTCTCACTACTAGTGTACCTAAGAGAGGTAGGGACGTTTCTGTTGAAAGTTTAGTTTTCCTTTTCAATCGTCTTGTTAGAACCTTATTTGATTCTCGCGCTTCACATTCTTTTCTATCTTCTTCCATAGTTGAGTCTCTGCACCTTAGTACTAGTATAGTAGAAGATCCCATTATTGTCTCAAATCCAATTGATGGTTCGGCTCATTTATCTATGATTTGTTTGGATTTGGGAATATATATACTAAGCATTGAGTTTAGACATAATGTTTACGTTTTTAGTTTCATGGGCTATGGGTTGATTCTAGGGGTGGATTGGTTATCCAGTAATGGTGCCATTCTCGATTGTGAAAGAAGGGTGGTTAGACTTTTCACTCGCCTTGGTAGTACCCTCGAAATCTCGTGTAACCCTAAGGGTTATGTCATGCTTAGTTACCTAGAATCTCTTGATACATCTGTTGATAATTTGTAATCTGCTTAAGTAGTCCATGAGTATCCCGATGTCTTTGATGAAGTGAAGGGTTTACCCCCAAAACTTGAAATATATTTCTGCATATACTTGGCTGATAATGCCAACCCAGTTGCATTACCCATACGACACACGACTCCTAGGAAGAGGAAGGAGCTCAGCAAGCAAGTTAGAGTTGCTTGAGGAGGGGTTTTGTAACACCCCACCTCCGTTACGGTCACTCGCAAAGGGAATTTGGTGGAGCATTTTTAGTAGACAGAACAAATATTTACAAGATAGATAAAGTAGTACTTGAAAAATTTATAACTTTATTTACAACAGAAACAGAAATAAGTTTAGTTACATCTTTCAAAATCACCATATCGGAATTCAAGTACATAAATATCGGTCTCGTACAAAAGCCTTCAAAATGCATAGTTTTTAAAGCCATAATCCCCAATATAATCTGCCATGGAAAGATAGAGCCAAAGCCAAGCAATACTTCAAACACTTCCAGCAGAGAGAATCTGAATCAAGATCCTATGTTTCCACCCTGAAAACCTGGGGGGGGGGGGACAGAAAGAAAAGAGGCGAAACAAACTAGGTCAGACATAAGTCTGGTGAGTCCAATGACTTTTAGCATATAAACAGATAATAGTATCATGACATGTAAATAAAACTGGATGAGAGATAACCGTAACAGAAATAGCAGGTTAATAGAAGGAACAAAATGATATGGGCTAAGCTAAGCTTTTCACTTCTCTACACTAATACTAGTATAACCGGATTAGGTGTTACCCTAATATCTAAACTGAAACAGAAACGTAAACAGAATAATCTCTACAAAAACAGAATGCTAGTAATGGGCCTTTACCACCCGAACAGAGGCAGATAGTATAGAAACAGAATGCTAATAATGGGCTTTTACCACCCCAACAGACAGATGGTACGGAAACAGAATCGGAGACGGAATCAGAGACGAAAACAGAATATCCCTACGGAAACAGAATGTTAGAATTAGGTATACACTAGTAATGGGCCTTTACCACCATAATAGACGGTACCACGTAGAAACAGACAGGTGTTACCACCTAACAGAAACAGACGGTACTAACAGAAACAGACAGAACTAAGTGTACCCCAAGTCCTACCCCCAAGCGATCGGCTCCCTAATAAATAAATACCATGTGTCGGCCCCACAGTAGGGTGTATCACTCCCTAAAGTGGCCACCTATTGGCACAGACCTATTTACAGATGTCACGGTGTCTTACATCCTCAGAGCAGACCGGATCCATGCACGCACATGATCCGGTTGGAATGCGCCATCAACACCCCTCGCCATTATCAGAATGAACCGCTTAGAATTAGTTCAGTAAGCATGCCCGGACCCCTACATAGTGTGGGGTCAAAGTTTTGATACCAGAAAGGGTTACTGACTAATATGGGTCCCAAACAACAGATGACACAAGTATTTCCCCTCCTAACCTTGTGTCCCCAAACTAGCAGATTTTAGATTAACTTGTTTACTAGTTTCAGACAGAGTTCAGATTACCAGTTCACAGATCAGACAATCAAATTAACAAGTTTTCAGATTAACAGATCAGATATACGGATTTAACAGACTTACAGATTTTCTAACTTTGTATTGGGCCTACAGATTCACGAAACGGGTTTATTAGATTCATCAGTCCAATTGGTTTAACCCTATCCACCCAACACGTTTTTAGACACCACATTCCTCTTAAATTTGCATTAATTAAATATTAATGCATAGACCTCTCACATTATGTCGGTAGCTTGTGGCCGCTGGATGTGCCGGGCGGTTCCGGGCAGACTTCTGCCACAAGCCAGACCTAACCTCATGTCTAAGAATATTCTAATTATGCCTACGACCTCTCACATTAGACTGACAGTTTGCGGTTGCTGGTTAAGCTGGTTGGTTCCGGGCTGGCTTCTACCGCCAACAGAGTCTAACCTCGTGTCATAGCCAATTTATTCCAATATAGATTATACAGATATCAGACTAATTATGTCCATTTAACAGATTAAACTTCTTTACAGGTTATAGCTGATTAATCAAATTTCTATGTTTTACTCAATCTTAGATCGAGCCTACGGATTTTCATACCCAAATTACAATTATTTAGCTTTCAACAGATTAGCAGATTAGGCAATTCAACAGATAATAGATCTAGCAGATTAGGCGATTCAATAGATTAGCAGATTAGGCAATTCAACAGATTTAGCAGATTAGGCAATTCAACAGATTGGCAGAGCAGATAACAGATTTAGCAGATAACAGATTTAGAAGATTAGGCAATTCAGCAAATTAGGGAATTTAACAGATTGGCAGAGCAGATAACAGATTTTGCAGATAATAGATTCAACAGATTTAAATTTTCTTAAAAATCTATTTACATATCTTACCTAATCATAAATTAAGCCTAAACTTACATGCCTAAATCATGGTCATAATTCATAATACAACATATGCCCAAATTTTAGTTAAACTTTGCACGGTACAGAATATTTTCTAAAAGCCCAAAGCATGATATACCATATGAATTATGCCGAATTATAGCCTTTAATGCCAAATATCCAAAAATCCACTTTTAGGCGTATTCACATTGATAGTTATCCTATTATAATATAGGTCTCTACGCCTAAGTCACATATTCCTTTTTCAAGTCATGAATCGTTAAAAATTTACCCCAAAAGTCTAGAACTTTAAATTATAACATCTCAAAATCAGATCTTAATTTTTATATGCATTATGTCCCCAAGTTTCAAATCACATGTTATCATACAATGACTCCTCTTCTTCCAAATTACAGAGTATACACAGATCTAGATCTAATTTACAACATATGTCCGTTTCTCAAATCAGTCAAAGATCAGTCTTGTCCAATTATGCATTATCCATTATTTGTCCCAAAATTTAGCATTCATGCATTAATCTCTTATGAGATTTGGCGCAGGCTCGTGGTAGCCTGGCTATAAACAGAAAGGAAGAAAAGAGGGAACAGATACAGAACAATCCAGATAGATCCACAAAAAAGTATGCATAACCTCAGATCCAGATTCACAAAAATGTCAAGATAATTATTAAATTTCATATCTGAAAATAACTGTACTCACGATTGAAAAGGTAAATCTTGATTTCTGGGATCTGTATTCTGACACTGAATAGCGCTCCTTTGGCGTAGACTATCGATTAGATTTGATTCTCTTTTAATTCTATTTAGATTGGAAGAAGATGCATTAATCCTAGTTTTGATTCCAGCAGAGTAGCGACGCCATTTTTATTTTTAATTAGAATAGAGGCAGAGTATAGGCAGAATGAAACTGTGTGGAGAGAAAGCTAGGCTTGAGGGTGTTTAAATAGCATAGGGGTCACGAATCTGGTCAGAACGGGCGTCTAAATACAGAAAAATGCATCTGTCCACGGATCTGGAAATAGGGGGGAGGTCGACCCTCAGGTCGACCCTTGTGTCGACATGTTTACCCAGGTCGACCCCCAGGTTGACCCTAGTGTCGACCTGGGTCCTGGGCAGGAATTTTCTCGCCCTGCCCCGGTGTCTGTTTTGAATTTCGAAATCTGAATTTTGAATTTCGGCTGATTTTTACTGAAAATTCTGAAGGCCATATCTTCTTCATACGGAGTCCGATTTACGCAAACTTGGACTCTATTACAAGCAGAATTTCGAGACGAACGCAATGGCGTAACCCGCTTCCCTTAATTATTTTGTTACAATTTAATTATTCTCTGATTTGTTACTCTTATGTTCATAGAAAATATGGGGTGTTACAGGTTTATTTAGCGATGTATTTTTGAATGAGGTGCTCTAGTAGTGTTCTCAACTAAGGCGGATGGTCCACTTCGCATATGCGTGGATTTTAGAGAATTAAACAAGCTGACTAAGAAAAATAGACATCCACTTCCAAGAATAGACGATTTGTTTGACCAGCTTGTAGGTGCGTCTGTTCCCCCCCAACTAGATTTGGCTACAGGGTTTCATCAGCTAAGAGAAGCTGAGGACAGTATAGACAAGACTGCTTTTAGGACCCCTGACAGTTTCTTTGAGTAGCTCGTCATGCCTTTCGGTTTGACGAATGCACCTGCTTATTTTGATTGACTTGATGAGTTGTGTGTTTAGGGAGTTCCTTAATAATTTGTAGTAGTCTTCATGAACGATATCTTAATTTTCTCAAAGAACGAGGAAGAACATGCTTTGCATTTAAGAGAAGTCATGGATAAACTTCGAGCACATCAACTTAAGGCGAAGTTCTCCAAAATGTCATTTTTGGGGAGAAGAAGTAAGGTTTCTAGGACATGTAGTGTCCAAAGAAGGGATAGCAGTAGATCCGGCAAAAGTAGTTGCGATGCAAGACTGGAAGGTCCCAAGGAATGCAACAGAAGTAAGAAGCTTTCTTGGACTAGCGGGTTAATATAGGAAGTTTATTAAGAACTTTGCGAAGGTATTAGCCCCACTTACTGGATTAACGAAGAAGAATCTAACCTTTGCTCAGGATATTGATTGATATGTCGCTTTCCAACGATCGAAGAGGGCTCTTACAACGGCCCCAGTTTGACTTTTACCTTACGGTAGTAAAAGGTTTACGGTATACGCGGATGCATGTGGCACGGGACTAGGTGAAATTTTGATGTAAGAAGGAGGGGTAAGGTCGTAGCGGATGCCTTAAGAAGAAAAAGGTTGACTTCAAGTCCTCTTTAAGTGGAAAGTAAAAGTTCGGAATACATATCAACCTTTGATTTTAAAACCTTCGGTTAAGTTAGTAGTTGGCATCGCTAGGAGTAAGACCTACGCTTTTGGATCAAATAGGGGTTTCACAAAGAAAATACTCTCAGATAGTTGATGCAATGGATAAGTTAAGAAGAGACCTATAATCACCTTAATAACTACACTTGGTAACATGGTTAGCATCTGTTTATTTTCAAGAGATAGTTCTTCCACAAGGAATACCCTCTAGTGAATTTTGGAAGACCTTTTGGAAGATCCTTTGAGGAAATGTTAGCATGACACACCAGGAGTAGTAGTCCCGAGTATACTAGAAGGAGAAGAGGTGGAACGAGAGGCATGGTGAAATGAGTTCCAACTCATATTTTGGAAAAAAAATTAAGAAGCTATGCAATCGTGAAGTTAAGACAGTCAGAGCAGAATGGGGTGAAGCTCAAGAAGATGCGATTTAGAAGGCTGAAACTAGATACGCGCATCATACCCTTTTTGAGGGTATATCCTTGATCTCTCTTTTTCTGTAAAGATTTATTTGCATGCTAGTCTTTATCTTTTAAGTATATGCTCTAGGTCCTATCCTCGATCCTTAGGTAGAAGCCAATGGATGTAAACATGTGTTTGAGACATGTTATGTTTGGTGGATGCAAGTGGATGTAAGTGTTTGCTAGTGGCTGCGCGTGGATGCGTATACACACACATTAGGCACTAGATCGGCTCCGTCACTTCCATATTGAATGTGCATGAGTGGATTTATATATATATGGATTGAAACTTGATGTGTTATCATATGGATGTCGCATTTGTATGAATGGTTGTGCGCTCATGTAGAGGTTATAAGGTACAATTAGGAATAATTACATACACGATGGACTCATGGCACTGACATAATTTGCATTAAGGAGGTCAACTGAATCAGTAGACCGCCTGATTTTGCATTAGATACGGACATGTACACACACCCTTGCATATGTTCATAAAGCATTAGAATCCTTTTTAAGGACAATGGATGCCTGTGATTGAATGGTTGAGTAGATGAATGTTGGATGGTAGGAGATACATTCTTCTTAACTTAGAGATTTCGGGACGAAATCCTTTAAGTAGGGGGAATGTAACACCCCGTAATTTTAATGGGACATAAGAGATAAGTAAAGAATAATTAATTATTAAAAGAAGAATTGGACGAAATGAGTTATGCCATTGCGTTCGTCTCGGAATTTTGCTTGAGATAGAGTTCGAGTTTGCGTGAATCGGACTCCGTATGAAGAAGTTATGGAGTTCAGAAGATTTCAAGTTTAAACAGAAATTAAATTAAAATAGTAATTAAAAAATAAAACAGTTCGAAATTCGAAATTCAGTCAGAGCAGGCTGAGCGAGAAATTTCCTGCTCAGAGGTGTCGACCCCCCTATAGGGGAGTCGACATAGGTGTCGACCACCCTGTAGGGAGTCGGCCCCTTTTGAGATCCAGACCCAGTGACGAATTTTGATAGTCGTGAGCTGATGTGGCCATCTCTGATTGGCCAATGACTAATTTCTGAGGTATTATGGCATATATGTCATTCTACGATGGGATGGATGACACATCTCCTTGGTTTGATAGCTCTGATTTCTCCTAAACTAATTTAAAGGCAAGAATTAATTCTAGACATCTATATATACGTAGCCAAGCCTAGACCTTAACCTCATAACCCTAAGACTATGGTGCCGTCATGCTGTTCGTCTACAAACCGGCCTAGCCTCCATTCATCTACCCCAAACTAGAGAATCAAATTCAAACTAGGAATCAATCAGAGGAACTAGAGAATCAAACGTCTACATCAAAGGATAACTTTTCAAGTTCAGAAATCAGATCCCAGAAATGAAGATCTGTCCTTTTTCTGTAAGTACAGTTATTGTTTAGATGTGAACACCTAATAAGAAATCGTGACTGTAATAACTGGATCTAGAACTATGCCTAATTCTATTAGTGCCTATCCTTTTGTGAAAATCCTGAATTGCTTATGCCTGTGACTGACATAGTAAAGCCTATTATGCCTCTTGGATTGTTGTGACTGACATAGTAAAGCCTATCATGCCTCTTGGACTGTTGTGACTGACATAGTAAAACCTATCATGCCTATGATACTATTGGGACTGATACCATTGAACCTATCATGTTGTATCAAATTTGTGGTTCTTTTATGTATGTGAATTACAAGATAAGTTATGTTCATACATGCTTACATGTTTAGATCCAGGCTAGTACCCATGTTTAAGACCTATATAAGTTCATGCTTATACAATTAGATCTATGCTAGTTCGCATGTTAATTGGATCTAATTTAAATGTAAGATCACGTTTATGTGCCTAATTAAGTTTATGTCGTTCTATCCCAAATTTATACTACGCATGTTGATCTATATTGTTTATGCCCGTTGGAATGTTACAGGTCCCTTTCTTTTCCCTTTTGTTCATAAGTTAGGCTAATTTGCGAGCCTAGCATTCTATGTGAATTATGCGAACGAACAACGGGGGAGACGTTGGGGAAAAATATTAAACTACGCGCTATTGGCATAGATTGGCTCATAATCATGTAAATGATTAGCAGCATGAAATGGTAGAATTTGTACACCTAGAATTATGGACATAATTTACAGGGTAAATGGGGAATGACTTGAATTGACAACAGTTGTGGATAATTTACATATGAACATAAATTGTAAATATGTAAATTAATTAAAAGATGAATATGCCTAACCCGAGGTTAGATTGAGTTATGGTGTAAGACTGCCCGGAACTGCCCGGCACATCTAGCAACCGCAACAATATAGATCTAATGTGAGAGGTTAGCGCATTAAGCCCAAAAACCCGAGCTTAGATTGAGTTGCGGTGTAAGACTGCCCGGAACCGCTCGGCACATCCAACGACCGCAACAATATAGATCTAATGTGATAGGTTGGTGCTTTAATGAATGAATTAAAGCTAAGAAACAGAGAGGCTAAGAGTGGTAGGGTTAAGTTAATTAAGGCAACACTTAACCAATGTAACATGACAAGGGGGTAGGGTTAAGTTAACACAAGAGGGCAACACTTAACCAATATAACATGGCATGTGATAAGATTAAGTTAACACAAGAAGGCAACACTTAACCAATATAAAATGACAAGGGGTAGGGTTAAGTTAACACAAGAGGGCAACACTTAACCAATATAACATGATGTGTGATAGGGTTAAGTAACACAAGAAGGCAACACTTAACCAACGTAACATGACAAGTGGTAGGGTTAGGTTAACACTTAACCAATGAACGAGTGGGGTTAAGTTAATGAGAAACACTTAACCAATATAACATGATGAACAAATGTGGCTAAGCTAAGGGGAAACACTTAAGCAAATACAACATGACGAATGAGAAGGGTTAAGTTAATAAGAAATACTTAACCAACATGACATGGCGTGTGGATGGGTTAAGTTAACTTGAATGGGTGGATAACACTTAGCCAATTTGGGGGGTATACAAATAGACCCTAGAAAACCCTAGTAACGGGGACCCATTTCAGCAGTTACTCACATAGATGTATCACGGTACCCTGAACTAGGCAGGGTGGGGCACAATTACTGGGTTGATTATAAGCTGTCAAAATAGCGGCATGGGGTGCAACAATGTAGTTCCGACGGAGTATGGGCGTGCACGTGCTCCAGAGTGGAAAAGCATGCACTGGGCATCAGTAGTATACACTGTGCATCTTGAATCGTGTCGGGTCGCTATCATAGGGATTGATACACCTTATGGTGGGACCAGCACAGGGTATCTACACGCAAGAGAGGGCCGGTTGACACAGACACAAGAAAAATTAATACAAGTAGGGAGCCGAATCGATAGGGTAGTAAGGGTACATCTAACATCTTTATGGCAATTGGGCTGATTGAGGTAAGATCCTCATTCTAGATGTACACCTGTAGGCTACCACAATTGCGGGGTTGGGATCACCTTATTATATAACGTAGGATACTAGTTGGGACACTAGTAGGGGATACAGATCCTTTTTCACAGGATACTAGTTGAGACACTAGTAGGGGATACAGATCCTTTTTCACAGTATACTAGTTGGGACACTAGTAGGGGATATAGACTGTTCCATAAAAGACACTAGTTAGGATGCAAGTTGGGTGGTGCAGAGAAAAGAAATCAGAGAAAGAACCAAAGCGCATTCAGTGTATCTTACTTTGTCATATCTAGCGATCATCATTTGTTGTCTTGCTATGGTTATCATCATGGTTATGTTTGGTATTCAGTTTATTCATGTCATGACCCTTTTACCTGTTTACATGCTAAATAATCACTGGACTTACCAGGCTTATGTCTGACCCGTTTACTTTCACCTTCTTTTCTTCCGTTTCCCCTCCAGGTTCACAAGGAGGGAACATTACCACTTAGCTCGGTTTTCTTTCCAAGCTCGAAGATAGTCGATGTATTGCTTTGGACTCTCTTTTCCACTGCTATGGCTGGCTCATGCTTTATTGAGAATATCATTGTCATTTCATGCTTCTTTATTTTGTTAAACAAAACGGATGCTTTGTTGTAATGGGTATTGGAAAACAATCTTTGTACAAGCTGTTTTATCAAGCTGCTGTTTATCAATAAAGTAAAGTTTTATTTATTTTCCGCTGTTTATTTTTTTTATGTTTTGTAATTTATCTGTTCTATACACTCATGACGCTCCACTGAAGTTAACGCACTCCCTTTGTGAGTGACCTTAACAGAGGTGGGGTGTTACAGCAGTCAACTCAATCAAGTAAGTTTAGAGCTTCAAACGGTAAAAATTTGATTTTTTTTGTGGAAAAGCTGAAGTAGACAACAATTGTTGTTGATTACGATTTTCAGATTAGGGATGACTACGTGATTAGTTCGGTAAATAATGGTTGAGCGAGAGATTAGAATGGAGAGGTAATGTGGTATTAGGAAGCATACAAAATTTAATGAGTTTTATTTTTTTTAATTGCGGTATTAGGAAGATGATATTGGCATGCCCTTAGCACCACACCAAGATTATATCAAATTTGGGCTATCAAACCACGTCAAAATAGAGATTTTACCCTAAAGAGGGTCAACCACACCTATCGAGTGGTCGACAGTTTTGGTTTAGCGCTCTTTGAAATCAGTCGACCTGTGAACCCCACACCAATTATGTTAATTTATTTATTTTCGTTCCATATTTGTTTGTAATTTCTTCATATAGACTTAATCCTCCAAGCTCCAAATATGAAAGTTACTCAAAATTTCACCACAAATGCAATAGAGCAAGTTTTTTGATTAAATTTCATCGTTTGCACATATTTTATATTTAACTAATTAATGAAAGTAATTAATGCAAAAATTGCAGGGTGTTGCACTGCCTGTAGAGGAGGTGTCATGCATAGCCCTTGTGAGGTAGTGTAGTGCACTACTCGGTAAGGATAATGCAAGTGCACTGCCTTTGTAAGGAAGTGCTCACACACTGCCTTAACAAGGTAGTGCGCAGAAACACTACCTTGAACAAGGCAGTGCGGCAGTGCCTTTTTCAAGGTAAAGACAAGGCAGGGCAGTGCAGGCACAACTTATATAAGGCAGTGCCCGAACACTATTGTGCATGCACAACAACACTGATAATCGACTTCAAAAAGGATGGAGTTTTAACTATTCAACGTGAGGTTTAGGTTGATTGTCTTACGTTCTAATTTTGCTATGTTATCTAATTTTGATGATTTTTTTAATTTACTCTAATCTACTTGAGTTAATGAATTAGTTTTCAAAACTTCCCATTTCTAACTTTTATTAACCATCATAATATGATTGTTATCTGAATTTACATTTTCGCCTGTATTCCAACATACTTAACATTATTAGCAAGTTTAATTATCTCATAGTATCAAAACCTCATCAAATATGAAAATTTTCATCTGTCATTTAATGTTAATTATAACAGTTTAAATCATGCATCTAAATTGCTAACTATTTCAACTTTCTGTATCGAATTACTACAATCCTCATATGCTTGCTATCATACTAAAAATCACATCTTTAACAATATTGTTCCGTATAAACTTCGTACATATGTTTATTTATAATAACGTAAACCATACCGAATATAACTAAGCAATAATTGGCTTTGGATGCTTACTGACTACATTAAACATTTACATTTTCATATATATTTCATATACACTTCACAAACGTGTTTATTTATGATAAAATAAATCATATCAAGTATTGATTTTAGATACTTATTAACTTCAACTTATGCTAAATTTTCACAATAAATCAAGCACTAGATATTTTACCCTTCATAGAAAATAAAAATCTAGCCCAAATCTAGTTTTACTTCTATATATTTAATTTATTTAACATTTTATATCGGAACATACATTTGTATGTAACTAGAGCTTCAAGTTTAGTATCCACTCACATAGCAACCATTAGCAACACCAAAAGCATGAAAAACCCTTCATCTAACCCTTTTTCTTTTCATGATCGAAAATCAAATTACTTCCAAATGCTCCACTATAAATTAATATTGTAAAGTAATGCAGGAGAAGAATCTAGGTGATTTTAGTTTGATTTTATAAAATTTATTTCATATGCTTTAGTTGGTTCTATGCTTCATGCTTTGATTTTGGAAGGAAGGAAGAAAGATAAAAGGGGAGCAGGATGTTAAATGAATTGGGAAAGGAGAGAGGTATTGCATTGAAAAGAAAGAAAATGGGTCGTGAGCCCAACTTCTTTATCTTTAATCAACAACAAACTCTTCTCCTTCATAACTCAAAACCTACTGTTTCAAACATATCAATATTTATATTCAAAAAGATCAAAAAATGTCAATCTCGGCCCAATGGAAGTGATCTCAAGCATCAGTCACATTGTATGCAAAAGTTAGCATTTTGGTTATTCATCAATCAACTTCCATTATACTATTAAAAGTCTTTTATCCCAGACATGCTAATATTGCGGAAACACCATTTTGACACAATAAAAGCGGCCTCAAGTACCAAATCAATTGTATTCAAAACCATTTTTCTTGAGTTATTGATTATATTAACTTATAAATATTTAAGTAAATCTTTTAAATATTTTAACTGTCGAAAATACAGTTTTTGTAATAACGAATATTGTTTTGTTTGTAATAAAAGTGTTTATCTAATATATATTTGTTATATAGTGATATAATCAATTATGCAATTAATTTAATGTATAAATTGGAGAACCCTTAAGCAAGATATTGTGTGATGGTAGTTGCAAAATTTTGTAATCATTAGAAATTTATTAACTTATTATTTTATGTATTCCTACTTAAGATATTTCGAGAAAGGATATCCATATATCCTGTTATGTAACAATAGTCGGAACAAAGCCCCCCTCCTCCTGCATAGGGCGCACGCATTTGAGTTGGCAGGCACATCCTTGTAACAAAATGCCCTACCAACTCATATTTGTACTCCACTCTTTCAATTTATTTTGTGATGTAGGACTATTTATTCAAACCGTCATTCATACCTTAACAACATGCGAGACAATCCTAACTGTCTCCCACTTGGCTCACATCCTACGAGTATCTTTTGAGAGCACTGCCCTGCCTGCATGACCCAGTTCATAACCTTTGGCTCTGATACCACTATTATGCAATGATGGTCAGAAAAAAGCCCCGTTCCTTCCACTCTTTCAATTTATTATGTGATGTGGGACTATTTGTTCAAACCGTCATTCCCACCTTAACAACATGCGAGACAATCCTAACATATCCCAGATATATTTTTAAGTTATATTAAGATTTAGTATTGAGCGAAATCTTCGTAGCCTTCAATGGGGACTAAGGTTTGCCGCCTCTTTGTCTAATTTTCTTTCGATTCCAACGTTCGACTTCATTCTTCTTTCTCATTCCCGATCCAGATCACGTCCCCTCCTTCATACCCCTAGCTTTTCCCTTGTGGTCTACGTTTGCTCTCTCTTCTTCCAACGGTTGTTCCTCTCTTTTATCTTTGTCTTTCGTTCTCTCAACAATTAACCATTAGCTCTATAGTTGATTTAACCATTGAGTTTACTTCGATAACTTCAGATCTGGTTTTCCTAGACAGTAGGTGTTCACTTTGGCGACGACTCCTCAATACCCCCGTCTTCATTGGTTTCGTTTGGTTCAGTGATGCTGCAAAAAGCATACCATTTTAGCCTTGTGGATCGTGCAAACGACGTGTTGGAGATTCATTGTTTTCTTATCTATTTGTTAATAAGGTAAGTTGGGGTCCTGTTGGCTGTGTGTTGGTAGTCTTTGCTTATTGTATTTGATTTCTTATGTCTGTAGTTGTTTCGTGGTGTATAGTCTTGGTCTGATTGATTATGGAGCTTCATTTTTGTCTGTTTGAGTTGGCGTCTGGTTGATTATCTTGGTGTTAGCACCTCTTGTTGTTGGTAGTTAGTATGAGTCTTGATGGGTATATTCTACGGTATTTCCTCACTTTGTACATGAGTGTGTGGATGACGTGGAAGTGAGAATTTTGGCTTATCTGTTGCATCTTTTCCTTTCAGTGCATTCCTCTTATTGATGTAGAATTCTAGGTTGCTTTATAGACAGTGTAGCATTTGGTATTCTACTTCTTCATCGGGCTGTGTTGGTAATAGTTGGAGGTGAGTATGGTGGTGGTGAGCAGTGTGGAAGTGTTAGTACCGTGGAAGCAAGTTTGGTGGTGGCGAGTTGAGGAGGTGAACTTTGTTGTGGCTAGTTGCCTGTGCGGTTTTGTTACTGGTTAAGTCAAGTTCAAGCTTGTGCCTCGAGTGCTTGTTTGTGCTAATTCAGCTTGTTAATTGATAGTGTTTGTGGGGCTGCTTGCAGTCTATATTTTAGGGTATGCTCTTGTAACCTATTGTAGATCTTTGTTGCATTGTGTTACCTTTGAGTAGTGTAACTTTAGCCTGTCTAGTTTGCGATGTACAATACTTGATTATCACCCTGCATGGTGATTAAATCTGTCAGTTTTTGCTTGTAGCTAGGAATATGAAAATGTCTATATCAAATAGGAAATTTACCCATCTCTTAGATTATTATGCACTAAATATTATTTGTGATAATGAAACAGTGTTCAAGACCACTATGAAACCATTTTCCATTGCCAAAAAAAGATTTAGTATTGAGGCCTTTTTGGTTACTCTTGCTAACATTGAGAAAACATGGTATCAAATTTATTAAAATTATTATTAAAAAAATTATTTTAGTTTTAACATATTATCTTTATTGTTAGTTGTGAACTACCACAAATGCCCATTGATCGTATTATAACTTAAAATGTGGACCTGATTACTTTAAATTCAAGATTTCCATCTACAAATATTACAAGTCTCAAGTCACTTAATTATAGGATCTATTAAATAATTTTTCTTTATAAATTCAAAACTTCCTTATACCAATATTACTAGATTTTAATACCAATTAAAAATAATATTTAGCAAACAAGCTTCTTTTACAAATTAATAGAAACAAGATGTAAACTAACACCAACTTAAATATTGCAGCTAAGTAATAAAAATTCAGAATATATACACATATGATTTCAACAAAAAATATGATTTAACTTCTATGCAAATCATTTCTTTTTATTATGTTAAACATAATTAATTTATAGAATAAACACAATCCATGCATATTTTGCAAATTAATTTGTAAAAAAAAATATGCATGTCATCATCATGTGTGAAACGCATATCGTAAAGCTTGTTAATATTTCACTTAAATTTATGGTTCTAGATCTAAATTTAAACCATTTTACTTGGTAAACGAATTATATTTTGGAAAGAACTTTAAATAATTTGTTTAATTAAAATTTGAAGTTAAATTAATATGACATATATATTTTAAAGCAATTTTGGACAACGATGTGCATATAAAGAGGCAAGTCTGCCAGTTGCACTATAAGTTCATGCTGTTGTGAACGTACTCGTAGGGTTGTATATCGGACATGACAGTCCGTTGTCCGGTTCAGTCCGAAGCAATAAGGTGTCTGGTCCGTGTTCGTCCGATTCTCTTATAGGACAGAGCTTGGACACACTAGGGTGCAGTATGATCCAAAATGTTCGATGTTTTTCTATTGTCCGAATGTTGTCTGTCCGTTGTCTGGCTCATATAACAGTGTTCGAACTTAATGCTTGTTCGGTCCAGTCTCTTATAGGACAGAGTAGAGCCGGCTTTGGCCCAGTGCAGACTGGCCCATCGCACTGGGCATGAAAATCCTGGGGAGATCAATCCATCGTCACTCATCTGACAAAAACTGGAAAAAACAAATGCATATCACTATGCGAATTCCGAACAGCGAACAGATCAATCTCGCACTGGACGTAGGTGCTTTATGGAAGAAGAGAAAATCATAAATCAAGGAAGAAGGGCATTATTGAAAATTTTTGTGGAGAAAATCATAAATCAATCTCGCGCAGGTTGATTTCTTCAGAGGCTGAAGTAAGAAACCCTAATTCCTAAATGATCTATTTTTTATGCGTTGATCTATTTTGGTTGACGCAAATTGGGTGCGACCTAGAATTGCGAAATTGCTGATCAAATCATATTTCTTTATTTTTGATTTTGGTTCACCACTGCAAATGCGGTTTCATTTTAGCAATACTGTTACTTTTTACCTCCAGTTTCAAATAGCGTCAAAATAACAATTGCATTGTATTGCGTCCACAACTTTTGATGCCGTCTGAAATAAGAAGCATCAAATTGATTTTTTGAGCATTTTAGTTAGAAATTTTAGAGAAGATACAATAAACTGACTTTCCTGTTGTTGTTTTTTTGTTCAACAAATTGATTTGAAATTTGCTGTATATATTTGTACTCAAAGTTCATAGAAGATCGAAACATGTGTTGTTTACTATAGAAAATTAACAATAAGAAATGATGAAATTATTTAGATTTTCCTCTACTACATTAAAAAAAATTGATTTTTTTTTTTTTTTAGTTTGAAATTTGGGGATGTTATAATACACTTATTTGATTATGGTTTTTCTGTTCAATAAATTGAATTGAAATTTGCTATACATATTTTACTCAAATTTAATAAAAGATGGGAAACGTGTGTTCTTTGCTATATAAAATTAATAGTAGGAAACACTACAACAAAATTAGTCAATGGTTGCTATGAGTGGTTGCGTTTGTTACTAAGAGCAACTAATAATATATCCCCTGTTGTAAACGTAACCAAACATTTACCGCCCATCCGGCCTTAAAATTTTCACGGCTCCCAAAAAATGTAGTTCATCTCGGTTCTATCTTATTTTCCTCCATGATTGATACTCTGTAAAAATTTAACTTTCTTTTATTTCTCTTCGATACCCAGTATTATTTTTGCCTTTTGAACTTCAGTGGAGTTCACCCCATCCTCCGATTCTTCTGTTAACAAGATCGCGCAAGCCTTCTTAGCCTTAGTCAAGTATTTTCATCATATACCACAATTAATTGCTCGAGATTTCTACATAAACCCTAAATAGGATTTCAACCCGATCTACTGTTTCTATCTAATTTTGTAATTTGCTTAAATTTTGTGCAAATATGGTTTATACAGCATAGCTTTTCAAGGGTTTGAGTCAGAAGGGGATTTGAATGGTGCATTGAGGCTACACCTATCCGTGTCTGGTAGGATAAAACCAGAACAAGTTGACAGCGGATAATAAGAAGTGGAAGAAGAAGTTTCAATCAATGTCTATTAGGAACCAAATTCAAACTACCAAGCATTTGCTGGATCGCAAGGTATTGATTTTTGACAAATTCATAATTTTATTTTTGATTATAATGCCTAATAAGTTTGTGTATTCTGTGTTAGAGCTTACGACAGAGGCTTAATTGTAGTTCTTATAATTGGAAATAATAAAGATATGTTTATGGCATAGTTCAATTTTTAGCTGTGACGTCTATTGACTTCAATTTTTCTTTTCAATTTGCCAAGATGTTGCCTTCCGAAATCGGGGCAGCTCAAGACATAAACTGGGAGAGCTCATGAAGCAACTTGGGCTTCAGTCTCGATTGGGGAAGAATGGAAAAGGCTGTTCAGAGAGAAAAATATATTTCTTTTATCTTTTTTTGGGCAAGAGTTATAAGCACACATTTATGATGAAAACCAACTATACGTTAGTGATACACTTTGAGTGTTATTTTATCTATTCTGACTAGATGTTTAATGTTTAGAAGAGGTGGAAAATTTGGAGGATGACAAGACATCTGGAGGAGCAACAACTTACATACTCGAATGAGATTTTAGATGAGCTACCTTAGGTTCCTCCTGAAAGCTCTTACAACATCTCCTCAATTACGGAAATAGGCATAGCCTGGCTTTGTCTTAGCAGTTTGTCCAGGATGTGTTGATGCATGCTGAATTATTCTTTTCCCACTTGTAAATTAATAATATACGATTCATTTTTACTACATCTAGTTTCAGAAACTACCGTTTACTATGTATTAATACAAGGGTGAGAAAACTTAATTTGAGATATAATTAATATGGATGGATGAGCAAGCTTTGCTTGAAACAGGTCAGTTCTTATTACATACGAGTGGAAACACGTGCGATGCACGGAAGCATAGACTTTTAAGTGTTTTAGTTTGCATGCATCAATAAGCGGTGAGAGCATATTATATAGTAGCAAGATATGTAACGTAAGTGAGATATGTGTGTGTTAGGATTCTACTGTATAAACTAAGTTTTGCAGCAAGAAGTAAATAATGCATGTATAGCAAGTAGGGACAGGATGTTGTACATCATCTTATGGTTGCACAACCACACTTTAGTTTTATAAAATAGTCAATTCCTCTGTGAGATCTAAGACGTCAAAAAGTTCAGATTACTTGAAATAGCTAGTAGGAGGCCTACGGGTAGTACAATGTATCAAAAATATGACATAGTTTGGTAATGATGTCTACTTACTGAGAAAGTGCGTATCCGTTAGTAACCGTGGAGCATAGAATAACAAATTCGGTGAAGGCAACTATGAAAAAATTGATGTAATGTAACCATGGAACTTGTTTATCTTTTAAAATGAAGTGGTTGGTGGGTCACTAAGTTTATGCTTTACCAATAACAATATTACAATATTTTTTGGTGTTTAGTTTGTTAAAACTTTAAGTTTAAACTCCAAATTATTATCCTTCCATATACAGACAATTTATGAAGAATAAGGTCTTTAGCAATTATGCAGATGAACTTATTAAAAATAGAAATTTTACTGCAAGTATCTTTATCTTATAATTAATTAGTGCCACAATTACTCAGTAGCAAAAAATTAATAGTGATGAAGACTGTTGAAAGCTTGCCAAATGCATGCTTGATGCTTCTATTTGATTTATTCAAAATATTGGTTGCATCAAAACCAACGTTGTCACATGATTTTCTGGGAATAAACTACACAACCGAGTGGCTTCTATTTAAAACATGCATAGGAAATACTCATTTGTTTCACTTTTTCTTCATTTCATTATATGAGAATGAAATATAACTTAGGATGAAGAAAAAAGAGCAATATGAAACAATTCATGTCAGCTGAGTGCACATGACGTATATAAAACAGTAATCGTTCTTATTTTTTTCTAATTTAAAATTTTGTACTAACTTCCAATATAGACAGTTGAATTTGGAATGCAGATATTTTGGTTGGAATAATAAACATGTCGTGAGAAATATGTGCTTAATGGACAAATATGAGATAAAGCCAAAGCTTAACCCTTATAATACCAGTTAAAATAGGAAAATGTGTATGTTAAATATTATGAACCATGCACTGCAAAATTTTAATGTTTTACAATTCAATCACCTTTACATACTACCATAAGGGGATGAAAAAATATAGGTTGCTAAAATTACACATTTCCAGCAGACACATTAATTTCACAAATGGGGGAAAAAGAAAAAAAGAAATAAAAATTCACCAGCAAAATCTAATTTCCATGTTCCCAATCAATAACAGCTCTATGTATTGAGACTTTAAGACCTTTGGATGATGCGTGTTTCTAAAATGTTACTCCACATGCCTGTATGTATGATAACATCCTAATAGACATTTTCAATAATACACAATTCCCATAAGGGCTATCATTTAGTGGAAGATGGCTCGTTAGAGATGCAGCCATCCAATATTTCTACCTTCCTTTTGTCTGCTAACTCATAAAATTGAAGGTCCGGCCTACTTAATTAGATTTCTAATGCATGTCGTTCTTCCCTATCACACAACACCACTCACGCTAAATTAGTCATAGAGTTATACACAAAATTGAAGAATGATGAACAACAGTGGTAAACAAAAACCGCTTTCATTATAATTAAGACATAATTAGTATATAAAAGACATAATCTCAAAAATAAATTGGACAAAAGGTCGATGATATTTTAGGAAGCAAAATGAACATGTATATAGTAGTCATATGTTGAGTCGGTTGAAACAAATCAATATTGGAAATAAAACATTATCATCTATAACACCAGAACCTGCTGACCTGCGACTGCAGAAACTATCCATCTATGAAGCTAACTGGGTGAAGATTGGCGATCAAAATTACATGCTAAATAGGTAATGGACTGAAGCTTTGAAGCATGACTTCGAGTTGAACTAAACTAACCAAATATTTAATACACTGAAGCTTGAAGCAGAGACAACAGGAATGAAATGAAGGTAAAATCAAACCAAATAGCGCAAAGCTTTGATCTGAAACTTTATATGTTGACTGAACATATACCATTTTATCCCATACAACTTGAGAAAACCTAAACCAAGTAAAAGCTACAAACGTAACCACGATGCAGCGGAACATGAAGCAAATATTATTGACGTATCTCCCAACTTAGTCATGCACAAAGTCCAGTCTTCAAGTATACTTCAACTGCTACTTGGTAAACTGCAAAATCCGAAAGATGAATCTTAGTTTCAACAAAAGAAGAAGAAAAAGAAACAAAACTTTAAGCCATCTGCTTGCAATCCATTTCAAGATTTGCCATCTAGTTAGCGTTGGCTAGTTAAACCAAATATATATCTAAAATAAAAGCATTCTATGTACAACGTACATAATTTGAAATAGACCGAAGTACATACAATGAAGAAACCTGGCAATAAAAATACTAATTCACACACAATAATTCATGTCATTGTATAGAATTTTAGGCAAAAGATATGATATTCGAATGGCATAAGTTCAATGGAGAAACTTGGTATAAAGGCATTGCCGAAAATTTGCATTACCTTCTAATTGCATGGCCTCCACATATGTCTACCCTTCTATCAATCAACTCTCTCATATGGTCTAAAGCTGTAGCAAACCCTCCCAATTGCAAGTACTTAATATATGTCTACCCTTCTATCAATCCAATCTCAAGTGAGAACACATAAAGCTTTATCAGTATCACAATTTTGAAATTACATGAATATATTATTTTATAGTGTCACTGATAGTACTGGAATGAGAAATAAAACATTTAGTGGAGTGGATGTTCATAATGAGGAAATGGAAAAAATACACAGCAGAACATGCGTGGTTGCCATATACAACCCAAAAAACACAGAAAAAGTAGACAGTAAAACATACGTAGTTGGTATATATTAATTGTTATCCTTTTTTTATGATTTCATTTACATCAGGCATTCATGGCTCCCAAAAAAGGACTAAGTGGGAGGATAAAGTAAATAAATGATTCATTTGCTGTATACGTTACTGTACCGGAAAAGGAAATAACATAGAATTAATTTATGTTGAATGAATGCATTAATTAATTATTAATTTGTAAAGATAATAAAGTATCCTTCCATATTTTTAATATACTTGTAAATCCACAATTTGAAATTACATGAATATATTATTTTATAGTGTCACTGACAGTACTGGAATGAGAAATAAAACATTTAATGGAGTGGACGTTGTTCGAAAGTTAATCATGGTAGCTGAATAAAAAAATTGGAAAGGAGGAGAGAAATACCTTTGGTAGGAATGGAGAAAACTATGCTTGAGAATTTAATTGAAGAATAAGATTGATTAGAGGATTAAGGAGAAAATTAAGCCTGCAAGCAACTGTTGGACGTGTAGATCGTGGGGTAAGCAAAACATTCAATATTTCAAATCTGAAATAAGCATATATGAAAAAATTAATTGTATATACTATATACAATTAATTTAAATTTATACATAAGTCATTCCTTATATATATATAGCGATTAAATAGCTTTACTTATAATATCAATTGGTAATATACTATATATGAATCATATGTAAGATAATGAATTTTAACAAAACATTCAATATTTCAAATCTGAAATAAGCATATATGAAAAAATTAATTGTATATACTATATACAATTAATTTAAATCCCTTTTACTTATAAAAGGGATGAATCATATGTAAGATAATGAATTTTAACAAAACATTCAATATTTCAAATCTGAAATAAGCATATATGAAAAAATTAATTGTATATACTATATACAATTAATTTTACTTGGCTGTAATTAACAATTATACATAAGTCATTCCTTATATATATAGCGATTAAATAGATTTACTTATAAAAGGGATGATGTGCGCTGATTTTGGTAAGCTAAGAATAAATGAAACGATGTGTGTACAAATCCAGGCCGTCCTTTGTCCAAACTAAGAATAAATCTCAGCCGCTCTTTGTCTCCATGTTTGTCTCCTGGTTTGTCTTAGGGGGCAATTTTATTATATAGATGACTTATTCACTTATTAGGTATGTGTAGTTCTAAGTTACTTTCAGTACACGCCAAGTCGAAGAATTAACATAAATGGTATTTTCTTGCTTATAAGTTGTCAAAAAGTCCATGTTGTTGCAAAATATTTTGTTTTGGATTTCTTGTATGGTTATTGAGAATGACTCATTTTGCACGCAAGTGTACTCCTTAAAGGAATCTTCCATTTAGGGCTGTCAACGGATACTTTTGGATACGGATAGTGTCATATCTGTATCCGCATCCGAAACCATTTTCGGATATCGGATATCCGTATCCGCGGATACGGACGGATATCGGATAATTATCCGCTCCGCCAACAATCGATAAATCAATGAATATAAATAAATTTTTTTAGCTTAATATTAATCTTTTTCAATCTAATTGATTACTAAATTGCTAAAAACAAATAAATATGATGATAATATATAATTTTGAGCAATTAACACGCGTTTAGTAGACTTTCAATTTTGCAAATTAATAAATTAGCATATTTAATTATGTTTAAAATACACATAATTTAAGCTATAATCGAAAAAAAAAGCGGACGGATAATTTTCGGATACGGATATGCCTATATCCGCATTCGTATCCGCTTCCCCGGATATCGGATATTTATCCGCTTTTCGGATACGGATGCAGACGGATTTCGGATATTTCGGATATCCATTGACAGCCCTACTTCCATTTAGATGATCGTACTAATAGCCTTATAATTATTGAATGTACTTGAAGAGAAACAAGTAACTCATATTATTAATTGACATACCGTATTGTAAAAGTTTGACGTCTCCTGTTGTCAGTGCCGGCCCAAGGAATATGTTGCCCAAGCCACATCTGAAATTTGTTGCCCTTCGCTGCATAAAATTTCAAAGTCTGTTTTATATTATAATTTTTAGCTATATCTTGCAACAATCATATAAAAACATCCACTTTGCATTCAAAAGGCTTTGCATGAATAGACTACAACATTCAGTAAAAAAAAAAAAAAAAAAACATAAACTAAACAACTTTTAAGATAAAGTCAACGCAGACTTTCTTAACATAATTGAAAGAAAAATGTTTTTCTTGCACTTTTCATAGCAATATTTTCAATCAAACTGATATAGCTAAGTTTCACTAAAAAACTCACTTTTAATTGAGATTATTGTTAGTCAATTCCATCATATTTGTAACATAACAGTTTGGAAATTTGCTTTCTGGTTCAATGTCTCATTAAAATTCCTTTGAATAACCCTTTTCACCTCAAATTTTGGTTCAACGCGAGTGTCCTTAACAAGTTCATTTGCATTTTTCAACATTTATTCAAACTCATGTTCTATAAAAATTTAGAAGAACCCAATAAGTAGTTTCATTCTTGCCCTTTTTTTTTTAATAAAAAAGGTACTTAAATTACAATAGAAGAGATACAAGAAGAGGAATAGCTGGTACAAAATACAACGCACACAAAACGAAAACAATACAACACTTCTACAAAACACCAGCCCATCCCCATCACAGCAAGACACTTAAGAAAAACAACGAAATACACACTGCAAATACTCAAACAAGACCAGGCAAAACAACGTGACATGACAGACCATATGCAAAGCTCCAAAACAGACAACATCAAAGACTTGATAAATGAAACCACCAGAAGATAAACCACCTACCAAAGCATTCCAGGCTTCCAACTCAACAAAAGAAGCATAGGAGACAGCAAACCCCATATAACAAGCAAAGCTTAATCCACCAAGAAGTCAGCATCTAAATTCAATTAGTTTTGTTTTCTATTTTCCAACCGTTTCTTATTGTCTTCTTTTATCATTTTAACTACCATTAAATAAAATATATAAGTGAATTATTTTACCATGAAGCCATTTAAAATAGAGCAATTTCATACGTTTTAAAATAGCTTACCAAATTTTAAAACTTAAATTACAAAAATAAATAAAACAAAAGTTTTTTCCAAATTAATCACCAGACAACCGCTTAACAAATCAACTTACAAATCGATGAATTAATCGATAAATCAAGTTAACCAACCAGTATATCATTTTTATCAGTTAATCAATCAATAGCTTACATGATACCCTGCAGAATAGCACTGCATCAGCCAGCAAGCACTGAAAACGGATCCACAACCACAAAACAGCAGACGCAGCAGTAGTCCTAACGACGATTGTAGAAACTCATGATTGCGACTCTAACCTAGGCATCTTGTTCAAGGATTGAGAAAAGCATCATTAAGAAATGAGAAGTGAAAGTTAGATTGAGGTCAGGGCTTCGTTTTGGAAACTGAAACTGGAATGGGGAAGTGCGCATGGGCTTTGATGCAAAAGAGAAATGCATACTGTTTTGTATATTTATTTATTTATTTATTTATTTTTTGCCCTGACCTGGTGGGTTGCCCAAGCCCATGGGCTTGGTGAGCTTCCCCCCAGGCCGGCTCTGCCTGTTGTGCCTGCATGTATTACTTGCAGAATGTTGGGTTTTGAACATGTCAACAATGGAAACTTTAAGCAATGGCTTCATGGTGCCATGCATCCAATGGGTTCTTTAACTTGGAAAATCAGCCTAAAGAATATTTTAGGAACTGCCATGGTGTGAGTATAATCTTTATCTATAACATCGAGTCATCAACCCGGGATAGGGAAATATATATAACAAAACTGATAATTGTCTTAGCGCCATGATAGCGGAGAAGGCCGTGAAGATGTTAAGGGGGAGGTGGAAATTGCTGAGGATGGGGCAGAGGAAGGAGTGCGTGGAGGTGTTGCCTTGTGTTGTAGTGGTTGCTTGTTTGTTGCATAATTTTTTAATTAAGTGTAATTAGACCGATGTGGCGGAGGAAGAGAAGAATGAGGTTGGGTTGGAGTTGGCATTTCATGATTTCGGTGGGAAGGAAGATGTTAAACGGGTAAGGATTAGGGATTTTCTTGTTAGTCAGATGAGCTAGGTGAGGACTTGTTAGCTATGTATTTCAATTTTGGTTGAATGTGTGTTTTTTTGGTCCTTTGATTGCTTTGTTACTTGTTTGTATCACAAAAAATTTGCTTGTACTATGTTTAATGTATGCTTTCTAGTGGATGAGCGTTAATAGAGTGCGAGCTTTTTGGGGACGTGATATATTAAAGATCCTGAGTTAAGGATTTTTCTTAGGTGAAGATAACCCATAGTTATATGCGCTCACTGCACATATTTGTGCATGTGCCATAAATAGTATGAATTTAGATTCATGGTTTGCTCTAGCTAATAATTTCAGTTTAGCCTAGTTGCACTGTACCGCATGTTCTGCACATTAAACAAACACTTATTGTGGGCGTTATGTCTTTTGCTTTGATATTACGGAATCGACAATTGTATTAACTGTTAACTATCTTGCCTAGAATGTATTCTTTTCATTGATTATTTTTCACATGTAATAACTAAAATTTATTGATTATATAATGAGTAAATAAATCACAAATCCTTTTAATTGTCTCCCTAATACTTATTGGAGTAGGATTGTTTTCCATCAATCTTCATAGAAAACCAGCTTCACTACATGCTTAATTTCACAATTGCAAATTAAAGCATGCCTTCCACGTTTCCATTTAGGTTGTAAAATAGTTTTTTTTGTTTGCTTGGTAAGGAAAAATGACTCAGTATAGATATCACTTGAAATATGATACTTATATGTGTTTATTTTGACCAAAGTATCAAAATCGATGGGATTGGATCGGGGGTCAATCTGATTATTAAGCTGTTAATTTTGTTGTAGAATTTGAAGTCCTACTGGACCTAAGAATTGACCACGATTGAGTTTGGGAATAATCTTACATGGTGCAGCTGAAATAGCAAGCCTTGAACTTTGAAGCTGTTATGAACTAGATACTCGTCGTCAGGATTTTTTTGAAGAGCTCAGAAAGGAAGCCGAACAAATGCAATCAGTGTCTTGCGTAAATCTTCAAAATGTGTATTTTCAATAGCGAGGGTGGTGCAGAAACTAAAGGTAATAATAACTTATTATAGAGGAATAGCTTGAAGGTTAAATTTATTCAAACTAAGGTTATCAACTAGGTTTGGACAACATAATCTAGGCTACATGTTTCAGCTAGATTTAAAATGAATAGCCTTATACTTCAGCATTGTCTATGCAAATTCTAGTGTAGATTTGATAAATATGATTTTCATGTACTTCAGAACTTGGTTATAAACAGTTGTTCTAGTTTTGTCTAGTCATATAAATGGAGACTTGTTTGCTTACAATTGCATATTATAAGGGGTGATCAATCCCTTTTAGCGGAAAAACCTCAATATGATCTTGTAATGATGTAATATAACAAACAGTTTGAAATGAATATCAATCTCATATCACAGAAAAAAGTAAAAGCAACAGAGAACAGACAAATTTATAGCGGTTCCACTACCACGAGATAGTGTACGTCCACTTCAATGGGGAAGAGATTACAGAGTTTTTAAAGTAAAGCAAAAGAAATAAAGAATACAAATGTTCTCACATATCATATCATAACATCCTCTATGCCTTTCTTTATATAGAGGAAAACATTTCTTAAGATGAATTGATTTGATTTATGTAAATAAATCAAATCATGGAAGACTAATATTTCGATTATTTTGATTGTCATATGATTGATTGATAACTTTCTATTTTCTCCATCAATCAATCCCTTTTACAATTTTAATTTCTTTCCGTTTCTTTTTCATGAAACATGACAATAAATTAGATGGCGAATATCTCCACTATCCCCTATTCATTAGTATTCCTTCCATTTCTTTCCATTCATTTCTTGCACAAAACGGGTAATGAAATTACCATGAATATCTCCAAAAATCTAATTGGTATTTGAAAATATTATACCACCAAATTCCAATAATCTCCACCTTGATACAATATCTCATGCAACCTGGAGACTCCAATGTAAATGCTTCCCAGTGAGTTCCTGCAAAAGTCACCCCTCATTGCACTTTGTCAGTGAACTCCGGCAAGGCCACCGCTTACCAACAAAGTGTTGGAAGCATTCAAAAACAAGGTAGACATTGTGCAACCAACTCCTATCTCTTCATACAAGAAGAATACCATATCTTCTCTTGACTTCAACCGAGTCACTCTCTTCCCCCATTGTTCCACCATGTGGCACCTAACACTTCATTAAGTGAATCAAGTTCGAGCAATGCTCGAACTTTGTAGCAGGTAATGCCTTCGTAAACATGTCTGCTGCATTTTCATTTGTGTGAATCTTCTGAAGACGAACTAACTTCTCCTCATTCATAGAGATAAACTCTCTTACCTCTATATGCTTTGTCCTAGAACTAAAAACTAGATTTTCAGCTAAATGAATTGCACTTTGACTGTTACAATTCACCAAACAAGCATCTTGCATGAAGCCCAAATCACACAATAACTTCTTCAAATAAAGTGCCTCCTTAGACACAAAATATGTTTCTTTTTATTTAAAAAGAAGAATGACACAAAATATGTTTTTAATTCTTTAAAAAGAAAAATGACACAAAATATGTTTTTAATTCTAATCTTTCATTTGTATCAAAAATACAAATGAAAAATGTAACTTCTTAAACTAGGCTTTTATTTGCTAAAATGCAAACAAAATGTAACCTTTTTAATTCATGTTTTTATTTACATCAAAGAATGCAAATAAAAATTCAACTTTTAATTTCATGTTTTATTTACATCTAAAATGCAAAATAAAATGTAACTTTTGATTCTATTTTTTTTACTGTCTCTAGAATGACAATAAAAGTGTAACATTAAAATCCTTTCTTTTTATATCTACGGTAAAATGTAAATTGTATCATTAACGTAATTTAACAATTCTAATTCACATAAAGGTGATATGTCTATATTTCGATTGTAATACAACATAAAAGTGATATGTTTTGTTTTATCTAATTGGTTTTGACAAAAGTGATACAATTTGTTTCATCTAAATGGTTTTAAAAACATATCTTAACATTCTTTTCTTTTCAATTGTTGTCGAACAAAGTAATAACAAAATGGAATCTTTTTATGATAATCTTCTTTATCTTAATCTTCTTATTATAATCTTCTTATTATAATCTTCTCTTTATTTTAATGGAAATAGATTATTTTTTCTTTTGACACAAAACCGTGTCCTATGTAGACAATAAAAATGACATTTTTATCGTTAATTCATTTCTAAACAACTCATGTTTAATGTAACAATAAAATGAGATTTTATCGTTAATCCAATTCTAAGGCAACTCATGTTTAAAGTAACAATAAAATGAGATTTTATCGTGTACACAAAATTCTGACAAACATGAATATACACAATTCAATGGTTCATCACAATCACAACACAATCAACATTGCAATAAATATATATACAACATCAGCATGAATTTTATATGGAATGAACATAAATTTCCCAACAAAATAAACAATTTATTTTATTTTAAAATAGAAATCTCACCTTGATTGGTTTTATTTCTGATTTTTATTTCCTTACAATTCAGATCTGAATTTGCTTTGAATTCCTATATGCTCTGTTTCATTATGTAGATCCGGTTCATACGATTCCAACGCAACGAAAATCAACAAATTCTGATTTGATTTGCATAAGATACACCGTTGTAAACATTTGGATAATTTAAACTTAAATAATTAATTAAAATACATTTCCCTTAACCTTGTTTTTAATTCCTTCTTCTTCCTGTAACGTTCTGTGTTGAGAAACCCATCACCGCTTGAAAACAACCACCCACGCACGCCTGTACGAGCTGCCGACCATCGATCTGAAGGTGCCACGTTCTTCCCCTTCGCAGGAGTCGCCACCGCCGTGAGCATGGAGGAGCTCGGCCTCCTCCTCCTGCCTCAATTTGCATGGAAATGCAGCGCCTTGTAGGGGCAATTCTGGACGATTTACACCATTAATTCCGATCTCAACCATATAAATTGAAAGCTCGTAAAAATCTCTTCCATTTTCGCGTATGATGTTTTGAATGATAACTCACGGATTCGAAATGAATGAAGATCTAAAATCGAACAAAACTGGCCATCGGTTTTCTAAAAGTGGCGGATACAGAACATGGATTAGGGTTTAGTAGAAAATCATGTATTTTTATAATATTTTAATGTGATTTTTACAAATAAATCCATAAGTCTTAAACAATTTCAATTTCGGTCCAGTAGAAGTTGACCCAACCCAACAGCCCTCGTTCCGGATCCAATGGGCTAGGTCTCGTCAGCCCAAACTACTATATGTGGCCTGAATTCTTTAACTTATAATTTAAATCCTTTATTAAATTAATTCGATCGTATATTTAAATTCACCGGGGCCATATACGAACTCAGAAAAATCCAGAAAAATTATTTTTGGCTTTGTTTTAACGATACGGTCCTAACAAAACTAATTTCGTCGAATTCTGAGACTGTTTGAAAAATGACCATTTTCAAGTCGATTAAATTTGACTGAAATTGACAAAACACATTTTCGTTTGCCACGCTCACATATTAATTCTAAAATTATGAAAATTTAAACCTAACAATAATTTGACATTCCAGTCCCAACAAAAGTGGTTTCGTCGAAAACGTTGGTCGTTTGCAAAATGGCTATTTTTAAGGGCCGTATATTATATTAAAATATATATAAATTCTATAGCGACTTTTTCAAATTTTAAACTGGACATCACTTTTTATTTTTAAAGTGAAATTTCAGTTTCTTACATTCGTTAGAAAGATATGGTTAAACAGATTTAAATATTTTTGGTTTTACTGAAATCCGATTTATTTTGAATCTTGTACATTCAGTTAAAGTTTAAAATTAAATTTTCAAACTACCACGCCATTTCTAGCTCCTTTTATAATTAAATTAAATTTATTCGTTTTAGCTTTGATTAAAATAAATTTTTTAGTCGTTATTGTTTAAAATGAATTATTTTAAATATGCAAAATCCATTAAATTTCCTAAAATAAAAATTTTAAATTGGTTCAGAATTTGCAGGTTGTTACAATCTCCCCCACTTAAAATCTTTTCGTCTTTTAAAAGGAATGAAGCTGAAAGTTGTTTAATTATTCAACTCAATTTTCATTTCTTATCAATTTAGTTCAATATTAAATTCGATTTAACTAAATTTATCATTCTTTCTCCTATTGGTTAAATTAATTATCATACCAACATTTTAATTAGTTAAACTAATTATCAAACATCACAACCAACAATCAATTAGGTGATTAACTTTTTTAAATATATACTTTTATATATAGTCAAAAATCATATTTTTAGTGCAAATCACAGTAATGAACCCTATCTAGTTTTGGTTCTCATACCAGTCGATTGGAAATATATAGATATCCCACTCTGAAACTTGAACATAAACACTGATGATGATGCCTCATCATCAGAATCATCTCCGGGAGACTAGAGTGTTATTCTATATCTACCCAGTATATTTGAGACTTCGTATACACGTGGATCAGACATATATTAAAATCTCTATATACTCGATTGTCGAAATTAAAATATAATAATATATCAAATACGTATTTTAAGATAAAATTTTCAAAACTAAATTTGTTTTTATTTTAGAAATAACTCTATTCGGACTCATTCTAGGATACAACTGATCCCATCTCTAAGGAGTCATTCTTTTTATAGGATATTACTAATCCTACCTCTGATGAGTCTTTTGTTCAGTTTAACGAGTCGTACCCCAAAAATTTGAGCTAACCAGAACTCTGATACCAAATGTAAAGACCTGAAAATCCCCACCCTTTGAATCGACCATAAACTACACAGGTCTGAACCAAAAGTTGGAAATCTTTGAATACTTTAACTTTGGGAATACAATACATTAGAACAGATAATAGAAGACTTTTATTACATCTTGATAATATAACATCAGAGTACCGAATATACCAGAGTACACTGAAAATAATAATACAGCGGAAGATAATTTACAAAAGATTTAATACAATGCAGCGGAAATAACGACTGATACAGCGGAAGACTATCATTTTTTTGAACACAACTTTTAGCTTCAATCCAGAATTTTGCTCAAAAAGAATATCTGCAAAACAAGCTACTCGACTGCCCGTGTGGAAAATAAGGGGCACCCGAGTTTGCAAGTGAAACAAACTATGGGTCAGTCATGAGACTGATATGAGAAATCTTACTTAACTTATCTAATAATAAGGCTAATCACAGGACCACGCCGCTAACGCAGAACGGGTTTACTCCATTGGATTGCCAGTGCATATATAAAGTAAATCGTTAAACAACGCAATGCTTTTTAAAAAAATGAAACCATTATAAGACTCAAGTCCCATCACACATTGCAACGCAAACCGGAGGATAGAGTTTTACCTTATAATGGTCAAAAGATGCTTGATACGATAAAACAGATTTGATATTATTATTAGGGTATATATGATTTAAAAACAATTTCAGTCATAATGTATCAATCATAAACGGCATAGTACCCTATCCTACTATGTCGTCATACTAGTTATACAATCAAAACCGCATGGTGTCGTATTGGAAGTTGGATTTCCATCATAAGTCAAGGCTGGGAACGATCTCCTTACCGATTTGAGACACTCTAGCAATGTCCCAGGATCCGGACGCTGGCGAACCCTTGGATACAGCAGGGCTGGTCCACAAATACTTTAGTGGATTGGCAATTCCTGAACACATACTTCCCGATCCAATTGGACCAATAAATTGGCCTTTGGCGACCAATAAAAAAATCCGAGATGCCTCATAATCCATCAACTGCATGAGTAAAATGTCAGGGCTGGTAAGTCGCTGACACCACTTCTAGCTAGAAAGAAACGTGTGCACTCCCTGCGTTCTCTTGCTCCGTTTTTGACTCTATCAGGGTGTGAGGCTCACGAAGTAACGCTACACAAAGCTATGCTAATTAAAGCTATGCTATGATCATCATCCACAAGGCTCTTCTTTTCAACAAAAGCCTTGATCCATGCATCTTAGCATGCCACATTGTCAATCCTTACCATTGATTTCTGCCAATGTATAACCTCTGAGCTCATACGTCTCAGAGAAGTGTATTAAGCAAGAGAATGAATTCTCCACTACCAAACAGATATATATTAGCAGAAATCAACGGATACAATGTAAAGGAATACAATGTCAGACATACCATCCATTTACAAGTCTGTTCTGGGTTTGAACGAAACCGGAGGAACCTTATTCCTCGCATACCCGAACAATCAACAAGTACGTCCGGACGGCTACCACTATATCCCCTTCAAGGTAGCTACTCCAATCATGGGCATCAGTAGAAACTCATCCATTCGACGTTAAGATCGTTGGTCTTGCACCGTCTTCAATTTGTTCGACTGTTAGTCGTCATATTCATTATTCAGAATGGGTTAAACCCGATCTTTCCGAATAACTCGCGTAATTTATAATCAAGAGCTATGAAAACACGTCCAACGCCTCATTCCAATTCAGAATATTCTTTTAGTAAAATATTCACAATATTAGGGAAGAGACCCCATTAATTTCATCAAAGACAAAATCCCTTTAAAGTTTTCCTTTTTAATCTCTAAATCATTACTTAAGGATTATTCGAGTTTAAGAGATTAATCTTATCTTTAACTGGGTTAAAGAACTAATGTCTTTTAAAAACATTGTTCACGATAAACCCAAATCTTCTTCCACCAAAATGGAATCTACATGGAAATCATAATAGTATATAATTGATATAAAATCCCGTATCAGACTAATAATATAAATGGAATAACGGTAAAGCCCTTTAAATTCCATATATAATATCAGCCTTCATTTACAACAGCTCATCTCGATTATTACCGAATCAAATTCCATTAAAGTCCAATTTAATGTATTAAATTGGAAAACTTTATTTTGGAAATAATTCCATTTAAATCTTAATAAAAGATTTATAAATTCCAAATCGTATTTACACTGTTAATTGGATTAAAGAACAAATGTCGTTTTAAAACACAGTTCACGATAAACACAATTCACATTTCACTTTATTCCAATAACTAAGTACAATCTGAAAAATCTGTTAATCTTAATTAAAATATTTATTCTTTTTTTTACACAGGGTTTTAAGAATAATGTTATTTATGACACCATTCACGATAACCCAAAAATCCAATTTATTTATTTTAAAATTGGATTATCTTTCTAGTTAATAACTAGTTCGTTTTGATAAACATATATTTTACCTTTTCAAAATTGGAGTTTTTCATCAAAAATCTTTTTAAATCATTGTATTATGATTTTACATAATTTTTCTATATTTTAATAATTTTATTAAGGCCTTACAGTCGATTTCCATAAACGGTCATCGAACTGCATCCATAGCGACCTTTTCAAAAATTGATTTGGACATAATTCCAAATCTAACCGATAGATTTCAAAACTCTTATATTCATTGGAAAGATCTTTTCGATACGAACCCAATGGTTCCGGTTTTAGGAGAATCCGACGGACGGATCTCCCGTTACATCAATTTTAAGTTAATGGTCGAAATTCGTGAACGGTCGCTATGCAGCGCGTTCTATTCAGGCCATTATAAATAAATAAATATATATATATATATATATATATATCGTCAATTTCTAAAACGTATTTTATAAAATATTTATTAATTCTTTTTTTAAAATGATTTTATCTTCATTTCAAATTCTAAACAAAAATTGCATATTCTATATCTTTACCATATTAAAATATTATATATTATCAAAATATTAGATTTATAAATAACTTCTTTTTATATTCATTTTAAAATGAATATAAATCGATCGATAAACGCGTTTAGGTTAAAAATAGCGTCCCTACATAACACGGCTTCATATTTTATATTCTTGTATCCATTCTAAGACGGACATAAAAATCGTACTTTATTCTTCACTAAATTTATTTTAAAATATTCTTTATTTTAAAATATTCATTATATTAAAATAATCTTTATATAAAAATATTCTTTGTTCTAAGATGGCCTTTATTCTAAAATATTCTTAAACATTAAAATGTATTTTTACATTAAAATGATCCTTTGTCATTCTTTTACATTAAAATGACCTTTTTCATTAAAATAATTCCGAATCAGAATGCGACTCAATCAATTTCCATTTAATTTCAGTTATATGGATTTCATACATTGCATATATTCAATGATAATGATAAACAATCATCAAACAAAACATTCACATCCAAAGTGAGATTTAGAACTGTGTGACCATTAAAATAAATAAATAAGTAATGTTCAACACAGATTGTCAATCCATCGATTGACAATTAAATAAATATTGAGGCTAGTGTATGTCAAATGTCGTCCCAACACCCGTGTGGGGTTTCAATCAACAAACAATTAATAGATTATTTGTGCACTTGGGCGATGTGTGAAAAATTAACGTCCCAATCACATAAACAAGTCGGATAATTTGTAAATGGAAGTGTAACATTTCAACATCACAAGCATATATTTCAAGACATTGGTACGTTATATTTTCAACACATGAATATTTTCATATAATCTCCTTTTACAATAAAAATGTGAACTTGTTATAGTTAAACATTTTAATGCAACAAATGAATCATTTTCATATACAATAAAAATGTAGGTTCTCATGTTAACATAATTTATCAAAACAATGAATCTTTTCTAATGATTCATTTACATTAAAAATGTGAATTCTAATGTTGACTCATTTACAATGAAATGTAATCTTTTTATATTACAAAAAAATGATATCCTTTTTACATTGTATAAAATATAATCTTTATATTACACTAAAAATGTAATCACCTTTGCATTGTATAAAATGACATTAAAAATGTATATGTAATACTACTCTTTTTATTGTCTCTAAAATGACATTAAAAACGTAACATTTAAAACGATTCTTTTATTGCCTCTAATTTTACATTAAAAATGTAACATTTAGATCTACTCTTCTTATTTCAATTAAAATGTCAATCAAAATGTCACTTCTAATTCTATGCTTTTTATTGTCTCTAATTTGACAATAAAAGTATTACTTTTAACCCTATGCTTTTTATTGTCTCTAATTTGACAATAAAAATATTACCGTTAATTTTACTCTTTTTATTTCGACTAAAATGTCAATCAAAATGTAACTTTTGATTTCATTCTTTTTTTATTGTCTCTAATTTGACAATGAAATCTTTAATTTTATCGTTTTTATTACAACTAAAATGTAAATAAAAATGTAACTTTTAAATTCTATCTTTTATTTACATCTAATTTGTAAATAAAAATGTAACTCTTTAATCTATTCCTTTATTTACATCTAATATGTAAATAAAAATATAACTTTTCAATCTAAGCTTTTTATTCACATCTAAAATGTAAATAAAAATGTAAATTTTTAATCTATTCTTTTTATTTAAAAAGAAAATGACACAAATTATGTTCTTTTTATCTAAAAAGAAAATGACACAAAATATGTTTCTTTTTATCTAAAAAGAAAATGACACAAAATATGTTTCTTTTTATTTAAAAAGAAGAATGACACTATGTTTTTAATTCTTTAAAAAGAAAAATGATACAAAATATGTTTTTAATTCTAATCTTTCATTTGCATCAAAAATACAAATAAAAAATGTAACTTCTTAAACTAGGATTTTATTTGCATTTAAAATGCAAACAAAATGTAACCTTTTTAATTCATGTTTTTATTTGCATCAAAGAATGCAAATAAAAATTCAACTTTTAATTTCATGTTTTATTTACATCTAAAATGCAAACAAAAATGTAACTTTTTATTCTATTCTTTTTTACTGTCTTTAGAATGACAATAAAAGTGTAACATTAAAATCCTTTCTTTTTATATATACGGTAAAATGTAAATTGTATCGTTAACGTAATTTAACAATTCTAATTCACATAAAGGTGATATGTCTATATTTCGATTCTAATACAACATAAAAGTGATATGTTTTGTTTTATCTAATTGGTTTTGACAAAAGTGATACAATTTGCTTCATCTAAATGGTTTTAAAAATATATCTTAACATTCTTCTCTTTTCAATTGTTGTCGAACAAAGTAACAACAAAATGAAATCTTTTTATGATAATCTTCTTTATCTTAATCTTCTTATTATATTTTCTCTTTATTTTAATGGAAATAGATTTTTTCTTTCGACACAAAACCATGTCCTATGTAGACAATAAAAATGACATTTTTATCGTTAATACATTTCTAAACAACTCATGTTTAATGTAACAATAAAACGAGATTTTATCGTTAATCCAATTCTAAGGCAACTCATGATTAAAGTAACAATAAAATGAGATTTTATCGTGTACACAAAATTCTGACAAGCATGAATACACACAATTCAATGGTTCATCACAATCACAACATAATCAACATTGCAATAAATATATATACAACATCAGCATGAAATTTATATGGAATGAACATAAATTCCCAACGAAATAAATAATTTATTTTATTTTAAAACAAAAATTTCACTTTGATTGGTTTTATTTCTGATTTTTATTTCCATACAGTTCAGATCTGAATTTGCTCTGAATTCCTATTTGCTCTATTTCATTATGTAGATCCGGTTCATACGATTCCAACGCAACGAAAATCATCAAATTTTGATTTGAGTTGCCTAAGATACACCGTTGTAAACATTTGGATAATTTAAACTTAAATAATTAATTAAAATACATTTCCCTTAACCTTGTTTTTAATTCCTTCTTCTTCCTGTAATGTTCTGTGTTGAGAAACTCATCACCGCTTGAAAACAACCACCCACGCACGCCTGTACGAGCCGACGACCATCGATCTGAAGGTGCCACGTTCTTCCCTTTCGCAGGAGTTGCCACCGCCGTGAGCATGGAGGAGCTCAGCCTCCTCCTCCTGCCTCGATTTGCGTGGAAACGAAGCGCCTTGTAGGGGCAATTCTGGGCGATTTACACCATTAATTTCGATCTCAACCGTATGAATTGAAAGCTCGTAAAAATCTCTTCCATTTTGGCATATGATGTTTTGAATGATAACTCACGGATTAGAAATGAACGAGGATCTAAAAATCGAACAAAACTGGCCATCGGTTTTCTAAAAGTGGCGGTTACAGAACATGGATTAGGGTTTAGTAGAAAATCATGTATTTTTATAATATTTTAATGTGAATTTTACAAATAAATCCATATGTCTTAAACAATTTCAATTTCGGTCCAGTAGGAATTTACCCAACCCAATAGCCCCCGTTCCGGATCCAATGGGATAGGTCTCATCAGTCCAAACGACTATCTGTGGCCTGAATTCTTTAATTTATAATTTAAATCCTTTATTAAATTAATTCGATTATATATTTAAATTCACCGGGGCCACATACGAACTCATAAAATCCAAAAAAAATATTTTGGCTTTGTTTTAACGATACGGTCATAACAAAACTAATTTCATCGAATTCTGAGACTGTTTGAAAAATGGCCATTATCAAATCGATTAAATTTGACGGAAATTGACAAAACACATTTTCGTTTGTCATGCTCACATATTAATTCTAAAAATTATGAAAATTGAAACCTAACAATAATTTGACATTCCGGTCCCAATCAAAGTGGTTTCGTCGAAAACGGAGGTCATTTGCAAAATGGTCATTTTAAAGGGCCATATATTGTTTTAAAAAATATATAAATTCTACAGCGACTTTTTCAAATTTTAAACTGGACATAAATTTTTATTTTTAAAGTGAAATTTCAGTTTCTTACATTCGTCAGAAAGATATGGTTAAACATATTTAAATATTTTTGGTTTTACTGAAATCCGATTTATTTTGAATCCTATACATTCAGTTAAAGTTTAAAATTAAATTTTCAAATTACCGCGCCATTTCTAACTCCTTTTATAATTAAATTAAACTTATTCGTTTTAACTTCGATTAAAATAATTTTTTAGTCGTTATTATTTAAAATAAATTATTTTAAATTTTCAAAATCCATTAAATTTCCTAAAATAAATTTTTTAAATTGGTTCAGAATTTGCGGTTTGTTACATTATTCCTGTCTTTAACTGGGTTAAAGAACCAATGTTATTAAAAACACAGTTCACGATAAACCCAAAATCATCTTCCATCAAAATGGAATCTTCACGGAAATCATAACAGTATATACTCGATATAAATTTCCGTGTCAAACTATTACTATAAGTGGAATAGTGAATAGGCCTTTTAAATTCCATAAATAGTAATGGTCTTCATTCTCAGAAGCTCATCTCTATTATTACCAAATCGAATTCCATTCAATTCCAATTTAATGTATTAATTTGGAAAACTTTTCTTTGGAAAATTACATAGATCTTATTTAAAAGATTATAAATTCTGAATCATATCTTCACTGTTAATTGGGTTAAAGAACTAACGTTATTTAAAACACAGTTCACGATAAACCAAAATCCCAGTTTCAATTCAATTCCAATTAAATATTAATTAATTGGTAAACTTCTCTAAATCTTAATTAAAAGATCTATTCCTTTCTCAACTGGGTTTAAGAACAGTGTTATTAAAGACACCATTCACTGCAAACCCAAAATCCCATTTAATATTTAATATAAGGCTCTAAATAGAAATTATATCGGCTTATATTCTATATCAAATTCTAAAACCAATAAATATCATATTGGGAATAACGCTATATATATCTTCCCAATTCCTTAACAATATCCGTATAATCACGGAATCATATCGAAATATCTGAAGATTATTTCAATTCAAATCCATTCCAATTCATACATTGGAAAATTCTGGTTATTTTAAAACCCCTTACAGTCGGTTTCCAATATCGACCACTGAACTGCATTCATAGTGACCTTTTCTGAAATTGATTTGCAAATAATTCCAAATCCAACCGTTAGATTTCAAATCTCTTATAATCGTTGCAAAGCTCTTTTTAATGAGAACCCAACGGTTCCGATTTTAGGAAAATCCGACGGTCGGATCTCCCGTTACGTCCATTTGAAGTTAATGGTCGAAATTCGTGAACGGTCGCTGCGCGGCGCATTCTATTCAAGCCATTAAATATATATATCGTCGATTTCCATTTAAAATGCATATCCATGTATTTTTTTTCCTGCTTAATCATGGTTATGTTTTTAAGTCCTAGAATTTTGCCTTTTTTGGTGTAGTGTTTTTTTTTAATCACCCAAAAGTAAAGTGGTTTTGATTTAATTTTTTGTAGCAGAGATTAGTAAATGAGTGTTGTTGAAAGTCTTTAAATTGTACTAGTATTATCCCATAATTGAGGAAACTGACTATAAAAATTTTTAATAGTAGAAAATAAATAATTTTTTAATTTTTTTCTCTTAATTATGAATTTGGTAAAAAAATACTATTTTTTTTTGAAAAATAAAAGCAGTGGTAAAAGTGTAAATCCAATTACATTAAGGGTTATATATGTAAACTTGCTTGATATCGAGGATTTGCCATCAATGTATTGATGTATCATTATAAGTACATATACATTATATCAACAAGGGTCAGTGTATTATTTATTATTTTTATAGCTTTATTTTATTTGAAAAATAGAAGGACAATCCAAATATATATTAGCTTAAAATGTGTATTATTCTTATTAAAATTTAATTTAAAAAAAATGCAAAAATATTCGTATTAAGTATTTTATCATTGAACTATATTATTAAAAAAAACTTAACCTACATGGAATTTGAAGGACAAACCAAACAAATATTAGCTTAAAACTTATATTAGATATAAGTAATTAACATAAATAAGGATTTAGACTTTAATACATGTACTCGATTATTATTTTAAGGAATGAAAGTTAATACTTTTTTTTATTAACATTCATTGTAGTTTATATTATTTAATCATATTATGATTTCTAGTCATGGTTTTAAGACAAATGAAGTGCATAAGTATAGACCTTTTGATATTTTGTACTATAAAAAAACTCAAACAAGTATGTGAGCTAATTGGTAGTTTTTCTGCCCAAAATAATACAGTTTTATATTAGCATTTTTGCAGTGGCATAGACAAAATTATGATTTTAAAGTAGGAAAATCACAATCGCTACTCATATATTTAGTAAAAATATTTAAAGAAAATATCTGTATTCTATATATACACACTTTTTTGTAATGAAAGTGTTTTTTCGTCCATGATATAATATATGAATAATTTTTATCTGTATTTTGAGTAATATATAGGAGTATGGATAGGCAATTGCTATGTCACCTAGTCTTCGAGGGGCTAATTATGCATTTTTGTCATCTTGCTTCCCGCATTGATCTCACTTCTATTACTCTTTTAGTTGAAATCACATGTACTATTTTGTTTTTTTAATGAATAATCTATGCCTTAGCTCTCCTAATACAAATGCTAGCAATGTTCGCATGAATATGCATACATATGTACATGAATATGCGTAGATATGTGAGTTATCAATGAATTTATTTAATTAAAATCATTTTGAAAAGGAATCTTAAAAAATTTCATTAGCCAAACATAGTGCAAAATAAAAATATTGACATTTTAATTTTTTTGTTTGTTAACTTTGTGTCATAACTTGAAAATGAGACTAGACTTGTTAGTAAGTTTAATGTAATTGTTTTTGCATCTAAATATTTAACAAGTATGAACTAGTAATAAATATTAGCCATGATAACAATGATAAAAAAAAACTTAGATTCTATCGACAGAGAGGTTAAATTTAATTTAATAAATTTGGGAATACAAGTGCCAAAGAATCGAACGCCCTCATCTTTACGAACTTTAAATGCAAACATTTTATGACATGTATTTCTACAGAACGTTTAAACTTGGATTGTGTGGGAAGTAGCAACAAACTTGTATTTTATAGCAAGTATGGATGCAAAAAAAAATTAATGCTAATAGTAGCAAGATATAACCAAATATTTGATGTACGAATAAGTCGACTTAATAGATGTCACTTGAATGACACATGATAATATGGTTTTGCATTAATATGAGCATTTTCAATTAATACATTCGTAGGTTTTGGGTGAAGAAAGTGACATATTCATATGTATAATATTTAGTTAGGTTTTCTTACTATTAGCATTAAATTTGTTAGTATGCTTACTATAAAATACTAGTTTGTTGCTGCTTTTTGCACAATTCAAATTTGACCGCTTTGTAAAAGTTAATAGATACATAGCTAAACAATGGACAAGTCAGTCTGAACCAAATGTACATGTAATAGAAGATAAAACTGTTTGCACATTTGGTACTAGTATTACCAAATCTATTAAATTGAAATTAACCTCTCAACTGATGAAATTTAAGATTTTTTTATTTTTATCATGGTTAACATTTATTATTAGTTCATACTTGTTGAATTTTTTTGGTGTAAAAGCTATTACTCAAAGCTTATTAACAAGCCCACTCTCCGAGTCATGACTTAAAAGTTAACAAACAAAAGAATTAAAATGTGAATAATATCTTTTGATTGTTGTTGCACTCTGTTTGGCTACTGACCTTTTTAAGATTACTTTCTAAAATGATTATTCTTGAATAAATCCATTGATAGCTCACATATCCTCACATATTAATGCATATCTGTGCGAACGATGCTAGTGTTTGCATTAGGATAATTAATGCATATATTATACATTGAAAAACCAAAATAATATATGTGAATTCAGTTATAAGTGATTTCAATGTAAAATACTAGTTTGTTACTGCTTCTCGCACAATCTAAGTTTAAACGTTCTATAAAAGTTCATAGTTACTTCGCTAAACAATAAATAAATTAATTTGAACCAAATGTAAATGTAATCGAATCTCTTGCATTTAAAGTTCGTGAAAATGAAACTATTCGCACCTTTGGTACTAGTATTCCTAAATCTATTAAATTGAAATTAACCTCTGTGCTGATAGAATCTAAAATCCTTCTTTTTTTATTACTATCATGGTTAACATTTGTTACTAGTTCATACTTGTTGTAACGACCCGGTTTTTGATTGATTTTGTAAATAACGGATTATAAATCTAGATAATTTGAGTCTTAACTTATAAACAATGTCTAGATAAGTTAGGATATAAATCTATTTTTAAGTGAAATATTTCAAACTTCAAATTTAAACCTAACTTATGTTATTTACCTTTTTACAACAAAATTAATAAAAAGTTAAATCTTCTTAAACAACTTCCTTTTGCATTATTTTGTATTTTTGTTAAGTAAAATAATCCTTACCATAAAAATAAAATATAAAAATCTAAAATACTCAAAAACACAGTCACATAAAAACAAGGCTGGTAGGATGTATAGTAAAGACATGTCCAAATATAAAATCATGCCAGATAAGGTAAATATAGGATTCGACTGGTCTTTTAAAAATCACATATAAAACCAAAAATATTAAGTGTGATTAGATTACAATTTAATGAACCTAACACCATAGCATATTACAACCTATAAGTAGCCTGGATATCATTAAGATGAAAAGAGACAAAACAGAACCCAGATTTAGCATAAAACAGAGTACTATTTGAAAATAAAATCTCTTATCTTTTTTTTCAGTTCAACTAAAACAAGTCAAATTAAAGTATTTGAATGATCATAGAAAGACTTAAACCGCAGTATAACAATATGAATCTTGATAACATTTGAAGTTTAAAGCAACAAGCTTTCCAATTAGATGCTTGGAGGTTGCAAAACATTATATGAGTTATCATGTTTAGCTCTAAATCCTAAGGAGCGACAAAAGAAACCACCTGTACAAATACATAAGAGCACAGCCAATAATGGCTTGTTCAGTTACTAAACAAGCCACAGAGCAATCAGGTGTGGCTTATTAAGTCATCCGTGGCTAGTCTGTGGCTAGTTTGGAGCTCGTTCGTGGCTGGTGCACTGGACAAGGGTTGGTGGATATAACGACAAAGTGTTTGCCGTTATAAGTTTATAACGGCAAACTCTTTGCCATTATAAACTTATAACGGCAAGGAGTTTATAACGGCAAACACTTTCCCGTTGTATTACATAGCCGTTGTGCTCCAACGGCTAGTGCATATCCTCCCCTATATACAAACATATCTCCTTCCTCTTCCATACAGCCACTCCACCTTCTCAGCTTCAACCTCTTTAACATCAAAAAATGACTTCTTCTGCACCCAAGCGAGCCGGAAAAAAAACTTCAGTCAAGAAACCCATGTCCAAACCGCACTCGTCATCATATGCCATGCAATGTTCAGTCCAACAATAGCAATCGTTGCAGCCATCTCACGAATATGGCTACTCGCCGTACTCAAATTATCCATACCGACCACCGTTCCAACCGCTCGCTCCTTGTGACACCCCACCTCCGTTAAGGTCACTCACAAAGGGAATGCCTTAACTTTAGTGGAGCATTTTAGTAAACAGAACAGAAACTTACAAGACAGATAAAACAGTACTTGAAAATTTTTAACTTTATTACAGCGGAAACAGAAATTAATATGGTTACATCCTTTCAATTTCAGAATTCAAGTACAAAATATCAGTCTTGTACAAAAGCCTTCAAAATGCATAGTTTAAAATCATAATCCCCATGGAACGGAAGCTATACAGAGCCAAGCCATACTTTAAGCACTTCAAGCAAAGAGAAATCCGGATCAAGCTAAAGTATTTCCCTCCTTGGATAACCTGGGGGGGGAAACGGAAGAAAGGAGGCGAAACAACAAGGGTCAGACAAAAAGTCTGGCTAGTCCAGTGACTTTCAGCATATGAACAGATAATAATAATATGATATGAACATAAAACTGGATGTGAGATAACTATAACAGATGTAGCAGATATAACAGAAAAACAGAATGATATAAACTATTGTTTTACACTTCTCTGCACTAATACTAGTATAGCAGAATTAGGTGTCACCCTAATGTCTAAATTGAAGCAGGAACGGGTACAGAATACTTTAACAGAAACAGAATGCTAATAATGGGCCTTTACTACCCGATCAGAAACAGACAGAAGGAGAAACAGATTTATCCCTATGGAGACAGAATGTGGAATTAGGTGTACACTAGTAATGGGCCTTTACCACCCGAACAGATGGTACCACACAGGAACAGACAGGTGTTACCACCCAACAGAAACAGACGGTACCAACAGAAACAGACAGAACTAAGCGTACCCTAAAACCCTACCCCAAGCGATCGGCTCCCTAATACATAAATATCATGTGTCGGCCCCACAGTAGGGTGTATCACTCCCTAAAGTGACAACCAATTGGCACAGACCTATTTACAGATGTCACGGCGTCTTACATCCTCAGAGGCAGACCGGGATCCATGCACGCACATGACCCGGTTGGAACGCACCATCAACACCCCTCGCCATTATCAGAATGAACCACTTATAATTAGTTCAGTAAGCGTGCCCGGACCCTACCTATTGTTGGGTCAAAGTTTTGATACCAGAAAGGGTTACTGACTAATATGGGTCCCAAACAACAGATGACACAAGTAATTCCCCTCCTAACCTTGTGTCCCCAGACTAACAGATTTCAGATTAACTTGTTTACAAGTTCAGACATACAGAATTCAGATTTACTAATTCACAAATTAAGTTAACAAGTTTTCAGACTAACAGGTCAGATGTACAGATTTTTTTCAGATTTGTCTAACTTTGTATTGGGCCTACAGATTCATGGACGGGTTTTACTACATCTATTAATCCCTTTGGTTTAACCCTATTTTCCCCAATACGTTTTAGACGTCATTCTTACCTTAGATTTTGCATTAATTAATTATTAATGCAGAGACCTCTCACATTAGGTCGGTAGCTTGTGGCCGCTGGATATGCCGGGCGGTTCCGGGCAGACTTCTGCCACAAGCCAAACCTAACCTCGTGTCTTACGCATGTTATGACTAACTTCTCACATTAGAACCTATTGTTTGCGGCCACTGGATGTGCCGGGCGGTTCCGGGCAGATTTACGCCGCAAACTCATTCTAACCTCGAGTTAGCCATGTTTATCTTTGCGGCCAATTAATTAATAATTTACCGTTTATGCGCACGCCCAATATATATGCCAATTCAGATTATATCAATAACAGGATGATTATATCAACATAGCAGATAACAGATTTTATATGACTTAACGGATTTAACAGATTTAGCAACTTAGCAGATTTTGGCATATAACAGGTTAGGCATTTCAACCGACAAATTTAACAGATTAGGCATTTCAATCTAATTAGCAGTCTAGGCAATATAACAAAACTAGTAGTTTAGGCAACTTGACAAATTAGCAGATTTAGCAAATTTAATATTTCTAAAAGTTCTATTTACATGCCTTGCCCAATCATAAATTGGCCTAAATTCATATGCCTACATAATTGTCATGATTCACAACATATACTCCATGTTTGCATAAGCGCAGAATATGGACATAATTTGCCATATAACATATGTTCCAATTTTTGTTAAACTAGCATCTTACAGCAGATTCACATATAAATTATACCAAATATAACCATTAATTTCAATGCATGCCATATATCCAAAAATCCCTATTTAGGTGTAATCACAATAATAGATATCATAATTAATGTAAATCTTTACACCTAAGTTTCCATATCTTCTTCTTTTTGAGTCATGAATCATTATGCAAACTATACCCAACAATATAAATCTTTAAATCATATCTTCTAAAAATCAGATCTTGACTTTTATATGCATTTTGTCCAAAGTCTCAAATCATATGTAATCTTACAATGGTTCCTCTTTTCTTCTATCATAGAATATGCATAGATCCAAATCTAGTTTACAACATATGCTCATTAATTACAGTTCTAAATTACAACATAACTATGCATACAACATGCATAAATTATATGTTCATAGTCAAATTTATGCATATGTCCAATATATTTTATGCCTCAGACCTAAAGTCATACATTCAATTTAGTCTTGTCCAATTTCGCATCATTCATTATTTATCCCAAAATTGCGTTCATACGTTCATCTCTTATGAGATTAGGCACAGGCTCGTGGTAGCCTGGCTATAAAAACAGAAAAGAAGAAAAGGGATACAGAACAGTCACAGAAAAACAAATCTGACAGAAGAGAATATATATACAATCTCAGATTCAGAATTAAAAACATATCAAAATTATAATTAACGTTTATAGCGGAAAATAACTGTACTTGCCTTGATTGGATTAAAGAAAGAACTTTAACTTGTTGTAGAATCTTTGCAGAAACTTTAATCTCTAGTTTGAATTGAGTTGCTTAGGCTGATGTTGATTATCTTCTAGTTTTAATTCCAGCAGAGCAGCGACGCCATTTTTATTTTTTTATTAGAAGAAGAGAGCAATGGAGGCTAGAGAATTGTGTAAGAAACCTAGGTAGAGTCTAGGGTCATTTTTATAGAGTTTATGAACTGATTAGGACCATCGATGTTGCTTGGATTGATCGTAGCCATTCATTCGAAAGAGAGACCAATTAGAGCCTGCCACCTAGCCCTAATGACAAAGCAGACTACAGAAAATCGACCAACATAGACTAGGCCAGCCAGGGTGGACTGGGTTCGACCTGGCTCTGGACCAGGTCGACAGCCCTGTCGACAGCCCCGTCGACCTGGTTAGACCAGGTCGACAGCCCAGTCGACCTGGGTGTCTTAGGTGGGACTTTTCCCGCCCTGGCCAATTGGGCCCGATTTTTAATTTTAGACTTGATTCAGAAACTTCCGGAGGCTATATCTTCTTCATACGGACTCCGTTTTTCGAAAACTCGGACTCTATTTCGCGTATTTTTCCGAGACGAACGCAATGGCGTATCCCGTTTCCCTTAGTTCTTTGATTTCAAATCAATTATACTTTAATTTGTTAATTCCACAGTTATAGAATACACGGGGTGTTACATTCTCCCCCACTTAAAAGGATTTCGTCCCCGAAATCTTCAAGTTAAGAAGAATGTGTCCTACCATCCAATCACCCATCTACTCAACCATCATCCACAAGCATCCATTGTCCTTAGAAAACTTCTAATGTTGTATGAACATATGCAAAAGTGTGTGTATATGTTCCTTATCTAATGCAAAGATCAGGCGGTCTACTGATTCAGTTGACCTCCTTAATGCGAATTATGTCAGTGCCATGAGTCCAACATGTATGCAATAGAATTCTGATGATATATATTATTTCTATATGAGTGCACAACCATTCACTCAAATGCAACATCCATGTGCTGAATCAACCAATTTGCATCCACAAGAATTGAAAAATGCTCACCCATCCATATGCAGTATGAGAGTGTTTTCGAGCCGATCTAGTGCTTAGTGTGTGTATATGCATCCACGGGCAACCACTAGCAACCACTTGCATCCACTTGCAACCATCAAACATAACATGTCTCAAACACATGTTTACACCCATTAGTTTCTACCTAAAGTTCAAATATTCGATCGATAGGATACAGTCGAATGATGGAAGCGAGTACAGATAGAACGAAAATTTGGTTCCCATTAGACATGGGTCCTAAGTATCGGCCCCAAAGACCGAAACCAACATCAAATTGACACCCAGAGGATTACCTTCTTTAGACAATGTCAAAACTGGAAATCTTATAAATAGTATTAAAGTGCAGAGTATCGATTACAAAATCAAAATACCAGAATCAGAAAAAGTCTTAACTCCATAATCAGATAAAGAAATTAAACCTACTATAGAAATTTTCCTATTTCTATCCTAGCCACTAGCCTCAAGAGTGTTCGCCTGCCCTCCTTGTCCTCGTCTCTTCGGGCAGTCCCTAGTGAAGTGTCCCATCTCCCCACAGTTGAAGCAAGCGCCCTTCCTTTTTCTGCAATCCTTGTTCAGATGAGTTGAGCTCCCACAAGTAAAGCACTTTTTCCCCTTCTTATCTTCTGACTTCTCATCCTTCTTTTGTGTTTCCTTTTTGGGCCCCGCTTTCTTATTCTGTGGTTCTTCCTTCTTTGTCTCTTTCGGGCCCTTGCCTTCCTCGTGCAGTAGTGCCATATCCACCAATTTCTCGTAAGTTGCTCCCATGGGTACATGGGTCATGGCTAGGCTGTGCAGTGGCTCATTCAATCCTTTAACAAAGCGGAGAGCCTTTTTATGCTGAGTGTTGACTAAATCCAATCTGAATCTTGCTAGTTGGTTGAACTGGTTGACGTATTCCTTGACTGTCATACTTCCTTGCTTAAGAGACAAGAACTTTTCCAATTGTAAACTTCGTTCAGCTTACGAGAGGAACTTTGTCTCAAACCTTGTTCTGAAATCCATCCATGTCTCAACCGGCCTCTCGGCGTTAGTGACTTCCCACCAGTAGGAAGCTTCGTCTTTGAGCAGCCATACTGCCAACTGTACCTTCTGCCTATCGTCCACCTCGAAGATAACGAATAGATCCTCAGTTTCTTTGAGCCAATTCCTTGCTTCTACGAATGATTCAGTTCCTTTGAAATCCTTCCCACCCATGGCCCTAAAATCTCTACAGATCTTTGAGAAAGCAATTGCACGAGGAGGGGGTGGAGGAGGGGGATCATTTGCTGGACCTGCAGCGGCGGTCCTAGCCTCAAGATATTGACGAAACCAACCGGGTACATGAACACCCTCTGGTATCTCAGATGCTTCAGACATGCTGGAACGAAAAAGGAAAGGTTCAATACAAAAAGGACTGAAAGAAAGATATATGGCTCTTGGGGATCATGTTTTTCAAAATAAGCTTTATTTTTGAAAATACTTCCTTTCAAAACCTTTTTGAAAACAGTTTTCAAAAACTTTACCCAATCTGGTAACCTTCAGCTCTGATACCAAGTGTGACACCCCACCTCCGTTAAGGTCACTCACAAAGGGAATGCCTTAACTTTAGTGGAGCATTTTAGTAAACAGAACAGAAACTTACAAGACAGATAAAACAGTACTTGAAAATTTTTAACTTTATTACAGCGGAAACAGAAATTAATATGGTTACATCCTTTCAATTTCAGAATTCAAGTACAAAATATCAGTCTTGTACAAAAGCCTTCAAAATGCATAGTTTAAAATCATAATCCCCATGGAACGGAAGCTATACAGAGCCAAGCCATACTTTAAGCACTTCAAGCAAAGAGAAATCCGGATCAAGCTAAAGTATTTCCCTCCTTGGATAACCTGGGGGGAAACGGAAGAAAGGAGGCGAAACAACAAGGGTCAGACAAAAAGTCTGGCAAGTCCAGTGACTTTCAGCATATGAACAGATAATAATAATATGATATGAACATAAAACTGGATGTGAGATAACTATAACAGATGTAGCAGATATAACAGAAAAACAGAATGATATAAACTATTGTTTTACACTTCTCTGCACTAATACTAGTATAGCAGAATTAGGTGTCACCCTAATGTCTAAATTGAAGCAGGAACGGGTACAGAATACTTTAACAGAAACAGAATGCTAATAATGGGCCTTTACTACCCGATCAGAAACAGACAGAAGGAGAAACAGATTTATCCCTATGGAGACAGAATGTGGAATTAGGTGTACACTAGTAATGGGCCTTTACCACCCGAACAGATGGTACCACACAGGAACAGACAGGTGTTACCACCCAACAGAAACAGACGGTACCAACAGAAACAGACAGAACTAAGCGTACCCTAAAACCCTACCCCAAGCGATCAGCTCCCTAATACATAAATATCCTGTGTCGGCCCCACAGTAGGGTGTATCACTCCCTAAAGTGACAACCAATTGGCACAGACCTATTTACAGATGTCACGGCGTCTTACATCCTCAGAGGCAGACCGGGATCCATGCACGCACATGACCCGGTTGGAACGCACCATCAACACCCCTCGCCATTATCAGAATGAACCACTTATAATTAGTTCAGTAAGCGTGCCCGGACCCTACCTATTGTTGGGTCAAAGTTTTGATACCAGAAAGGGTTACTGACTAATATGGGTCCCAAACAACAGATGACACAAGTAATTCCCCTCCTAACCTTGTGTCCCCAGACTAACAGATTTCAGATTAACTTGTTTACAAGTTCAGACATACAGAATTCAGATTTACTAATTCACAAATTAAGTTAACAAGTTTTCAGACTAACAGGTCAGATGTACAGATTTTTTTCAGATTTGTCTAACTTTGTATTGGGCCTACAGATTCATGGACGGGTTTTACTACATCTATTAATCCCTTTGGTTTAACCCTATTTTCCCCAATACGTTTTAGACGTCATTCTTACCTTAGATTTTGCATTAATTAATTATTAATGCACAGACCTCTCACATTAGGTCGGTAGCTTGTGGCCGCTGGATATGTCGGGCGGTTCCGGGCAGACTTCTGCCACAAGCCAGACCTAACCTCGTGTCTTACGCATGTTATGACTATCTTCTCACATTAGAACCTATTGTTTGCGGCCACTGGATGTGCCGGGCGGTTCCGGGCAGATTTACGCCGCAAACTCATTCTAACCTCGAGTTAGCCATGTTTATCTTTGCGGCCAATTAATTAATAATTTACCGTTTATGCGCACGCCCAATATATATGCCAATTCAGATTATATCAATAACAGGATGATTATATCAACATAGCAGATAACAGATTTTATATGACTTAACGGATTTAACAGATTTAGCAACTTAGCAGATTTTGGCATATAACAGGTTAGGCATTTCAACCGACAAATTTAACAGATTAGGCATTTCAATCTAATTAGCAGTCTAGGCAATATAACAAAACTAGTAGTTTAGGCAACTTGACAAATTAGCAGATTTAGCAAATTTAATATTTCTAAAAGTTCTATTTACATGCCTTGCCCAATCATAAATTGGCCTAAATTCATATGCCTACATAATTGTCATGATTCACAACATATACTCCATGTTTGCATAAGCGCAGAATATGGACATAATTTGTCATATAACATATGTTCCAATTTTTGTTAAACTAGCATCTTACAGCAGATTTACATATAAATTATACCAAATATAACCATTAATTTCAATGCATGCCATATATCCAAAAATCCCTATTTAGGTGTAATCACAATAATAGATATCCTAATTAATGTAAATCTTTACACCTAAGTTTCCATATCTTCTTCTTTTTGAGTCATGAATCATTATGCAAACTATACCCAACAATATAAATCTTTAAATCATATCTTCTAAAAATCAGATCTTGACTTTTATATGCATTTTGTCCAAAGTCTCAAATCATATGTAATCTTACAATGGTTCCTCTTTTCTTCTATCATAGAATATGCATAGATCCAAATCTAGTTTACAACATATGCTCATTAATTACAGTTCTAAATTACAACATAACTATGCATACAACATGCATAAATTATATGTTCATAGTCAAATTTATGCATATGTCCAATATATTTTATGCCTCAGACCTAAAGTCATACATTCAATTTAGTCTTGTCCAATTTCGCATCATTCATTATTTATCCCAAAATTGCGTTCATACGTTCATCTCTTATGAGATTAGGCACAGGCTCGTGGTAGCCTGGCTATAAAAACAGAAAAGAAGAAAAGGGATACAGAACAGTCACAGAAAAACAAATCTGACAGAAGAGAATATATATACAATCTCAGATTCAGAATTAAAAACATATCAAAATTATAATTAACGTTTATAGCGGAAAATAACTGTACTTGCCTTGATTGGATTAAAGAAAGAACTTTAACTTGTTGTAGAATCTTTGCAGTAACTTTAATCTCTAGTTTGAATTGAGTTGCTTAGGCTGATGTTGATTATCTTCTAGTTTTAATTCCAGCAGAGCAGCGACGCCATTTTTATTTTTTTATTAGAAGAAGAGAGCAATGGAGGCTAGAGAATTGTGTAAGAAACCTAGGTAGAGTCTAGGGTCATTTTTATAGAGTTTATGAACTGATTAGGACCATCGATGTTGCTTGGATTGATCGTAGCCATTCATTCGAAAGAGAGACCAATTAGAGCCTGCCACCTAGCCCTAATGACAAAGCAGACTACAGAAAATCGACCAACATAGACTAGGCCAGCCAGGGTGGACTGGGTTCGACCTGGCTCTGGACCAGGTCGACAGCCCTGTCGACAGCCCTGTCGACAGCCCTGTCGACCTGGCTAGACCAGGTCGACAGCCCAGTCGACCTGGGTGTCTTAGGCGGGACTTTTCCCGCCCTGGCCAATTAGGCCCGATTTTTAATTTTAGACTTGATTCAGAAACTTCCGGAGGCTATATCTTCTTCATACGGACTCCGTTTTTCGAAAACTCGGACTCTATTTCGCGTATTTTTCCGAGACGAACGCAATGGCATATCCCGTTTCCCTTAGTTCTTTGATTTCAAATCAATTATACTTTAATTTGTTAATTCCACAGTTATAGAATACACGGGGTGTTACATTCCTCCTAACTTTCCTCCCATCCATTCTACCGGCCCGCCACAGTATTACCAAAGACCGCCCGTGGTAGGCGCGTACGACGATCATTCATCGTATATGTCAATGATGATGCAGACCGATCAAAGTCAACAACCTCATCTAACTCCGCAACAGACCGAGGTTCGTGATTGCGAGTGTATGCAAAATTTGCAAAGACAATTTTCGTACAGGTATGTCTCTCCTACTAACGAAGAAATTATTGAAACTTCAACGGCGGTGTAATAACCCGGAAATCTGAGCCAATTTAAATTTTTTATTTTGGCAATTTTAGTGAATTTTGAATATTTAAAATGATAATTTTAAATAATAACGACAGGAAATTTATTTTGAATAGAATTAGAACGTATATATTATATAGATCGTCGTTAGAAAATAAATATTTTAATTTAATTTTAAAAGGAATTGAAAATGGCGCGGTAGTTCGAAAATTCGATTTCAAAATTCAAATGAATGTACATGATTCAAAATAAACCGGATTTTAGTGAACCAAAAATATTTGAATCTAATTGAGAATATCTTTCCAATGAATCCGAAAAATTGAAATTTCATAGCGATGATAAAAAGTTATGCCCAGATGAAAATTTAGAGTAGTCGCTATGGAAAATATAGCCCTTAAAAATGGAAATTGTGCAAATGATCTCTGTTTTCGACGAAACCACTTTTGTTGGATCCGGGATGTCAAGTTATTGCTAGATTCCAAAAATCGTAATTTTTGAAATCAATATGTGAGTGTGGCGAAGTAAAACGTGTTTTAACAGTTTCAGTCAATTTCGATCGAACAGAAAATGGCCATTTTTCAAACGGTCTCGGAATTTAACGAAATTAGTTTTGTTAGAACCGTATCGTCAATACGAAGCTAGAAAATATTTTTTCGAGAATTTTTTGAGTTTGTATGTAGCCCCGCTAAATTGAAATGTGCGTTCAAATTCAATATATAGATTTATATTTTGATTTTGATGGAAACTGATCGAAACAGTCGAATTAGCCGACGATACATATCCCATTGTGTTCGGAATGGGGGTAATTAGCTAGGGGCGACAGTCGTTGGGTCTCGATTGGAGATCGAATTTAAAAGTTGCTTTTTAGAATTAAATAAATAATAAAATATATATTATTATAAATATCTCTCCCCTCTCTCTCTCGTTACAGTCAACCCCCCTTGGTTTAGTTTCAAAATCAAAAAGAGGGAAAAAAGGGCGATGAACAGAGACAACCGCCGCTTGCGCATCCACCACCGTGACCCCCCTCTTCCTCCAATCAACCGCGACAGCCTCCGCCTGCGTCTCCCCCACGTAACCGTGCCCTTCCCCAAACCTGAGAGACCCGACACCCATCGCACAGCCTTCTACAGCCACCGCACACCCCAATTGACGTCGCCGACGGTCACTCACCCCCTCCGACCATCCTCACGCCGCCGCCCTTCTTCCCTCTCCCTCCCCTTTTCTGATTTCGACCGTGCCCCCTTTTCTTTACCCAAACCCGCCACCTCCGGCACCGTAGTGGCCACCACCACCTGACCCAGACCCGGACGCAGCACCTCAGCATCCCATCTCCAACGAAATGCACAACGAAGTGAGTTTAAATTTTGTTTTATTTAATTAGGTAATTCACATCGTATTTCAGTTTTTTTATAATGAAATAGAATTTCTTAAAAATATACGATTTTTTCTAAGATAAAAATATGATTTTTATATTATAGAGATAATAAAAATATGATTTTAATATAATAGAAAGAAAAAAAATATGATTTTTATATAATAAAAAGAATAAAAATATGATTTTTATATATAGAAAGACGATATTTTTATCATAGTAAAGACGATATTTTTCTATATAGAAAGAAGTGATTTTTATTATGTAGATCATTATGAATAAAAAGAAGTGAATAGCTATATAAAAATTCGATTTTTACCTATATAGTAGCGGTATAAAAAAATGTAACTTTTCTGTATATAGTAGCGTTGTTAAAAATATGATTTTTAATATAAATTTCGTGAAACAGATCTCGTTGAAACCGCGACGAAGATTTTCCACATATGAAGGGTCGCGGCGTTTGGTTTAGCTTCTCGGTGAGAACTTCTCACTTTTAACTTGTTTTCTAGTTGAAATATATACTAGGAAGCAGACGGTGCTTAGCATCACCCGAGACCCATCGTCCACAGACCATGGATGACTTGTTTGTTTGATTGCTGTGTTGTGAAATTTGATTGTGTGATGTGGAATGGAATAAAATATTTTATCGTTATAAATATTTTATAGTTAAAAATATATTTTTTAACGTGTATATAAAATAAATATTTATAAACAAATCGGTCGATTTGTTTATGTACATCGATTTGACTGATATTGATTGGGACGATAAATTTTACACATCGCCCAACTGCACAAATAAAAAAAATCTGTGTTTGTTGATTTGAAACCCCACACGGGTATTGGGATGATATTTGACGTACACTAATCCCGATTGTTTAGTTGTATGTCAATCGATGGGTCGACAGACTGTAAGCGTTAATTATTTATATTTAATGCTTATTGTAATGACCCGCATTTTTAGCTGTGGAATAATTAATTAATTTAATTATTAAATAAGGATTTAGAGATTTAAATAATGGTTTAATTAAATAAAGTGAACATTTAATTAAATTAAATAATAGAATAATATATTTAATTCAGAAATAATCAAAAATATTGGAAATCACATTATTCTGTGAACTGGGTCACCCCTAAGATTTAATTCAACTTAGAATTGAGTTAGAATAGCGAATATATTTAATTTACGTCAGTTTGAAAGTAGAATTATAATATAATTAAAATCGAGCTCGAAATGGCGCGGCAGTTCGCTATTTGGTGATTTGAGCTTCAACTGAATGTACAGGGTTCGTTTTAAATCAGATTTCTGTTGCAACGAACTGAGATTTTCGACCCAGAAAATCAACATAAAACCCATGTTAATTATTCAAGCATCGAACATTCCAGATCATTAATAGAAAGAAGTTAGAGAGTAAGAATAGATAAGATAGAAAATTAGAATAGAAGAAGAAGAACACAATCAGAGTAAACACGAATCTCACAACGGAAAGAATAAAATATATTATAACATAACTTTGAAATAAAACAGTATATATATACAATAACATTATCAGAGTACAACACTTACACACAGCGGAAATAACAATAGCTATATAATCCTGAAGCCTCCTGCTTCAAGCTCCTCCAAGTGTATCTGTAAAGACCTGAACTACTTGACTGTCCGTACAAATTTGGGCACCCAAGAGTTTAGGGAAAACAAAAACAAAATAAACTCCGGGTCAGTCATGGGACTGGTGTGAGTAAACTCAAATCATTTGGTTTAACTTTTTCAAAAATCCTTTTCAAAAGAAAAAGTAATCGTAAGACCCATCCACACATAAACACGGATGGTTTTTACCTTACGATAACCAAAGACAGTTTTGGAAATCAATACTCCTCTGGTGTTGTAATAATGTCTAATCACAAGTAATTAGAATCTAGCAGAACGCTTGCATCTCACGTTCCACATATATAGTATACAAACAAAACCGCGAGCGCTTATTGGAGATCAGATTCCGACTATGACAAGGTATGAGACCACCTGCCGATAGTGTATCTCTAGAGACAAATACACTGGGTTCAACAAGAACGCCTTGCAACCCGGCCCACACATGACCGGCGACTCATTTCGCTTGAGTGTATCGAATGTATATCACCAACGGTTGGGAGCTACCCACCGTCTTCCCGAAAAGGGACAGCATCGATAATAGATAAAAGAATGAAATGGACTTTCTCTAGATAGGTGATATACACCCTAATGGGAGCGACCCACTTAGCCATGCTGCCTGCCCGATTTCTGTCATTTCCCGGTTGATGAGGCTTGAGGTCATTACGTATCCTTTGAAACACTTGACCGCCATTCACTTTGAATGCCACATCGTCATACCCGTCAAATCACAAATTGATTTCCTCAAAAAAACCACGGGTATAAAGCTAATAGAAACGAATTCCTCCGCCACTAAACATAAGTACGTTTGAAGAGATCAGCTTACGCGATCCGTTAGATATACTCTGTCGGAAATTCGTCCATTCACGTTTGTCTTGGGACTGGACAAACCGAAGGCACTATTCTGTAACAGGATAGTCCTTGCATAATCCTGTCTTCAATATTTGATCACAACACTAATGTCCATACAGAGTGGTTTTCAGATAATGAATCTGATCCCGGTCACTCCATATTGACGACGGAAAATGGTCAAAAACTTCGATAGTCGGTGATTTAACTATCAAAGAAAAACAAGTGTGCAACCAACGATATTATTTCCAGGTGAAAATTCTATCAATCAAACATCATTCAACATTTATCTCTTTTGGTTTAAATCTTCTTTAATTTATCCATTTCCATTTCTATATATTCATAAATTCTTATTTTCCTAAATTTGGAAAATATATTTTATTTACTTTGGAAAGCGGTTCCCTATTTGCTTCCATTTCTTATCTTCTCTATCAAAAAAAATTCTGACTCTTATTTGGAATTTTTTCCAAATCTCGTTTATTGGATTCAAACTGATGTTTGAATGAACATCGCTTTGCCCATTCAAACCACCCATTATCTAAATTCGCTTAACCAATCTTCACTATCGAACTTTAACTACTCTTTAGTCAAAAATGAAGTCAATCAAGTTAGGGTATAATTACCTCTCAAACCTTAACTGAATGACATTTCTAACTTCGGAATAGATAAGGTTCACCCTTCAAATCTTTAACCAACTTCCTTACGTAACTCTCGGATTCTAATTACGAATCCACTTCTTTTACCAAAATCATTTGAGTATAACCATAGTGCTATAATCTCATATTTTCGAAATATTATAACTGAAATATAACTTTTATTTCTTAATTTGAATAAATAAACAACGACTAATTTATTAATAAATAAATGAACCTTGATTTGAAACTGGAAAGTATATAGCACTTTCCCCAAGTTCGATATAATCGAATTTCAACTTACAATCCCCTCTCGAATAATCTTTATTCGACTTAACTCCCTTCAAATAACTCATATTCGATTTAACCCACCTCGAATAACTTATATTCGATTTAACTCACCTCGAATAAACTATATTCGATTTCTCTTCTCGAATAAACTATATTCGATAACACTACTTCGAATAAGTGATATTCGATAATTCTACCTTTGACTAACTCTATTCAATTTACTAATACTCGACTAACTCGAACTTGATTAACTCCATTTGGATAACTCTAATTGATTTGCCATAACTGGTTAACTTTAATTGACTAATTCTAACTGGTTGACTCTAACTGATTAACTCTAACTGATTAACTCTAACTCGACTTATTCAACTCCTATCGATTAACTAATACTCTGTATAACTCCATTCGCTTGACTCTAGATCGCAGCGATCACAATGGTTACGCCTGATTCCCTCAGGAAACATCCGACCGCCATAGGCTATCTACAGCCCTACGAATTCCGCTAGCAGTCGTACGAAATGGCGAATCATCCTGAATAACTATGTATGACTAACTCCATATCAAATAACTATATTTGATCAACTCTAATTGAATAACTAATATTCAGTTAATTCTAATTCGATTAACTCTAACTGATTAACCCTATGTTTATTCAGTTTCAAATATCGATGTTGAAATCGATTCTTACTTCTCTATATAAGTCCTGACTCATATATTCTATTTATCCAATGATAAAAAATTTATTTAATTTATAAAATATTATTTAGAAATTTATCTTATCGATCCATCGGTTAGAATAGATTCTATTTAAAATCTTTACTTTAAATCCATATCAAGTTATACCCGTGTGCGAAGCACGGGTCTAAACATTTCAAATGAAAAATTCTCCTTTTATACAATTCTAGTCACTTTTCAAGTATCTCCTATTATAATCTACTTATTTACCAAATAAACCCCTTTTTGATAATTCTATTTATTTATAAAATATTTTCTTTTTTATAAAATCTATTGATTTTATAAGTAATTCTTTTGATAATCAAACTATTTCTTTTTCTATTTACTTTACACATATTTCCCCTTTCTATTCTATTTATTTTTCAAATAAATATTCCTTTTCAATTCTATTTGTAAATAGTTTACAAATATTTCTTTTTCAATCCTATCTATTTGATTTACAAATAAATAGTCATTTTATATCTATTTATTTTCTAAATAAATATTCTCTTCTTACAAAATCTTTTGATTTTATAAATATTTCTTTTTTAATTCAACATTGAAAATTTCCTTTTTAACACTCCAGTATTCCTTATGATATTTAACGTACCATATGACAATGATCGGTATCATTCAAACATACGAAATCAACAACAGATTTCATATCACATCATTTAACACAATATATGAAAACCAGTAAAATAAATGTTGAGGAACCCAGTTGGGTCCCTCCGACCAGTTTCCCTGCATCCACAGATATTAGACAATGAAATTAACATCAATTTCATTTCACTATGAAATATTCTGCTAAACAGAATCAATATTTGGTTAACGATTTATATTTATATCGTTATCTATATTTTCAATCAACTGACTAGCAGTTCAACCAAATAGCTAACACATAGCAAACAACCTTCATTTATAAATTCTAAAAAATATTTTATAAAAATATAAACTGAGCAGAGTCAGTGAGATTACTCAAATTGGACGGTTATCGTTAAATAACGATAATTGGTCATTGATTTGATTCAAGCGTTTAATTTCACCATAAATCCAAACGAGCTTAAATTCACTCCCGATCAGTTCCAGTGTGTAGCTATCGTCCATACGATTCCAACGCAATTTACGGTTCGTCAATCTGATATCGTGTGTGTAAGTTATTTATCTTCGAAGTTAATATGCTTTAAATTTAAATAAAAAGAATGGATCTGATTTACTAATGGACCTTGAACCTTTTTTTTCCTCTGGCCCATTTCCCTTCTATAAGCCCATACCCGTATTTTACTTCATCTCCCCCAAAACCGAAATACACGGAACTCCAGTAATCATCCTCCACTTTCTGACGCAAATTCCTCCACCGATCCTACCAACTTCCCATGATTCAACAAACCAATTACACCATCACTCTCCTCATCCAAATCTGATTCAACTCATCCCACTACAAGAAAATTGATTTTTAACAGCGTTAGAAAAACGCTGTCGTATCTTCTAACAGCGTTATTAAGAACGCTGTTTAACAACATGCTGTCATAGATCCTAAAGATTTAACAAGGTAAAATAAACGCTGTTAAAAATATGTCTTCACTCCATTTACTAACCCCTGTAGATAGCTTTCAACAAAAGCAAAATAAACGCCGTGGTCTGTTTACTTACCATTTATATCTTTATAAATAATAGCATTTATTTTTTGCTTTGTTAAATCTTTTATGTTTCTCCACAGCAGTATATTTGCAGTTGTAATTTCTAACACTTATATTGTACTATCACTAAAATATATTTACATACTAAACATATGATTCATTAAGATTTTCAAAAAAACATCATATAGCAATCATATAAATACAATTTAAAAGATTCAAAACAATTTATATCATTAAACATATTTCAATGTACACAACATCCAAAACCCAACATTATACAAGTATCAAAATTCAAACTTTTATAACATACACTAAACAGAAATACGCGAAAACAAAAAAAAACTTTACTATGCAGAAAAAAGTGCGAGACACTTGAATAATGTGATAACTAGCTTGCTCCAAAAATCTGTAATCGGCTGTAAATGAAGAAATTCAGATGGTTAGCGATCAAAATAAAACATGAAACTATAAAACTAAAAAACGTAAAATAAGTACATTAATTACAAGCAATCAATATGTGATCCATAAACCATAAATAATTGCTTCATAGTGTAGATAATATCAGCAGACATATGTGCATGCACTAGAAAATAAAAGGTTACAAAATTCTGGCTACTGAACAAAAAAGGCAGGATAGTAGAAAAGACCAGCAGACCATACGTGGGCAACACGAAATAGACTGCATGAACCAAACCCTGAGCTGAAGTGAAGGCACTATGCTGCATTGGTTTGGTAGCAAAACCTCAACATAAAAGGATTGCAAAATGAGGCGACTTCATAAAAAGGTGCAGAACTAGAATCTAAACTGGATTCTACAAAAAAATCAACATAAACTTCGAAAACCTAACGGATAAAAGCTAGAGGCAGCATAAACTGTGCATGGGAACAAAGGAAATACATGAGAAAAAGGGCAACATGAGGACAGAGGGTTGTATATGAAACAAAAGCATCACTACAGGTCTAAATATGTCAGTGCCATACATCTTCTGTTATACTGGTGCATTTTGGATTGAGGGAGAAACATTTTGATATATTATATGAGACTTCAACATAATTTTATATTTTTATTGTAGCTAAGATATGTATTATTTGCAGCCTGCATCACTTACAGAGTTGAGTTGACTATATGAAAACTTCAAAAACTTGAAATAGTGATTGACTATCTATATAATACAGGTTTGTTTGCTAGTGCAATCTGTAGGTTGCAATCTATAAATTTAGTTATATTTATGAACTTATTTAACTTCCTTAAAATTTAGTTAATTTTCATTAGTTATTTTTTTATATATACAAGGTTAGCTTTTATAAATTTAATTAACTTTTATAAAACTTTGTTAACTTTGTTAAATTTTCTAAATCTTAGTTAATTTTTATTGATTTATTTTATTTGTATGAAGTTCTGTCCATATTTAGAAAACCATTAAATTTCAACATAACTTGATTAACTTAGTTAAATTTTTATATAACTTGGTCAGTTATTATAAATTTGTTTAAATTTTATGTAACTTGTTTAATTTTTATAAAATTTGGTTAATTTTTATAGATTTAGTTAATTTAGTTAAATTTTATTATAATTATTGAATTGTTATAAACATTTAGTTAACTTAGTTGATTTTTTGTTAAACTTAGTCAATTTATATCTTTAATTTTTATAAAACTTATTTAACATAGCTCTTTTCTATAAAAATAAGTTCATTTTGTAACCCCCTATTTTGAAAAGTAAAATAGTGGCAAACACAAGTTGACGTAACTACAGAAGATTCTTGTTGCATTAAGATAATAAGGGAACATAAAAGGGACAAGGGTTGTCATATTTTTCATTTTAAGAAAACATAATTATTTTCTTGATAAATAGCATTATGAGGCAGCAAAGAAAGTAAGTAACCTTTGCATCTGCTACCATAAGATCAAATAATTTTAAGAAAAAAACACCCTCAAATGCTTTCCATTGTCCATTCATTTCAGCAAAGTGCCCACATCCATCGGATTTTGCACAATGGAACTCCGCTTTAGTTAAAAGGCATTAAATAATATATTCCATCGTTGACAATTAGCGTTAGTACGAAATAAATATTATTTTGGGCAAGCAAGAAGAAAGAGTTTCTCATTGAAAGTAATAACATTGTGTAAGCAAAATAATAATATTTGGAAAAAAAACATTTACCTTAAAGAATTAACTCAAAATTCTTTTTGAGAGATTGGTTACAACTAGCCAAGCGTAAAAGAAAATTCTCACCTAAAATTTCATTCGATAAGCAGCATTTTCATTTATATTCCTATTTTTAATACAATAACCAACAGCAAGCTGGCTTAAAACGTTTAATACAGAGATCACTTGCATTGGAGAAAAAGCTGACACAGGACTACATCTAGCATCCAAAGTCCCAATACACACATGTAAGATGCATTAATTCCAGAACAAAGATACTAAAAAGAGTCCAAGATGCCAAAAATTAATCAGATGACTGAACTGTTTGCAAAATATGAGCAAGCAAACAAAGCACATAGTAGAACAGGAACAAAGACAAACCAAAATATAATTACTGTCCATATAATTGCAGATTAATCCTCAGATGATGATGCAAGGTATCTCCCATTATGTGAGAAATTGAGATACTAAATTTCACCTTGGTGTGACTGCAATATCTGTTTCACAGAAAATAGTTGACATTGAGCTACTTGAACATAAGTAATTTTGCAAGGTGTAATCAACTATTATGGAACATACATTACTTGGAATTTAAATGTTCATGACTTCACTTAAAAGAACATCATGAAATAGTCATTCTTCGAATGACAGTGCTGCACTTCTCGGTCGGATTAACCAATCCAAACCTTGTTCTTCTACTGTTTCACAGGTACTTTTTTCTTCTTCAATTTATTGAATATCATTTTCTTCTTCTAAGAAGTGGTAAAAAAGTTGATGGGTTGAAAGGACTTGGATGACCATTTTCAGAACAAAAAGAGGTTACTATCCAAAAATCTCCCCGCAAATGTTTCATTCATTAAATTGAAACATCACAAAAAAAAGTTATTGACTTTTGAAATACAATTAACCATGCAAAAAAAATCTTTTTGCATAAGCACATCCAAGCAATGATCCAGACCTCATGTGTGTGTATGTGTGTATAATACACACACACACAGATATATATATATATATATATATATATATGTGTGTGTGTGTGTGTGTGTGTGTGTGTGTGTATATACACATATATATATTGCAGATATTGTCAGAACATAACCTTCATGACTCTGTTTCAGGAATGCCTCCACCTGCAATCATATACTTCACGTTCACCAGGCACTTGACAACACAAAGGATCATGATGACTGCTCTCAGCTTCATCAATCATAAGTTGGTTAGAACCCACTGTCAATATAACAATAGCATCAAAAAAATACTAAAAGAACATAATCTTACCAACCGCTATACCAATCATAAATACAGAAAGTGAATTTCAAAACTAGAATACATGAACACTGAGGCAGGACTGGACAACATACATGAGAACTCTTATCAAATAAGCATATACCTTTATATTACATGAAAGTGTCCTCTCTGATTTGCATTTCCCAACCTGTCTACAAAATCAGTGAAGAACTACATGCCAGGGGATAGGATATGTATCGTAAACTGTAAAATGTTGAGAAGTATGCAAATACAAAAAGAATGAAACAATCATCTAAACCAAATAGATTTTATTTTAAAAGAAGGGCTATGCTAATATCAGGCATGGTCCTGATTAACATCACATGAGCGTGAAGCACTATTGGCCTTTGAAAACAGTTGTATTTATCTTAACATGCTAACAAAAAATGACTTTAGGATATATCGACTGAACATGACAGAATCATTAGTTTGTCTGCTTTATCCACTAATATACTTGCGGCTAAAATGTTAAAATTATTCAACTGTGAATCAGTGATAGAAGACAAACATTTGTCCATTATAAGAGCCATCGAGATATTTACGATGCGTAGCAAGACAAATCAATATATTTATTTATAAATACTGTTTATACTCATATAAATTGTCGTCGTACATAGGGAGGTTATTTTTAATATAGGATATTTTCTTCAATTTTTGAGTTTTTACATATGGATACTGACTTGTAATTTAAGGTTGATCTAGACAACCAAAGACAAAATTTGTGAAATAATGTGTAAAATAGTAAAGAAAAACTTCAAAAGATGCATAAAAATAGAAAACGAATTCCCAGCAAGATAGGCAGAAAAGTGTCATGCCATTAAAATGATAAAAGTACCAACTAAAGTTTGAGGCAGCAGTAGTCAAGGTAAAAAAAATTAAAGATGCAGAACATAGTAGCGTAATAGCAACAAGAATCATAAATATGGTTAATAAAAAAAGCTACGTCGTACCTGTAATAAATTGGAAAAATGTTGAAGTTCCTTGATTGTATTATTTTCACGTGCCTTTAAGCTAACATTTTCAGCTTTTTTGTGCCTTCAATGCTATTTAATGTAATATGAAAGCTATTGTAGAATTTAAGGAATTTTGTTTAAAAAAAGGAGAAAAATATGAGAAAGAAGGTAGAGGTTTGACCCGGTTCAATAATTACTAATTGGCTGCAAAATCACAACATTAAATCAACAATTACTACTCTATGCCATATGTTCAAAATTCTAAGAAAACTTGAAAAATGCTTGGTTTAAAGTCAACCTTACATGTATAAAAAGGTAAGGATCATTATAAAGAAGGCAGATATATAAGGTCCCTACACCATAACGTGGCATATAGTGCCACACATTACGGCTAGTATATGTGAGTCAGTGAACTCATTTAACTAATAAAAGATATAAAAATCAACAATAAAATTGATTGCTCACATTTCTATCATGTAAATTGGTAATTTTTCCTGTTTTTTAAGTACAACAAAAGATTTTCAGTCAAATCAAAATTACAAGTGGTCCTTTTTGTATAACTGATTAAAAAATGTTACCGCAATTTCAAGTGGTTAGCATGAAATCATATTATAATTAAGATAAATTTGGACACCCAAAGCATAGCTATTCTTGAGAAAAAGGGTGAATCATCAAGTCTATTTTTCTTCTTATGCAAAAATAAGGTTTTCACATATGCAACTGCTAAACGAGGGTTCTATTGTGCAGAAGATTTATAATTCCAAATTAGTACTATATAATCAAACATTACCATAAAAAACTCTCAGGCAGAAGTTCTTAACTACAAGAAGCATAAAAGATGGAGGCCAAAAAAAAAAGACAACTGATAATCAATAAAGTAGCTTGTTCACTAAAGATTTTTATTTGCTATTGTTATATACATGCATGACAGTGTAAATGAAAAGACATAGAAAATTTCAAAAAAGGAGAAAATCAACAAGGCAAACACCAGATATGTAAATAAAATAATTTGTAGAGGCTGATAACCAAATAGAAATAGAACAGTTCACACCTTTTACCTTTTATTCCTCCATAGTCCATAGTCCACAATTCATGAAGAAGATGATCAATTGTGCACCTGTTGTGCTGCCTCAGCTGCATTGTTATAAGATCACAACACGGTCACACCAAGCACTCACCATCCGTGATCCATCGCCGTCGAATTGAGATTGGAGCACCTGTCAGCGATTTCTGCTTACCTGCCATAACCTCGGAGTTTGTTGGCAAGTCTGGTGTTACGGCGTCCCCCCTCTGATTTGTCTTCACGGTTGGCGATCTGACATAAAAGCATGCATATGAAATTAAGGTTAGACTAGGAGAAACGTGCCTACTAAATACACTAAAGGAGGAATAATAATCAGTTTAGCACTAAAAATTGGTTTGAAAATAGAAGCATGCGAGATAGGCATAGAATAAGGTTAACATATATGTGAACATTTATATAGCACATGCATATATCATGCACTCCAGCACTGCATTGCCCACTAACGCACCCATACGCGGCCTCTATAGGTTACTAAGGCTTAAACCAAAGATTAGAATAAAATGAAAACATAGGTAACACCAACTAGATATGATGCATCAACAACTTAGGGAACAACGCAATAGTTTTATGAAACAAGACTAAAATCAGGATTATATACGAAATTATTCACGCAATAGTTTTATGTAACAAGACTAAAATCAATATTATATATGAAACTAATCACATAAAAATCTCCTGAAGCTGTCTCTTAAATATGTAAAGTAATCGTCTGGAACAGATGTAACTACAGGGCATGGAAAGTGAAAATGCAAGCTTTTTCACATACAAATGAAAAACTGAGTTTTAAATGCAAGCAAGAAAAAAAACATGGAAACCCAGGTTTCATAAATGCACCAAAAGAAGATGCATGCACACACTAAATTACCCTTCCCATACCAATTACAAACATATGTATATTCCACCAAATGTTGAATGCTCTGTAATAAGAGCCCATAGAGTCGATTAGGCATGTGAAATTACACCGTCAATCTAAACAGGCAATTAGAGTTAACGTAATTTAATGAAATTGAGTGTAATGTTGTTTTGTCTTTAGAATGTAGAGAAATGGTCAATGTCCCTTTGGTACACTTAATGTTTAGGCTACAATAAATTCTAATAATATATATTATGTTACCTAAACTTGAAAGTGAGCTGATACATATATTGAGCAGAATTAATAAACTCTACAGTAACTTCCAAGTGTGCAATCTCATACTAAATGGACTGCTAGAAGTGTTTCCAAACCTGAGCAACGCTGCAGTGGAATTCGCTCAGACCTAGTTTTGTCAAATTTGTATCCACAAAGGTTTCTGTAAATTAGTGTCACAAAGAAGGCGCGTTGCACAGACAATGAAGGTCTAATGTACCAAGGTTTTTGATGTTAGCCTTTAGGACCTAGCCTCCGACTTCAATAATGTCTCGACTTATCAATAGGCCTCTGAATCTGTGTTCGTCTACATCTGCAGCTTCTTCCATCGTTGCCCTTATGAGTCCTGACAATGTTCTCCAATGGGTACTTCACTCCTAGGGAAATCCCTCCTTTTCGACAACAAATCTGCAGAGCAACCATTCTAAACAAGCAATTTGGGATCAACATCAACATTTTCTTTTTAGGGTACCATTTAAAGTTCACACCTTCAGTACTCACTACCACTATATAGTTGTTATAGTTAGCCTGCAAGATATCGTTTGCCAAATCGAGGGATGTTATGCCAGCAATGCAACCCATACCACCAACTTTATAACTAAATATGTTTCCTCTCATCTTGTAATGATTAACAAACATGGCTGATGGAAAAGCAGTGGGATCGAATAGACTTCAGTTGATGATAGAATCCTAACATCTTTAGGGCTTACGCTATATTTTTCAAAGACCTTATCAAGTGCTGCAGATGTGTATCTCAACCATCTACCATCCAACGACCTATCATTCTAATTTTTTTCCTTCTAGCACTTGTAAACATAACTTGCAATATTATACATTATACATGATAATAATAATAAATATAGTGGTTTCAGATGCATTCAAAGATTAAATAAATTACCTTAAATGGGAGAATCAACGGAGAATTCTTGACTGGTGAGCGAACTCCAAATCAGATTTATGCGCTTGTGTTTGCCAATGATGGATTCCAGTGGCGCTTGGGATCAAGTGGTTTCCACTAGCGGATTCAAGGGATTTTAGGGTTCAGGTGAACTGGTTATTCTAGAAAAGGTTAGGGGATGAACGAAATTCCATAGGAGGCTTCGTCTCCATTTTCGATTTTGATTAGATTTAAATTTCGGAGGAGGATTAGTATTAGTTTTTTTTTTCGTTTTGCGCCCCATTAGCATGAAAGGAAGAAGGCGGCAAAGTTACCGCCTAATGAAAAAAATATCCTAAGGAAGAAGGTTATGTACAAACAGCGTTCATGTTTCTAACTTACATCTTTCAAAATGCCTTTGTCAGCACTCAATCGTAAAACGCTGACCATCAATGCTGAGAAAACCGCGTTTTCTTGTGGTGTCCCAACATCAAAACACTCGAATTAAATCCCCAAAACCCGTCTCGTTCGAACACCCTTCCAGGTTGCGGCATCGACCAAGTTCGAATGCCCTGAATTTTTGCCTCGAGCTGCCGCTCGACCTCGTGAACCCCAAACTAACCTCCACTTTCTCCAATAATCACCATAGAAGCCACAACCGCAAACCCTAGAATTTCCGCCCAAAACATTGAACTACATAGATGCATCGCATGTCTCAAAACGGCAACTGAATGGAAGAGAATCACTTAAGGAACTCAAATACATATCTCTCTCTATTTATTGATTATGTTTTGAATAGATTTTGATTTTCAAAGGATGAACTTTACTGTGTATTTTAAGAAGAGGTTGCGGCGCTTGTTTTTGATCAGAGAAAAATTGGTCTAGGGTTAGGAACGATTTTGGGTATATATAGAATAGTTTTAATATATTTTTTATTCGATTATTATATTTTATTTTAAGCAAACGCTATTTTTCTGTGTCCTCTAAAATTCCTATGATCATACATGACCCCCAAAAATCACGAAAATGGACACGTAGCTACTGTTTGACATTACAGTCCCAAAGAAACTGGTTTCGTCGAATTCCGACTTCGTTTGCTCACACAGCATATTTTTAACTGTCAAAATATCGACTGTTTCTCACATTAAAATCCCGTACGACCACATACTGACTTCAAAAATCACGAAAACTGAAATCTAGAAATAATTTGATGTTGCGGATCCAACAAAATTAGTTTCGTTGAATTCTGAGGTCGTTTGCAAAACTGGTTATTTTTAAAGCTCTAAATAACCCTTTAAATATATAAATATATTTAAAAACATTTAAATTTAATATTTAAAAATAAATATTATCATATATATTCACAATAGAATATCATACAACTCCAATGGGATTTATAACTCGATATTTCAAATCCAGTGTTACAACGATATTCGATTTATATTTAAAAATCCATTTTAAAAAATAAATCAATATAAATTATAAAGGAATTCCATAGCGACTTTTCTAAATTTTGATTTGTACATATATCAAAATCTACACAACGAAATCCCGATTTTTCTCTTCCACTAGAAAAATATACTTCACCAGCTCCTAACGTTTCTTGTTTCACAGAAATCCGATTTAAAACGAATCTTGTATATTCAGTTGAAGTTCAAATCGCCAAATAGCGAACTGCCACGCCATTTCGAGCTCAATTATAATTATATTATAAACTATACGTTCAACTTTCGTCGATTGAATATATTTGTTCATATAATTCAACTCTAAACTGAAATATATATTTTGAATTGCCCAGTTCACACCATATCGCCATTTCCGCCAATTCTGATTATTTCAGAATTAAATATATTATTTAATTATTATTTTAATTAAATATTCAATATTGTTTAATTTAACGACCATTTAATTCCCTAAATCACTATTTAAATAATTAAATAAATTAATTATATCACTGAAAATGCGGGTCGTTACATTCTTCCCCCCTTAAAATAATTTCGTCCTCGAAATTGCTAAGGTAGAAGATAGACCCTATTAACTGGTATAAAACTATTCGTTCACTTTTAACTTCAGTTTCAACCGAACCAATTTAATTTCAATTAAAATATTAATTAATTCTTATCAACGATAATTTTCTAGAATCTTGAAAATTTTCTAACACCCGGAATTTTCGAAAAATTTCGCCAGCACCTCCTTTGTACCGGTCAATAGTTCAAACCCTAACTCGCCTCTCTAGGCCCTTTCCAATCCAAAAGAAAATCAAATAGCCAAGCGGCTTGCCAAATCGGCCCATAAATCACCAAATCCATAAAAATAAACGTGTACCTTTTTGTCAGGCATGTCATTATATCCTTGCACTTGCTCCTACTCAATACCTACTGATCATATATTCATCTATACCAATCGATTTCCATTTCAATCAATCAAATCTCCAATCTAGTCAACCCAAATCTCATTCCAAACCTTCAAATTCTATTACCAATTCCAACTCTTATGGACCAGTCCACTATACTTAACCAAATTCATAACTCACAATTCAATCTTATTCGATATCGTTCTATTTCAATTCAATTTCCAGTTAATTAGTTTCAATTCAATTCATATTTACTTTCACAAATTTATTTAATTTATTTAATTTATTTAATTTGCTTTTAATTCATACTATCTTCCTGGGAATTTTAAACAGTTTAGTTTTTCTATATAAATTATTCCCTTTCGAGATTCAAAACAACTTCCTTTTCCCAAAAATAATTCGAAAACAAAATCTTTGGTAGTAATTCGTCACTTACAACTCGAAAATGAACCCTGATGATGTGGCCAGTATCATCAGAGTTATTTCCCAGTGATCAAAGTGAGTTCAATATTATATCATTTTAAAAAACCTTTTAAACAATTCCACATAGAAATATACTTCAAAATACCCTTCACAATGCTTGTAAAGCAATTTAAAATCTCCCAGGATATTAAAATTTTCTCATACTTAACTCAAATCCACTTACAAACACTTCTCCCAGTTTTCAGAATTATGATTCCTATTATGATTTAATTAAGATTTAATTAATCTGCTTTTATATTATACGAACTCAAATTGGTTATTTATATAACCATTTCAATTATAACCAACCAACACATCCAATATACTATCATCATTCGAATATAAATATTTTATTCATATTGAAATATACTTTTGGTAAAATTATCTCAGTTACCCTCTTTTCGAAACATGCTGTGTCGATTTATCGTACTCAAGTGTTTGGTTGCCCCTATCGATACAGTGGATCAAACTGATTGACCAGAATTCACAAACTACTCAACCAATAAATCTCCACAATATAAAACAATTTTTATAAAATCTACAAATACGTTCACTCGTATATATACACTCAACTCAATCTAGGGTATTACTAACCCCATCTCTACTGAGTCACGCTACAGAGCCAAGGTAAATCACTTAACCTTCAGCTCTGATACCACTGTAACGAACTGAGATTTTCGACCCAGAAAATCAACATAAAACCCATGTTAATTATTCAGGCATCGAACATTCCAGATCATTAATAGAAAGAAGTTAGAGGGTGAGAATAGATAAGATAGAAAATTAGAATAGAAGAAGAAGAACACAATCAGAGTAAACACGAATCTCACAGCGGAACGAATAAAATATATTATAACATAACTTTGAAATAAAATAGTATATATATACAATAACATTATTAGAGTACAACACTTACACACAACGGGAATAACAATAGCTATATAATCCTGAAGCCTCCTGCTTCAAGCTCCTCTAAGTATATCTGTAAAGACCTGAACTACTTGACTACCCATACAAATTTGGACACCCAAGAGTTTAGGGAAAACAAAAACAAAATAAACTCTGGGAAAGTCATGGGACTGGTGTGAGTAAACTCAAATCATTTGGTTTAACTTTTTCAAAAATCCTTTTCAAAAGAAAAAGTAATCGTAAGACCCATCCACACATAAACACGGACGGTTTTTACCTTACGGTAACCCAAGACGGTTTTGGAAATCAATACTTCTCTGATATTGTAATAATGTCTAATCACAAGTAATTAGAATCTAGCAGAATGCTTGCATCTCACGTTCCACATATATAGTATACAAACAAAACCGCGGGCGCTTATTGGAGATTGGATTCTGACTATGACAAGGTATGGGACCACCTGCCGATAGTGTATCTCTAGAGACGAAATACACTGGGTTCAACAAGAACGTCTTGCAACCCGGCCCACACATGACCGACCACTCATTTCGCTTGAGTGTATCGAATGTATATCACCAACGGTTGGGAGCTACCCACCGTCTTCCCGAAAAGGGACAACATCGATAATAGATAAAAGAATGAAATGGACTTTCTCCAGATAGGTGATATGCACCCTAATGGGAGCGACCCACTTAGCCATGCTGCCTGCCCGATTTCTGTCATTTCCCGGTTGATGAGGCTTGAGGTCATTACGTATCCTTTGAAACACTTGACCACCATTCACTTTGAATGCCACATCGTCATACCCGTCAAATCACAAATTGATTTCCTCAAAAATACCATGGGTATAAAGCTAAGAGAAACGAATTCCTCTGCCACCAAACGTAAGTACGTTTGAAGAGATCAACTTACACGATCCGTTAGATATACTATGTCGGACATTCGTCCATTCACGTTTGTCCTGGGACTGGACAAACCGAAGGCACTATTCTGTAACAGGATAGTCCTTGCGTAACTCCGTCTTCAATATTTGATCGCAACGCTAACGTCCATACAGAGTGGTTTTCAGATAATGAATCTGATCCCGGTCTCTCCGTATTGACGACGGAAAATGGTCAAAAACTTCGATAGTCGGTGATTTAACTATCAAAGAAAAACAGGTGTGCAACCAATGATATTATTTCCAGGTGGAAATTCTATTAATCAAACATCATTCAACATTTATCTCTTTTGGTTTAAATCTTCTTTAATTTATCCATTTCCATTTCTATATATTCATAAATTCTTATTTTCCTAAATTTGGAAAATATATTTTATTTACTTTGGAAAGCGGTTCGATATTTGCTTCCATTTCTTATCTTCTCTATCAGAAAACATTTCTGATTCTTATTTGGAAAATTTTCCAAATCTCGTTTATTGGATTCAAACTGATGTTTGAATAAACATCGCTTTGCCCATTTTACCCATTATCTAAATTCGCTTAACCAATCTTCACTATCGAACTTTAACTACTCTTTAGTCAAAAACGAAGTCAATCAAGTTGGGTTATAATTACCTCTCAGACCTTAACTGAATGACATTCCTAACTTCGGAATAGATAAGGTTCACCCTTCAAATCTTTAACCAACTTCCTTACGTAACTCTCGGATTCTAATTACGAATCCACTTCTTTTACCAAAATCATTTGATTGTAACCATAGTGCTATAATCTCATATTTTCGAAATATAATAACTGAAATATAACTTTTATTTCTTAATTTGAATAAATAAACAACGACTAATTTATTAATAAATAAATAAATCTTGATTTGAAACTGGAAAGTATATAGCACTTTCCCCAAATTCGATATAATCGAATTTCAACTTACAATCCCCTCTCGAATAATCTTTATTCGATTTAACTCCCTTCAAATAACTCATATTCGATTTAACCCACCTCGAATAACTTATATTCGATTTAACTCACCTCAAATAAACTATATTCGATTTCTCTTCTCGAATAAACTATATTCGATAATTCTACTTCGAATAAGCGATATTCGATAATTCTACCTTTGACTAACTCTATTCAATTTACTAATACTCGACTAACTCGAACTTGATTAACTCCATTTGGATAACTCTAATTGATTAGCCGTAACTGGTTAACTTTAATTGACTAACTCTAACTGGTTGACTCTAACTGATTAACTCTAACCGATTAACTCTAACTCGACTTATTCAACTCCTATCGATTAACTAATACTCTGTTTAACTCCATTCGCTTGACTCTAGATCGCAACGATCACAATGGTTACGCCTGATTCCCTCAGGAAACATCCGACCGCCATAGGCTATCTGCAGCCCTGCGAATTCCGCTAGCAGTCGTACGAAATGGCGACTCATCCTGAATAACTATGTGTGACTAACTCCATCTCAAATAACTATATTTGATCAACTCTAATTGAATAACTAATATTCAATTAATTCTAATTCGATTAACTCTAACTGATTAACCCTACGTTTATTCAGTTTCAAATATCGATGTTGAAATGGATTCTTACTTCTCTATATAAGTCCTGACTTATATATTCTATTTATCCAATGATAAACATTTTATTTAATTTATAAAATATTATTTATAAATTTATCTTATCAATCCATCGGTTAGAATATATTCTATTTAAAATCTTTACTTTAAATCCATATCAAGTTATACCCGTGTGCGAAGCACGGGTCTAAACATTTCAAATGAAAAATTCTCCTTTTATACAATTCTAGTCACTTTTCAGGTATTTCCTTTTATAATCTATTTATTTACCAAATAAACCCCTTTTTGATAATACTATTTATTTATAAAATATTTTCTTTTTTATAAAATCTATTGATTTTATAAGTAATTCTTTTGATAATCTAACTATTTCTTTTTCTATTTACTTTACACATATTTCCCCTTTCTATTCTATTTATTTTCAAATAAATATTCTTTTTCAATTCTATTTGTAAATAGTTTACAAATATTTCTTTTTCAATCCTATCTATTTGATTTACAAATAAATATTCCTTTTATATCTATTTATTTTCTAAATAAATATTCTCTTCTTATAAAATCTTTTGATTTTATAAATATTTCTTTTTCAATTCAACATTGAAAATTTCCTTTTTAACACTCCAGTATTCCTTATGATATTTAACGTACCATATGACAATGATCGGTATCATTCAAACATACGAAATCAACAACAGATTTCATATCACATCATTTAACACAATATATGAAAACCAGTAAAATAAATGTTGAGGAACCCAGTTGGGTCCCTCCGACCTGTTTACCTGCATCCAAAGATATTAGACAACGAAATTAACATCAATTTCATTTCACTATGAAATATTCTACTAAACAGAATCAATATTTGGTTAACAATTTATATTTATATCGTTATCTATATTTTCAATCAACTGACTAGCAGTTCAACCAAACAGCCAACACATAGCAAACAACCATCATTTATAAATTCTAAAAAATATTTTATAAAAATATAAACTGAACAGAGTTAGTGAGATTACTCACATTGAACAGCGCCCTGACCATTTTAATTTTTAAAAGGGATTTCTATTTTAAATCGATTATCGGGTTGACCCAGATTGAGATATGTAATAACCCGGAAAATCTGGGCCAGTTTAAAATTTTTATTTTGGCAATTTTTGCGTATTTTGATTATTTAAAATGGATTATTTTAAATAATATCGACGGGAAATTCATTTTGAATATAATTCGAACGTATATATTTATATACGTCGTCGTTAGAATATAAATAATTATATATAATTATAAATAGAATTGAAAATGGCGCGGTAGTTCGATAATTCGATTTCAAACTTCAATTGAATGTACCGGGTGCAAAATAATCCGGATTTTAGTGAAACCAAAAATATTAGGATCTAATTAATAATATCTTTCCAACGAATCCGAATAATTGAAATTTCATAGCGGGAATCAAAAGATATGTCCAGTTGAAAATTCTGAATAGTCGCTATGGAATTCAGGCCCTTAAAAATAGACGTTTTGCAATCGACCTCGGATTTCGACGAAACCCGTTTTGTTGGGTCCGGGATGTCGAATTATTGCTAGATTCCGAATTTCATAATTTTTCGAATCAATATGTGAGCGTGGCAAAGGAAAACGCGTTTGACCAGTTTCAGTTGATTTTAATCGACTGGAAATTGGCCATTTTTCCAACGGTCTCAGAATTCGACGAAACTAGTTTTGTTAGGACCGTATCGTCAATACGAAGCTAGAAAATATTTTTCTGGAATTTTTAAAGTTAGCATGTGACCCTAGTAATTTGAAATGTACGTTTAAAATTCAATATAATGATTTAAATTTAAATTTAACGGAAACTGGTTCAAACGATCAAATCAACCTACGATACATATCCCATTGTGTTCGGAATGGAGGTGATTAGCTAGGGACGACAGTCGGTGGACTTGATTTCGAGTTAGTATGAAAGTCAACTTTTTTTGAAACAAAAATAAAATAAATATATATAATTATATAAGCCCTCACTCCCTATTCTCTCTCCTCACAGAACTCAAACCCGAAAAAAAAAAAAAAAAAAAGGGATCGACGGAATCTCATCGCCCCAATTCGATCAGCGCCGAGCCACCGCGAGTGGGCCCCGCTGCCGCGCCTCCCTGCCAGATCCCCCTCCTCTCCGTCGATCTCCACTTCCCCAAATTGAACTCACGAAGCCGCTCCACCTAGAAACCCCCCCTCCCCAAAATCGAGACCCTGAAGCCCGACGCCACCCCCTTGCTCCACCAGAACGGACCCGCGGCAAGCACCCCTCCAATTGCCATTCTCTTCCCCTTCCCCCCCGAGCTGGATTCCTACGGTGAGTTTAAAAACTGATTTTTATAGAGTTTAAAAACTGATTTTTAAAAAAAGGTTTAAAAACTGAAATTAGATTTTTATTTTATATAGTATATAGTTTAGATTTTAACAGAAAAGAATTTTGATTTTTATTTGTATATGGAAAATAGTGAAGTAAAAATAGAAATTCATATGAGTAAAAAGATTAGATTTTGAAAATGATTTTTATATTTTTAAAGTGATAAAAATATGATTTTTATATTTTTAAAGTAATAAAAATACGATCTTTATATTTTTAAAGTATTAAAAATATAATCTTTACTATATAGAAGATGTAAAAATGTGATTTTGGTTAGGTAGAGAGTTAAAAATATAATTTTTACATGGTAGGAATATTAAAAATATCATCTTTATATGTGTAGAAAAATAAAAATGAGATTTTTATAAAGATGAAATCTTTAAATTTGAAAAGGTGAAGTCTATGTTTTTTATAAAGGCGAAATCTTTATTTTAGAAAAGGCGAAATCTTTATATGGAAAATAGCGTGATAAAAATATAATTTTTATCTATATAACATAGTAGTAAAAATTCGATTTTTATATATAGAATATCGAAGTAAAAATTCGATTTTTATATATAGAATAGCAAAGTAAAAATTCGATTTTTATATATTGAACATCGAAGTAAAAATGTGATTTTTACATATGTAGTGAATACGGGCAACGAAGATGACGAAGATGCGATAGCGATGAAGATTTCTATCAATGAAGTGCCGTGGAGCTAGGATAGCTATCAGTGAGAATTTCTCACCTTTCAATTTCTTTTTCTAATTATATATATATACTAGGATGCAGACGGTGCTTAGTAGCACCCGACACAATCGTCCACAGACCATGGACTTGTTTGTTTGGTTGCATAGATTAGTTATATGATGTGATTTGAATTGGTTGTTTGGTGATTTTGATTGATGTGTGAATGGCGTGGGCCTTCACTAGACCGGGGATAAGGTAGGCCTCGTCCCGTTTCTAGTATCGTGCCGTTATGCTGCCGAAATTTTCTAAAATAAGTTAGAAAATAAAAATATCATTTTATTGTGTAAATGAATAATAGAAATTCATATGTTGGAATAAAATGTTTTATCGTTAAAAATATAATTTTTAACGTGAGAATGAATATAGTGAAAGTGAATAAAATAAAATATTCATTTACAAACCAGACGGTTTGTTTATGTACACCTATTTGAAGGACATTGATTGGGTCGATAAATTTTACACATCGCCCAACAGCACAAATAAAATATGTGTTTGATTGTTTGAAACCCCACACGGGTGTTGGGATGAAATTTGAAGTTCACTCATCCCGATTGATTGAATATGTCGATCGGTTGATTGACAGGCTGTTTTAAGCGTTGGATATCTATATTTGATGCTTATACAGTGTAGTGCACTTTGGTTGATGGTTGATTATTTTTCCATGCTATTATATACATGTGTTGTATGAAAATCCATATAATTAACTTTATATGGTAATTGATTGGGCCTCATTCCAGTTTTAAAATAGAAATATTTGAAATAGAAATATTCGAAATGGAATATTTGAAAATATCAATATATGAAGCCGTGTTGATTAGATTGACGCCATTTTGACGTGAACGATATTTATATCGATTTTATTCATTTTGAAATGAATTGAATTGAAAACGATTTCGAAATGAATTGAATTGAAAACGATTTCGAAATGAATTGAATTGAAAACGATTTCGAAATGAATTGAATTGAAAACGATTTCGAAATGAATTGAATTGAAAACGATTTCGAAATGAATTGAATTGAAAACGATTTCGAAATGAATTGAATTGAAAAACGAATTCAAATGGAATTGAAAGCGAATTGAAATGAATTCAAATTGAATTGAAATTTGAATTGAATAGAAATGAATTTTAAAACGAATTTATAAAGAAGAATTCAATTTTGATTTGAATTGAAATGGAAGTTGAAATTGCTTTTGAAACGAATTTAAAACTATTTATATAATTCGTTTTAAATAGAAATCGACGAAATATATTATATATATTATATATATATATAATATAATGGCCTGAATAGAACGCGCCGCGTAGCGGCAGTTCGTGAATTTCGACCATTTATTTCAAACGGACATTACGGGAGATCCGACCGTCGGATTCTCCTAAAACCGGAACCGTTGGGTTCGTATCGAAAAGAGCTTTCTAATGAATGTTAGAAATTTGAAATCTAACGGTTGGATTTGGAGATACGTCCAAATAAAATTCGAAAAAGGTCGCTGTAAGTGCAGTTCGATGGCCGTTGAAGGAAATCGACTGTACGAGTCTTGATAAAATTATTAAAAATAGTAATAATTTGTGTAAAATCATAAGAAATGATTTGTGAAGAATTGGGATGAAAAACTCCATATTTGAAAAGATAAAAACAGATTTTTATCGAAATGAACTAGTTTTGAACTAGAATGATAATTCTATTTATTTTTAAATAAATAAATTGAAAGTGAAAAGGGTTTTAAAAATAACCCGAATTTCCAATGATTACATTGGAATGGATTTGAATCGAAATTGTCTTCGGAATATTTCGATGTTGGATTTCGTGATGATACAGATAGTGTTATGGGAATTTGAAAGATATATATATATATATCGTTATTTCCAATACGATATTTGTTAATCGTAGAATTTGATGTTGAATATAAGCCGGTATATTTTCTATTCAGAGCCTTGTGTTTAATATCAAATGTGATTTGGGTTTGTCGTGAATGGTGTCTTCACTAACACTGTTCTTGAATCCAGTTGAGAAAAGATTAAATCTTTTTATTTAGATTTAATGAAGTGTACCAATTAAACAATATTTAATTGGAATTGAATGGATATTGATTCTTGGGTTTATCGTGAATGGTGTTTTTAAATGACACTTGTTCTTTAACCCGATAATTAATGAATGTGATTTTGGGTTTATCGTGAACTGTGTTTTAAATGACACTGATTCTTTAACCCAGTCGAAGATTAAAACTAAGTGGAGTTTTAATGAATCTTTAATTAGATTGGAATGATCGAAAATGGAGTATCACCAGTCTTGCTCCAGGCGATAGTTAAATCTTTAATTAGATTTGAACGTGAAATGGTAATTGAATTTACCAATAACACTGTGGTGTTAGATATGAAGTATTACCAGTTTTACTTCATGGGATGAATAGGTTGGGATTGGGAAATAAAATAAATGATTACTTCGGTGTGGTTCGCTAATCCCGACTAGTTTGAATTGATATTCAAAGGAGATTAAAGAATAAATTTAAAGAATTTATCTTGGATAAAATTAATGGGAACTTTTCCCAAAGTACAGGAATATTTGAATAAAAGAATATTCTGAATTAGAATGAGGCGTATGTTGTGTTTGTGTAACACTTTTATAATATATACGCGAGTTATTCAGAAAGACCGGGTTTATCCCATTCTGAATAACTGATTCGACGTGGTGTCGAAGATGAAGACGGTGGTCGAAGACCAGAAGTCTTCACGTCGTTTGGATAATTACTGATGATCTTGATTGGGCTGTACACCCAAGAAGATGGAAACAGTTAGTGATCGTCCAGACGTACTTGGAGATCGATGGATATGCGAGGTACTAGGTGCCTCCGGTTTCGTTCAAACCCAGAACGGACTTGTAAATGGACTGTGTGTCTGACATTGGATTTTAGTCTGTGTGTTTGATTTCTATTAAATATATATCTGTTTGGCGGCGGAGAATTTATTCTCTTGCTTAACGCCCTTCTCTGAGACGTACGAGCTCAGGGGTTATATATTGATGGATATCAATCGCATGGAGTGAATTGCCTGTGTGGCATGCCTAAGTGGCAATTGATCGAGGCTTCTGTTGAAAAGCAAAGTCTTGTGGTGATGATCAAAGCACGGCCTTTGTGGCATAGCTTTGTGTAACGTTGATTCGCGAGCTTCACACCCGGTATGAACCAAAAACGGGAGAGGACGTCAGGGAGGACTTGCGTTTCTTTCTAGCTAGAAGTGGCGTCAGTGGTTTTACACGCCCTGACGAGTTTGACTTATGTGGTTGTTGCTGTTGCGAGGCGCCTCGGTTATATCGGTTTCGGCCGATGCATTCTGGTCGGCTGACGGACCAGACTTACACCCCATAGAGTGGGGAGACGTAGTGTTCAGGCATAATAATCCACATCGGTGGACCGGCCCTGAGGATCCAAGGGGCAGTTGCGGCTGTTCCTGAGGGGTGGGCTAGAGCGTCTCGAATCGGTTGAGGACTATCTTTTGCCTCGGTTCATAGATGGAAATCCAATTTCCAAATACGTGACATTTGCGGTTTTATTTTGTAGAGCCTAGTATGGCGACATAGTGGGATGGGGCACTCATGCCGCCTATGATTGATACTTATGATTTGAAGTTGTTTTATACACTATGCACTTGTAATAGTATCAAATGATTTGTTTTCAACGTATCAAGCATTCTTGACTATTATAAGGTAAAAACCCTATCCTCCGGCTTGCGTTGCATTGTGTGATGGGAACTGGGTCTTATAACAGCTTCATTTTTCTTTACTTAGCATTGCGCTGTTGTTTTATGCACTGGTATTCTTGGGAGGAAACCCGTTCCGTGTTATACGGCGTGGTCCCTTGATTTACCGAACATTAAAAATAAAGATTTATAACTGTTTTAGTTCTCACACCAGTCACATGACTGACCTGGAGTTTATTGTTTTAACCTAAACTCTGGGTGCCCCTATTTTGACACGGGCAGCTAGTAGTTTTGGTTTTGCAGATTTATATTCACAGGATCCTGGTTTACAGCTGGAACGATATCCGGAAAGCTTTGTATCCGTATATCTCTTCTAGTTGTGTATTGTATTCTTTTCCGCTGCTATGTATTTAAATGTAATTTAAATCTCTGATATTTCTGTGTAGTATTTATTTGTTTATACTCTGTATGTTCTTGTAATCTGATGCATTGTTGTAATAAGCAATGAAATGTTCTTCCGTCTGCGTTCTGATTTGTCGTGTTCTCAAACGATAGGGCGATTTCGAGCGGTCTGGGTCGGTTTAGCGACTGGTTCGGACCGAGCGAAATCTCTTGCCGTCACATTTGGTATCAGAGCTTTGGTTTACAAAGCTCAGAGAACAAGGCACATTAGAACCATACGAAAGAATTCATCAGATATTGGATTAGCAATATCCAATGGAATGACTCGTTAGAGATAGGATCAGTAGTATCCTAGAACAAGTGTGAAGAGTATAATTTTGAAAGTGAAAACAAATTTTTGTTTTGAAAATTTAAATCCATTATTCGTATTTGGTTATTTATTTATATTGATGTGGACAATCCAGTATATATAGATTTTGCGTATACGTCTGATCCGCGTGTATTCGAAATTTTAATATATTGGATAGAGATAGCATCACACTCTAGTCGCCCGAAGATGATTTTGATGATAGCGATCGCATCATCAACATTTATGTTCGAGTTTCGAAGGTGTGATTTTCTATATATTTCCATTAGACTGGTGTGAGAACCAAACTTATATATATAGCTAGGACACATTGTTGTGAATTGGCATCAAAAACATGATTTTTGTATATATATCAAAATTATGAATTTGAAATGTTAATTCACTAATTGATTGATGTTTGTGTATTTTGTTTAATTGTTTGATAATTTTGAACCATTTAGCCTAATTATATCAAATATTGAATTGTATTGAAATTGGTCGCATTTGCTTGCATATACATGTACTTACATTGAACAGGTCATAGCAAGGAGGCTAGAGCAGAGAATAAAATTTGTTTTCCCGACAAATAGGTACATGTTTACTACATAATTTACTGTTTTGTTTGGGTGATGATGATTTTATGAGCCTATTGGCTAGCCGCTTGGCTTTTTCTTTTTCTTTTTGAGATCTGAAGGACCGGGGAAGCTATTTGAGATTTCCCGATGCTCCCATTGCAGGGGAGGTTATGGCGAAATTTTTCAAAAATTTAGGGTGTTAGCCAAATTTTTGAAAATTTTAAAATTCTCAGAAACTGAAAAGTTAGAGAATGAAAGCCAGATCGAGCGTAGAGTTGAATAATCAAACCACTTTCGACTTTGTTCCTTTTCGGGGACGAAAAGTTTTAAGTGGGGGAGATTGTAATAACCCGGAAAATCTGGGCCAGTTTAAAATTTTTATTTTGGCAATTTTTACGTATTTTGATTATTTAAAATGGATTATTTTAAATAATATCAACGGGAAATTCATTTTGAATATAATTCGAACGTATATATTTATATACGTCGTCGTTAGAATATAAATAATTATATATAATTATATATAATTATAAATAGAATTGAAAATGGCGCGGTAGTTCGATAATTCGATTTCAAACTTCAATTGAATGTACCGGGTGCAAAATAATCCGGATTTTAGTGAAAACAAAAATATTAGGTTCTAATTAATAATATCTTTCCAACGAATCCGAATAATTGAAATTTCATAGCGGGAATCAAAAGATATGTCCAGTTGAAAATTCTGAATAGTCGCTATGGAATTCAGGCCCTTAAAAATAGACGTTTTGCAATCGACCTCGGATTTCGACGAAACCAGTTTTGTTGGGTCCGGGATGTCGAATTATTGCTAGATTCCGAATTTCATAATTTTTCGAATCAATATGTGAGCGTGGCAAAGGAAAACGCGTTTGACCAGTTTCAGTTGATTTTAATCGACTGGAAATTGGCCATTTTTCCAACGGTCTCAGAATTCGACGAAACTAGTTTTGTTAGGACCGTATCGTCAATACGAAGCTAGAAAATATTTTTCTGGAATTTTTAAAGTTAGCATGTGACCCCAGTAATTTGAAATGTACGTTTAAAATTCAATATAATGATTTAAATTTAAATTTAACGGAAACTGATTCAAACGATCAAATCAACCTACGATACATATCCCATTGTGTTCGGAATGGAGGTGATTAGCTAGGGACGACAGTCGGTGGACTTGATTTCGAGTTAGTATGAAAGTCAACTTTTTTTGAAACAAAAATAAAATAAATATATATAATTATATAAGCCCTCACTCCCTATTCTCTCTCCTCACAGAACTCAAACCCGAAAAAAAAAGAAAAAAAAAAGGGGGATCGACGGAATCTCATCGCCCCAATTCGATCAGCGCCGAGCCACCGCGAGTGGGCCCCGCTGCCGCGCCTCCCTGCCAGATCCCCCTCCTCTCCGTCGATCTCCACTTCCCCAAATTGAACTCACGAAGCCGCTCCACCTAGAAACCCCCCCTCCCCAAAATCGAGACCCTGAAGCCCGACGCCACCCCCTTGCTCCACCAGAACGGACCCGCGGCAAGCACCCCTCCAATTGCCATTCTCTTCCCCTTCCCCCCCGAGCTGGATTCCTACGGTGAGTTTAAAAACTGATTTTTATAGAGTTTAAAAACTGATTTTTAAAAAAAGGTTTAAAAACTGAAATTAGATTTTTATTTTATATAGTATATAGTTTAGATTTTAACAGAAAAGAATTTTGATTTTTATTTGTATATGGAAAATAGTGAAGTAAAAATAGAAATTCATATGAGTAAAAAGATTAGATTTTGAAAATGATTTTTATATTTTTAAAGTGATAAAAATATGATTTTTATATTTTTAAAGTAATAAAAATACGATCTTTATATTTTTAAAGTATTAAAAATATAATCTTTACTATATAGAAGATGTAAAAATGTGATTTTGGTTAGGTAGAGAGTTAAAAATATAATTTTTACATGGTAGGAATATTATAAATATCATCTTTATATGTGTAGAAAAATAAAAATGAGATTTTTATAAAGATGAAATCTTTAAATTTGAAATGGTGAAGTCTATGTTTTTTATAAAGGCGAAATCTTTATTTTAGAAAAGGCGAAATCTTTATATGGAAAATAGCGTGATAAAAATATAATTTTTATCTATATAACATAGTAGTAAAAATTCGATTTTTATATATAGAATATCGAAGTAAAAATTCGATTTTTATATATAGAATAGCAAAGTAAAAATTCGATTTTTATATATTGAACATCGAAGTAAAAATGTGATTTTTACATATGTAGTGAATACGGGCAACGAAGATGACGAAGATGCGATAGCGATGAAGATTTCTATCAATGAAGTGTCGTGGAGCTAGGATAGCTATCAGTGAGAATTTCTCACCTTTCAATTTCTTTTTCTAATTATATATATATACTAGGATGCAGACGGTGCTTAGTAGCACCCGACACAATCGTCCACAGACCATGGACTTGTTTGTTTGGTTGCATAGATTAGTTATATGATGTGATTTGAATTGGTTGTTTGGTGATTTTGATTGATGTGTGAATGGCGTGGGCCTTCACTAGACCGGGGATAAGGCTAGGCCTCGTCCCGTTTCTAGTATCGTGCCGTTATGCTGCCGAAATTTTCTAAAATAAGTTAGAAAATAAAAATATCATTTTATTGTGTAAATGAATAATAGAAATTCATATGTTGGAATAAAATGTTTTATCGTTAAAAATATAATTTTTAACGTGAGAATGAATATAGTGAAAGTGAATAAAATAAAATATTCATTTACAAACCAGACGGTTTGTTTATGTACACCTATTTGAAGGACATTGATTGGGTCGATAAATTTTACACATCGCCCAACAGCACAAATAAAATATGTGTTTGATTGTTTGAAACCCCACACGGGTGTTGGGATGAAATTTGAAGTTCACTCATCCCGATTGATTGAATATGTCGATCGGTTGATTGACAGGCTGTTTTAAGCGTTGGATATCAATATTTGATGCTTATACAGTGTAGTGCACTTTGGTTGATGGTTGATTATTTTTCCATGCTATTATATACATGTGTTGTATGAAAATCCATATAATTAACTTTATATGGTAATTGATTGGGCCTCATTCCAGTTTTAAAATAGAAATATTTGAAATAGAAATATTCGAAATGGAATATTTGAAAATATCAATATATGAAGCCGTGTTGATTAGATTGACGCCATTTTGACGTGAACGATATTTATATCGATTTTATTCATTTTGAAATGAATTGAATTGAAAACGATTTCGAAATGAATTGAATTGAAAACGATTTCGAAATGAATTGAATTGAAAACGATTTCGAAATGAATTGAATTGAAAACGATTTCGAAATGAATTGAATTGAAAACGATTTCGAAATGAATTGAATTGAAAACGATTTCGAAATGAATTGAATTGAAAACGATTTCGAAATGAATTGAATTGAAAAACGAATTCAAATGGAATTGAAAGCGAATTGAAATGAATTCAAATTGAATTGAAATTTGAACTGAATAGAAATGAATTTTAAAACGAATTTATAAAGAAGAATTCAATTTTGATTTGAATTGAAATGGAAGTTGAAATTGCTTTTGAAACGAATTTAAAACTATTTATATAATTCGTTTTAAATAGAAATCGACGAAATATATTATATATATTATATGTATATATATATAATATAATGGCCTGAATAGAACGCGCCGCGCAGCGGCAGTTCGTGAATTTCGACCATTTATTTCAAACGGACATTACGGGAGATCCGACCGTCGGATTCTCCTAAAACCGGAACCGTTGGGTTCGTATCGAAAAGAGCTTTCTAATGAATGTTAGAAATTTGAAATCTAACGGTTGGATTTGGAGATACGTCCAAATCAAATTCGAAAAAGGTCGCTGTAAGTGCAGTTCGATGGCCGTTGAAGGAAATCGACTGTACGGGCCTTGATAAAATTATTAAAAATAGTAATAATTTGTGTAAAATCATAAGAAATGATTTGTGAAGAATTGGGATGAAAAACTCCATATTTGAAAAGATAAAAACAGATTTTTATCGAAATGAACTAGTTTTGAACTAGAATGATAATTCTATTTATTTTTAAATAAATAAATTGAAAGTGAAAAGGGTTTTTAAAATAACCCGAATTTCCAATGATTGCATTGGAATGGATTTGAATCGAAATTGTCTTCGGAATATTTCGATGTTGGATTTCGTGATGATACAGATAGTGTTATGGGAATTTGAAAGATATATATATATATCGTTATTTCCAATACGATATTTGTTAATCGTAGAATTTGATGTTGAATATAAGCCGGTATATTTTCTATTCAGAGCCTTGTGTTTAATATCATATGTGATTTGGGTTTGTCGTGAATGGTGTCTTCACTAACACTGTTCTTGAATCCAGTTGAGAAAAGATTAAATCTTTTTATTTAGATTTAATGAAGTGTACCAATTAAACAATATTTAATTGGAATTGAATGGATATTGATTCTTGGGTTTATCGTGAATGGTGTTTTTAAATGACACTTGTTCTTTAACCCGATAATTAATGAATGTGATTTTGGGTTTATCGTGAACTGTGTTTTAAATGACACTGATTCTTTAACCCAGTCGAAGATTAAAACTAAGTGGAGTTTTAATGAATCTTTAATTAGATTGGAATGATCGAAAATGGAGTATCACCAGTCTTGCTCCAGGCGATAGTTAAATCTTTAATTAGATTTGAACGTGAAATGGTAATTGAATTTACCAATAACACTGTGGTGTTAGATATGAAGTATTACCAGTTTTACTTCATGGGATGAATAGGTTGGGATTGGGAAATAAAATAAATGATTACTTCGGTGTGGTTCGCTAATCCCGACTAGTTTGAATTGATATTCAAAGGAGATTAAAGAATAAATTTAAAGAATTTATCTTGGATAAAATTAATGGGAACTTTTCCCAAAGTATAGGAATATTTGAATAAAAGAATATTCTGAATTAGAATGAGGCGTATGTTGTGTTTGTGTAACACTTTTATAATATATACGCGAGTTATTCAGAAAGACCGGGTTTATCCCATTCTGAATAACTAATTCGACGTGGTGTCGAAGATGAAGACGGTGGTCGAAGACCAGAAGTCTTCACGTCGTTTGGATAATTACTGATGATCTTGATTGGGCTGTACACCCAAGAAGATGGAAACAGTTAGTGATCGTCCAGACGTACTTGGAGATCGATGGATATGCGAGGTACTAGGTGCCTCCGGTTTCGTTCAGACCCAGAACGGACTTGTAAATGGACTGTGTGTCTGACATTGGATTTTAGTCTGTGTGTTTGATTTCTATTAAATATATATCTGTTTGGCGGCGGAGAATTTATTCTCTTGCTTAACGCCCTTCTCTGAGACGTACGAGCTCAGGGGTTATATATTGATGGATATCAATCGCATGGAGTGAATTGCCTGTGTGGCATGCCTAAGTGGCAATTGATCGAGGCTTCTGTTGAAAAGCAAAGTCTTGTGGTGATGATCAAAGCACGGCCTTTGTGGCATAGCTTTGTGTAACGTTGATTCGCGAGCTTCACACCCGGTATGAACCAAAAACGGGAGAGGACGTCAGGGAGGACTTGCGTTTCTTTCTAGCTAGAAGTGGCGTCAGTGGTTTTACACGCCCTGACGAGTTTGACTTATGTGGTTGTTGCTGTTGCGAGGCGCCTCGGTTATATCGGTTTCGGCCGATGCATTCTGGTCGGCTGACGGACCAGACTTACACCCCATAGGGTGGGGAGACGTAGTGTTCAGGCATAATAATCCACATCGGTGGACCGGCCCTGAGGATCCAAGGGGCAGTTGCGGCTGTTCCTGAGGGACGGGCTAGAGCGTCTCGAATCGGTTGAGGACTATCTTTTGCCTCGGTTCATAGATGGAAATCCAATTTCCAAATACGTGACATTTGCGGTTTTATTTTGTAGAGCCTAGTATGGCGACATAGTGGGATGGGGCACTCATGCCGCCTATGATTGATACTTATGATTTGAAGTTGTTTTATACACTATGCACTTGTAATAGTATCAAATGATTTGTTTTCAACGTATCAAGCATTCTTGGCTATTATAAGGTAAAAACCCTATCCTCCGGCTTGCGTTGCATTGTGTGATGGGAACTGGGTCTTATAACAGCTTCATTTTTCTTTACTTAGCATTGCGCTGTTGTTTTATGCACTGGTATTCTTGGGAGGAAACCCGTTCCGTGTTATACGGCGTGGTCCCTTGATTTACCGAACATTAAAAATAAAGATTTATAACTGTTTTAGTTCTCACACCAGTCACATGACTGACCTGGAGTTTATTGTTTTAACCTAAACTCTGGGTGCCCCTATTTTGACACGGGCAGCTAGTAGTTTTGGTTTTGCAGATTTATATTCACAGGATCCTGGTTTACAGCTGGAACGATATCCGGAAAGCTTTGTATCCGTATATCTCTTCTAGTTGTGTATTGTATTCTTTTTCGCTGCTATGTATTTAAATGTAATTTAAATCTCTGATATTTCTGTGTAGTATTTATTTGTTTATACTCTGTATGTTCTTGTAATCTGATGCATTGTTGTAATAAGCAATGAAATGTTCTTCCGTCTGCGTTCTGATTTGTCGTGTTCTCAAACGATAGGGCGATTTCGAGCGGTCTGGGTCGGTTTAGCGACTGGTTCGGACCGAGCGAAATCTCTTGCCGTCACAAGATATCGAGTTAGAAATCTATACAGGATTTTTCTAAGCTGTATGGTATTCCTCTGTGAATATAGACGATAATATATATTTTTAAATGTTAAACTTAATTATATTTAAATATGTTTATATATTTAAATAGGTTATTTAGAGCGTTAAAAATAGCCACTTTTGCAAACGAAATCGGAATTCGACGAAACTAATTTTGTTGGATCCACAATGTCAAATATTTGTTAGATTTCCAGTTCCGTGATTTTTAGAGTCACTGTGTGGCCGTACGGATTTTTAGAGTGAGAAACAGTCAGTATTTTGACGGTTAAAAATACGTTGTGTGAGCAAACGGAGTCGGAATTCGACGAAACTAGTTTCGTTGGGACCGTAATGTCGAACTCTAGCTAATGTCCAGTTTGGTTATTTTTGAATATCGTGTGTGAGCACACGAATTTTTAGAAGGCGAAATCGTATATAGAATGATAAATAAAAATATCTAAATAAATATCTAGATGTTTATACCTACTATAAATACCCCCTTCAAACATTTTTAAACCTAATCCTCATTTCCACGGTCAAAAAATTCCCGCCGTCGCTCATGATAAAACTATGAGTAAGAAATACCAAAAGAAAATCCAAGATCAAATACAAATAAATCCTATAAACCAAAGTAAGAAGATATTCGAGATCAGGATGCAATTCTCTTCAACACAGTACGATTTTTATAGGACTCGAATGCTTTTTCTCGTTGTTGGAAACTCACCGTGAGTTAGGGTTGAAAATCGCAGGTCAATTGAAGCGTTGAATCACGGTTTGAAGTATGTAGCAGTGTTTGTGGTGTTCTATAGCACCAAATGGTGAAGTTCGATGGGATTCGGGTTTGAAAGATGTCGCAACTTTTCTGTACAGCGCAGGGAGGGGCTGAATGACGGACTTCGATTAAGGAGGCCGAGTTTGATCAATTGGGTATGAGGGAGATGAGATTTTGTAGGAGATTTCAAGGATGTGGTTGGTTTTGATTTTCAGTTGAGCATCGGTGTTGGATTGAAGGTGGAAATTACGACCATGGTAACTTAAGATGGGCGGCTTCGTTATCCAGGAGTGGGAGAAGAACAGAGGAGCGGGTTTGGGTAATTACAATGAAGATGGGTCATGTCTTAACAAGGGTGAGGCCCAATGCATTTTATTATTTAAGTTAATTCAAAGAAAATAGTGTATTTAACTTGTAAAATTCATATCTTATTCATACATAGACAGAATTAAACAAAAGAAGATCCATTGGGATCGTATGGACGAGCACTACATGATGGAACTGACGGGAAGTCCATTGGAGCCCGTTACAATTTACAGCAAAATAAATTATTTGTCTGAATCAAGCGATGGTTATCGTTATCAACGATGATCGTCCAATGTGAGTAAAACTCACCAACTCTGAACAGTTCTACTTTTACAACGTATTCTTAGAACTGATAGTTATTTGTTGATTGTTGTGTGTTAACTGTTTGGTTGAATTGCTTATGTATTGGTTGAAATTATAGATAACGATATAAATCGTTAATCGAATATTGATTCTATTCAGCAGAATATTTCATATCGAAATGAAATCGATGTTAATCATATTGTATAACATCTGTGATGCAGGTAAACAGGTTGGAGGAATCCAACTGGATTCCTCAACATTTATTTCCTATTTTTCATATATTGTGTATAAGATATGATATATAATCTATTGTTGATTATATGTGTTTGAATGATATCGATCACCGTTGTTTGGTATTTTAAATACCGTAAGAAATACTGGGATGCAGAAAAGGGATTTTTCAAAGTATATTTTGATAAATATTTATTTTTATAAATCAATGGATTTTATATATATAAAAGAAAAAGAATTTGGAAAAAAAGAAATATATTTGTAAATCAAATATAGAGAAAATATATTTGTAAATAAAATATAGAGAAAATATATTTGTAAATCAAATATGGAGGAAATATATTTGTAAATCAAATATAAAGGAAAATATTTGTCAAATAAAATAGAAAGAGAAATATTTGTAAACCATTTACAAATAAAATAGAAAGAGAAATATTTGTAAACCATTTACGAATAAAATAGAAAGAGAAATATTTGTAAACCATTTACAAATAGAATAGAGATAAAAGGGAAATATTTATAGAACATTTACAAATAGATTAAATGGGATTCTTTATTTATTTAGGGAATAAATAAAAGTAAAAGGATTTGTTTATTTAGGAAATAAATAAAAGAAAAAGGTTATTTATTTAGGAAATAAATAGAAAGAGATTAAAGGAGATATTTATTTGTTAAGTAAATAGAAAGAGATAAAAGGAGATATTTATTTGTGAAATAAATAGAATTAAAAGGAGATATTTATTTGTTAAATAAATAGAATTGAAAGGAAATATTTATTTGCTAAATAAATAGAGTTAACCAGTTAGAGATAATCGATTAGAGTTAGAGTTAACCAATTAGAATTAACCAACTAGAGTTAATCAAATAGAGTTAATCAAAGGAGTTAATCGAATATTAGTTATTCGAGTAAAGTAAATCAAATAGGAATTATTCGAATAGGAGTAAATCGAATGAGAGTTAATCAATTTGAGCTAATCGAATATTAGTTATTCAAATAAGAGTTAATCCAAGTGAGTCACCATTTCGTACGACTGCTAGCGTAATTCGCAGGGCTGTAGATAGCCTACGCCGGTCAGATGTTTCCTGAGGGAATCAGGCGTAACCATTGTGATCGCTGCGATCTAGAGTCAAGCGAATGGAGTTAAATCGAATATTAGTTATTCGATAGGAGTTAATCAAGTTAAATTAAGACTGAATAAGAGAGTTAACCAGTTAGAATTAATCAGTTAGAGTTGACCAGTTAGAGTTAATCAGTTAGGGTTGATCGGATAGAGTTAACCAGTTAGGGTTAAAGTTAATCAGTTAGAGTTAACCCGTTAGAGTTATTCAAATGGAGTTAATCGAGTAGAGTTATCGAATATCACTTATTCGGAGTAGAGTTATCAAATATAGTGTATTCGAGAGAAGAGTAATTGAATATAGTTTATTCGAGAGAAGAGAAATCGAATATAGTTCATTCGAGAAGAATTATCGAATATAAGTTATTCGAAGTGAGATAATCGAATATAAGTTATTCGAAGTGAGATAATCGAATATAAGTTATTCGAAAAGGAGTTAATCGAATATAGTTTATTCGAATAGAATTAAAGGAGTTAAGCGAATATAGTTTATTCAAATAGAATTAAATAGTTAAGCGAATATAGTTTATTCAAATATAGTTAAAGGAGTTATCGAATCTAGTTATTTGAAAGGAGTTAAGTGAAAAGAGTAAATCGATTAGAGTTAAATCAAAAAGAGTTAATCAAATAGAGTTAGTCCAATAGAGTTAATTGAATAGAGTTAATCGAATATAGTTTATTCGAAGAAAGGTTATCGAATCTAGTTATTCATAAGAGAGATTATCGAATATAGTTATTCGAAGGGAGGAGTTATCGAATAAAGATTTTTCGAAAGAGAGTTACGTAAGGAAGTTTGTTAAAGGTTTAAAAGATAAACTTTGTCTATTTCGAAGTTAAAACGTTGTTCAGTTAAGGTCTGAGAGGTAATTATACCCCAACTTGATTGACTTCCTTCTTAACTAAGGAATGGTAAGGTTTGATAGTGAAGGAGTTTTGGAAATGTTTTCCAAACGAGAATCAGAAATGTTTTCTGATAATAGAAGATAAGAATTTAAATTATATGGAAACACAAAATATGAACTAAAGAGATAAATGTTGAATTATGATTGATCGATATAATTTCCATCTGGAAATAATATCGTTGTTTGCACACCTGTTTTTCTTTGATAGTTAACTCACCGACTATCGTAGTTTTTGATCATTTTAACGTTGTTAATATGGAGAGACAGGTTGGATTATTATCCGAAGAACCACTCTGTATTGGCATAAGCGTTGTGAATCATATATGCCAAAGATAATTGAAGACGGAGTAAAGTGCAGGGGCTATTGTATGAATCTTTGATAACAGTGCCTAAGATGGATACACTGAATAGTGCCTTCGGTTTGTCCAGTCCCAGGATAATTGTATGGACGAAGGTCTGACAGAGTATATCTAATAGATCACTTAAGTTGATCTCTTCAAACATATTCACGTTTGGTGGCGGAGGAATTCGTTTCTCTTAGCTATATACCCGTGTTATTTTTGGATAAATCAATTTGTGATTTGGCGGGTATGATGATGTGACATTCTAAGTGAATGAAGATTGGCATGTAAAAGATAAGCGTAGCTTCTAGCCTCACATCCGGTAAATGACAGAAATCGGGCAGGCAGCATGGCTATGTAGGTCGCACCTATTAGGGTGTATAATCACCTGATCTAGAGTTTCATTTACTTCTATAAAATCTATTGTCGATGCTGTCCCATTTGGGAAAACGGTTGATGATCCCAACTTTTGGTGATATACATTCGATACACTCAAGCGAAATGAGTGGTCGGTCATGTGTGGCCATGTTGCAAGATGTTCTTGTTGAACCCAGTGTATTCCTCTCTAGAGGTACACTAGCGAAAGGTGGTTCCATACCTTGTCATAGTTGGAAATCCATTACCCAATACGTGCTTGTGGTTTTGACTGTATACTATATATGTAGAACGTGAGATGAAAGCATTCTGCTAGATGATTATTATATTGTGGTTGATAGACATTATTATAATATCAAAGGGTTTTTGATATAAAGATAATCTGGATTCTCATAAGGAAAAAACCCGTTCCGTTATACGGCGTGGCCTTATGAGATATCGTTTATGTTCCCAACTGTTTTAAACTGTTTTACTCACACCAGTCCCATGACTGACTCGGAGTTTATTTTGTGTTGTTTGGCCTAAATTCTTGGGCGCCCAATTTTGTACGGGCAGTCAAATAGTCAGGATTTTACCGATATACTTGAAGAGCTTGGAGTAGGAGGCTTCAGGATTATATAGCTATAGTTATTTCCGCTGTGTTGTAAGTGTTGTACTCTGATAATGTTACTGTATACATATACTGATTTTATTTCAAGGATATGTTATCTATTATATGTTGTTCGTTCCGCTGTGAGATTCGTGTTACTTTGATGCTGTGTTCTTCTTCTTCTATTCTAAGTTTCTATCTTATCTATTCTCACCCTCTAATTTCTTTCATTAACTACCGGTATTTTTCGATGTTTGGTTAGTCATCATTGAGTTTATGGCGATAACCAAAGTCGACAAAAACTGGGTCACTACAGTTGGTATCAGAGCTTAAGTTAAGAATTACCTTGGCTCTGTGGCGTGACTCGGTAGAGATAGGGTTAGTAATACCCTAGATTGAGTTTGAGTGTATATATACGAGTGCATGTTTGTAATTTGATATAAAATTTGTTTTATATTGTGGAGATTCATTGGTTGAGTAGTTATGAATTCTGGTCGATCAGTTTGATCCACTGTATCGGTAAGGGTTTATAAACACTTGAATACGATGGACCAAAATAGTATGGATATGTGATATATTATCATATATAGGATGTGTTGGTTGTGATTTTAATCAGATAAGATTATAAAATGTGAAATGGTTATGTATAACCAATCAGAATTCATATAAGTGAGCTATATGGAATTGAAATGAATTAAATCTGAAACTTAAATCAGAATTGAAATTAAAATCCCAGAAATTGGAAAGGTGTTTGTAAATGAATCTGAATTGAATATAAGAGAATTTTAAAATCCTGGGAGATTTTAAATTGTTTTACAAGAATTTTGAATGGTATTTTGAATCGATTTCAAAATAGAAATGTTTAGAAATGGCTTTGAAAGAGATATAGTATTGAACTCACTTCAATCGTTAGAAAATAAAATCTGATGATGACAGCTGCATCATCAGTGTTCCTTTTCGAGTTGCTAAGTGACAGATTACTACCAAGGATTTTGTTTTTAAATTGGTTTTGAGAAAAGCAAGTTGTTTTGAATCCTGAAAAGGAAAGATTGATTTTGGATAAGGTAAACTGTTTAAATTTCCCAGGGAAGGATTTGTTGGAATTATAACAAATTAAATTAGGATTTGGGAAAGCAAATTGGAATTAGAATTGAAACCAGTTAAGTGGAAACTGAGTTGAAATAGAAATATCGAATGAATTAGATTGTGATAAAGGAAATTGAAATAATATTGGGTTGATGAGTTAAGAATTTGAAATCGAGAATGGAACTTTGATTTGAAATTGAATTTCGCTTGGATAAATGAATGGTTGAATTTGTGGATAAAAACAGATTGGGAATTGGTTGAGATGACATTGGTATATGTTGAATTGACAGCAGGTGAAAGTGATAGAGTTGATATGCCAACAAAAAGGTACAAGTTTATATTTGATATAAGCATGAGATTTATGAGCCGAATTGGCTGGCCTCTTGGCTGTTTGATTTTCTTTTGGGTTGAAGAAGGCCTAGAGAGGCGAGTTGTGGTTTTATCGGTAGGGCTATACAAAGGAAGTTATGGCGAAATTTTCCGAAAATTTAAATTGTTAGAAAATTTTCAAAATTTTTGAAAATTTTAGTTAGTCGGAAGGAATTAATATTTTATTCGATATTAATTGGTTCGAAGAAAAAAGAGATAAGGGGTAAACCGATAGGGTCGTCCTCTACCTTAGCAATTTCGAGGACGAAATTATTTTTTTAGGGGAAAGATTGTAATGACTCGCATTTTTAGCTGTGGAATAATTAATTAATTTAATTATTAAATAAGGATTTAGAGATTTAAATAGTGGTTTAATTAAATAAAGTGAATATTTAATTAAATTAAATAATAGAATAATATATTTAATTCAGAAATAATAAAAAATATTGGAAATCACAATATTCTGTGAACTCGGTCATCCCTAGATTTAATTCAGCTTAGAATTGAGTTAGAATAGCGAATATATTTAATTTACGTCAGTTTGAACGTAGAATTATAATATAATTAAAATCGAGCTCGAAATGGCGCGGCAGTTCGCTATTTGGCGATTTGAACTTCAACTGAATGTACAGGGTTCGTTTTAAATCGGATTTCTGTGAAATAAGAAACGTGTGGAGCTGGTAGAGTATAACTTTCTAGTGGAAGAGAAAATTTGGGATTTCGTCATGCAGATTTTGATTTATGTCCAAATCAAATTCTCAGAAAAACAGTGCCCTGACCATTTTAATTTTTAAAAGGGATTCTATTTTAAATCGATTATCGGGTTGACCCAGATTGAAATATCGAGTTAGAAATCTCTACAGGATTTTTCTGAGCTGTATGGTATTCCTCTGTGAATATAGACAATAATATATATTTTTAAATGTTAAATTTAATTATATTTAATTATATTTATATATTTAAATAGGTTATTTAGAGCGTTAAAAATAGCCACGTTTGCAAACGAAGTCGGAATTCGACGAAACTAATTTTGTTGGATCCGCAATGTCAAATATTTGTTAGATTTCCAGTTCCGTGATTTTTAGAGTCACTGTGTGGCCATACGGAATTTTAGAGTGAGAAAGAGTCAGTATTTTGACGGTTAAAAATACGCTGTGTGAGCAAATGGAGTCGGAATTCGACGAAACTAGTTTCTTGGGACCGTAATGTCGAACTCTAGCTACATGTCCAGTTTGGTGATTTTTGAATATCGTGTGTGAGCACACGAATTTTTAGAAGGTGAAAACGTATATAAAAAGATAAATAAAAATACCTAAATAAATATCTATATATTTATACCTTCTATAAATACCCCCTTCAAACATTTCTAAACCTAATCCTCATTTCCACGGTCAACAAATTCCCGCCGCCGCTCATGATAAAACCGTGAGTAAGAAATACCAAAAGAAAATCCAAGATCAAATATAAATAAATCTTATAAATCAAAGCAAGAAGATATTCGAGATCACGATGTAATTCTCTTCAACACAGTACGATTTTTATAGGGCTCGAACGCTTTTTCTCGTCGTTGGAAACTCATCGTGAGTTAGGGTTGAAAATCGCAGGTCAATTGAAGCGTTGAATCACGGTTTGAAGTATGTAGGAGTGTTTGTGGTGTTCTATAGCACCAAATGGTGAAGTTCGATGGGATTCGGGTTTGAAGTTGTCGCAACTTTTCTGTACAGCGCAGGGAGGGGCTGAACGACGGACTTCGATTGAGGAGGCCGAGTTTGATCAATTGGGTATGAGGGAGATGAGATTTTGTAGGAGATTTCAAGGATGTGGTTGGTTTTGATTTTCAGTTGAGCATCGGTGTTGGATTGAAGGTGGAAATCACGACCATGGTAACTTAAGATGGGCGGCTTCGTTATCCAGGAGTAGGAGAAGAACAGAGGAGAGGGTTTGGGTAATTACAATGAATATGGGGCGTGTCTTAACAATGGTGAGGCCCAATGCATTTTATTATTTAAGTTAATTCAAAGAAAATAGTGTATTTAACTTGTAAAATTCATATCTTATTCATACGTAGTCAGAATTAAACAAAACAAGATCCGTTGGGATCGTATGGATAAGCACTACATGATGGAACTGACAGGAAGTCCATCGGAGCCCGTTACAATTTATAGCAAAATAAATTGTCCGTTTGAATCAAGCGATGGTTATCGTTATCAACGATGATCGTCCAATGTGAGTAAAACTCACCAACTCTGAACAGTTCTACTTTTACAACGTATTCTTAGAACTGATAGTTATATGTTGATTGTTGTGTGTTAACTGTTTGGTTGAATTGCTTATTTATTGGTTGAAATTGTAACGACTCAAGGATTTTCGGTCCCGGAAATCGACATAAATACCTTTACCGTAACTCATGCCGACCTTTCAAACACCGAAAACACTGGAACGTTATTAGAAAGAATTTAGAGGGTGAGATAAGAAAGAAAGAAATACATAAGATTAGAAGAAGAAGAAGAACCAACACAACACAGAATGAGAGTCTCACATCGCAGTGGAACAAAATATAATGCATAAATAAATCTTTACTGAGAGCTTTTAAAAATACTTACAATATCAGACTACAACACACAAGTGAACAGTTATAATAACCTGTCCTCATGTACATCACACAACGTAATAAATACTAAATACAAAACGTCTGAACAACTCCAGCTCGTCTCCGGCCATTGAAGCATTCGATAACCTGGACCTGTACACCCCGGGCTAACCGAAGCATTTACAAAACACCGGGTCAGTCTGGTGAACCAGAGTGAGATAAACACACTAAGTTTAAGGGTATCACACCACCTGATTTTAAAGTAAAAATCCTTTTGAAAGAAAAGGAAAATCGTAAGACCAAATCCACACATAAATACGGACGGTTTTTCCCTTACGATAACCCAAAACAGTTTTGAAATCAATATCCTTCCTGATATTATAATAATGTCTAAATATAAATAAATATCAATCCAGTGGAATGATTGCATCTCACGCTCCACATATATAGTATACAAACAAAAATCATGGGCGCTTTTGGAGATTGGATTCCGACTATGACAAGGTATGGGACCACCTGCCGATAGTGTATCTCTAGAGGCGAATACACTGGGTTGAACAAGAACGTCCTGCAACCCGGCCCTCACATGACTGACCACTAATTTCTCTTGAGTGTATCGAATGTATATCACCAACGGTTCGGCTCAAACCACCGTTTCCCGAAAAGGGACAGCATCAAAATAGATTAAAGAAGCAAAAGGAATTTCTCTAGATAGGTGATTATACACCCTAATGGGAGCGACCCACATAGCCATGCTGCCTGCCCGATTTTTGTCATTTCTCGACTGTGAGGCTTGAGGTTTGAATTTCCTTTTGGAATATTTGGTCACCATTCACTTTGAATGCCACATCGTCAGATCAGCCAGATATCACTAATTGACATCCACAAAAATACTCTGGTCGTTAAGCTAAGAGAAGTGCCCTTCTCCGCCAATAACAGAAATACGTTTGTAGAAATAACGTACGTGATCCCTTTGGAAATACTCTGTCAGACATTCGTCCATACAAGTCATCCAGGAACAGGATGAACCGAAGGTACTCTCCTACTGCATCTAATATAGGAATCACCCCATGGATCAGTAGCGAGAAGTCCTTGCAACCCGTAGATTCCAACCACGTCAAAACCACAGTTTATCTTTGGCCGCTAAACCAGAGATTTTAAGTAATCCTTCCGCTTATGAAGATCCATGGCCTTCAATGCTCCATCTCGACCATCTTCTGATATCTTCACGTATTTGTTGGTGGGAATGGTTTTCGAACCTAAGTTCGATCCCGGTCTTTCCTTACCAACAATCATATGAGTCAGATTTGATAGTCGGTGATTTAACTATCAAAATAAACAGTGTTTCAATCATGACAATCCAATGAGTTCACTGGTCCAATATTCAGCATCAATTGGCCTTTTAATTAAACAAATGTAAATTTAAAACTTCCAAACACCTCACTATTATGAGCATAGTTTCGCTACTTATTTAACATAAGATTTTACTTTAAACAAATTCACTTTTATATATCCAGTTTCCTATTTCCACTTTCAAAACATTAGCCACATTATTATCCCATATTAGGAAATCAATTGAATTTATTACTTTTAAAAAAACAACATTACGAGATATCTTTTATTCATTACTTGAAAACAAAATCCAATGTTTATTATTAGAGAATAAAACTCATCTTTTACATTTCCCTTTCTAACTCAAACATATCATTATATTTTCACGTAACCCCTTTTACTTCCCTTTTACTTTGGATTCATCGTTATATATATATTTTCCAACTTTCCCACCAAACATCCATATTATTATTTCTCAAATGAAATAATAAACTTTTACTATCATTTTTACTATTACAACTCATATCATCTTTAGATAATCCTGAAGTCGTTCAAGTTGGGGTACTTTAATTACCTCTCAGACCTTGATCAACAATGTTCATATCTAAGGATAGATACAAGTTATAATCAAAAACCCAATATCTCATTCTAATCTCAACACAAATCCCATTTAACTATTTTATTTAAAAATACGGTTTCATAAACCTTCTTTTTTTTTTTGAAAATCCAAATCTCGGGTATAACCATTTATTTCTTAATTTAATAATTAAGTAATATCTGATAAAACCTCACTTTATAAATTCCATTTTATAATTCGAAGTCTTAAATAAATAAAATATTTATTTACTTCCCTTTAATAACCTTTATTCAAAATAATACATTTCAAAATCTATCTCCAGTTATAAAATAAATTTTATAACTTCAGTTCTATCAATTCACATAACGGTAAATCAATATAAACAAAACAAATTTACTCTTAGGCCATTCACTGCCGATTACTCAACCAATATAGCCCATTGGTTAAAACACAACACAGGTTGACTTTTCAGTCAATGATAACTACTAAAAACAATTACCCAATCATGACAGTTCATATATGATAATATGAAAATAAATAATATATTTGAGGAATCCGGTTGGATCCCTCCAACTTGTTCTTCCCTGTATACAAATGGCTATTTCAAATCAGATCGTTCAACCATTTAAATGATAATAATAAATAACGACCATTTTATTCCAACCACAAGCAATTCAAACAATCCAACCAATTAAACACGTTTATTTTATAAATGTGACCAACAAGGTAAGTTACCTTTATTAGAACTCATCGTTAAAATAACGATTTGGTATTTCACTGAAATTAAACGACGGTTTAACTTCATCAGTTAAATCAGCAAATAAATATATAAGTAGCAAACAGTCAACCATTGGCAAGCAGAGCACACAAAATCAAAACCCAATTTATATAAAATATAAATGGGTAAAACTGAGTGAGTTTAACTCACCTTGATCTGATTTCATTGTTGAAACGGTTCGCTTATATATTCCAATTGTATCCAGCTTTGCCCAGATTTATTCCATAATGTTCTATTTGTCAACATGATTCCATTTCAGCTTGTTTGATTAAATTTTGTTAACATTCATAAGAATTATAAATATTATAAATTCATACAATTTGATTAACTGATTATCTTTCCTTAATTATATTTTAAATTAGATTGATTATTTTGGATTAACAATTGAGTGAGACGAGCTAATTTCCATCTTCCCCGGTCTGTAAATCATGACTGCTACCTGGACCTCTAGCCGAAATAGGTGCAATCCTACCATAATTAAACAATAACGATTAATTACCAATTATAATATAATTGGTTATTTAATTTCCGAATTAGGAAACTAATTACTCTTCTTATGTTAACAGACCGATTAACTTAGATAATTTTGTCACCGTCTCCTTTGTAACTTGGGTTTTCAATTCATTCCAGAATATTGTCCTGGTTCTCATTCAACAACCTGTCAGGATTTAATATTAAGTAATCGGTTGATATATTTAATTAACTTAAATTCTAATTAAATAATTAAACTTAATCAAGTTATTAGCTTAATTACATGTGATAATTGGGCCGATCCAATTCTCCTTCACGCGGTAGCCTAGAAAAGCTGCTCCACGTTCAAGAACCATTCTGTGCAAAATCCGCATCTTAGTTTACATTAAGAATTTCATAATAATTGTGTTTGAGTGAAATAAGGGCCAACACAGTTATTTACTTCACCATTTCCTTCTATCCACTGAAGCATTCAACCCCTTGTTTCTTCTTGGTCCCAGTATTCATGGTATTGAGCTCCAAAATAACTCATCAACTTCGCTCCTCGTGACAGATGACAGTCACTGCACCAACCAATAAAGCTTCGCAGTTATCATAGAAACCACGCACCGGTGCCTGAACTTCGAGCTGACCGCTACGCTTCCAATCAGTGATCGGGACTTCATCAGGGTGTGCTGGTGCGTGTGCCTTGACGAGCTCGACAGCCACCTGGAACATCGTTCAACTCGATGCATTCCCTGGCCATAATTTTCTTCTCGAACGCTGCCCCTTTCCAGCAAGTTTCCGGCTCCTTCATCGAATGGAAATTGATCAAGGCCGTTGGATACGTTGATTATGATGAGATCTAAAAGTTGGTGGTTGAAAAATCATTGAATCGATAACCGGATTCCATGATTTTTAAGGAGGAAACCTAACGCTTTGTGGCCGTTCAATGTTTGAGAGGCGGCGGGTCAGTTTGTTGACTATGCGATTTGGATTGAGTAACTTTCGGGTTTTCAGAACGTGAAGGGGTATATATAATGTATGGTATATTAATATTTTAATTATAACGAAGCTTTGCGGTAAAGTAATGCGTAAAACTATCAACAATTGATTTCTGTTTACTGATAAAAAAGCTAATCCTAACATAGAAAAATATTCCGAACCCAATGGGATAGGTTTCGTCGAAATCCGAGGTTGTTTGAAAAAAATTCCTTTATAAAACCAGCGAAAAACACGCGTTTAAATTTTCCACGATCACTAAATAAACCCAATCAACCTGAAGCTTTGAAATCCTTCAATAATTAATCAATACGAACCCAACGGCACTAGTTTCGTTGCATTCTGAGACTGTTTCCCCCGGTAGGCTATTTTTACGCGCACCGCAATGCCATTTTGGGCACCAAATTACCCAGTCTTCAAAAATAACAAACTATATACCTATCTTGTTTATAATCGATGATACGAACTAAATGGAACTAGTTTCGCGGCTTCGTTCGATCGTCTGCTCAAGTTACACTCAATATCCCTTTATTAAATTAAATTAAATTAATTACTCGTTATAGAAAATAACTAGGCGTTTACGGCTACCGTGGTCACATACAACATCAGTTTGCCACGCCATTTAATACCGTACCATAATTTAATGTTACGGTCCCAATGAAACTAATTTCGTCGAAAACAGAGACCGTTTGCAAAATGACTATTTTAAAGGCCTTTATTTAAATAACGATTTCCACAGCGACTATTTTAAAAATTTATTTGGCCATAATTAACAATCTATAATACGAAATCTGGATTATTCTCTTTCATATGAAAATTATCATCAATACGATTCCAACGTTTCTTGTTTCACAGAAATCCGACTTATATTGGATCCTGTATATCGTATTGAAGTTCAAAACCCCAAATTACGAATAGCCGCGCCATTTCGAGCTCGTTTTATATTACAAATAAAATTAACATTCAAACTTTGTTTTAATAACGAATTAAATATTAGAATCCATTAATACTCCAAATATATTATTTAAAATAATAAATTAAATTAAATATTTGACTACCAGAAATACGGGATGTTACAGAAATTATAGATAACGATATAATTCGTTAATCGAATATTGATTATGTTCAACATAATATTTCATATCGAAATGAAATCGATGTTAATCATATTGTCTAACATCTGTGATGCAGGTAAACAGGTTGGAGGAATCCAGTTGGATTCCTCAACATTTATTTCATGTTTTTCATATATTGTGTACATGATGTGATATATAATCTATTGTTGATTATATGCGTTTGAATGATATCGATCACAGTTGTTTGGTATTTTAAATACCGTAAGAAATACTGGGATGCAGAAAAAGGATTTTCAAAGTATATTTTGAAAAATATTTATTTATATAAAATCAATGGATTTTATATATATAAAAGAAAAAGAATTTGGAAAAAAAGAAATATATTTGTAAATCAAATATATAGAAAATATATTTGTAAATCAAATATAGAGAAAATATATTTGTAAATCAAATATAAAGGAAAATATTTGTCAAATAAAATAGAAAGAGAAATATTTGTAAACCATTTACAAATAAAATAGTAAGAGAAATATTTGAAAACCATTTAAAATAGAATAGAGATAAAAAGGAAATATTTGTAGAACATTTACAAATAGATTAAATGGGATTTTTTATTTATTTAGGGAATAAATAAAAGTAAAAGGATTTATTTATTTAGGAAATAAATAAAAGACAAAGGGTTATTTATTTAGGAAATAAATAGAAAGAGATTAAAGGAGATATTTATTTGTTAAATAAATAGAAAGAGATAAAAGGAGATATTTATTTGTGAAATAAATAGAATTAAAAGGAGATATTTATTTGTGAAATAAATAGAATTGAAAGGAAATATTTATTTGCTAAACAAATAGAGTTAACCAGTTAGAGATAATCGATTAGAGTTTGAGTTAACCAATTAGAATTAACCAACTAGAGTTAATCAAATAGAGTTAATTAAAGGAGTTAATCGAATATTAGTTATTCGAGTAAAGTAAATCAAATAGGAATTGTTCGAATAGGAGTAAATCGAATGAGAGTTAATCAATTTGAGCTAATCGAATATTAGTTATTCGAATAAGAGTTAATCCAAGTGAGTCACCATTTCGTACGACTGCTAGCGTAATTCACAGGGCTGCAGATAGCCTACGGCGGTCGGATGTTTCCTGAGGGAATCAAGCGTAACCATTGTGATCGCTGCGATCTAGAGTCAAGCGAATGGAGTTAAATCGAATATTAGTTACTCAATAGGAGTTAATCAAGTTAAGTTAAGATTGAATAAGAGAGTTAACCAGTTAGAATTAATCAGTTAGAGTTGACCAATTAGAGTTAATCAGTTAGGGTTGATCGGATAGAGTTAACCAGTTAGAGTTAAAGTTAATTAGTTAGAGTTATTCAAATGGAGTTAATCGAGTAGAGTTATCGAATATCACTTATTCGAAGTAGAGTTATCGAATATAGTGTATTCGAGAGAAGAGTAATCGAACACTACTACAAAAGTGGGCATATTCGACACTATTCTTCTGTGGCCGTAGATCAAAAAAGCGTTGTCGTAGGCCCTTTTTTCAAATAGGCAACACCAGGGGGGCGTGGCATCCGCGACCGTTGCATTAGCCATCTAATGCAACGCTTTTGTCCATCTACGGCCACGGAAAGAAAGCGTTGCCTTAAGTAGAACTTTTGCCCTATTGCAACAGCATATCCATGTAATGCAACAATATACAGCGTTGCCTTAAGTAGAAGCCAGACCCTGGCTTCCAGCGCATGATAGTGGGGTCCGCATTGACTTTCCACGTCAGCTGTCAACGTGGCACATGCCACGTCAGCTCGCCACGTCAGCTGCACATGTGTCACATGCCACGTCAGCTATCCACGTGGCGCCACGTAAGCTGTGGGGCCCACGTGCCGTACCATTGTGGAATTAATAATGTTAAACTTAATGCAACACCACAGCACAATCTAATGCAACACCACAGCACAGTCTAATGCAACACCACAGCACAGTCTAACGCAACACCACAAAAATCAAATGCGACACCAGGAAAAAATCAACTGCAGCTGTAATACAACCCTGTAATTACAGATTCTGCAGTACATATATTCAATCCAAAACATTGTACCACATTCATACATATATACCAAAATATTCATACAACAATTCCTCCCAAAACATTCATCACCACAGTCAGACCAACCAATTATATATACCAACTCACAAGTATCATCACCAACACATTCCACAAGTACTGCCATCACCAAAACATACCACAAGTACTGTCATCACAAACACATACCACAAGTGCCATCATTTAAAAGAACAATCTGAATATATCACAAGTGCTAACACATACCATCCAAATACTTCAGTCAGTTGCCGGGGTTGAAGGAGTACAATTGTCAGCATCTTCATCACTTGTTGTGGTGACACAAAGGTCTCCGACATCTAAATTTAGATCTGGATTGGCTTCACCTAGCTTTTTTAACACCCACGACACGTTCTCTTTAACTTTTCTATTCACCTTTTCCTCCAAGTCCGCCTCCAGCTCTTGCCTTATTTTTTTTGTCAACTCTTGGACATAGATGTCCAAAGAACCAGAATTTGGAGACTTTTCAGCCAATTTGCCTCGCCTTCCTACAAGCCAGTTACGCGTGTGCCTCTTCCCACCAGAAACCAGTGCATCTGCCTCAGCAATGTTTCCAGCATCCACCATTGCTTGCACCTTCGCCTACAAAATGAAAACCAGGCAAGCATATAGATAAATAGGCAGCTGGCAGGAATGAATTTATTAACAGAACTGGTTCTCTTTCAAACTAACTATATATGTGTTCGATTTAATTTGCAGATCCAACAAACGTACAATGTGCCAATTATACTGACACAAGTATTGCTATTTCAGTATCTAATTATATATGTACTCACGTATTTGGCCTTCAGTTCATCCGTGTTAGTCTTGTAACTTCGACCCGGTTCTCGTTTATAAGTTTCTAGATAAACCAAGGCAGCGGATGGGGAGGCTTTTTCTGGGTCCTTCTTTCTCTGTCAAGTATTAGGATTACCAATAATTCAATGATATAACAAATTAGAATTATCATGTGGTCAATTCAACTCAATCACAATAAAAAATAACTTAAGTTCAGAAAAACACATACTATCTTTTCTTTGGCTACTGCATGAGTTTTGGGACCCATGGTATGTGTCTCATTCAACGAATTACGATGCGCGGAATTAGAATCAGCTAGGGCCTGGAAATCCAAAAAAAAAATAGCACTAAACAAGGATAATGTGAACTACTAAAGATTAGCATTAAACAAGATAATGTGAACTAATAAAAATTATACAAATGTGAATATCATTAAAGTCGTACCTGAACTGCTTCATCCCCCCAGTAGTCCAAGAGCATTTTAAAATCCTCCAACGGAATTGTACTGGGCCTATTTGCAAGCCTTTCCTCATCAGTTGAGTATTTTTAAATCCATCAGATGCTAGACCCAATCTAACATTACGATTTTCTGATGAAAAATCAGGATAGCGAGCATCCATCATCTTCCATGCCACACCATCAGCCGGATGTCTTAATTTTCCATCTTCTTTTCGTTCCACTTGGTGCCATCTCATAAGCTTGGAAAATTCTTCGCACATAAACATCCTTTGTAACCTTGGTCTTAGAGGAAAGTACCTCATAACATTTGCCGGCACTTTGGGAATCGACTTTGGTGGATCATTATTATCAACGATGTCTTCCTTTTCTTTTACAGCCCATCTCGAAAAACCACAAATGTCACAAGCCTCTTTATCTTTATTCTCTGCCCAATATAACATGCAATGGTTTGGGCAGGCATGTATTTTATGGTAATTAAGACCTAAATCCTTAATGACATTCTTTGCAGCGTAGGAAGATAAAGGCAGCTGGGCATCAGGAAAGGCTTCTTTTATAAGCTTTAGTAATTCCCCAAACGCAGACTCGTTAATTCCATAAGCACACTTTAAATGATAAAGCCTGATCAAGAAACTTAGTCGAGAAAATTTAGTGCAGCCAGGATATAACGGTTTTTTTCCTTCTTTAACATGCCGATAAAATTTCTCGGCCTCTGGATTTGGTTCTACTACAAAGTCCTTGGGATTTTGACCAAATTTGTAACCCGCACACTTGAACATCACATCTAAATTATCCTCAAAATCCATCTCCGTTGCACAATCCATATGGTCATCAACACCTATTAATTTTGTCTGTGAAACTTCACAAATCCACCCGGTATGTAATGGAGAAGGGCCATTAAAAATAAGATGATCGTATATGACATTTTCACAATACCAATTACGTTCTGTACATTTTTTGCAGGGGCACTTCATCTCATCACCTACTGTATAAATGGGAAATGCATTTCTTAGAAAAGCTGTTACCCCTCTTACATATTCTGCGCTCGATCTCGGAAGTCCTATCCATATGTAATACTCACTATCCATTGCCACAATCTAACCATGGCTTAGTAAGACTAAATTTGATACCCCTAAGAGTTTCAAGACACGAACAAGGGCTACCCTGTAATGTTAGACTAAATTAGAAATAAAAACAAAACAAGTTAATAATTTACAAATATACATAATCAGTGTGATGATACAAGGACGATTGTTTTGATATGAATTATCACTGACTTTTGGAACTGAGTTACCAAGAGAATACGTACATAAAACAAGCAACTAAGGATACTGAACACAAATGCATAACATTACATGACTGCACCAAAACAAAACAGTACAGATACAAAGACTATACAGGTGATACATAGACGATACAGTTGTATCTAATACAAAGAACGATGCAATAATTTAATTTTGTCGTCTAATGTTTAGCCCTTGAAGCTGGTCGTTAAGTCTACTAACATCAGTTCGAAAACCAATAACATGATTTTGCAGCGTTGTAAGTTGATGTTGTATCTCATTTGCGTACTCAGCGGCTCGACTTGGAAACTGTTGGTCAATCCACTGCCAAAAGGTACACCCTATGGGATAAACCCGACATCTAAAATAACGACGACCAATGTTGAATCCAATCGAAATAACATCTTCTGCAGCGGCATACCCACAATGACACATTACGATTGGTGAGTCAGCATGTTGTTCGTTAACCACTTGGTTGTTTTGATGCTGACGACGCAAACGACTATGCCGTCGCATCGCCCTTTCTTCACGTCGTTCTTCTTCTCGCCGTTGTCTTCGGAGTTCTTCTTGCTCTAGTTCATACTCAAGCAAATCATCGTAGTGCCTTTCTTGCATCTCTATATAAAAATCAATAGGAGTTTCTGGTGATGATGGGTTTGACAGTCCTAGATCACCCATGCCCAGGGTATCTTCGTAGTCATACGATGTAGGAAGAGATATAGGCATTATTTAACTACAAACAGAAATAGACATTTGAACATTCATATTGGATTTCTTTTATCCTCTAAATTTTGTTAACACCTTTGGAAATAGGCATTATTTACCAATACATCAATGGTTTGGCAAACATAAAAATACAGAACTTGCACAATTTCAACACATGCAAACATATAAATACAACACTTCAAGTATAAAAACCCTAATTTAAGGTAATCGGTATACCCAAATCACCCAGAGACTTTGAACGCAGATCAAAATAAGTTAGAGATGAAATCAACTAAATAAAACCTAAATGATGAAGCCCTAACTACCTGTAATTGTCCTAAACGATCCAAATTGGAGGTGTAAAGTTCGTAAAATAGGAGCAATCGAAGGTTTATAGTTTGTAACCTGAGGAAGAGTAGCAATCGGAGGCGTTCTTGGACGGATTTCGTGGAGAGAGAAACAGACAGAAGGAGGAGTACCGGAGAAATTTGTTTTGGGGGGAAGTATTTCGTGAATGGGGAAACTATCGCGCCAAATTTTCACTAAGCTGTAGCAAGGATCAGCTTGAACCGTTGGATTAATCAACATCTACGGTTATTTATTTGTTTAAACTGATAACGCGGATCGCTGACCTGGCATGTATTTATGTAATGCAACACTTTGAACTGGTGTTGCAAGGATCGGCAAGAACCGTTGGATTAATCAACATCTACGGTTATTTATTTGTTTAAACTGATAACGCGGATCGCTGACCTGGCATGTATTTATGTAATGCAACACTTTGAACTGGTGTTGCAAGTCACAACACAAGAATTTCAACCGCAACACTGTGTTCACATCTAATGCAACAACAAATGAATGTTGTTGCAGAAGATCAAAGAATGCATAGCTTTCGCCACACTTTTCATGCAACGCACACAAATTAGTGTCGAATATGCCCACTTTTGTAGTAGTGGAATATTGCTTATTCGAGAGAAGAGAAATCGAATATAGTTCATTTGAGAAAAATTATCGAATATAAGTTATTCGAAGTGAGATAATCGAATATAAGTTATTCTAAGTGAGATAATCGAATGTAAGTTATTCGAAAAGGAGTTAATCGAATATAGTTTATTCGAATAGAATTAAAGGAGTTAAGCGAACATAGTTTATTCGAATAGAATTAAGGATTTAAGCTAATATAGTTTATTCGAATAGAGTTAAAGGAGTTATTGAATCTAGTTATTCGAAAGGAGTTAAGTTAAGTCGATTAGAGTAAAATCAAATAGAGTTAGTCCAATAGAGTTAATTGATAAGAGTTAATTGAATAGAGTTAATCGAATATAGTTTGTTCGAAGAAAGGTTATCGAATCTAGTTATTCGTAAGAGAGATTATCGAATATAGTTATTCGAAGGGAGGAGTTATCGAATAAAGATTTTTCGAAAGAGAGTTACGTAAGGAGGTTTGTTAAAGGTTTAAAAGATAAACTTTGTCTATTTTGAAGTTAAAACGTTGTTCAGTTAAGGTCTGAGAGGTAATTATACCACAAGTTGATTGACTTCCTTCTTAACTAAGGAATGGTAAGGTTTGATAGTGAAGGAGTTTTTGAAATGTTTTCCAAACGAGAATCAGAAATGTTTTCTGATAATAGAAGATAAGAATTTAAATTATATGGAAACATAAGATATGAACTAAAGAGATAAATGTTGAATGACGATTAATCGATATAATTTCCATCTGGAAATAATGTCGTTGTTTGCACACCTGTTTTTCTTTGATAGTTAACTCACCGACTATCGAAGTTTTTGACCATTTTAATGTTGTTAATATGGAGAGACCGGTTGGATTATTATCCGAAGAACCACTCTGTATTGGCATAAGCGTTGCGAATCATATATGCCAAAGATAATTGAAGACGGTGTAAAGTGCAAGGGCTGTTGTATAAATCTTAGATAACAGTGCCTAAGATGGATATACTAAATAGTCCCTTTGGTTTGTCCAGTCCCAGGGCAACTTGTATGGACGAAGGTCTAACAGAGTATATCTAATAGATCACGTAAGTTGATCTCTTCAAACGTATTCACGTTTGGCGGCGGAGGAATTCGTTTCTCTTAGCTGTATACTCGTATTATTTTTGGATAAATCAATTTGTGATTTGGCGGGTATGACGATGTGACATTCTAAGTGAATGAAGATGTGGCATGTAAAAGAAAAGCGTAGCTTCTAGCCTCACATCCGATAAATGATAGAAATCGGGGAGGCAACATGGCTATGTAGGTCGCAACTATTAGGGTGTATAATCACCTGATCTAGAGTTTCATTTACTTCTATAAAATCTATTGTCGATGTTGTCCCATTCGGGAAAATGGTTGCTGATCCCAACCGTTGGTGATATACATTCGATACACTCAAGCGAAATGAGTGGGCGGTCATGTGTGGCCGGGTTGCAAGATGTTCTTGTTGAACCCAGTGTATTCCTCTCTAGAGGTACACTAGTGAAAGGTTGTTCCATACCCTGTCATAGTTGGAAATCCATTACCCAATACGTGCTTGCGGTTTTGATTGTATACTATATATGTAGAACGTGAGATGAAAGCGTTCTGCTAGATGATTATTATATTGTGGTTGATAGACATTATTATAATATCAAAGGGTTTTTGATATAGAGATAATTTGGATCCTAATAAGGGAAAAACCAGTTCCGTTATACGGCGTGGCCTTATGAGATATCGTTTATGTTCCCAACTGTTTTAAACTGTTTTACTCACACCAGTCTCATGACTGACCCGGAGTTTATTTTCTATTGTTTTCCCTAAATTCTTGGGTGCCCAATTTTGTACGGGCAGTCAAGTAGTCAGGATTTTACAGATATACTTGAAGAGCTTGGAGCAGGAGGCTTCAGGATTATATAGCTATAGTTATTTCCGCTGTGTTGTAAGTGTTGTACTCTGATAATGTTACTGTATACATATATTGATTTTATTTCAAGGATATGTTATCTATTATATGTTGTTCGTTCCGCTGTGAGATTCGTGTTACTTTGATGCTGTGTTCTTCTTCTTCTTCTTCTATTCTAAGTTTCTGTAACAACCCGGAAAATACGAGCCAATTTAAAATTTTTAAATTGGTCATTTCAAAGGAATTTGAACAATTGAAATAGAATATTTCAATAAAATTGTGAATAAGAAATAGTGAGTCAGTTTGAAAATTTGAATTCAAACTTTGACTGACAGTGCAGGGTGGAAAATATAACGGATTTTAGCGAAATCAAAAATATTTAAATCTGTTTATCAATACCTTTCTAACGAATCTGAAAAATCGAAGTTTCATAACGAGAATCAAAAGTTATGGCCGAATGAATTTTCAGAAAGGTCGCTATATAGAATATATAACCTTGGAAATTTGATATTTTGCAAACGACCTCGGAATTCGACGAAACCACTTTTGTTGGGTCCGGGATGTCAAACTATTGCTAGGTTTCAAATTTCATAATTTTTGAAGCTAGTATGTGAGCGTGGCAAAAGAAAATGTGTTTGGTCAATTCTGTTAAATTGGATCGACCAGAAAATGGCCATTTTTCAAACGATCTCAGAATTCGACGAAACTAGTTTTGTTGGGAGCGTAGCGTCAAAACATAGCTAGATTTATTTTTCTGGAATTTTTCGAATTAGTTTGTGGCCCTGGCAAATTGAAATGTACGTTCAAAGTTAAAATTAAATGTTTTATACTTTAATTTGAAGAATAACCGACTGTAACAGTCGAATTGTCCAACGAAACATATCTCATTGTGTCCGGGGTGGGGGTAATTAGCTAGGGACGACAGTCGTTGGGTTTGAATTGGTGTCCGTGTGGAGAAACACTATTTAAAAATTTATTAAAATCATGGGCCAATCAGAATTTTCCTTTCATTATTTTTAAAAATAAAAAACATCAAAAACCCTCGTTTTTCTCGCTCCACCGATGATTAACATCATTCGCCGCTTCTTCCCCAAATCGCCGCCGCCACAGGCGATTCCAGCCACCTACCCCAGTCGACGCGCCTCCCTCTCCTCTTCCAATCTGACCCTACCCCGACCCCTATCGCCACCTCCATCGCCAGAAACGTCGACCCAAAGTCGACCACTTCCCGTCGCCGCCACGTGCGCCACCGACCACCGAACCACCTCAAACCACCCTGCGCCGACTCCCCTCTCCTCCCTCTTCCACGTCATCACCTCTGATCATCCTATCGTGCCTCGGTTCTCGCGAAAACTGCAACCCTAGTTTTGAACCATCGATAAAGGTGAGTTCTTTTTGATGTTTGAACTTTGAAAAATCATATCTTTATGGTGTGTTGACGAAATTCGGTGAAACAGGAAACATCGGGACCGCAAGGAAGTTCTCTACCACATAGAAGAGACCGCGTATTTTTCTGAGTCATCTACGATTTTTAGCACTCCGAAAACCAATGTGAGAAATCTAAATTAAATGAATTTGAATGGAAAATGTCGTGTATAAATTATATAAGCGAAATATAAATTGCACACGTGTTGCATACCTCATGTACATGCGTTGTGTAAGCTATATAAGCGAAGTATGAATTATACATGCATAGAATAATCGATATATGTGTTGAAATGCAAGTGAAATATAGCAATTATATATATGTATATGTATATATATATATATATATATATATATATATATATACGCCCCTCGTCCACAAACCATGACGATATTTATTGTTGTGTATTGGTGTGAAATATTGGATGAAAATGCGAATGGTTGAATAATTGTTTGTGGTTGATATTGTTTGGTTGTGGTTGAAAAATACCCATTGGTGATTGAAATGAATTGGAAATAATTGTGGAAATAAAAATAAAACATGTCGCCTGCGTGCGAATTAGATGCATGAATCCCCATTGTCAAAAACCGCGAGGTTTTAAGGTAGAGCGAGGAGCCGTACTAGGGACGGTGCCGGTTTTAACTACCTTGCCGTTATGCTGCCGAAATTTTGAATAATATTCATGTGTTAGGATTATTTTCATATATTGAAATTATCTTCATGCGTTGAAATTAAAGTCATGTGTTGAAACTATATCCATGTGTGGAAATGCTCATGTGTTGAGAAGTGATGTGTGAAAATTAAATTCATGTGTGAGTGAATGAAGTGTTTAAACAAAAAAAATCACATTTTTATAATATATATGAAGTATGTAAAATATTCGCCTTATATATAAATAGTTTCAACAATAAAAATTTCATCTTTCTTATATGAACAACATATATAAAATATCCATGTGTGGAGGTGCTCATGTGTTGAGAAATGTGTGTATTGGAAAAGTTCATGTGTTGAATAAAAAGATCGAACAATAAAAATTACATTTTTATTGAAATTATAAAGTGTTGAAAACATTCATTTGTCGAATAAATATTTTAAATGATAAAAATATCATTTTTATCATATATGTGATATGCTAAAGATATGCGAGCGTTGAAATAAATATTTGTGAAAGGAATATTATTTTTAACATGCATTGGAACTAAATAAAATAGTCATGTGTTGAAATATATTTTAGTTCGCCAAAATTATCCATTTTGAAATGTGAAGTGTTAAAAATAGCCACTTGTTCAAATAAATATGCATGAGTTGAAATATTCATTAATTAGCTAATGATATGATTTTGGCCTATGCATGCAACATTAGAATGAATGGTGTTTTTAAACCAAAGCGAATCAAATATGAAGTTGAATGGAAAATGAGAAGTGATAAGAATTGTATATATGTACATGCATATTTATTGAACAGGTTATAGCAAAAGAGGCTAGAGAAGAGGAATAAAATTTTGTGCCCGACAAATAGGTACACGTTTACTGTTTTGTTTGGGTGATGATTTTATGAGCCTATTGGCTAGCCGCTTGGCTTTTTCTTTTTCTTTTTGACATGAGACGCCCGTGTGGCTATTTGGGAATTTTCCCAGCCCCTCCCGTACAAAGGAGGTTATGGCGAAATTTTCTAAAATTTAAAGGCGTTAGTGAAATATTTAAAGTGAAAACGATATAGGAATTTTCGAATGAACTATATTTATATAAATATAAATAAAATTAAAACAAAACGTGGCCGTGCAGTTCGTGTTTTGAAACCGTGATTTCAAACGACTAGTGCGGGAAATCCGACCATTGGATTTTCCCGAAACCGCAACCGTTGGGTTCGCCTTGGAAATATCTTTCCAACGGCACCAACTTTGTAAAGATCCGACGGTTGGATTGTCTGGAATGTTTAATTCAAATCTGAAGAAAAACAGCGCCGGAAACGATTATATTTATATATATATATAAATATAATTAAATTAAATCGAATAACGATGCTGCAGTTCGTAAATTGAAATCGTAACTTCAAATGGCTAGTGTGGAAGATCCAACAGTCGGATTTTCCCAAAACTGAAACCGTTGGATTCGTTTTGAAATGGTCTTCCTAATGATATAAACTTTGTGAATATCCAACGGTTAGATTTTCAGATATGTGTAAAACAAATTTAGTGAAAAATAGCGCCAGTGCATCGGCACGACCTGAATCATCGTTTAATTAAATATGGCCGTTTTATAAATAAAAATGGCGATATATCGTTATAAAATACTATAGACGATATAGAGTGGAAATAAACCAATTTTGTTGTGTTTGCTTGATATGTGATGGTTGAATGTATTTAACATGAAAATTATAACTAAAGAACTGAAATGTGAATGTTGAATAGTCTAACCATGTGATAAATTGATTTGAAAATCTATATATACGTGGGTTATTTGAAAAGGCCGAGTTCATCTCATTTCAAATAATCGATCGACGTTGAGAAGTCGAAGAGTCGAAGACGGTTGAAGACCGACGATCTTCACATTGGATGGATCGGCGCTACTGATGCTCGTGATTGGAGTAGCTACCGTGAAGGGGCTGAAGTAGTAGCCGTCCAGACATACTGTTGATTGTACGGATATGCGAGGAATTTGGTGCCTCCGGTTTCGTTCAAACCCAGAACGGACTTGTAAATGGACTGTGTGTCTGACATTGGATTTTGTTCTGTGCTGATTGATCTCTGTTAAATATATATCTGTTTGGCGGCGGAGAATTTATTCTCTTGCTTAACGCCCTTCTCTGAGACGTAAGAGCTTAGAGGTTATATATTGATAGAAATCAGTCGCATGGAGTGGATGGCCTGTGTGGCACGCCTAAGTGGCATATGATCAAGGCTTCTGTTGCAAAACAAAGTCTTGTGGTTGATGATCAAAGCATGGTCTGTGTGACGTAGCTTTGTGTATAACGTGGATTTGCGAGCCTCACACCTCGGTATGAGTCAAAAACGGGATAGTGACTGCAGGGAGAGCACGACGTTTCTTTCTAGCTAAGGTGGTGTCAGTGACCTACCAGCCCTGACATTATATATACTTTTCACATGTGTGGTTGTTGGAATACGAGGCGCCTCGGTATAGGTCTGTAAGGACCGGGAAACGTGTGTTCAGGAATAACTAATCCTCAAAAGTAAGAGAGGACCGGCCCTGAAGATCCAAGGATCTTAGTGGGGTCCTGGGACATTTGCTAGAGTGTCTCGAATCGGAGAGGAGCTTGCCCCTTGCCTCGACTCATGAAGGAATCCAAATTCCAATACGAAATGTGCGAATGTGATTGTATTACTAGTATGGCGACATGATATATGGTACCCATGCCGTCTAGGATTGATATTTATGATTAAAATCGCTTTTGAAACATATATGCACTAGTAATAATATCAAACACTTTTGTTTTATACGTATGAAGCATTTTTGGCCATTATAAGGTAAAACTTTATCCTCCGGCTTGCGTTGCATTGTGTGATGGGACCTGAGTCTTATAATGGCTTCATTTTATAAAAAGCATTGCGATGATTTAATCATTTACTTTATTTCTTGCACTAGCACTCATTGGAGTAAACCCGTTCCGCGAAAGTGGCATGGTCCTTTGATTTGCCTTATTATTGTTGTTAATAAGTTAAGTAGATTTCTCATACCAGTCCCATGACTGACTCATAGTTTGTTTCACCTTGCAAACTCGGGTGCCCTCATTTTCACACGGGCAGCCTAGTTACAGGTATCTGGTGCACTTTTGGCTCATGGCGAGGCTTGACTACACCGTGCTGATTTTGACTCTCTCCGCCATTATAGTATATGTATTATGATTCCGCCATTGGCGATGTAGACTGATATTTATTTTGTGTACTCTTTATGTATGATTCCGCCTCAGGCGATGTTGACTGATTATGTATTATTATGCACTAAGTTGTATCCTGCACTGTGCTCTCTGATGTGGTGATATCTATATGATTCCGCTGTCATATGTGTGTAAATTATTCTATTTTATGTTTATGCTATTATATGTGATCTGCTAATGATGATAAATGTGTTATATTCCAATGATTATCCTTAACACCGTGTCACGGGGTTTTGGGATCGTCACAGTTTCTATCTTATCTATTCTCACCCTCTAATTTCTTTCATTAACTACTGGTATTTTTCGATGTTTGGTTAGTAATCATTGAGTTTATGGCGATAACCAAAGTCGACAAAAACCGGGTCGTTACACTTATGCAATTGTGTAGTGCACTCTGGATAATGGTTGATGATTTATCGTTGCTATTATATACATGTGTTGTAGGGAATCCATATAATTAACATCATATGGTAATTGATTGGGCCTCATTCCAATTGGGAAAATAAGGAATATTATAAAAGGAAATTCATGTGTTGAATAGAAAAAAAATTCATGTGTTGAATAGAATAAAAATTCATGTGTTGAGTAGAAAGAAAATTCATGTGTTGAATAGAAAGAAAATTCATGTGTTGAATAAAATAAAAATTCATGTGTTGAATAGAAAGAAAATTCATGTGTTGAATAGAAAGAAAATTCATGTGTTGAATAAAATAAATATTCATGTGTTGAATAAAAATATATATTCATGTGTTGAATAAAATAAATATTCATGTGTTGAATAAAAATATAAATTCATGTGTTGAATAAAATATATATTCATGTGTTGAATAAAAATATATATTCATGTGTTGAAGAAAATATTCATTTGTTGAATAGAATAAAGAAGTTATTGAAATATATAAAGCCGTGTTGGTTAGATATGCGCCATTTTGACGCGAGCGATATTTATATCGATTATATTCGTTTTTATGATGATTATAGAAAAGGAAGTGATTTCAAAATATAATGTTTTGAAAATATTATCATTTGTATATCGATGATGTGGAATATTCAATTTTGATTCGAAATTGAATATGAAGTTGAAATCATTTCGAAAACGAATTTAAAACGATTTATAAAATACGTTTTAAAAGGAAATCGATGAAATATATATAATACATATATTATATATATAGAATGGCCTAAATAGAACGCGCCGCACTGCGGCAGTTCGCGAATTTCGACCATTGACTTCAAATGGACATTACGGGAGATCCGACCGTCGGATCCTCCTAAAACCGGAACCGTTGGGTTTGTATGAAAAGGGCTTTCTAACGAATATTAGATATTTGAAATCTAATGGTTGGATTTGGAATTATGTCCAAATCAAATTTGGAAAAGGTCGTTGTAAGTGCAGTTCGATGGCCGTTGATGGAAGTCGACTGTACGGGCCTTGATAAAATTATTAAAAATAGTAATAATTTGTGTAAAATCATAAGAAATGATTTGGAAAGAATTGGGATGAAAAACTCCATATTTATAAAGATAAAAATGATTTTTTATCGAAATGAACAAGTTTTGAACTAGAATTATAATGCATTTATTTTTGAAATAAATAAATGGGATTTGAAAGGGTTTTAAAAGTAACTAGAATTTCCAATAATTGAATTGGAATGGATTTGAATCGAAATTGTCTTTGGAATATTTCGATGTTGGATTTCGTGATTATACAGATATTGTTATGGAAATTTGAAAGATATATTTATATCGTTATTTCCAATACGATATTTGTTGGTCGTAGAATTTGATATTGAATATAAGCCGATATATTTTCTATTCAGAGCCTTGTATTTAATATCAAATAAGATTTGGGTTTGTCGTGAATGGTGTCTTCATTAACACCGTTCTTAAACCCAGTTGAGAACAAAAAAGATTAAATCTTTTTATTTTGATTTAATGGAGTATACCAATTAAATGATATTTAATTGGAATGGAATTGGAATTGATTTTTGGGTTTATCGTGAACGGTGTTTTAAATAACACTTGTTCTTTAACCCAATAATTAATAGAATGTGATTGTGGGTTTATAGTGAACCGTGTTTTAAATGACATTGGTTCTTTAATCCAGTTAAAGACAGGATGTGATTTCCCAAGTTAAACAATCATTGTATTGATTTTTGGGAAGATTAAAATCAAGTGGAGTTTTAATGAATCTTTAATTTGATTGAGATGATCGAGAATGGAGTATCAACAGTTTTGCTCCAGGCGATAGTTAAATCTTTAAGTAGATTTGAACGTGAAATGGTAATTGAATTTACCGATAACACCGTTGTGTTATATATGAAGTATTACCAGTTTTACTTCATGGGATGAATAGGTTGGGATTGGGAAATTAAAACAAATGATTACTTCGGTAAGGTTCGTTAAACCCGACTAGTTTGGATAAACCATAATTTGGTTTAAATTGATATTCAAAAGAAGATTAAAGAATAAATTTAAAGAATTTATCTTTGATAAAATTAATGGGAACCTTTCCCAAAGTATAAGAATATTTGAAAAAAAGAATATTCTGAATTGGAATGAGGCGTATGTTGTGTTTGTTTAACACTTGTTTATTATATACGCGGGTTATTCAGAAAGACCGGGTTTATCCCATTCTGAATAACTGATTCGATGATGTGTCGAGGATGAAGACAGTGGTCGAAGACCGGAGGTCTTCACATCATTTGGGTGATTACTGATGATCTTGATTGGGCTGTACACCCAAGAGGAGGGAATCAGTTGATGATCGTCCAGACGTACTTGGAGATCGATGGATATGCGAGGTACAAGGTGCCACCGGTTTCGTTCAGACCAAGAACGAACTTGTAAATGGACTGTGTGTCTGACATTGGATTTTATTCTGTGTGATTGATTTCTATTAAATATATATCTATTTGGCAGCGGAGAATTTATTCTCTTGCCTAACGCCCTTCTCTGAGACGTACGAGCTCAGGGGTTATATATTGATGGATATTAATCGCATGGAGTGAATTGACTGTGTGGCACGCCTAAGTGGCAAATGATCAAGGCTTTTGTTGAAAAGCAGAGTCTTGTGGTTGATGATCAAAGCACGGCCTGTGTGGCATAGCTTTGTGTAGCGTTGATTTGCGAGCCTCACACCCCGGTTGTGAACCAGAAACGGTAGAGGAGCTCAGGGAGGACATGCGTTTCCTTCTAGCTAGGGTGGTGTCAGTGACCTACCAGCCCTGACATTTATATTATTTTCACCTGTGTGGTTGTTGGATTGCGAGGCGCCTCGGATATATCGGTGACTGTGTGGAGCCTATGGAGTCATTTGGCTCATTTGCGCCCCAAAGGGTGGGGAAACGCAGTGTTCAGGCATTTTAATCCACATCGGTGGACCGACCCTGACGATCCAAGGGCTCACCTGTGTCTGGGTCCTGACGCTCGGGCTAGAGAGTCTCGAATCGGTGAGGACTATCTTTTGCCTCGGTTCATAGATGGAAACCCAACTTCCAATACGTGACTTTGCAGTTTTTGATTGTAAACCTATATTTGGCGACATAGTAGTATGGGGGCACTTATGCCGTCTTTGATTGATACTTGTGATTTGAAGTTGTTTTATACATTATGCACTTATAATAGTATCAAATGATTCGTTTTAAACGTACCAAGCATGTTTGGCTATTATAAGGGAAAACCTTATCCCCTGGCTTGCGTTGCATTGTGTGATAGGACCTAGGTCTTATAATAGCTTCATTTTTCCAAAAAGCATTGCGTTGTTTTCTTATATGCACTGGTATTCTTGGGAGGAAACCCGTTCCGTGTTATACGGCGTGGTCCCTTGATATACCTGATTTAAAGTAAAGTTTTAAATAACTGTTTTAGTTCTCACACCAGTCACATGACTGACCTGGAGTTTATTGTTTTAACCTAAACTCTGGGTGCCCTTATTTTGACACGGGCAGCTAGTAGTTTTGGTTTTGCAGATTTATATTCACAGGATCCTGGTTTACAGCTGGAACGATACTCAGAAAGCTCTGTATCCGTGTATTGCTTTCAGTTGTGTTTTGTATTATTTTTTTCCACTGCTATGTAATGTATTGTGATCTCTGATATTTTATGATGTGTAATATTGATTCATACTCTGTATATTCTTGTATTTTGATGAATTGTTGTAATAAGAATGAAATGTTCTTCTGTTTGCATCCCGATGTGGCTTGTTCTCAACTCTATCCGTGATTTCCGGTAAGGGGGATTTCGGGTCGTTTCATCTTGGTATCAGAACTTTGGTTTACAGAGCTCGGAGAACAAGACCCGTTAGAACCAAACGAAAGAATTCATCAGAGAATGGATTAGTAATATCCAATGGGAATGACTCGTTAGAGATGGGGCCAGTAGTATCCTAGAATGAGTGTGAAGAGTGATGTTTTTAAAATAAAAGTGAAAACAAGTTTTGTTTTGAAAATTTAATTCAATTATTCGTATTTGAATATTTATTTGTATTGATTTGGACAATCTAGTATATAAAGATTTTGCGTATATGTCTGATCCGCGTGTATTTGAAGTTTTAATATACTGGATAGATATGGAATCGCATTGTAGTCGCTCGGGAATGATTCTGATGATGGGTACCCATCATCGGTGTTGTGTTCGAGTTTCGAAAGTGGGATAACTATATATCTCCAATTGACTGGTGTGAGAACCAAAGCTAGATTTGGCTTATTGTTGTGATTTGACATCAAAAATATGATTTTTGGACTATGTATCAAAGTTATGAATCTGAAAAGCTAATCAACTAATTGAATGCTGATTGTGTTGTTTGATTATTGGTTGATTAATTAAAATTTGGACCATTTAGCCAAATTGTATCAAATAGTGAATTGTATTGAAAATTAGTCGCATTTGCATGCATATACATGTACTTACATTGAACAGGTCATAGCAAGGAGGCTAGAGAAGAGGAATAAAATTGTTTTCCCGACAAATAGGTACATGTTTATTGTATTTCTTGGGTTTTGATGATTTTATGAGCCGCTTGGCTGTTTCTTTTTCTTTTTGGATTGGTGAGGGCCATTAGAGGCTATTTGAAATATCCCGAAGCTCCCAGTGCAGGGGAGGTTATGGCGAAATTTTTCGAAAATTTAGGGTGTTAGCCAAATTTTTGAAAAATTTGAAAAGTTCTTAGAAACTAAAAAATTGAAGAACTTAAGCCGTAAAGAAAATAATGAAAGTTGAGTTGATTAGTTAAACAACTTTCAGCTTCGTTCCTTTTCGGGGACGAAAAGTTTTAAGTGTGGGAGATTGTAATAACCCGGAAATCTTAGCCAATTTAAAATTTTTATTTTGGCAATTTTAGTGAATTTTGAATATTTAAAATGATTATTTTAAATAATAACGACGGGAAATTTATTTTGAATAGAATTAGAACGTATATATTATATAGATCGTCGTTAGAAAATAAATATTTTATATTAATTTTTAAAGGAATTGAAAATGGCGTGGTAGTTCGAAAATTCGATTTCAAATTTCAAATGAGTGTACATGATTCAAAATAAACCGGAATTTAGTGAAACCAAAAATATTTTGAATCTAACTGAGAATATCTTTCCAATGAATCCGAAAAATTGAAATTTCATAGTGGGGATAAAAAGTTATGCCCAGATGAAAATTCAGAATAGTTGCTATGGAAAATATAGCCCTTAAAAATGGAAATTGTGCAAACGATCTCGGTTTTCGACGAAACCACTTTTGTTTGATTCGTGATGTCAAGTTATTGCTAGATTCCAAAATTTGTTATTTTTGAAATCAATATCTGAGCGTGGCGAAGTAAAACATGTTTTAATAGTTTTAGTTAATTTCGATCGACCAGAAAATGGCCATTTTTCAAACGGTCTCGGATTTTGATGAAATTAGTTTTGTTAGAACCACATCGTCAATACGAAGCTAGAAAATATTTTTTCGGGAATTTTTAGAGTCTGTATATAGCCCCGGTAAATTGAAATGTGCATTCAAATTCAATATACAGATTTATATTTTGATTTTGATGGAAACTGATCGAAACAGTCGAATCAGCCTACGATACATATCCCATTGTGTTCGGAATGGGGTTAATTAGCTAGGGGCGACAGTCGCTGGGTCTCGATTGGAGATCGAATTTAAAAGTTGCTTTTTAGAATTAAATAAATAATAAAATATATATTATTATAAATATCTCTCCCCTCTCTCTCGTTACAGTCAACCCCCCCTCGGCTTAGTTTCAAAATCAAAAAGAAAAAAAAGGGCGATGAACGGAGACCGCCGCCGCTGGCGCATCCACCACCGCGACCCCCCCTCTTCCTCCAATCAACCGCGACAGCCTCCACCCGCTTCCCCCCCACGAAACCTTGCCCTTCCCCATACCTGAGAGACCCGACACCCGTCGCCCAGCCTCCTACAACCACCGCGCACCCCTATGGACGTCGTCGATGGTTCCTCAACCCCTCCGACCATCCTCACGCCGCCGCCCTTCTTCCCTCTCCCTTCCCTTTTCTGATTTCAACCGTGCCCCCTTTTCTTTACCCAAACCCGCCACCTCTAGCACCGTAGTGGCCACTACCACCTGACCCTGACCCGGACGCAGCACCTCATCATCCTGTCTCCGATGAAATGCACAACAAAGCGAGTTTAAATTTTGTTTTATTTAATTAGGTAATTCACATCGTATTTCAGTTTTTTTGATAATGAAATAGGATTTCTTAAAAATATACAATTTTTACTAAGATAAAAATATGATTTTAATATTATAGAGATAATAAAAAATATGATTTTTATATAATAGAAAGAATAAAAATATGATTTTTAAATAATAGAAAGAATAAAAATATGATTTTTATATATAGAAAGACGATATTTTTATCATAGTAAAGACAATATTTTTCTATATAGAAAGAAGTGATGTTAATTGTGTAGATCATTATGAATAAAAAGAAGTGAATAGCTATATAAAAATTCGATTTTTACCTATATAGTAGCGGTATAAAAAAATATAACTTTTCTATATATAGTAGCATTGTTAAAAATATGATTTTTAATACAAATTTCGTGAAACAGATCTCGTTGAAACCGCGATGAAGATTTTCCACATATGAAGGGTCACGGCGTTTGGTTTAGCTTCTCGGTGAGAACTTCTCACTTTTAACTTGTTTTCTAGTTGAAATATATACTAGGATGCAGACGGTGCTTAGCAGCACCCGACACACATCGTCCACAGACCATGGATGACTTGTTTGTTTGATTGCTGTGTTGTGAAATTTGATTGTGTGATGTGGAATGAAATAAAATATTTTATCGTTATAAATATTTTATAGTTAAAAATATAATTTTTAACGTGTATATAAAATAAACATTTAGAAACAAATCGGACTATTTGTTTATGTACACCCATTTGACTAATATTGATTGAGACGATAAATTTTACACATCGCCCAACTGCACAAATAAAAAAAATCTGTGTTTGTTGATTTGAAACCCCATACGGGTATTGGGATGATATTTGACGTATACTAATCCTGATTGTTTAGTTGTATGTCAATCGATGGGTTGATAGACTTTGTAAGCGTTAATTATTTATATTCAATGCTTATGCAATTGTGTGGTGCACTCTGGACGATGGTCGATGATTTATCGTTGCTATTATATACATGTGTTGTAGGGAATCCATATAATTAACATTATATGGTAATTGATTGGGCCTCGTTCCAATTGGGAAAATAAGGAATATTATAAAAGAAAATTCATGTGTTGAATAGAATAAAAATTCATGTGTTGAATAGAATAAAAATTCATGTGTTGAATAAAATAAAAATTCATGTGTTGAATAGAAAGAAAATTCATGTGTTGAATAGAAAGAAAATTCATGTGTTGAATAAAATAAATATTCATGTGTTGAATAAAAATATATATTCATGTGTTGAATAAAATAAATATTCATGTGTTGAATAAAAATATAAATTCATGTGTTGAATAAAATATACATTCATGTGTTGAATAAAAAAAAATATTCATGTGTTGAAGAAAATATTCATTTGTTGAATAGAATAACGAAGTTATTGAAATATATAAAGCCGTGTTGGTTAGATATGCGCCATTTTGACGCGAACGATATTTATATCGATTATACTCGTTTTTATGATGATTATAGAAAAGGAAGTGATTTCAAAATATAACGTTTTGAAAATATTATCATTTGTATATCGATGATGTGGAATATTCAATTTTGATTCGAAATTGAATATGAAATCGTTTCGAAAACGAGTAAAATGATTTATAAAATATGTTTTAAAAGGAAATCGATGAAATATATATAATATATATATTATATACATAGAATGGCCTGAATAGAACGCGCCGCGCTGCGGCAGTTCGCGAATTTCGACCATTGACTTCGAATGGACATTACGGGAGATCCGACCGTCAGATTCTCCTAAAACCGGAACCGTTGGGTTCGTATCGAAAATGGCTTTCTAATTAATATTAGAGATTTGAAATCTAGCGGTTGGATTTGGAATTATGTCCAAATCAAATTTGTAAAAGGTCGCTGTAAGTGCAGTTCGATGGCCGTTGATGGAAGTCGACTGTACGGGCCTTGATAAAATTATTAAAAATAGTAATAATTTGTGTAAAATCATAAGAAATGATTTGGAAAGAATTGGGATGAAAAACTCCATATTTATAAAGATAAAAGTGAATTTTTATCGAAATGAACAAGTTTTGAACTAGAATTATAATCCATTTATTTTTGAAATAAATAAATGGAATTTGAAAGGGTTTTAAAAGTAACTAGAATTTCCAATAATTGAATTGGAATGGATTTGAATCAAAATTGTCTTTGGAATATTTCGATGTTGGATTTCGTGATTATACAGATATTGTTATGGAAATTCGAAAGATATATTTATTTCGTTATTTCCAATACGATATTTGTTGGTCGTAGAATTTGATATTGAATATAAGCCGATATATTTTCTATTCAGAGCCTTGTATTTAATATCAAATGGGATTTGGGTTTGTCGTGAATGGTGTCTTCATTAACACCGTTCTTAAACCCAGTTGAGAAAAAAAGATTAAATCTTTTTATTTAGATTTAATGGAGTATACCAATTAAATGATATTTAATTGGAATGGAATTGGAATTGATTTTTGGGTTTATTGTGAATGGTGTTTTAAATAACACTTGTTCTTTAACCCGATAATTAATAGAATGTGATTGTGGGTTTATAGTGAACCATGTTTTAAATGACATTGGTTCTTTAATACAGTTAAAGACAGGATATGATTTCCCAAGTTAAACAATCATTGGTATTGATTTTTGGGAAGATTAAAACCAAGTGGAGTTTTAATGAATCTTTAATTTGATTGAGATGATCGAGAATGGAGTATCACCAGTTTTGCTCCAGGCAATAGTTAAATCTTTAATTAGATTTGAACGTGAAATGGTAATTGAATTTACTGATAACACCGTGGTGTTAGATATGAAGTATTACCAGTTTTACTTCATGGGATGAATAAGTTGGGATTGGGAAATTAAAACAAATGATTACTTCGGTAAGGTTCGTTAATCCCGACTAGTTTGGATAAACCATAATTTGGTTTAAATTGATATTCAGAAGAAGATTAAAGAATAAATTTGAAGAATTTATCTTTGATAAAATTAATGGGAACCTTTCCCAAAGTATAAGAATATTTGAATAAAAGAATATTCTGAATTAGAATGAGGCGTATGTTGTGTTTGTGTAACACTTGTTTATTATATACGCGGGTTATTTAGAAAGACCAGGTTTATCCCATTCTGAATGACTGATTCGATGATGTGTCGAGGATGAAGACGGTGGTCGAAGACCAGAGGTCTTCACATCATTTGGGTGATTACTGATGATCTTGATTGGGCTGTACACCCAAGAGGAGGGAATCAGTTGGTGATCGTCCAGACGTACTTGGAGATCGATGGATATGCGAGGTACAAGGTGCCTCCGGTTTCGTTCACACCCAGAACGAACTTGTAAATGGATTGTGTGTCTGACATTGGATTTTATTCTGTGTGATTGATTTCTATTAAATATATATCTGTTTGGCGGCGGAGAATTTATTCTCTTGCTTAACGCCCTTCTCTGAGACGTACGAGCTCAGGGGTTATATATTAATGGATATCAATCGCATGGAGTGAATTGCCTGTGTGGCATACCTAAGTGGAAAATGATCAAGGATTTTGTTGAAAAGCAGAGTCTTGTGGTTGATGATCAAAGCACGGCCTGTGTGGCATAGCTTTGTGTAGCGTTGATTCGCGAGCCTCACACCCCGGTTGTGAACCAGAAACGGGAGAGGAGCTCAGGGAGGACATGCATTTCCTTCTAGCTAGGGTGGTGTCAGTGACCTACCAGCCCTGACATTTATATTATTTTCACCTGTGTGGTTGTTGGATTGCGAGGCGCCTCAGATATATCGGTGACCGTGTGGAGCCGATGGAGTCATTTGGCTCATTTACGCCCCAAAGGGTGGGGAAACGCAGTGTTCAGGCATTTTAATCCACATCGGTGGACCGGCCCTAACGATCCAAGGGCTCACCTGTGTCTGGGTCATGAGGCTCGGGCTAGAGAGTCTCGAATCGGTGAGGACTATCTTTTGCCTCGGTTCATAGATGGAAACCCAACTTCCAATACGTGACTTTGCGGTTTTTGATTGTAAACCTATATTTGGCAACATAGTGGTATGGAGCACTTATGTCGTCTATAATGGATACTTATGATTTGAAGTTGTTTTATACACTATGCACTTATAATAGTATCAAATGATTTGTTTTAAACGCACCAAGCATGTTTGGCTATTATAAGGGAAAATCCTATCCCCCGGCTTGCATTGCATTGTGTGATAGGATCTGGGTCTTATAATAGCTTCATTTTTCCAAAAAGTATTGCGCTGTTTTGTTATATGCACTGGTATTCTTGGGAGGAAACCTGTTCCGTGTTATACGGCGTGGTCCCTTGATATACCTGATTTTAAGTAAAGTTTTAAATAACTGTTTTAGTTCTCACACCAGTCACATGACTGACCTGGAGTTTATTGTTTTAACCCAAACTCTGGGTGCCCTTATTTTGACACGAGCAGCTAGTAGTTTTGGTTTTGCAGATTTATATTCATAGGATCCTGATTTACAGCTGGAACGATACTCGGAAAGCTCTGTATCCGTTTATTACTTTCAGTTGTATTTTGTATTATTTTTTTCCACTGCTATGTAATATATTGTGATCTCTGATATTTTATGATGTGTAATATTGATTCATACCATGTATATTCTTGTATTCTGATGAATTGTTGTAATAAGCAATGAAATGTTCTTCTGTTTGCGTTCCGATGTGGCTTGTTCTCAACTCAATCCGTGATTTCCCGTAAGGGGGATTTCGAGTCGTTTCAGGAGGAGGCGGAGGAGGAAGATGCAAATGAGGATACGAATGTTACAAATTCTGAAGAATTTAATCAAGAATACGTTGCACCTATCAGTCCCGAATATAACCAAAAGAAGACGAAGTGGAAGTCTTTAAGCAGGATTTTCAGTAAACTACACCAAACCGTAGTTGAATCGGAGCCGGATCCCGGAATAGAAGATACTGAGGATGATCATGCTGAAGGGGAAGGAACAACAGCGGATGGAAGAAAAAAACAATGTAAGTTTACTTCCGAGCAGTACGTTTCACTTGCTAAATCATGGATACGCATTTCACAAGACAGCATTGTTGGGAATAATATGAAAGGTCAGAAATTTAGGGAAAGAGTTGCAGAGTTTTACAATTCGTTGGAAGCGAGGAAAAGAACATGGGGATCACTTAGAGGCGGTTGTAGAGTTATGGATGCCTCATGCCAGAACTATCTGGCAATACTGACAAGCTTGCAGAACAGGAAGCAAAGCAGTGCTGCACCTTATGAAGTTGTAAGTACCATAGATTACTTTTAAAAATAACTTACTATACTATGGTTGATTAGTTAGAAATGTCATACACTCATACAATTTCGACTTTGTGGTACAGATTGAAGAGTCACGAAAGGCCTACCAATAAAAGTATGGACTTCCATTTAAATTTCCTGACTGTTTCGAGCTTCTATCAAGTTTTCCGAAGTGGAAGAACCCAAACAACTTCATGTTTGAGTAGCAGAACAAAACTAGAAGGATGAACTACTCTGATTCTAGTCCAGGAAGTGAACCGAGTTCGCAAGAAAGAAACTCTTTATTTGGAAATAGTGACGGACGACCTATTGGCAGAGCCAAGTCAATTCAGCAGGAGCAACGCGGTGCAGAGTTATCTAGATTTATGGAAACAATAGAGAATTCAGCTAAGAAGACAAAAGAGCATAGAGATCGATTTTCCGTGCAAAGAAATCGCAGCGACGAAGAGTTCCAAAAGGCAGTTAGGGATGATCGAGAGCTTCGCAGACAAGCACATACGGAGAAACAAGCTTTGCTACGAGATAAGCAGGAGGAGAAGAAAGCAATGGCATGAGAGAAGCTGGAGGAGATGAAAGCTATGCTGCGAGAGAAGAATTATATTAAAATGATTACATGTGACTTTAGTAAGCTTTCCCCTCTATAGCAAGAACTAGTAACCGACCAGATTGGAGAGTAAAGAAAAAATAAAGGAAGCGGAAGCAGTAGTGGCTCGTATAAGGCTAGCTATGTATGTTGGGTTAAGTTGTAATATGATTGTGAATTGTTTGTAGTATTTATGTACTGGTTGGTGTTTATGTACTCGCTATATATGTTGGGTTGAGTTGTAATATGATTGTGACCTGTTTGTAGTATTTATGTAGTAGTTGTTGTTTTTGTACTAGCTTTATACGTTGGGTTGAGTTGTATTATGATTGTGACCTGTTTTTATTATTTATGTACTAGTTGTTGAAATAATGATACAATCTACATTATGATTGGAAACCAGATTTATTGACCCAACTACACTCTGATACATAGTACTATGATACATAGTACACGACTACACACTGATACATAGTACACGACTACACACTGATACATAATTAAGTTCTAGTACCAACTAATGATTCCAACTATTGCTTCCTTTATGCGCCCACAAATGTTCCACCAACTGGTCACGCAATTGGAAGTGCGCAGATTGATCTTCAATGTGTTGAACCATATCAACATATTCTTCCATTAAGTTTACATCTTTATGGGGTTTTGCATTTGACCTCGTAAACATGTCAGGATAATTAGACTTTTGATTCTTATATCTGCCTCTTTCAAACTCCACAATCATGTTATGTATTATTATACAAGCATACATGATTTCTAAAAGCACTCTTGCATCATGAAAACGAGTAGGATTACGTAAAATATGAAATTGGGCTTGTAAAACACCAAACGTACGTTCGATGTCCTTTCTGTAGCTAGCTACATTTTCAGTGATATAACTTTCTTTGTCATTTGATGGTACTTTGTATCCTTGCATCAAAGTTCTCCACTTTGGGTATATTCCATCCACTAGGTAGTATCCAGTTTTGTATTCGATGTTACCAACGTTATATGAAACATCTATTGACAGTCCTTTAGCAAGTTCTGTGAAAAGATATGATTGTTTTAAAACATTTATATCATTCAATGAATCTGGGACTCCAAAAAAAGCATGCCAAACCCATAAGCCATCTGTTGCTATTGATTCAAGGATCATTGATGGCACTTTCTTATGTCCGGTGAACATTCCTTTCCATCCCGTTGGGCGGTTTTTCCAAGGCCAATGCATGCAATCAAAACTTCCAATCATACCTGGAAATCCTCTAGCTTCTCCCTTGCGTAGTATCCTGCTTATATCGTTTGGTCCAGGCGTCCGTAGATACTCCTTCCCGAATTGTTCAACAACTGTTTTACAGAATTCTTTCAGACACTCTATTGCTGTTGATGCTGCGATTCTGAAATATTCATCCATTTGGTCGCCAGATGTTCCATAGATTAACATCCTCAACGCTGATGAAATTTTGATGTGGGGCGAGTGGCCGATTTCTTATGCTCCGTTCAGTCTATAAGTGAAATATGGGTTTGACTGATGAAGTTCAAGATAATTTTTTGAGAAAATTTCCAGACTCATACGATAACGACGGCGGAACAAAGTTATATCGTAGGTTGGATTGTCGATGAAGTAATCCCTCATTAGTCTTTCATGTCATCCTTGTAGTCTCTCTTATACTGCCGGTCAATCCGACCATGCATACTACCTCGACGGTTGTTCATTGAGCCTTCAGCAAAATAATTGGAATACCCAACCATTGCGTGTTGTTCTAGATCCTCCTCCGTCTCTTCCTCCATTTGTAGTTCGGAATCATCAGTTTGATTCGTGACTTCGTAGTAATGGTAGTATAGATTTGGATCCATTGCTTGCTATTTTTTTAAATTTAGTTTCGTTGTTCTCCCTGAGTGTAGACGTAGGACCGATATATATAAGCAATGATGGTTAGCATAATATCTCTGTCATTGAATAGTCAAATCGGGCAGTTGTTGTGATGTGAAAGGTTGGCAATAATGGTTGGCAATAATGGTTGGTAATACATGTAGGCAAGAATGGTTGGCAATAATGGTTTGGATAATATCTCTGCCTTGAGTAGTCAAATTATTCTAGCCATATTTTTTGGCAATAATGGTTCCGACATACTGGTTGGGATAATAATGGTTCTGTCATTGAGTAGTCAATTCGGACAGTTGTTGTGATGTGAAAGGTTGGCAATAATGCCTGGCAATAATGGTTGGCGATACCTGTAGGCAAGAATGGTTGGCAATAATGGTTTGGATAATATCTCTGTCTTGAGTAGTCAAATTATTCTAGCCATATTTTTTGGCAACAATGGTTCCGACATAATGGTTGGGATAATAATGGTTCTGTCATAGAGTAGTCAACTCAGACAGTTGTTGTGATGTGAAAGGTTGGCAATAAATGTCAACGGTATATGAAATTAGTAGAGACTGCCAACAGTTATTGTGATGTGAAAGGTCAGTGTGCGAAATCTAAATTAACGTCACGAGATAATGGAGATAGAATATCTCTGCCATCTTCACGTGTAGCTTAGGTAGTGGTATGTCCTTCAATATGGGATAGGGTACCGGAGAATATAATGGTGAATTTCCTTTGTATTTATCTAATAAATGATTTTATAAATATTCAGAAATTCGGTTTAAAACGATATCCAAATTTATAGAAATTCCTTTATATTTAATTAAATAAACATTATCGTTTATTAACGAAATTCGATAGCGACTATTTAAAAATTTAAACTGAACATAACTAACAGTCTATGTCATGAAATCTCAATTTTTCCCCTAACAGATAATTTTAATCAAATCGACCTGGACGATTCTTGTTTCACAGAGTTCCGACCTATATCGGTTCCGGTATATTCAGTTAAAGTTCGTATTGAAAATTACGAACTAGCACGGCGTTTCGGGCTCGTTTTAATTATATTATAAACTATATATATTCAAACTTCATTTTATGTAATAAACTCGATATGAAATCAATTGTATCTCCAATATAATATTAACGACAACATCAAGGCTTCAGTGTTCACCATTATGGCTACGATGTACGCTACATGAGAGTCATTTGTCACAGTAGAGTAGGATAAGGAGATACAACAATAAGCATAAAGATAAAATAGTTTATAAAGGCACAACAACTGATGATAGTACATGCGAACTAGCTCAATCAAAGCATGGAGTAGGAATTAGCAACTTGATTACAATGCATTTTACGTTTAGTCTTACGGGAGTCGCATGATGTTCAATCGCAACTGCTCATTATCACTTCGAACACGTCTATTCTCTCGTTCGAGTTCGTTAGCATATGCTATTCCCCGAGGACACAAAGGCTGGTCTATCCATTCCGTGTAATTGCAACCATTTGGAAAGGCTGGGCATCGCTGAATGCGCCGACCTATATTGTTGCCCTCTGCTCGAACCACAACTTCAACCGCGTACCCGCAGTAGCAACGACTTGGATAGGAATCAACTACATGTTTGTGCAGTGGTACATGAAAGAACTCTGCTTCCTGCGTTGACTGAGTGACCGCTTGTTCAGATGATACTTGAAAAGGTGGGACTTGAGTTTCATATGGACGTTGAACGTTCACCTGTTCGTACGGCGGTTCAGTTTGCGGTCTCATTTGGTTTAGGAACTGGGATTCGTCTTCAAGCTCCTGTAGCCTCATATCTTTGTACGCATGTTCCTCGGAATCTGTAGATGCTGACCATGAAGACATATTCAGTGAGTTCTAGTAGAAGGATGTGCTCTAAGAATGGGAACGAAGTTGTTTGAGTGCGGTAAGTTGTGAGTAAGTTAACATATGTATATATAGCTGCAAGGTTTATAATGGTGTGAACGGTCACTAGCTGCACTTTGATTTACGTTGTGTGATTTTCAAAGCTTGTGTAAGAGGCCCAAAAAAATACTGATGTAACTGGTCAGTGGTACGACTGTAGGGAATCTGCTTTTGATTGATAAAGTGTATCGAGGACGACCCAAACAGGACAAAGGACTAAGGACTGGACTATATTCCAAAAACTCTCGAAAAAGAGTGACATGACTCCACTGTGAGATAAAACATGACTGCACTATGCGAACTATGCAAGACGTGACCAGTTAATGCGCTACAGTTGGTTGACCCACTACAAATGGTTACAAAGCGTATAAACAGCGCTACAGTTGTCTATTTAATTTGATGTTCGTATGTAGAACTTGGAGTTATCCGCAAACCTTGTTATGTTGGCGTCTTATTTTAGAATTTTGCATTTGTAAACGAGAAGATGGCAATCTTGTTCAAGATCAAATTCAAACGTTAATAAATTCCAAACAACACATACATGAACTAGAACAGTAGAACATAGCAACATCAAATTCAAAGTACAATAATAAAACTTCGTTCCAAGAAGAACCAAATACTAATGATTTCTGAGATAGCCAGCTCTAGTTGCCTCCATAACAATCTTGTTCAACCACCTTATTTCAGCTTGCGCTTCCAGTGCATATTGAAGTCCACGTTGGCACATGGGGGGGGGGGGTCTATCCACTGCATAAAATTACAATATTGTACATCATTGGGGTTATATATGTGCTCTTCGAAGGCAGGACGTCCGAAGAATCGGCGTCCAACATTTTTTCAGTTTTGGCAACAACAACAACAGATTCATCTCCACAACAACAAATAGGGTAAGCTCCACTAGGTAGCGTAGGACCGATAGGATGCAGTGGATCGATATCTTGTCCTTCGTATATGATCTTTTTTCCAGGTCTTTGATTTGCTACAACTTCGCGCAATCGAGCATTAAAAGATTTTGTTCTCGGCTTCACTGGTTTAGATAGAACTTGTGCTCCTTCACCGGATTCCACCGTAGGCTTGTTGTGTTGTAGACTATTATTTGACCATTTAAATGCTTCATAACAATTATTCATTGTTTCGTCGTCAATCTCCAAGTTATCCATAGCTGCAATTGAAAACAAAACCTTAAAAAATTTGAAATGAATACAAAGTGTATGGAATTTTTGTTCTGCTAGAGATATAAACCTGGTGCATATATAATGGTGCGTTTGAACATAAAGCAGGGCTATATTTGTAAAAAGAAATGTTGCAATTCCCAACATAGAGACAAAGTAGGTGATATCCGTGATAAATTTATGGTTAAGATACAATGAAGAATTAATAAAGTGAAACAAGCAGAAAGTGATATCATATTTATTTGAAAGGAATCTACATTATGCACTTAGAAGGGACAACAGTTTGCACCATATACCGTATCACTGTTTCCATATAATGCATCAACTTTATCAGTAACATAATTACAGATATTGTATATTATATACTGTACCATTGTTTACACCGTATATTGTTTCACTGTTTCCAAATAATGCATGAACTTTAACAGTTTTAACTTGTACTTGTACTGAAAAGGTTAATGCACCTGAGGATGACCATTTTTTTTTAACTCTTATGCGTATTGAAATGGTTAACGCACCCGAGGACGACCCCTGTTTTTAACTCCTACTCTCGAAAAAGAGTGATAGGACTCCACTCTGCCATAAAACATGACTGCATTATGGGAACTATGCAAGACTTGACCAGTCAATGCAGAACGACCCATATTTTTTAAATCGTACTTGTATTGACTTGTTTAATGCACCTGGGAACGACCCTTACACAAAGGTTACATAAGTGATAATAAGTTACAAATATGATAAATTACACAAATGGTAGATAAACTGAACGTTACACAGCTATTGGGTTACATACTTCGTTCGAACTTCACTGAAGGTTTTCAACTAAAATAAAGCATAAAGATACAAGTGATAGGACGCGTAACGATACAATACATAGTACGCATAACATAAAATATTTAAATCCTAATTTAACCCACGTTGCAGGCAATAATTTGCATTATTTAGGTCGTTTACTTGATTTCGCACCTTTCTTATTTCTTCCTCTAGTTCCAAAGCATATGTAATTGCTCGACGAGGAAAACAATCATCTATCCACTGTCCAAACTCACATCCGTTGGTACGTACTGGATAACTATAATATCGACGTCCAACGTCATTTCCATGACGGATGACTAATTACGGTGCTTCAGAACCACAAAAGCATACAGTATTTGCAGATTGCACCTCGCCTTCTTCTACCGTGGCTCTAACACGAGGAATTACAAGGTTAGACCTACTGTCACATTGTCGATTTCGATTGTCTGGCTGATGTCGTATTTCCATTTCATGCATTCCTGCTTCAAGTTCTAATTGTCGCACCTCGTCATTGTGTCGCTCTTCCATTTCGATATACCACTCTGTTAGTTCTCTAGGTGTGGATGGATTAGGGTTTGATGGTCCGGAGAGAAGGTCCATGTAATTGTAAGAAGATGGATACAAAATTGGCATTTTTCTTATTTGAGATATAATTTTTAGTCCGTATGGATCGGGTATTACTGAAGCAATGTTAACTATATATAGGACTAGATTTAGTTACCACTGCGTAAGGAAATCACTTCCCGTTTTCAAAAGACACGGAATGTGAAAACAAATTGACAACGGGTAATGTTTATGTTGGAATGTGCACTATATACTGTATACTATGCACTGTTTAATGAATACTGTCCGCTTTATACTGTACAATGTGCACTGTATCCTGTAGATACATTGGAAAATGCATTCTTAAACGGTCGCATTCCCTCCCTTTATATACCAACCTACCTCGTCCTTCTTCCACACACCCAGACCACCTGCTCAACTTCATCTTTGACAACCAGAAAAATGTCTTCAACTGAACCCAAGCGTACCCAAAAAAAAACTGCAAGCAAGAAACCCATGTCCCAAGCGCACTCGTCATCATATGCCATGCAACGTCCAGTCCAATACCAGCAATTGTTTAACCCAACTCACGAATACGGATACTCACCGTATTCAAATGACGATGCCTCTTCCATTCATCAAAGATCTGGAAAAGAAATTGTACTTGAAGGGAAGGTTTCTGAGCCACTACGGACGATTGGATCCAACCCTATTTGCCATTGTGGACAAGAATCGGTTGTAGTTGTTGACGAGACCGAAACAAATGCCGGTCGTCGATTTTTCGGCTGTCAAGCCTACAAGGACCACATGATTTATCCTAATGACATTGATTGTTGTTACTTTAAGCAGTGGATTGACCCTCCTATGTGCGAACGTGGACGTCAGTATGCACTGGAAATGCAAGCAGGAATAAGACGCTTGAGCAAGATTAATGCCGGTAAAACTAGAGATGGTTCTTTCCCTAGGCCATGGTAGGTGTATGTGTTTGAATTTGATGCTTGTGTGCTCAGTTGTTGTAGCTTGTATGATTATGGTTTGGCATTTCTTTATGTTTCTCTAGTTGTCGTTGTTCCAGTCGTTGTAATTGCTCAATTGGTGTAGTTGTTATAATTGTCAGGTCATGTAAGCTTCTAAGTTATGTAAGGCACCTGGGAACGACCCATTTTTCTTAACTCCTTTGTGAATTGAAATGATTAATGCACCAGAGGACGACCCCTATTTTTAAACTCCGACATATACACAAACTTAACACTATGACAAAATAATTCAGAATAATGTTTCCAAAGCCTGCTACAGTCAACGAAATGACTTGACACTGAGCCATACAACAATATTACATACTGCAATATCACTGTGAATTCAATATGAGTCACGTGTCTGTAGATTGTACCCTTTCACATGCGTTTATGACATGATTTGACCATTCAATGAGAAGAAAACATTAAAGACGCTTCTCCATCATTCTTAGCTGGGATTCCAGTAAACGTCTCCATCATTCGCAGACTGCATTGAGTAGTGTCTTCCGAATTAAACAACAACAGGATACGAAATTAATAGTAACTGCCAACATTTGTTGTGATCTGAAAAGTCATTGTATGGAATCTAACGTAATATCACGAGATTAATAGTACATGCCAACATTTCATGTGATGGCACCATTTTTCGTGCTGCAATGACGAGACCGGTCATTGTACAGAATCTAACATAATATCATGAGAACTCTATAATGAGTATTCAACTCTGTTGAATTGTAACTATTGGTCATACATTGCCCTTTAAGTACTCCATATTTGATAATCCATCTCATACCTTTTATAGCTTCAAGCAGCACCGTTCCAGGCTCAAGTGAGAAAATTTATTTTCTTGTTTTCTTAAAGGTAACATTTATTATCAACAAAATTCGTACTTCTGGTAACTCTACTTATTCTACTGATGCATAGGTTACATGGACGATTCAGAAATAAGTGATGAACAAATGTAGAGGATTTATGATGAGTACGAACGAAATTTAGTGAACGATAACGAAGTTGGATTAGTTCATGATACACAAGTTGAAGAGGTGCCTGTCGCGATTCAGCATCGAGCGGTTACAGCTCCGCGTCCTTCTCTAGTAAATCAACGACCTAGTAATAGCGCTCAAACGTTGAATTCTCCTACTCCAGATTTTTCTTCTAAGGATTTGCTGGCCCTCGTAAAATCCTATATTGAGGTTGAAAAGAGAGATGAGTTACTAATGCAAAGTGCAGGGGGTTTAACATATGAAGAAAGATGGGCAATGATCACGAGGCTATACAACAACCATCGTTCCCGACCCACTAGACGAACATCGGTTGAAATCCAAATGGCTAATCGTCATTTTGTAGACGCTTGTGATCGGTACACAAAGATTATCGAAACTGTTGAAGCCGAGAACATATTTAAAACAAATCAAGCAACATATGATTCTCGTTACCTTTTCGAGTATGGTGAGGAGTTTGTTGGTTACAAAGCGTATAAACTCCGCTACAGTTGGTTGACCCGCTATGGAACTGAGTAGGCTTGTAGTATTGTGATTTTATTGTTGTTTTAGTGTCTATTTAATTTGATGTTCGTATGTAGAATATGGAGTTATATGTAAACCTTATTATGTTGGCGTGCTATTTAACAACACATGATGTTTAATAATATATGTTTTGAAAATTGAAAGGTTGCAAACTTTCTAATAATTATCATTAAATAATCTAGCATTTACCTCATGTATTTATTCTCTCCTCTTTCTACTCTTTTATCTATCATTCAAATTCATTTAGAAATAAAGCTATTCCCTATATTTCTCCTTTTCTTCATCCCTTTCTTTAAATCTACAATCCTTAAATCTCAAAATAAAATAAAATAAAATAAAAGCCTACAAAACTATATGCATATTTCTATGATTTATTCTTATTAGTCAAATTAAATATGTCCCCTAAATTACGTTATTTAATATTATGTGTTTTGAAATTTAAAAAGTCACATAACTTTCTTATAGTCATCATTAAAACAATAAATTATGCATTCATTACTTTCCATTATTCTCTTTCTTTATGTAATTTTCTTTTGAATATTTAATAAGAAATAAAGGCTAATAAATGTTTTTTAGATTAACATGACATGTCTAGTCAACTAATTTATTCACTTGTAACCTACTACATATGTAGAGACTTAAGTGAGGAATAAAATAAAGTATATAACTATATATATATACATTATATGAAAATATGTATAGGCGTTGTACGGAAATATACATATGTAATATATGAACATACATAAATGCGATATATAAAATGGTCATGAAATGAAATATTCATTAGTTAGTTAAAAATATATTTTGTTAGATAAAAGCATCGCTATTAGCATATTAGTGAAATATAAAATCATAAATAAAGGAAAGAAGCCTCTTTCATAAAATAAATAAAATTTGAAATCATATTCAATAAGGCGTGTCATTCATAGCAAGGAAAAAAGGAAAAAAAATAATGACAATGATAACAATAATTGCCGCATGAGTTTCATTCATATCCTTTAATTCTTTATGTTCTCTCTCTTCTTTTCATATACATATATGCCATACTACATACCTTTTATAAATACAAGAAAACGAAAGGGATAAGATAGACAATTATTAAATTAAATATTATTTAATATATTGTTATTATATATTGGCCTTTATCTCACATAGATTAACACCTCATCCCTATCAATTAATTTAATTCTGTTGTAACGTGCAATATATGGTTAGCGGGCCTTTTCTGAGTTAAAGAAGTAATTTATAAATACCCTAGAATAATCAAACCCTAATTCATATCATAGCGACCACCACCCTATCCTTCAATGGACACTCTTCTTGAAATTTCCTTCATCAATTTCTTGTAATCCATCACATAATTCACGAAAATTATAAAGCCAATATTGGAGAGCACCACGAGACCTCTTTAGTCAACGGTCAAGATCATTGAAGGCGGCCTCAATCAGGGCGCGATTTGGAATAAGGAACGGCAGTTTTGGGTTGAGCGGTTTTAAAAAGAGAATGACGAGTTTTGAGAAGAAAGGTTAAGGGATTTTAATTTTTAATTAATTAATTAATTACATAATTAATATAATCAATGTTCGTAACGTCGTTACTCTCTCATACGAGGTTGGAATCGGACGAAACGAAATGCATTGGAATCATGATGATGAGATCTGCAATATGGAACTGACTAGAGATGAAACAAAGCACGTTGGAAATTCTGACAAAAATCGATGTGAGATCTCTATTTTTATTTAAATTTAATTATTAATCACGATGTGAAATTTATATTTATACTATATAAAATTCATGTTGGTGTTGTATTAAAATTGAAATTGTTTGTTTGTGTTTGCGTTAAACAACTGAATTGAATTGTGCATATTCATGTTTGTCAAAATGTATGCATACAATAAAAACCATATTTTTATTGTATATAATAAAATAAAAACATGTTAATACATGTTTGGCATTCAAAAATTCATTTTCTTTTCTTTTGTTAGATTAGAAATATAATAAAAACATGTTAATACATATTTGGCATTAAAAAGTCATTTTCTTATGTTAGATTAGAAATATAATAAAACATGTTAATACATGTTTGGAATTAAAAAGTCATTTTCTTATGTTAGATTAGAAATATAATAAAAACATGTTAATACATGTTTGGCATTAAAAAGTCATTTTCTTATTTTAGATTAGAAATTAAATAACAACATGTTATTACATGTTTTGCTATTTAAAAGACATTTTTTATATGTTAGTGTAGGATAAAAAGAAAAACATGTCATTACATGTTTTTCTATTTAAAAGACATTTTAAATATGTCTGAGTAAAATAAAAGAATAACATGTTATTACATGTTTGGGTAAATAGTAAAGATTACATTTTTATTACATATGATGATCATTAAAAACATGTCGTTTTTTGTTAAATATATCATTTTGTAAAATCATGTTATGTTAGAATTAAAACATCATTTTTGTTAGATTAGAATAAAAATGATATGTGACAAAAAGGAATTTCGCTCGATCCGAATCAGTCGCTAAACCGATCTAGACCGTTCGAAACGCCTGATTGTTTTGAGAACACGACACAACAGAACGCAGACGGAAGAACATTTCATTGTATATTACAACAATGCATCAGAATATAAGAATATACAGAGTATAAATGAATAAATATTACACAGAAATATCAGAGATTTAAATTACATTTAAATACATAGCAGCGGAAAATAATACAATACACAACTAGAAGCAGATATACGGATACAAAGCTTTCCAAATATCGTTCCAACTGTAAACCAGGATCCTGTGAATATAAATCTGCAAAACCAAAACTACTAGCTGCCCGTGTCAAAATAAGGGCACCCAGAGTTTAGGTTAAAATAATAAACTCCAGGTCAGTCATGTGACTGGTGTGAGAACTAAAACAGTTATTAACCTTTGTTTTTGAAGTTAGGTAAATCAAGGGACCACGCCGTATAACACGGAACGGGTTTCCTCCCAAGAATACCAATGCATAAAACAAACAACGCAATGCTAAATAAAGAAAAATGAAGCTGTTATAAGACCCAGGTCCTACCACACAATGCAACGCAAGCCGGGGGATAGGGTTTCCCTTATAACAGCCAAAGCATGATTGATACGTTTAAAAACAGATTATTTGATACTATTATAAGTTCATAGTGTATAAAACAGCTTCAAATCATAAGTATCAATCATAGGCGGCATGGGTACCATATATCATGTCGCCATACTAGGTTCTACAATCAAAACCACAAATGTCACGTATTTGGAAATTGGATTTCCGTCTGTGAACGGAGGCAAAAGATAGTCCTCACCGACTTCGAGACTCTCTAGCCCGAGCCTCAGGGTCAGAGCGCAACAACCCTTGGATCCTCAGGGCCGATCCACCGATGTGGATTAAACTTAAATCCTGAACATGCGTTTCCCCGCCCTTTGGGGCGTAAATGAGCCAACGAATGACTCCACCGGACCCGGATCGTCCGATCAAACCGAGGCGCCTCGCAACAACAACAACCACACAGGTGAAAAGTATATAAATGTCAGGCCTGGTAGGTCACTGACACCACCCTAGCTAGAAAGAAACGCATTCCCTCCCTGACGCCCTCTCCCGTTTCTGGTTCACAACCGGGGTGTGAGGCTCGCGAATTCACGTTACACAAAGCTATGCCACACAGGCCGTGCTTTGATCATCCACCACAAGACTTTGCTTTTCAACAGAAGCCTCGATCAATTGCCACTTAGGCGTGCCACACAGGCCATTCACTCCATGTTTTTGATATCCATCAATTTATAACCCCTGAGCTCGTACGTCTCAAAGAAGGGCGTTAAGCAAGAGAATAAATTCTCCACCGCCAAACAGATATACATTTAATAGAAATCAATCACACGGACTAAAATCCAATGTCAGACACACAGTCCATTTACAAGTCCGTTCTGGGTCTGAACGAAACCGGAGGCACCTAGTACCCCGCATATCCATCGATCTCCAAGTACGTCTGGACGATCACCAACTGTTTCCATCTTCTTGGGTGTACAGCCCAATCAAGATCATCAGTAATTACCCAAACGACGTGAAGACCTCCGGTCTTCGACCATCGTCTTCATCTTCGACTTATCGTCGTATCACTTATTCAGAATGGGATAAACCCGGTCTTTCCGAATAACTCGCGTATATTTTAAATAAGTGTTACACAAACACAACATACGCCTCATTCCAATTCATCAGTCACTAACTGTAAATTAACCAGAGAATAATTCCCCAAATATTAACCCCGAAGGCCGAAACCAACATCAGATCAATATCCAGAAAACCATTTTGCTTAGCTAACCGACAGTTAATTTCTAAATTTCACATTCATAGGGAAAGGTTCCCATTAATTTTATCAAAGATAAATCCTTCAAATTTATTCTTTAATCTATTTTTGAATATCAATTCAAACTAGTCGGGATTAACGAACTTTACCGAAGTAATCATTTGTTTTAATTTCCCAATCCCAACCTATTCATCCCATGAAGTAAAACTGGTAATACTTCATATCTAACACTACTGTGTTATCGGTAAATTCAATTACCATTTCACGTTCAAATCTAATTAAAGATTTAACTATCGCCTGGAGCAAAACTGGTGATACTCCATTCTCGATCATTTCAATCTAATTAAAGATTCATTAAAACTCCACTTAGTTTTAATCTGTGACTGGGTTAAAGAATCAGTGTCATTTAAAACACGGTTCACGATAAACCCAAAATCACATTATATCTCAATCAGTCCCTAACTGTAAATTAGCAAGTGAGCAGTTCCCTAAGTATTAACCCCGAAGGCCGAAACCAACATCAGATCAATACCTCTGAAACCATTCAACTTAACTAATCTCCAGTTAGTTTCTGATTTTCTTAACTCCTTTAGGTCTAAGAACAGTATTATTGAAGATACCGTTCACAACAACCCAAAATCACGTTCCATTAATTATCGGGTTAAAGAACAAGTGTTATTTAAAACACTGTTCACGATAAACCCAAAAATCAATATCAATTCAATTCCAATTAAATATTATTTAATTGGTACACTTCATTAAATCCAAATAAAAAGATTTAATCTTTTCTCAACTGGGTTCAAGAACAGTGTTAATGAAGACACCATTCACGACAAACCCAAATCACATTTGATATTAAACACAAGGCTCTGAATAGAAAATATACCGGCTTATATTCAATATCAAATTCTACGACTAACAAATATCGTATTGGGAATAACGATATATATATATCTTTCAAATTCCCATAACAATATCTGTATCATCACAAAATCCAACATCGAAATAATCCAAAGACAATTTCGATTCAAATCCATTCCAATATAATTATCGGAAATTCTGGTTATTTTCAAAACCATTTCTAATCCAGTTTATTTATTTTAAAATAAATAGAATTATAATCCTAGTTCAAAACTAGTTCCTTTCGATAAAAATCTATTTTTATCTTTTCAAATATGGAGTTTTTCATCCCAATTTTTCCCAAATCATTTCTTATGATTTTACACAAATTATTACTATTTTTAATAATTTTATCAAGGCCCGTACAGTCGATTTCCATCAACGGCCATCGAACTGCACTTACAACGACCTTTTCCAAATTTGATCCGGACATAATTCCAAATCCAACCGTTAGATTTCTAATTTCTAATATTAGTTAGAAAGCTCTTTTCGATACGAACCCAACGGTTCCGGTTTTAGGAGAATCCGACGGTCGGATCTCCCGTAATATTTGTTCGAAGTTAATGGCCGAAATTCGCGAACTACCGCGGCGCGACGCGTTCTATTCAGGCCATTTATATTATATATATAATATATACTTCATCGATTTCAATTCAAAACGTGCTTTATAAATCGTTTTAAATTCATTTTCAAAACGGTTTCAATGTATTTCGAATTTCAAATCAATTCAGTTTAATTCGAATTTCAATTCACTTTAAATATAATTCGAATTTCAATTCATTTCAATATAGTTCGAATTTCAAATCTATTCAATTTCAAATCTATTCAATTTCAAATCTATTCAATATTCATTGAAGTATGAATAAAATCGATATAAATATCGTTCACGTCAAAATGGCGTCAATCTAACCAACACGGCTTCATATGTTTCTATTTTCAAATATTCTATTTCAAATATTTCTATTTCAAATATTTCTATTCAAATATGTCTATTTCAAATATTTTTATTTCAAATATTTCTATTCAAATATTTCTATTTCAAATATATTTTTTCGAAACTGGAATGAGGCCCAATCAATTACCATATAATGTTAATTATATGGATTTTCTACAACACATGTATATATCAACAACGATGAATAAACAACCATCATCCAAAGTGCATTCTACACTGTATAAGCATCAAATATAAATATTCAACGCTTATAACAGTCTGTCAATCAATCGATCGACATACAACTAAGCAATCGGGATTAGTGTACGTTAAATATCATCCCAATACCCGTGTGGGGTTTCAAACAATCAAACACAGATTTTATTTGTGCAGTTGGGCGATGTGTAAAATTTATCGTCCCAATCAATATCAGTCAAATGTGTGTATATAAACAAATCGCCCGATTTGTTTATTTTTATTTCTTTTCATATACACGTTAAAAATTCTATTTTTAACCATAAAATATTTTTAACTATATAAATATTTTATTTCATTTCACAACACATCACACAATCAACCACACATCAAAATCAAACAAACAAGCATACAAGCCGTCCATGGTCTGTGGACGACGGGTGTCGGGTGCTACTAAACACCGTCTGCATCCTAGTATATATATATAACTAGAAAATTAAATTAAAGAGTGAGAAATTCTCACAGAATAGCTAATCCAACGCCACGACTCTTCATATGTAGAAAACTTCACCTTTCTTCCTTTTGTCACTTCAACCATCCGTGTTCGCTACAAATATAAAAATCGAATTTTTACTTCGCTATTCAATATATAAAAATCGAATTTTTACTTCGCTATTCAATATATAAAAATCGAATTTTTACTTCGCTATTCAATATATAAAAATCGAATTTTTACTTCACTATTCAATATATAAAAATCGATTTTTTACTTCGCTATTCAATATATAAAAATCGAATTTTTACTTCGCTATTCAATATATAAAAATCGAATTTTTACTCCGCTGTTCAATATATAAAAATCATTCCTTTCCTTTTATAAAAATCTAATCTTTTCTATTTTAAAAATTCGATCTTTTCTATTTTAAAAATCCGATCTTTTCTATTTTAAAAATCCGATCTTTTCTATTTTTAAAAATCGAATCTTTATTGCGGATCTATACACATACGAAAAATCATATTTTTCTACACTAAAACATATAGGAAAAATGATAATTTCCTACACTAAAAATAATAAGTAAAACTCACTTTATTTATCAGAAGAGGAGGGGTTTCAGTCGGATTTGGTGGAGATGGACGGAGCGGTGGCGGCGGATGGGGCTGCAGGCGGCGGAAGGGAAGGGGGGGTGTGTGCTCGCGACTGGCGCAGGTGGGGGAGGGGTTGTGTGCTCGCGACTGGCGCAGGTAGGGGGAGTCTCGAGTTGATGTCTGGCGGCTTGAGGGTGTTCGGGTTTTGAAGAGAGGAGGGAGAAGAGGTAGCGGAGGAGAAGGAGAAGGGGGAGGCTCTGGAGGCGGGCACGCCACCTGGGGGGGCGCGATACGGTGGCGGCGGCGGCGGTTCATCCCCCCCCGTCGCCCCTTTTCTTCATTTTTTTTCTTTTGATTAAGAAAACTGAACGGGGGGGGGGGGGGGGGGGGTATGTTTGAGGAGAGAGGGAATAAAGGGAATTTAATTATTTATTTAATTTTATATATAAAGTTGACTTTTTATTCGAAATCGAAACGAGACCCACCGACTGTCGTCCCTAGTGTTTTACCCCCATTTCGAACACAATGGGATATGTATCGTAGGCTGATTCGATCGTTTCGATCAGTTTTCGTCAAAATCAACATATAACTCTATATATTGAATTTGAACGCACATTTCAATTTACCGAGGTCACATACGAACTCTAAAAATTCCAGAAAAATATTTTCTAGCTTCGTATTGATTATACGGTCCTAACAAAACTAGTTTCGTCGAATTCTGAGACCGTTGGAAAAATGGCCAATTTCCAGTCGATTAAAATCAACTAAAACTGGACAAACGCGTTTTCCTTTGCCACGCTCACATATTGATTCGAAAAATTATGAAATTTGGAATCTAACAATAATTTGACATCACGGACCCAACAAAAGTGGTTTCGTCGAAATCCGAGGTCGTTTGCAAAATGGCTATTTTTAAGGGCCTGAATTCCATAGCGACTATTCAGAATTTTCATTTGGACATATCTTTTGATTCCTGCTATGAAATCCCAATTTTCCGGATTCGTTGGAAAGAAAGTCACAATTAGATTCCATTATTTTTGGTTTCACTAAAATCCGGTTTATTTTGCACCCGGTACATTCAATTGAAGTTTGAAATCGAATTATCGAACTACCGCGCCATTTTCAGTTCTATTTATAATTACATATAATTATTTATATTCTAACGACGACGTATATAAATATATACGTCGAATTTCATTCAAAATAAATTTCTTGTCGATATTATTTAAAATAATTCATTTTAAATAATCAAAATTCGCTAAAATTGCCGAAATAAAAATTTTAAACTGGCCCAGATTTTCGGGTTGTTACAATCTCTCCCACTTAAAATTTTTCGTCCCCGAAAAGGAACAAAGTCGAAAGTGGTTTGATTAATCAACTCTACGTTCGATCTGGCTTCCATTCTCCAACTTTTCAGTTTCTGAGAATTTTCAAATTTTCAAAAATTTGGCTAACACCCTAAATTTTCGAAATTTTTTGCCATAACCTCCCCTGCACCGGGAGCCACGGGAAAATCCCGAAATTGCCATATAGGCCTTCTGATCTCAAAAAGAAAAAGAAAAAGCCAAGCGGCTAGCCAATCGGCTCATAAAATCATCATCACCCAAACAAAACAGTAAATTATAGTAAACATGTACCTATTTGTCGGGCAAACAAATTTTATTCTCTGCTCTAGCCTCCTTGCTATGACCTGTTCAATGTAAGTACATGTATATGCAAGCAAATGCGACCAATTTCAATACAATTCAATATTTGACCAATTTGGTTAAAGGTTCAACATTTAATTATTCAAACAATAATCAAACAACACAACCATCAATCAATTAGTTGGTTATCATTTCAAATGCATAACTTTGATATATAGTCAAAAATCAGATTTTTGACGCCAAATCACAACAACAGGCCCTATCTAATTTTGGTTCTCACACCAGTCAATAGGAGATATATAAATATCACACCTTCGACACTCGAACACTAATTCTGATGATGTAGCTACAATCATCAGAATCATCTCCGGGCAACTAGAGTGTGAATCTATATCTATCCAGTATATTAAAACTTCGAATATACGTTTGCAAGGCGCATATGCAAAATCTTTATATACTGGACTGTCCAAATCAATATAAAATAAATAATCAAATACGAATAATTGATTTAAATTTCAAAACAAAATGGGTTTTCATTTTTATTTTAAAAATTTACTCTTCACACTCGTTCTAGGATACTACTGATCCCATCTCTAATGAGTCATTCTCATTGGATATTACTAATCCAATATCTGATGAATTCTTTCGTATGGTTCTAATGTGCTTTGTTCTCTGAGCTTTGTAAACCAAAGCTCTGATACCAACTGTGACAAAAAGGAATTTCGCTCGATCCGAATCAGTCGCTAAACCGATCTAGACCGTTCGAAACGCCTGATTGTTTTGAGAACACGACACAACAGAACGCAGACGGAAGAACATTTCATTGTATATTACAACAATGCATCAGAATACAAGAATATAAAGAGTATAAATGAATACATATTACACAGAAATATCAGAGATTTAAATTACATTTAAATACATAGCAGCGGAAAATAATACAATACACAACTAGAAGGAGATATATGGATACAAAGCTTTCCGGATATCGTTCCAGCTGTAAACCAGGATGCGGTGAATATAAATCTGCAAAACCAAAACTACTAGCTGCCCGTGTCAAAATAAGGGCACCCAGAGTTTAGGTTAAAACAATAAACTCCAGGTCAGTCATGTGACTGGTGTGAGAACTAAAACAGTTATTAACCTTTGTTTTTGAAGTTAGGCAAATCAAGGGACCACGCCGTATAACATGGAACGGGTTTCCTCCCAAGAATACCAGTGCATAAAACAAACAACGCAATGCTAAATAAAGAAAAATGAAGCTGTTATAAGTCCCAGGTCCTATCACACAATGCAACGCAAGCCGGGGGATAGGGTTTTCCCTTATAACAGCCAAAACATGCTTGATACGTTTAAAAACAGATTATTTGATACTATTATAAGTGCATAGTGTATAAAACAGCTTCAAATCATAAGTATCAATCATAGGCGGCATGGGTACCATATATCATGTCGCCATACTAGGTTCTACAATTAAAACCGCAAATGTCACGTATTTGGAAATTGGATTTCCGTCTGTGAACCGAGGCAAAAGATAGTCCTCACCGACTTCGAGACTCTCTAGCCCGAGCCTCAGGGTCAGAGCGCATCGACCCTTGGATCCTCAGGGCCGGTCCACCGATGTGGATTAAACTTAAATCCTGAACATGCGTTTCCCCGCCCTTTGGGGCGTAAATGAGCCAACGAATGACTCCACCGGACCCGGATCGTCCGATCAAACCGAGGCGCCTCGCAACAGCAACAACCACACAGGTGAAAAGTATATAAATGTCAGGGCTGGTAGGTCATTGACACCACCCTAGCTAGAAAGAAACACATGCCCTCCCTGACGTCCTCTCCCGTTTCTGGTTCACAACCGGGGTGTGAGGCTCGCGAATTCACGTTACACAAAGCTATGCCACACAGGCCGTGCTTTGATCATCCACCACAAGACTTTGCTTTTCAACAGAAGCCTCGATCAATTGCCACTTAGGCGTGCCACACAGGCCATTCACTCCATGCGTTTGATATTCATCAATATATAACCCCTGAGCTCGTACATCTCAGAGAAGGGCGTTAAGCAAGAGAATAAATTCTCCGCCGCCAAACAGATATACATTTAATAGAAATCAATCACACGGACTAAAATCCAATGTCAGACACACAGTCCATTTACAAGTCCGTTCTGGGTCTGAACGAAACCGGAGGCACCCAGTACCCCGCATATCCATCGATCTCCAAGTACGTCTGGACGAACACCAACTGTTTCCATCTTCTTGGGTGTACAGCCCAATCAAGATCATCAGTAATTACCCAAACGACGTGAAGACCTCCGGTCTTCGACCATCGTCTTCATCTTCGAATTATCGTCGTATCAGTTATTCAGAATGGGATAAACCCGATCTTTCTGAATAACTCGCGTATATTTTAAATAAGTGTTACACAAACACAACATACGCCTCATTCCAATTCATCAGTCACTAACCGTAAATTAACCAGAGAATAATTCCCCAAATATTAACCCCGAAGGCCGAAACCAACATCAGATCAATATCCAGAAAACCATTCTGCTTAGCTAACCGATAGTTAATTTCTAAATTTCACATTCATAGGGAAAGGTTCCCATTAATTTTATCAAAGATAAATCCTTCAAATTTATTCTTTAATCTATTTTTGAATATCAATTCAAACTAGTCGGGATTAACGAACTTTACCGAAGTAATCATTTGTTTTAATTTCCCAATCCCAACCTATTCATCCCATGAAGTAAAACTGGTAATACTTCATATCTAACACTACTGTGTTATCGGTAAATTCAATTACCAATTCACGTTCAAATCTAATTAAAGATTTAACTATCGCCTGGAGCAAAACTGGTGATACTCCATTCTCGATCATTTCAATCTAATTAAAGATTCATTAAAACTCCACTTAGTTTTAATCTGTGACTGGGTTAAAGAATCAGTGTCATTTAAAACACGGTTCACGATAAACCAAAAATCACATTATATCTCAATCAGTCCCTAACCGTAAATTAGCAAGTGAGTAGTTCCCTAAGTATTAACCCCGAAGGCCGAAACCAACATCAGATCAATACCTCTGAAACCATTCAACTTAACTAATCTCCAGTTAGTTTCTGATTTTCTTAACTCCTTTAGGTCTAAGAACAGTATTATTGAAGATACAGTTCACAACAACCCAAAATCACGTTCCATTAATTATCGGGTTAAAGAACAAGTGTTATTTAAAACACTGTTCACGATAAACCCAAAAATCAATATCAATTCAATTCCAATTAAATATTATTTAATTGGTACACTTCATTAAATCCAAATAAAAAGATTTAATCTTTTCTCAACTGGGTTCAAGAACAGTGCTAATGAAGACACCATTCACGACAAACCCAAATCACATTTGATATTAAACACAAGGCTCTGAATAGAAAATATACCGGCTTATATTCAATATCAAATTCTACGACTAACAAATATCGTATTGGGAATAACGATATATATATATATCTTTCAAATCCCATAACAATATCTGTATCATCACGAAATCCAACATCGAAATAATCCAAAGACAATTTCGATTAAATTCATTCCAATATAATTATCGGAAATTCTGGTTATTTTCAAAACCATTTCTAATCCAGTTTATTTATTTTAAAATAAATAGAATTATAATCCTAGTTCAAAACTAGTTCCTTTCGATAAAAATCTATTTTTATCTTTTCAAATATGGAGTTTTTCATCCCAATTTTTCCCAAATCATTTCTTATGATTTTACACAAATTATTACTATTTTTAATAATTTTATCAAGGCCCGTACAGTCGATTTCCATTAACGGCCATCGAACTGCACTTACAGCGACCTTTTCCAAATTTGATTCGGACATAGTTCCAAATCCAACCGTTAGATTTCTAATTTCTAATATTCGTTAGAAAGCTCTTTTCGATACGAACCCAACGGTTCCGGTTTTAGGAGAATCCGACGGTCGGATCTCTCGTAATATTTGTTCGAAGTTAATGGTCGAAATTCACGAACTGCCGCGGCGCGGCGCGTTCTATTCAGGCCATTTATATTATATATATATAATATATATAATATATACTTCGTCGATTTCAATTCAAAACGTGCTTTATAAATCGTTTTAAATTCATTTTCAAAACGGTTTCAATGTATTTCGAATTTCAAATCAATTCAGTTTAATTCGAATTTCAATTCACTTTAAATATAATTCGAATTTCAATTCATTTCAATATAGTTCGAATTTCAAATCTATTCAATTTCAAATCTATTCAATATTCATTGAAGAATGAATAAAATCGATATAAATATCGTTCACGTCAAAATGGCGTCAATCTAACCAACACGGCTTCATATGTTTCTATTTTCAAATATTCTATTTCAAATATTTCTATTTCAAATATTTCTATTCAAATATTTCTATTTCAAATATTTTTATTTCAAATATTTCTATTCAAATATTTCTATTTCAAATATTTTTATTTCAAATATATTTTTTCGAAACTGGAATGAGGCCCAATCAATTACCATATAATGTTAATTATATGGATTTTCTACAACACATGTATATATCAACAACGATGAATAATCAACCATCATACAAAGTGCATTCTACACTGTATAAGCATCAAATATAAATATTCAACGCTTATAACAGTCTGTCAATCAATCGATCCACATACAACTAAGCAATCGGGATTATTGTACGTCAAATATCATCCCAATACCCGTGTGGGGTTTCAAACAATCAAACACAGATTTTATTTGTGCAGTTGGGCGATGTGTAAAATTTATCGTCCCAATCAATATCAGTCAAATGTGTGTATATAAACAAATCGCCCGATTTGTTTATTTTTATTTCTTTTCATATACACGTTAAAAATTCTATTTTTAACCATAAAATATTTTTAACTATATAAATATTTTATTTCATTTCACAACACATCACACAATCAACCACACATCAAAATCAAACAAACAAGCATACAAGCCGTCCATGGTCTGTGGACGACGGGTGTCGGGTGCTACTAAACACCGTCTGCATCCTAGTATATATATATATATAACTAGAAAATTAAATTAAAGAGTGAGAAATTCTCACAGAATAGCTAATCCAACGCCACGACTCTTCATATGTAGAAAACTTCACCTTTCTTCCTTTTGTCACTTCAACCATCCGTGTTCGCTACATATATAAAAATCGAATTTTTACTTCGCTATTCAATATATAAAAATCGAATTTTTACTTCGCTGTTCAATATATAAAAACGTTCCTTTCCTTTTATAAAAATCGAATCTTTTCTATTTTAAAAATCCGATCTTTTCTATTTTAAAAATCCGATCTTTTCTATTTTAAAAATCCGATCTTTTCTATTTTTAAAAATCGAATCTTTATTGCGGATCTATACACATATGAAAAATCATTTTTTTCTACACTAAAACATATAGGAAAAATGATAATTTCCTACACTAAAAATAATAAGTAAAACTCACTTTATTTATCAGAAGAGGAGGGGTTTCAGTCGGATTTGGTGGAGATGGACGGAGCGGTGGCGGCGGATGGGGCTGCAGGCGGTGGAAGGGAAGGGGGGTGTGTGCTCGCGACTGGCGCAGGTGGGGGAGGGGGTGTGTGCTCGCGACTGGCGCAGGTAGGGGGAGTCTCGAGTTGATGTCTGGCGGCTTGGGGGTGTTCGGGTACGGATTTGGAAGAGAGGAGGTCGAAGAGGTAGCGGAGGAGAAGGAGAAGGGGAGGGGGGAGGCTCTGGAGGCGGGCGCGCCACATGGGGGGGCGCGATACGGTGGCGGCGGTTCATCCCCCCCGTCGCCCCTTTTCTTCATTTTTTTCTTTTGATTAAGAAAACTGAACGGGGGGGGGGGGGGGGGGTATGTTTGAGGAGAGAGGGAATAAAGGGGATTTAATTATTTATTTAATTTTATATATAAAGTTGACTTTTTATTCGAAATCGAAACGAGACCCGCCGACTGTCATCCCTAGCGTTTTACCCCCATTTCGAACACAATGGGATATGTATCGTAGGCTGATTCAATCGTTTCGATCAGTTTTCGTCAAAATCAACATATAACTCTATATATTGAATTTGAACGCACATTTCAATTTACCGAGGTCACATACAAACTCTAAAAATTTCAGAAAAATATTTTCTAGCTTCGTATTGACGATACGGTCCTAACAAAACTAGTTTCGTCGGATTCTGAGACCGTTGGAAAAATGGCCAATTTCCAGTCGATTAAAATCAACTAAAACTGGACAACGCGTTTTCCTTTGCCACGCTCACATATTGATTCGAAAAATTATGAATTTTGGAATCTAACAATAATTTGACATCACGGACCCAACAAAAGTGGTTTCGTCGAAATCCGAGGTCGTTTGCAAAATGGCTATTTTTAAGGGCCTGAATTCCATAGCGACTATTCAGAATTTTCATTTGGACATATCTTTTGATTCCTGCTATGAAATCTCAATTTTCCGGATTCGTTGGAAAGATAGTCACAATTAGATTCCATTATTTTTGGTTTCACTAAAATCCGGTTTATTTTGCACCCGGTACATTCAATTGAAGTTTGAAATCGAATTATCGAACTACCGCGCCATTTTCAATTCTATTTATAATTATATATAATTAGTTATATTCTAACGACGACGTATATAAATATATACGTCGAATTTCATTCAAAATAAATTTCTCGTCGATATTATTTAAAATAATTCATTTTAAATAATCAAAATTCGCTAAAATTGCCGAAATAAAAATTTTAAACTGGCCCAGATTTTCGGGTTGTTACATGATATTTTTGTTTGAAATGTTTAATTAGAACAAAATGACATTTTTGTTTGAAATGTTACATTAGAATAAAAATGACATTTTTTTTTGAAATGTTACATTAGAATAAAAATAATATTTTTGTTAGAAATGTTACATTAGAATAAAAATAACATTTTTGTTAGAAATGTTATATTAGATTAAAAATAACATTTTTGTTATAAAATTATCATTTTAGATAAATTGTTATGTTAGATTAAAAATAACATTTTTGTTATAAAAATGTCATTTTAGACAAAATGTCATGCTAGATAAAATTATCATTTCAGATAAAAATGTCATGTTAGATAAAATTATCATTTTAGATAAAAATATCATGTTAGAATAAAAGGTCATTTTAGTAAAAAACTGTCATTTATGTTAGTGATAAAAATGTCATTTATGTTAGGGATAAAAATGTTGAAACTTCAAAATTCACATTTTTAATTTAAAGAAAAATATATAAAATATTCATTGTATTGATAATAAGTTGAAACATTAAAATTTACATTTCTAATGTAAAGCATGATTTATGTAAAATGGTCATTGGATGAAATATAAAAATGTTTAATAATAAAAAGTTTACATTTTCGTTGTATACGAGAAAATATGAAAAATGAACATTTGTTTTAAAAGATTCAAGTTAATAAATTTTGTTTACATTAAAATTTACACTTTAATGTATGTATGATCATGTTAAAAGATTCATTGTTTGAAAATTTGTTTTCACATTAAAATTTACATTGTTAATGTAAAAATGAATCACTAGAAAAAGGTTAATTGCTTGAAAAATGTTTTTGCATTAAAATTTATATTTTTAGTGTAAATAAATCATATGAAAATAAAAGATTCATTGTGTTATAAAAATATGTTTTGACATCGAAATTTACATTTTTAGTGTAAATAAATCATTAGAAAAGTTTCATTGTTTAATATATTATGTTAACATTAAAATTACATCTTTAATGTAATAAAGGATTGACTAAAAAGATTAAACTTTGGTAAAAATGTGTTAACATAGTAAAGTACATTTTAAATGTACAAATGATTATATAAAAAGATTATAATTAGATTATAATATGTTTACATTCAAAAGCTCATTTTTAACGCATAAAAGGATTCAATAAAAAGATCATTGTTTGATAAAAATGTTTTTACAATAAAAATTACATTTTTAATGTAAGTAGGAATAATTAAAATATGCATTGTTTAATATTACATGTTATAGAAGTAGAAATGTTCATTTGTTTGATATCAACATTAACATGTTAGCGAAGTAGAAAAATGTACATTCGTAAAACATTATCATGATTAGGTTAGCGACATTAGAAATAATTCAAACTGAATTATAATTGGATGAATTTATTAACCAATGATTTATGTATGTAAATTGTTGTTGTTTGAAAACCCCACACGGGTATTGGGGTGATATTTGTCATACACGAGTCCCCATATTTAGTTGGATGTCAATCGGTGGATTGACAGTCTGTGATGAGCGTTATTTATTTGTTTCAATGCTCACACAGTTATAAATTTCACTTTGGATGTGAATGGATTGTTTATTGATTATTTCTCATTGTTGTTATATACATGCGATGTATGAAATCCATATAAGTGAAATTATAAGGTAATTGATTGAGTCGCATTCCGATTCAGAATATTTTAAATGTAAAATATATTTAAAATAAAGAAACTTTTAAAATAAAGATTATTTTAAAATTATGAATAATTTAAAATATTATTCAGTGTAAAATAAAATTATGATTTCTATGTCCCTTTTTAGACGAATATAAAAATATAAAAATGTGAAGCCGAATTAAGTAGCAAACGTTATTTTAACCTGAACGGGTTTATCGATCGATTTATTTTATTTTAAAATGAATATAAAAAGAAGTGATTTCAAAATCTAATATTTTAAAATTATTAATATTATAATATGATAAAGATATAGAATATTCAATTTTTATTCAAAATTGAAAAATGAAGTTAAAATATTCAATTTTTATTCAAAATTGAAAAACGAAGTTAAAATCATTTTAAAATGAATTTATAAATATTTTATAAAATAAGTTCTAAAAAGGAAACCGACAAAATGTATATAATATATATATATATATATATATATATATATATATATATATTTATATAATGGCCTGAATAGAACGCGCCGCGCAGCAACCGTTCGCGAATTTCGACCATTAACTTTAAATTGATGTAACGGGAGATCCGACCGTCGGATTCTCCTAAAACCGGAACCGTTTGGTTCGTATCAAAAAGAGCTTTCCAATGAATATAAGAGGTTTGATGTAACGACCCGCAATCTACGCATCATAGGATCGTGGAATATTTATTTCTTTCACATATGGAGTCGTATGGTCATGTAACTTTGGAAGACGATTTTTGGGGTCATTTCCCATGTTCATGATTTTTGTCGATTTTTAAATGACCGTTTTGCCCCTAGTTGGTACTGTTTTGGCCATAACTTTTGACTGGAAAGGAATTTTGACCTGAAACCACTTCCATTGGATTCGAATGATGGTTTCTCTTTCCGTAGAGTGGTTACATTAGCCAAACGGACTTACCGTTTGGGAGATATGGCTGAAACAAGGTTTAGAAGGTGAAAAACAGCTAATCGGGCTTAACCGGGTGATTAGCAACTAGGCCCAATGAGAGATTTCAGGATATGGGGTATTTAAGGGCTGCTAGGGTTAGGATTTCGGTTTTAGACTCATTTTTCCAGCCGCCACTTACCTCCTTCAAGCTCTAGCAATGGCCTCCACCTTCTAATTTCATCCCAAATCATCTCTAATCACTTTCTAATCGAAGATTAAGCAAAACTACATCAAATCAAGGAAGGGTAGCACCAAATCAGAGAGAGAGCTGCTGGAACACATAGGGATTGGATCCAAATCAGAGATTATTTCAGATCTAAAGTTTGTTTGTGGCTAAAGTGAGTGATTTGCATAGTTCCTCACTAATTATGGCTAATTATGGTAATTAGCGAAGATTAGCCAAATTATGGCTCAGAAAAATCTAGAAAAATTCCCAAAATTCTAAAACATCATTTTATGCCTCTGATATGAATTTGAGTTGATTTCGACTAATTTTGCAAATCCCGGAATTTGGGGGATTAAGGGGTAATTAGTGATAATTAGCGAATTTATGCATGTTAAAAATCGGGAAAAATATTCAGAAATTCTAAAATATTGTTTTAGACCTCTGATGTGAATTTGGGATAATTTGGTTAAGTTTTGCTAATCATATCATAAGTTTCACCCAAACATGCTTAAGGGAAAATATGGGGTTTTGGCTATGTTTGATCCGTTTTGACATATCATATTGTTGTTTTGCTGTTTGTGGATGTTTATACATGTTGCTATGACTGTATGATGTGCTTTGTGACTGATTTCAATAGTTATAATGGTCGAAAACGCCGTCGAGAGGCGTGTAAACCGTCGTAGGAAGTTGACCCGGATCGGATCGCTTATTCCTCCTATGACCCGACCCGATCGTGGTTAGACCCACGAGACGAATCGATGCAGCGCCGTGCCCAAACTGAAGTACTTCGATCCGGATCGCGAATGAGCACTACGACCCGATCCGCATGGAGATGGAACCCGATCCGATGCATCCACGATCCACGAGTCGCGATCCGAAGCTGGTCACGATCCGACTTGGAGATGAAGCCACGAACCGACGCCAAGGAGCATGGAGCACGATCCGAAGGGGGTCCACGATCCGATCGACCACGAGTGGAAGAAGGAGCCACGAACCGTGCTTGGGGAGGGTGAACCGCGATCCGAACCAGATGAGGTCGATCCGATCCGATGAAGAATGTTGAAGGCCGATCCGATCCAATTCGATGGTGATGACCAATAACCCGAGATGCAAAGGTAGTCCAAATGGAAGTTAGAGCTCAGGATCCCGGAACCAGTTGGGAACCAATGAGGTCACTTCATGGTTGGGCTTTGCTGCGGGACGTGTGCAAAGGGGTTGTCGGTATTCATAACTTTGGTCCACCACTGAGAGATGGATAGTGGGCTTGTAGTGATAGTTACACGGGATTGGATTTCGTCATGGCCCAAAGGATTAGAGGACCAAGGTAGTGGGTATCGTATGCTTTACGCACTGAGTGAGAGATGTGAGGATGCTTGCTATGTTTGATTGTTTGACATCACTATGACATGCACACCCCCACCCCCGTTATCTTTACACCATTTGAAAGGGCACCTTAGAGTGTTGTACAATATGTAGTGCTAACTCTTTGGTTGCAGGTCCAGGTTCAGGTTCAGGTATGATTGGATTATACCTGTTATTATTCTGTTTAGATGCTTATCGCTCATACCAGGCTTTATGTCTGACCCAAAGTTTTATGTCTCTTCTTATTACTCTGGGTGCTCACACGAGCAGACTAGAGACAGGTTGTAGGTAGCTGGTGATGCGCGAGTAGCTGATTCGGAGGCGGGCAGGAGGCTTCCACGTATGATATATATATACACATTCTCCCTGTGTCGTTGGTGGTCGCTACTTGGGCATTAGTAGTGTATTATCTTACTTTTGCTTTGAGACAGTTTGAAAGTTGTAATAAGCTGTATTTTGGATTTCCGCTGCTATGATGTTTAGTTTTGATTTTCAGCTTATGCACTGTCTCTCCTGTTTTATGTCAAGTATGTTATTATTATATTTTGTTCTATGCGCTATGAGACATTCTACTGGTTCTTTGTGTGTTCATTTCCTTCTTCCTTTTCCTTCTGGCGACCCGTTCCGTGCTAACTGGACATGTGTACAGCGCACCTTTGGAGTAAATGTCGGTTGGTGCGGGGCGGGCCGTCACACTTGGTATCAGAGCTCTAGGTTGCGTAGTTAACCTAGGGAAAGACACTAGGGAGAGATAGTACGTATATGAGAGCACGTATTTGTGATTACTTTGGTTTTCAAAAGCTATATATATACTATTGGTAGTATAAGAATGAAGTTGTACTGCACTAGCACCACTATGGGGTCGTTAATCGTTTCCCCTTTTACAGATTAACGATGAGCCGATATCCTAGAGGTGCTGGTAGAGGGACCAACCATGGGAATGCTCCTGACATGAGGACAATGTTCACTAACTTCATGAGAGACATGCTTAGAGATGTTCAGGGAGCAGTTCCTAATCCCGGAAATGGTGGTGGTCCAGTAGTGCAGGCGCCTAGGGTCGATTTCGCCAAGTTGTGCAAGGATTACACTAACCTTGGTGGGAAGCCGTTCCATGGAACGGAGTCGACCACAGATGTTCAGGATTGGTTGGATAGCTGTGATCGTATCTTTGACGACTTGGGTCTTGAGGATGCGATGAAGAGAAGGCTAGCGTCTCGTCAGCTGCAAGGGCGAGCGATGAATTGGTGGAATGCCATTAGAACAGCTACTCCAGAAGATCAAGTTACTTAGAATCAGTTTAAGACTCGCTTTTGTGATAAGTTTATTCCAGCTGCTCATAAATCGGAACTGTTCAGGAAGTTCTTGGAGCTTAAGCAGAACGGTAGAGCAGTCTCGGAGTATATCGCTGAATTCGACACTTTATCGAAATATGGATGGTCCCTTATCGATACAGTCGAAAAGAAGAACGAGAAGTTCATAACTGGCTTGGATGGGTACTTGGGGGAAAGACTTATAAACCATATCGATGAGACGTTCGAGTCTATTGTAGGAAAGGCATTAAGGTCAGAGAGCCTTTTCCCTAAGTTGAAGACCGAAGTTGCTACGGCATCTGCAGAGGAGCCAAAGCCGCAAGCAGGCGGTGAAGGCAAGAAGAATTCTCAGAACAAGAGGAACCAGAACCCGACCAAGGATGGTCAGGATAAGAAAAACAAGAAAGATGGCGAATGCTTTAGTTGTGGCCAGAAGGGCCATTACGCCAGAGATTGTCGAGAAAAGCCTGGGGAAAGGAAGTGATTTAACTGCGACCAGGCGGGACATCACAAGGATGATTGCCCACAACCTCCTAGGGAGAAGCAGATTGTGAAAGCGTATGCTATCAACGCTGTTCCTTCTTCGTCAAATGCCCCAACTGCGGCGCAGAAGGAAAAAGGTGTAGTTATTCGAGGTATGCTTTCTATTTAAGATGTTTTGATCGGGTTTTGTTTGACAAAACCTGAGTTAGTCGATAGACCTTTAGTAGTGACGAACCCGATTGGTGGTTCGACTAGTTTTGGCATGATTCGTTAATGTGGTCTTATCGAGTCATGGATGTATGTTTCCTTGTGATCGCTTTGTTTTGGGCTTTACTGGGTTTAGCATTATTTTGGGGAGTCGATCTACTCCAAAGGAATAGGGTGGTATTAGGTACCTACCTAGTGATGGCGATAGTAACTGGAGTTAATGAAACTGAAAGGTTATCATTGTTCTAGTTGTCTCTGGGAGGCAAATGAGTACTCCAGTGTTAGATTGTTTTGCTAGTATCACCTCATGTGGATTGTCCGAACTCGGAGGAGATGTTCCTTGGGTGCTTGTCTGATATTGGTTTAGGCCTTTGGGGCTTGTGCTTGGGGAATGTCGATTTCGACTAGGATGGGTTGCGTGAGGGGTAAATAGTTGTTGTGATTTTTCATTGGATGATATCTTGGTTTACTCGAGGAGTGATGGGCAGACGGAACATGATGAGACTGTTCAATGGTATAGACTGCCCAGAGTTAGACTCGATAGGGTTATGAGATTGCTCGAGTGGGACTCGGGAAAGATGCAAAGTAATGGATTGTTTAGGACCCTATATTGATGTTCTCTATTGGATAGTAGAACTTTGAAGGAATAGGATGTGTTCATTGATCATGGAAGATACAACGAAGGTTAGGGCGATTCAAGTTGGACTTGAACTCGTAAAAGAAAATAGGTGTTCGTTGATCTTGGAGATGCAACGAATAGGGAGACGACTCACGTTGGACTAGAGTTGGTCACTAATGGATACTCAAGACTGGGTCTGAGTTATAGATTGACTCGAGTTGGACTCGAGAAGGCTGCAAGGAATTGGATTCAGCTCGAGTTGGACTCGAGAGGGCAGCAAGATAATGGATAGACTTGGGTTGAACTCAAGTATTTTAGGAGGACTAAAAGCAGGGGTATCTGGGGACGCCCGTTACCTTGGATCCGTTGGACGTGATCTAGTTATCCTTGGAGGATAAACGTACGTTGGACGTACGGTAGTCCGATTGGAGGCTGGGCTTCCATTAGTTTAATTATCCTTGGAGGATAAATGTACGTTGGACGTACGGTAGTCCGTATGGAGGTGGGACTTCCATTAGCCTGGGATTGGTTAGACCAGTCAAGTAGGCATCGGTGTATGTGTTGGGGCTGGGCTTCCATTAGTTAGTGATGTTGGTTGGACCAGACATGCTAGAATCGACATATTGGGATTGGTTAGACCAGTCATGTAGGTGTCGATGTGTTTATGAATTTAGCAGGTGATAGGTAGGACTTGTTTGATGGATGTTATGGTTGCTATGTTTGTTCCTATATTTTTTCTCTTGAGTAGACTATCACCTGTAGGGTTCCAGTGATGGGGAACAAAGTGATTGTAGTAGGACTATGAGCCAGTGCAGTAGAGTCGTCATGACTCGAGGGGCAAAGTGGACATAGTAAAGGATTAGTAAGGCTATGAGCCAGTGCAGTGGAGTTGTTATGACTTCATGGGGCAGAGTGGACATAGCAAAGGACTAGTGACTATGGATCAGTGCAGTGGAGTCGCCATGACTCCATGGGGCAGAGTGATCATAGTAAAGGATGTGGGTACAGTACTAGTTGCATTGAGTAGGAGACATGCCAGTTTAGGGGTTTTGTTTCTAGGATGGAAGCAACTAGAGTATGTCACAGGATATGATTTCAGACCCAAGACTGAATTGGATTCAGAAACGCTAGTAAGCTTGACGATTAGATCGATTTTGATTGAGTGGATTGTTTCCAGTTAGAAGGACGATCCTAATCTATTGGAAACCATCTCTAGGGTAGAGATGGGTATCGATGGAAAGAGAATGATCAAGTAAGGATTTGATCGAGAAGGGTGGCTTCGAAAGAATAAGGGACTAGTTGCACCCAACGTAGATGGACTGAGAGGTGAAGTGCTTAGAGCATATCATCACTCGAAATTGACTATACATCCCAGTGGTAACAAGATGTATTGAGACATAGAACAAATCTACTACTGGGAAGGGATAAAGATAGGCAGAAGGCTTATCTCGATAAGAGACGAAGAGATTTGGAATTCTTCGTTAACGACTGGGTGTTCGTCGAGATCTCTCCATAGAGAATGTGATTCGGATTGGTTGGAGAGGTAAGTTAGCACCAAGATTTGTTGGCCCATTCCCAGTCCTCGAGCAAGTTGGGAATTTGGCGTATGAAGTAGAGCTACCTACAAGATGGCGGGAGTTCACAACGTATTTCATGTTTCCCAGTTAAGGAAGTTTGTGCAAGACCCTAATGTGGCTATTTCACCAGATCAGTTGGACGATAGCGAGGTTGAACCCGAGGCGGTTGAGAACCGCAAGTCTATGCGTATTGTTGGGAACGATACGAAGTAGCTTCGAAGGAAAGCGGTGAAACTAGTCAAAGTCCAGTGGGGTGAGAATGAAAAAGACTGTACTTGGGAAACAGAGGAGGATATAAGGAAGAAGTATCCAGAACTCTTTGCCTAGTAAGGTTTTGGTAGTGATAGTTTCTTCCCTTGTTAGTAAACCGCATGCTAGGATAGACTTGTTTTGCATGTTGATTGTTGTTTATGGTTGATAGGCATGCGGAACCCTTTTTGTGTTTTGGTTAGGGAATTTCGGGGGCGAAATTTCTTAAGGGGGGAAGAGTGTAACGACCCGCATTCTACGCATCATAGGATTGTGGAATATTTATTTCTTTCACATATGGAGTCGTATGGTCATGTAACTTTGGGAGACGATTTTTGGGGTCATTTCCCATGTTCATGATTTTTGTCGATTTTTAAATGACCGTTTTGCCCCTAGTTGGTACTGTTTTGGCCATAACTTTTGACTGGAAAGGAATTTTGACCTGAAACCACTTCCATTGGATTCGAATGATGGTTTCTCTTTCCGTAGAGTGGTTACATTAGCCAAACGGACTTACCGTTTGGGAGATATGGCTGAAACAAGGTTTAGAAGGTGAAAAACAGCTAATCGGGCTTAACCGGGTGATTAACAACTAGGCCCAATGGGAGATTTCGGGATTTGGGGTATTTAAGGGCTTCTAGGGTTAGGATTTCGGTTTTAGACTCATTTTTCCAGCCGCCGCTTACCTCCTTCAAGCTCTAGCAATGGCCTCCACCTTCTAATTTCATCCCAAATCATCTCTAATCACTTTCTAATCGAAGATTAAGCAAAACTACATCAAATCAAGGAAGGGTAGCACCAAATCAGATAGAGAGCTGCTGGAACACATAGGGATTGGATCCAAATCAGAGATTATTTCAGATCTAAAGTTTGTTTGTGGCTAAAGTGAGTGATTTGCATAGTTCCTCACTAATTATGGCTAATTATGGTAATTAGCGAAGATTAGCGAAATGATGGCTCAGAAAAATCTAGAAAAATTCCCAAAATTCTAAAACATCATTTTATGCCTCTGATATGAATTTGGGTTGATTTCGACTAATTTTGCAAATCCCGGAATTTGGGGGATTAAGGGGTAATTAGTGATAATTAGCGAATTTATGCATGTTAAAAATCGGGAAAAATATTCAGAAATTCTAAAATATTGTTTTAGACCACTGATGTGAATTTGGGATAATTTGGTTAAGTTTTGCTAATCATATCATAAGTTTCACCCAAACATGCTTAAGGGAAAATATGGGGTTCTGGCTATGTTTGATCCGTTTTGACATATCATATTGTTGTTTTGCTGTTTGTGGATGTTTATACATGTTGCTATGACTGTATGATGTGCTTTGTGACTGATTTCAATAGTTATAATGGTCGAAAACGCCGTCGAGAGGCGTGTAAACCGTCGCTGGAAGTTGACCCGGATCGGATCGCTTATTCCTCCTACGACCCAACCCGATCGTGGTTAGACCCACGAGACGAATCGATGCAGCGCCGTGCCCAAACTGAAGTACTTCGATCCGGATCGCGAATGAGCACTACGACCCGATCCGCGTGGAGATGGAACCCGATCCGATGCATCCACGATCCACGAGTCGCGATCCGAAGCTGGTCACGATCCGACCTGAAGATGAAGCCACGAACCGACGCCAAGGAGCATGGAGCACGATCCGAAGGGGGTCCACGATCCGATCGACCACGAGTGGAAGAAGGAGCCACGAACCGTGCTTGGGGAGGGCGAACCGCGATCCGAACCAGATGAGGCCGATCCGATCCGATGAAGAATGTTGAAGGCCGATCCGATCCAATTCGATGGTGATGACCAATAACCCGAGATGCAAAGGTAGTCCAAATGGAAGTTAGAGCTCAGGATCCCGGAACCAGTTGGGAACCAATGAGGTCACTTCATGGTTGGGCTTTGCTGCGGGACGTGTGCAAAGGGGTTGTCGGTATTCATAACTTTGGTCCACCACTAAGAGATGGATAGTGGGCTTGTAGTGATAGTTACACGGGATTGGATTCCGTCATGGCCCAAAGGATTAGAGGACCAAGGTAGTGGGTATCGTATGCTTTACGCACTGAGTGAGAGATGTGAGGATGCTTGCTATGTTTGATTGTTTGACATCACTATGACATGCACACCCCCACCCCCGTTATCTTTACACCATTTGAAAGGGCACCTTAGAGTGTTGTACAGTATGTAGTGCTAACTCTTTGGTTGCAGGTCCAGGTATGATTGGATTATACCTGTTATTATTCTGTTTAGATGCTTATCGCTCATACCAGGCTTTATGTCTGACCCAGAGTTTTATGTCTCTTCTTATTACTCTGGGTGCTCACACGAGCAGACTAGAGACAGGTTGTGGTTAGCTGGTGATGCGCGAGTAGCTAATTCGGAGGCGGGCAGGAGGCTTCCACATATGATATATATATACACATTCTCCCTGTGTCGTTGGTGGTCGCTACTTGGGCATTAGTAGCGTATTATCTTACTTTTGCTTCGAGACAGTTTGAAAGTTGTAATAAGCTGTATTTTGGATTTCCGCTGCTATGATGTTTAGTTTTGATTTTCAGCTTATGCACTCTCTCTCCTGTTTTATGTCAAGTATGTTATTATTATATTTTGTTCTATGCGCTGTGAGACATTCTACAGGTTCTTTGTGTGTTCATTTCCTTCTTCCTTTTCCTTCTGGCGACCCGTTCCGTGCTAACTGGACATGTGTACAGCGCACCTTTGGAGTAAATGTCGGTTGGTGCGGGGCGGGCCGTCACATTTGAAATCTAATGGTTAGATTTGGAAATATGTCCAAATCAATTTTAGAAAAGGTCGCTATAGATGCAGTTCGGTGGCCGTTATTGGAAACCGATTGTACAGGCCTTAATAAAATTATTAAAAATATGAAAAAATTATGTAAAATCATAATAAATGATTTAAAAAGATTTTGGGTGAAAAATCCATATTTGAAAAGATAAAAACATATTTTTATTGAAATGAACTAGTTATTAACTAGAATAAATCTTTAAATTAAGATTTACTGAAGTTTTCCAATGAATTAATATTTACTTGGAAATAAATAAATAAATTGGATTTTTGGTTTGTCGTGAGTGGTGTCTTCAGTAACACCGTTCTTAAACCCAGTTGAGAAAAGAATAAATCTTTTGATTAAGATTATTAGAGTTTCCAATTATATTTAGTAACTAGAATAAAACGAAATGTGAATTGGGTATATTGTGAACTGTGTTTTTAAACGACATTTGTTCTTTAACCCAATTGATAGTGAAAATATAATTTGGAAGTTGTAAATCTTTTATTAAGATTTAATGGAAATTTTCCAAAGAAAAGTTTTCTAATTTAATATATTAAATTGGAATTGAATGGAATTCGATTTAATAATAATCGAGATGAGCTTCTGTAAAAGAAGACCGTTATTATATATGGAATTTAAAAGGCTCTGCCATTATTCCATTTATATTATTAGTCTGATACGGAGATTTATATCGATTATATATTGATTTGATTTCTATGAAAATTCCATATTAAATGGAATATGATATTTTGGTTTATCATGAACATTGTGTTTGGTTCTTTAACCCGGTTAAAGACAAGATTTATCTCTTAAAGTTGAATAATCATATAGTAATGATTTTTGATATTAAAACCAAATTATATTTTTAGTAAATCTTTGAAAAGAGGATTAAAGAATGAATTTAAAAAATTTATCTTTGATAATATTGATGAGAACCTTTCCCTAATAATGTGAATATTTATTTAAAAGAATATTCTAAATTGGAATGAGGCGTATGATGTTTTTTATAGCACTTGTTTATTGATTATAAATTATGCGAGTTATTTGGAAAACCCATTCTGAATAATTACTATGGTGATTAAAAGTCGAAGATGAAGACGGTGGTTGAAGACCGGAGGTCTTCACATCGTTTGGATGATTACCGATGTCTTGATTGGGAGGCATCCCAAGGCATGGTAATAAGTGGTGATCTCCAGACGTACTTAGAGATCGACGGATATACGAGAACCTCTCTCTTGGATTGGACATATGGGACGAGGAATAAGGTGTCTCCAGTTTCGTTCAGACCCAAAACAAACTTGTAAATGGATCGTATGTCTGACGTTGTATTCCTTTATGCTTTATTCGTTAATCTCTGCTAAATATATATATGTTTGGTGGCGGAGAGTTTATTCTCTTAATTAACACCCTTCTCTGAGACGTACAAGCTCAGAGGTTATATATTGGCAGAAAACAATGGTATGGTATGGATTGACAATGTGGCTTGCTAAGATGCAATTGATCTAGGCTTATTGTTGAAAAGCAGTGTAACACCCCACCTCCGCCAGGGTCACTCGCAAAGGAATGCACTAGCTTTGGAGGGGCATTATTGGTAAACATGCATTATGATATAGCAAGGTAGGACATGACATATATATGTATATGTAAATAAACAGAGTAAGCAAATAAAACAGCGGAAGATTTATAAACCATTTCAAAACTCAAGTCTGGTACATCAAAATGTCACTTTTCCCAAAATTACAAGTCTAGATAAATACATCATCTGATAAACTGAAAATACATAAGTACTATCCCCAAATAAGAGTGATAAACCATAGCGGCTCAAGTCCAAAGCATACTTGAGCTATCCAAGGAAGCAGCTAAAATCCAAGCTAGGCTCTAGTATTCCCTCCCTGAGAACCTGGGGGGGGGGAACGGAAGAAAAGAGGCGAAAGAAAACAGGTCAGTCAAAAAGACTGAGTAAGCCCTGCTACGATCAGTCTATAAACTAATAAAGTTAACATCATGATGGAAACTGAGATGATCATATATAACAACATACTGGCATGATAAATTAACTACAAGATAGATAGAGGTGTCATCGCATAAACAGAGTTAAGTTTTTGCACCACGGTGTACTAGCAAACCAACATAACAGGTATTGATCCCTTAGCCCAAACTTTGGCCCAATAACATGAAGTGACCTTAGTATAAGGTCCAGCCCCACGGTCTAGTCGATCGGCTCCCTATAAACCTAACACGTCAAGTGTTGGTGTCCATATGGCCCACATATGGTTGTAGTTAGTCTGTGCTGGGTCCACCTTTGGGTGTATCAAGCCCTCGGGTGTCAACCCCGGACACTTAAGCAATAATGCACAGCCCTAAACTACTGGTACCCGTGCCTCGAGTTTGTCCAAAATCGGACTACGTGCACGTCCGTAGCCCGCCGAACCCGCACCGCTGTACCACTCGGCCATCGCCCTTTGGTCGCTTACATCTGCCAGTAATCGTGCCCCGCCCTAGCCTAGCTTCTAGGGTTGTGAATGATACCAAACTGGGATTACTGTTAGAACAGACCACGTTGCCAGGGTTTCCCAAGAGGGTTAAGTGTGATTTAACCCTTCACTAATCCTGGATTAGACTGGTTAAGTGTGGCTTAACCCCATTCTAATCCCTTGCATTCCCAAATTGATTAAATTGGTTAAGTGTAACTTAACCCCATTCTCATCCCTTGAATCCCCAAATTGGTTAAGTATTAGTGGACCCTGACTTAACCCTAACCATGAGGCATTAATTAATTTAATGCACCTCAACCTCTCACATTAGACCTTGTTGTGGTTACTAGTTAGGCCGGGCGGGTCCGGGTAGCTTTACACCACAACTTGGTCTAACCTCGGGTCTTGGCACCCCATGACCAACTTCTCACATTGGGTCCTATTGTTTGTAGCCACTAGTTAAGCCGGTCGGTTCCGGGTAGAATTACGCTACAAACTCAACCCAACCTCGAGTTGGCCACACTTATGTTTTCTAAGTGTCATGTCCACTTTATTTCAAAACATAATTACAAGTCAACAATTACTTGGGTAGACCTAACTTAATAGGTAAATTCCCAAGGGGTAGACCTAACTTAATAGGTAAATTCCCAATCTTATATTTTTCATGTATTTTAAGTTTTCCCAAAACCCCCAACGTCATTCTATCGCTTACATATTCGTAATAACGCATAAAGGATAGGGAGAGGGAACTTGGCACAACATACATGATAAACTTGCACAACAACCATGCATAACATGTTAGACTTGTACAACTTAGCATAGTGAACTTGCATATTACCATAAACATGCATAACATGTAAAATATGCACAACTTGTCATTTTTAAACTTGCATAAGCATGCATAACTAAATAATCTTGCAAATCGTGGCTTAGTAAGCTTGCATAAACATGCATGACTCGATTAACTTGTAAATCATGACTTAGCAAACATGCATAAACATGCATAACTCAATTACCTTGTAAATCATGACTTAGCAAACATGCATAAACGTGCATAACTCAATTAACTTGTAAATCATGACTTAGCAAACATGCATAAACATGCATAACTCATTTAGCTTGTAAATCATGGCTTAGCAAACATGCATAAACATGCATAACTCATTTAGCTTGTAAATCATGGCTTAGCAAACATGCATAAACATGCATAACTCATTTAGCTTGTAAATCATGGCTTAGCAAACATGCATAAACATGCATAACTCATTTAGCTTGTAAATCATGGCTTAGCAAACATGCATAAACATGCATACTCAAATAAACTTGCAAATCATAGCTTAGCAAACTCGCACAAACATGCATACTCAAATAAACTTGCAAATCATGTCATAGTAAATCCGCATATGCATGCATAACTTGTGAAACATGTAAAACATGGCATAGTAAATCCGCATATGCATAACTTGTGAAACATGTAAAACATGGCATAGTAAATTCGCATAAGCAAGCATAATCAAATAAACTCACATAAATCTCAATTTTCACCACATATTAACTTTAGAGTTTACAAAGTGAAGGTAAGAGGGCTTACTATGCTTATGCGGGCTCAAATAACTATAGCAAATGTAAAGAACCCCTTATGCAACTAATTAAACCCCAAAAATGCAAGCAAACTTGACCAAGACTCCTCCTTTATGGTGAAAAATAGAGAAACAAGCCTTTAATGCAAGCTAAGGAGGATCATACAAGCCTAAATATACTTGTATGCATGGAAAATAACTTAGGAATTAATTTAGGAATTGTATGAAGAGGGTGGAGGCCATGAGAGTTTTGATTTTGGCATAGTTTAGTTACTAGGATGAATAATGAATGATTTAGGGTAGGTTAGGGCCTTATTTATAGATTAGGTTAGTGTTTTTAGACCATAAGATTAACCCTAGATTCAATTAGGGCCATCAGATCCCGGAACTCTCTAGAAACAAGCCCCAAGACCCAACCCAAATCAGAAATGGTGCACCAGGCTAATCAGCCGGGCACCCCCTGTCGACAGGGCTGTCGACAGGGCAGTCGACATGCCCAGGACCCTGTCGACAGGCCTGTCGACATGCGGGTCCTGGCGGGATTTTTCCCGCCTTGGCCCAGCTGGCCCAAATCCTAGCTTTTAATTTAGATTTAAATCTGTTTTAATTATGGAAATTTCTGAAAACTTCCATGGGCCTTAACTGGGTCATACGGACTCCGATTTTCGAAAACTCGGACTCTATTTCGCGTATTTTTCCGAGACGAACGCAATGGCATAGCCCGTTTCCCTTGATTCAGATTTTATAATTAAATTCTGCCTCAATTTACATTATTACAGGTTATTGAAAATACGGGTTGTTACATTCTCCCCTCCTTAAAGGATTTCGTCCCCGAAATCTTCAAGTTAGGAAGAACGTATCCTACCATCCAATCATCCATCTACTCAAAGCATCATCCACGAGCAATCATTGTCCTTACAAGATTCTAAATGCTGGATGAACATATGCAAAAGTGTGTGTATATGTACTTACCTAATGCAAAAATCAGGCGGTTACTGATACAGTAAACCTCCTTAATGCATATGTATGTAAATCAGGCGGTCACTGATACAGTAAACCTCCTTAATGCATATGTATGTCAGTGAAATGAATCCATATGTATGCAAATTCCTAACATAATGTATAATATCTACATGCGTGCTCAATCATACATCCATATGCAACATCCATGTGATAGCATACGAATTTCATCCACGAATAAGCATAAACACTCATGCACATGCAATATGAGGAGTGTGTGAGCCGATCTAGTGCCTAATCGTGTATAATGCATCCACGAGCAACCACTTGCAAACACTTGCAACCACTTGCAACCATCAAGCATAACATGTCTCAAACACATGTTTCATCCAAAGGGTTTCTACCTAAGGTTCTCATGACAAGATAGACACGATAAACTAGATAAACTCCTTTTTGGATTACAAGAAATCCATTCAAACTTTGACATATAGTATCAACCGATGAGTCTTAACCCCCTTATGGAGTTTACAACAGAAATAAGATCGAGAATGGGACCGAGAGGATATATACAAAAGATAACTTGCAAGCAAGCTTCACAGGAAAACAAGGATCAAGGATGTACTCTTAAAAAGAGATATGATGCGTGTATCTAGTCTTTACTCTTCTTAGTCACGTTTCCTTGAACTTAACTCCACTGTGCTTTGACCGTCTTTTACTTCATGATTCCTTGGCTTCCTAACTCTTATTTCCCAAATTCGAGTTGGAACGCATTTCATTATCGCCTCTCGTCTTTCTTTTCCACTTATTCTTCCTTCTGTATACCTGGTTTAAACCTACTATAACCTCATGATCTCATGCCAGCTCTCCAAAATTCACTAGTGAATCCTGGACCTCGTCTACTTACTATAAAGTATTCCATGCAACAGAACTCTTCTTGAAAATACCAATCCATGTTACCAATTGCCCTTATAAACGTGATTTTCCATAACTCATGCTTAATCGAAATGAACCATCCGCCTATGAGTGATAGACCATACCTAGATTCAATTGCCTACCCATGGCTTCCTGTAGGCTATTCCAAAATTGGCCAACTTTTTTTGAGGGTAAACCGTTGCTAACCATGATGCAGTCCTCTCGCTCTTCACCGGACTGAAATGAGCACTCTCCGTGAGTCTACCCACATACCCGTATTCCCTTTCTAGTCTATCCACATAATCTATCGAGATGTTTTCACACTTCCCTTGCGAAACCTCCAATAGAGGTAATGGCCCACTGGGCTTCTATGACTTGGCCTTAACTTGGTGGCACAACATGCATCGAGAGACCAACTCGGCCACCTCCTTGAGTGATGCGCATCTCCAAGAACCTTCTTTACCAAGTCTTTCACTCGAGGAACACATAATCTCTTGTCGCGCCTTAGTCATCCTTTATAATATATCTAGCGAGGTGACCTAACATTTCGCCTCGAATCGACTGGTCCATGTTCTTGACCAACTGCGGGTCTTCTTCCCGTGAAACCCCCTTCTTGATCTAGAAGAGTAAGTCTAAGCTCCGGGAATGCTAACTAGCCAAACGGAGAAAGTTTCTTACTTCAATTGCCCTTCTCAGAGCTTTCCGGTCTCAAACCGCAGCCACTTTAGCGGAATCCACCGCTAAGCCTTACCTAAGAACTATGTGCCCAAGAAATCCAACTTCTTTCCTCCAAAGTGACATCTGGAGAACTTGACCTTCAACTGGTGGCTCTAAGCGTATCCATCTCCTTCTCGAGATGTCTAGCATGCTCTTCCTCGTTGTTTTTGAGGAGATAAAAATATCGTCTTCGACGACCCTGACAAACTTGTTCAAGGACTTCCTAAACACCCTACCCATCAAGTTCACGTAATATGCGGGTGTATTAGTCAAACCAAATAGCATGACTAGCCATTCTAAAACCCATCCAGAGTCCTAAACGCAGTCTTGTCAATTCCATTCTCAGCCATCCTAAGCTGATGGAATCCGGTAGCTAGATCAAAAGAAAACGGATGCTCCTACAAGCTGATCAAACAAATCATTGATCCTTGGTAACGGTTATCTCACGATAATCAACATATAAGCGACACAAACCGTCCACATCAGTAACGAATACTACTGGAGCACCCTACTCGAAAATGCTTCGTCACAGGAAGTTCTTCTCAAGCAACTCCTTGACTTGCTTTCTTAACTCTCATCTCGTGAGGTCACGTGCCTAGCCGGCCACGAAGCTGGCTTGGTATTACCAACCAGAAAATACGGAAATCTATCCCACGTCTAGGGATAACCCCTTTTTCCCAAGATATCAGGATATTCTCGGACCACCCTCCCAGATTGCAAACTATCGATAGACGAGTTGAGGGATTCAAGATAACATAACATGACGGGACCCCTAGGGTTGCTAGAAATTTCTAAGGGTACGGCTGAGGCGAGTCATGAGCCTCACAACCCTATATACAAAAACCCAGAATGGCTCCAAAATAGGACAACCATTCCATGCCCAAAACCAACCCATATCCCCTGAAACCGAGAATGTAAACATCCCACGAGAATTCTATACTCAAGATAGAAATTTTCAAATCCACTCAGACCATAGACAAACGGGCCGAACCCCCAACTGGATTTGAAACACATACGGGATCATCAACTATACTAGTACTTAGGTGCAAAACTTTCAACTGGATCAGATGAAATAAAACTATGCGATGTGCCAGAATCAAACAAAGTTCGAACAGGGAAAATCAGAAAATGTAAACAAGATTTTCAACAGAAGCACTACCTCTATCATGAGCTGGAAGAACGGGGTTGAGGGGATGAATTCGCCCTCCAGATAGTCCTGCATACTGAGTCTGACCTTGCCCTTGTTTCCTCGGGCAATCCTTGCTGAAATGTCCAAACTCACCACAATCAAAGCATTCGCCCCGCTTTCTCTTCTTCTTCCTACATTCCCTGGCTACATGTCCAACTTCACCACAGAAGTTGCATTTCCTACTCCCTCTTGGCTTGTTCTTGCGGTTGTGGTTATTCTTGCCCCGTTTCCCGGAATTTACTCTCTTGCCTTGAGACTCATTCGCCTTGACCTCTTTCTTGTCATTGTTATCTTCTTCTTGAAGTAGGGCCATATTCACCAAATTCTCGAAAGTCGCCCCCAAGGGTATATGAGACATGGCCAAACCATGTAATGGCTCGTTTAATCCTAGAGCAAAGTGTAGGGCCTTCTTCTGAGCTGTATTAACCAAGTCTAAATCGACACGAGCCAGTTGATTAAACTTATCTATGTATTCCCTAATAGTCATGTCCCCTTGCTTTAGGGATAAGAACCTTAGTCCAAACCTTCCTCTAAAGTCATCCCAAGTCTCGATTGGCCTAGTAGCGGTGGTAACTACCCACCAACGTGCAGCTTCTTCCTTTAGCAACCATACTGCCAATAAAACCTTCCTGCGGTCACCTATATCAAAGGTGGCTAAAAGATCTTCGGTCTCTTTCAACCAATTCCTTGCCTCTACAAAAGTCTCTGTTCCATTAAAATTCTTGCCACCCATCCTCTTAAAGTTCCTGCAAGTTTCCGCAAAATCCGCTTGTGGAGGCTGAGGGGGAAGAGGAACATCAGCTACGGGAGGAGGAGGAGGAACAACGGCCTCGACTGGGGAGACAACATTAGGGACACCCGGGACCGGCGCCGTGACTTCCAAGTACCGACGAAACCAATCGGGTATCGTTACTCCTTCGGCAAGATGAGATTATCAGACATGCTGGAAACGAAAAGAAAAGAGTTTAAACGAGGAGTCAAAGGATAGTGCTAATGGCTTTTGGGGAATAGCCTTTAAAAACAACTAGACTTTTCTTTGGAAAATACTTTATACTTGGTTTTGAAAATAGTTTTTCAAAAGTTTTTAAAACCTTTTTATCCCTTCTCGTAAACCATATGCTCTGATACCAAATGTAACACCCCACCTCCGCCAGGGTCACTCGCAAAGGAATGCACTAGCTTTGGAGGGGCATTATTGGTAAACATGCATTATGATATAGCAAGGTAGGACATGACATATATATGTATATGTAAATAAACAGAGTAAGCAAATAAAACAGCGGAAGATTTATAAACCATTTCAAAACTCAAGTCTGGTACATCAAAATGTCACTTTTCCCAAAATTACAAGTCTAGATAAATACATCATCTGATAAACTGAAAATACATAAGTACTATCCCCAAATAAGAGTGATAAACCATAGCGGCTCAAGTCCAAAGCATACTTGAGCTATCCAAGGAAGCAGCTAAAATCCAAGCTAGGCTCTAGTATTCCCTCCCTGAGAACCTGGGGGGGGGGGGGAAACGGAAGAAAAGAGGCGAAAGAAAACAGGTCAGTCAAAAAGACTGAGTAAGCCCTGCTACGATCAGTCTATAAACTAATAAAGTTAACATCATGATGGAAACTGAGATGATCATATATAACAACATACTGGCATGATAAATTAACTACAAGATAGATAGAGGTGTCATCGCATAAACAGAGTTAAGTTTTTGCACCACGGTGTACTAGCAAACCAACATAACAGGTATTGATCCCTTAGCCCAAACTTTGGCCCAATAACATGAAGTGACCTTAGTATAAGGTCCAGCCCCACGGTCTAGTCGATCGGCTCCCTATAAACCTAACACGTCAAGTGTTGGTGTCCATTTGGCCCACATATGGTTGTAGTTAGTCTGTGCTGGGTCCACCTTTGGGTGTATCAAGCCCTCGGGTGTCAACCCCGGACACTTAAGCAATAATGCACAGCCCTAAACTACTGGTACCCGTGCCTCGAGTTTGTCCAAAATCGGACTACGTGCACGTCCGTAGCCCGCCGAACCCGCACCGCTGTACCACTCGGCCATCGCCCTTTGGTCGCTTACATCTGCCAGTAATCGTGCCCCGCCCTAGCCTAGCTTCTAGGGTTGTGAATGATACCAAACTGGGATTACTGTTAGAACAGACCACGTTGCCAGGGTTTCCCAAGAGGGTTAAGTGTGATTTAACCCTTCACTAATCCTGGATTAGACTGGTTAAGTGTGGCTTAACCCCATTCTAATCCCTTGCATTCCCAAATTGATTAAATTGGTTAAGTGTAACTTAACCCCATTCTCATCCCTTGAATCCCCAAATTGGTTAAGTATTAGTGGACCCTGACTTAACCCTAACCATGAGGCATTAATTAATTTAATGCACCTCAACCTCTCACATTAGACCTTGTTGTGGTTACTAGTTAGGCCGGGCGGGTCCGGGTAGCTTTACACCACAACTTGGTCTAACCTCGGGTCTTGGCACCCCATGACCAACTTCTCACATTGGGTCCTATTGTTTGTAGCCACTAGTTAAGCCGGTCGGTTCCGGGTAGAATTACGCTACAAACTCAACCCAACCTCGAGTTGGCCACACTTATGTTTTCTAAGTGTCATGTCCACTTTATTTCAAAACATAATTACAAGTCAACAATTACTTGGGTAGACCTAACTTAATAGGTAAATTCCCAAGGGGTAGACCTAACTTAATAGGTAAATTCCCAATCTTATATTTTTCATGTATTTTAAGTTTTCCCAAAACCCCCAACGTCATTCTATCGCTTACATATTCGTAATAACGCATAAAGGATAGGGAGAGGGAACTTGGCACAACATACATGATAAACTTGCACAACAACCATGCATAACATGTTAGACTTGTACAACTTAGCATAGTGAACTTGCATATTACCATAAACATGCATAACATGTAAAATATGCACAACTTGTCATTTTTAAACTTGCATAAGCATGCATAACTAAATAATCTTGCAAATCGTGGCTTAGTAAGCTTGCATAAACATGCATGACTCGATTAACTTGTAAATCATGACTTAGCAAACATGCATAAACATGCATAACTCAATTACCTTGTAAATCATGACTTAGCAAACATGCATAAACGTGCATAACTCAATTAACTTGTAAATCATGACTTAGCAAACATGCATAAACATGCATAACTCATTTAGCTTGTAAATCATGGCTTAGCAAACATGCATAAACATGCATAACTCATTTAGCTTGTAAATCATGGCTTAGCAAACATGCATAAACATGCATAACTCATTTAGCTTGTAAATCATGGCTTAGCAAACATGCATAAACATGCATAACTCATTTAGCTTGTAAATCATGGCTTAGCAAACATGCATAAACATGCATACTCAAATAAACTTGCAAATCATAGCTTAGCAAACTCGCACAAACATGCATACTCAAATAAACTTGCAAATCATGTCATAGTAAATCCGCATATGCATGCATAACTTGTGAAACATGTAAAACATGGCATAGTAAATCCGCATATGCATAACTTGTGAAACATGTAAAACATGGCATAGTAAATTCGCATAAGCAAGCATAATCAAATAAACTCACATAAATCTCAATTTTCACCACATATTAACTTTAGAGTTTACAAAGTGAAGGTAAGAGGGCTTACTATGCTTATGCGGGCTCAAATAACTATAGCAAATGTAAAGAACCCCTTATGCAACTAATTAAACCCCAAAAATGCAAGCAAACTTGACCAAGACTCCTCCTTTATGGTGAAAAATAGAGAAACAAGCCTTTAATGCAAGCTAAGGAGGATCATACAAGCCTAAATATACTTGTATGCATGGAAAATAACTTAGGAATTAATTTAGGAATTGTATGAAGAGGGTGGAGGCCATGAGAGTTTTGATTTTGGCATAGTTTAGTTACTAGGATGAATAATGAATGATTTAGGGTAGGTTAGGGCCTTATTTATAGATTAGGTTAGTGTTTTTAGACCATAGGATTAACCCTAGATTCAATTAGGGCCATCAGATCCCGGAACTCTCTAGAAACAAGCCCCAAGACCCAACCCAAATCAGAAATGGTGCACCAGGCTAATCAGCCGGGCACCCCCTGTCGACAGGGCTGTCGACAGGGCAGTCGACATGCCCAGGACCCTGTCGACAGGCCTGTCGACATGCGGGTCCTGGCGGGATTTTTCCCGCCTTGGCCCAGCTGGCCCAAATCCTAGCTTTTAATTTAGATTTAAATCTGTTTTAATTATGGAAATTTCTGAAAACTTCCATGGGCCTTAACTGGGTCATACGGACTCCGATTTTCGAAAACTCGGACTCTATTTCGCGTATTTTTCCGAGACGAACGCAATGGCATAGCCCGTTTCCCTTGATTCAGATTTTATAATTAAATTCTGCCTCAATTTACATTATTACAGGTTATTGAAAATACGGGTTGTTACAAGCAGAGCCTTGTGGTTGATGATCAAAGCACAACTTTATTTAGCATAGCTTTGTGTAACGTAACTTCGCGATCCTCACACCCCAGTAAGAGTTAGAAACGGGACAAGGAAACGCAAGGAGTGCGCACGTTTCTTTCTAGCTAGAAGTGGTATCAGGGTTTTGCAAGCCCTGACATTTTACTTATGTGGATGATGGATTACAAGGCCTCGGTTATATTGGTCGATAGTGACCAATTTATAGGTTCAATAGGACCGGGAAGCATGTGTTCAGGCATAGATAATCCACTAAAGTATTTGTGGACCGGCCCTGCAGGATCCAAGTGTTCATCAGCATACGAATCCTGAGACATTTGCTAGAGTGTCTCGAATCGGTAAGGAGATCGTCCCTAGCCTTGACTCATGATGGAAATCCAACTTCCAACATGACATCATGCGGTCTTGATTGTATATCTAGTATGGCGACATAGTATATGGTAGTTATGCCGTCTATGATTGATACATTATGATTGAAAGGTTTTTGAAACATATATACACTAATAATAATATCAAATCTATTTTTTATCGTATCAAGCATCTTTTGACCATTATAAGGTAAAACTCTATCCTCCGGTTTGCGTTGCATTGTGTGATGGGACTTGAGTCTTATAATGGTTTCATTTTTCTAAAAAGCATTGCGTTGTTTAATGATTTACTTTATTTCATGCACTGGAAATCCAATGGAATAAACCTGTTCCGCGTTAGCGGCGTGGTCCTATGATTAGCCATATTATTAGATAAGTTAAGTAAAGATTTCTCATACCAGTCCCATGACTGACCTGTAATTTATTTCACTTGCAAACTCAGGTGCCCTCTTTTCCACACGGGCAGTCGAGTAGCTTATTTTGCAGATATATTGAGCAGATTGTGGATCCACGCTTAAAGCTATGTCCAGAGCATTGATAGTCTTCCACTGTGATTAGTTTATTTGTTCCACTACACTGTATTAAATTTATTGTAAATCTATCTTCCGCTATATTATATTCGATATACTCTAATATATTCTATACTCTAATGTTACGTTATTATGATATAATAAAAGTCTTCTGTTATTTGTTCTGATGTGTTGTATTTCCAGAGTTAGCATATTCGGGTTTTGAACGATCTTGGTCGATTTTGCGATCGATTAGGTCCGGGCAAAATCCGGATCGTTACAAGGTTTGTCATAAAAAGCATGATTAGCCTCTCAAAGACTAGGTGATGTAGCATTTCCCTATCCTTCTTTTATATATTACTCAAAGTAAAGATAAAAATTATTCATATATTATATTGTAGAGAAAAGAAACACTTTCGTTTCATGAACATGTGTATGTGTAGGATACAAATATTATTTTTAAATAATTTTACTAAATATAGGACGATTGTGATTTCCTTACTTTAAAATCAAAAATTTGTCCACAACATTATGAAAATGCCAGCATGAAAATGTCTTGTTTTGTGCAGGAAAAACAATCAGTTAGCTCACCAACTTTTTTGAGTTCTTTACAGTACAAGCTATCAAAAGGCCATGACTAGAAATCATAATATGGTTAAATAATATAGACAACAATGAGTATAAAAAAAAGCATTAATTTTCATTCCTTGAAATAATAATCGAATGCGTTTATTAATTGCTCATATTTGGTATAAGTTTTAAGCAAATACTTGTTTGGTTTGCCATTATTTAAATTCAATTTAGGTTAAGTTTTTAATAATGGAGTTCAATAATGAATTATTTATCACATATATTTTTGCATTTTTTTAAAATTATTTTTTCTTAAGAATGATATATGTTTTAAGCTAATATATAATCGGGTTGTCCTTCTATTTTTCAAATTCTATAATAATAAAAAGCTACAAAAATAAAATAAAAATTAAGAGTTCAATGATCCTTGTTGATATAATGTGTATATGCTTGCAAATGATACATATCAATACATTCATAGTATCAAGCTGATTTACATGTATAACCATTAGTGTAATTAGATTTACACTTTTACAATTGCTTCCATTTTTAAAAACAAATAGTCGTTTTTTCTTACCAAATTCATAATTGAGAAAAAAAATAACAAATAGTTTTACTTGATTATTAGAAGATTTAATGGTTGGTTTCTCCACCGTTGTGTTGTAATACTAGTAAATACGAAGTGAAATATTTGAGAAACTTAAAATAACTTTCGTAGTTACCTTTTCAGGAATGATTTGAGTAGCGATTTTAGACGTGATTTTAGGCGAAGCAACGATGAGCAAGTTTGAGCGGTGGAACAAAGTTTTTAGGGCAACTTTGAGGAGCGATTTGATGAGGGAATCTGAAAGAAGATGGGATTTTAGAAGAAATATCGAGAAGAAATTATCACACGGAGAAGGAGGCGGAGAAGTAAGAAGGCTACGAGGAAGACGCAGTATTTTTTTGTTTCAAAGAGATTGATTTTGGGCAACTAATAGTAAGCAAACCTCTCTAATGGTCGGTCTGATTAATACCATGACTGGTTTTTCTTTTCAACACTATTGGTAGTATTAGAATGTTTAAATTTAGATGGTTTTAGTACCACATCAACATATATAATTGAGAATATTTAGTTTTAGGTTTTTCAATACTTCTTATGTTGTTATGAAGATAGAATTAGATGCCTTTAGCCATTTGTTTTATACATGGAAAATAGTTTTCCTTGTATAAATTAAGGACGTTTTATCCATTATAGGAAAAGAGTAGCTTTCAGAAACTTTGGGGTTATTTCTTTTCTTTGTTCATTTATGTTTTGTTGTTTAGGGCTATATTCCAACTTTTTATATAATATGATGGACAATTATGTTGCATGTGTTTTGAATTCATAAATGTTTTTATCATATTGTTAACCAGTTGTTCTTTGTTTAGCGTAATATACGTAAATTGATTATTTCGTTCATTCAAAATGTCATTATACATTTCGTTTATTTCATAACATGAGTTGTCATTTCTATAAAAAAAAGTATAATATCTGTAGTTTGGTGGATAATTTGAGAAGTATATGAATTATAATATTTGTAATTATATTGATATTGATATTCAATGTTTAAATTACTAATGCAGTTCATCTTCATTACCAAAACCGGTAGCATAATTACTTATTAATCATACATCATTTTCATTAGCGTTATCATGATATATAATTTGATGAATCGACGCGGTTTTTTGCTTTGACTCATTATTTGTGTAGGTATGCCATCAGTGGTCATTATTTCATTACTCAATGTACATGTCGCTGAAGGATAGTTGTGCAATAAGAATGGTTTAATTTTAGACGTTCATTTTTGCTAATGAATCGTTTTCATAGAACACGTACTTTCGATCAATCAAATGATTTTCAGTATTGTGATGTCTTTGTTTTTTTATTTTGTTTTACATTATAATGCACAAATATTAGTTGTTTTAAATCTTGTATTTTTACTATATTCTTTAGTTTTGAATGAATCACAGAAGTCATAGTTCAATTTTTTTGCAATTTGTAGAAATGTTTAATCTAAAATGTGCATTGTTAGGTATGTTAAATTTTGAAGCATTTCTTTTTAAGTTGTTGATCACTAATGAGCAGGAAAACGTGTATGTTTGCAGAATTAAGTTTACTAATTTTCGTTTGACACCGTATGTAACAACTCAGAATTTCAGAACCAATTTAATTTTTTTTAGCTATTTTAATGGATTTTGAATATTTAAAATAATTTATTTTAAATAATAATGACTAAAAATTTATTTAAATTGAAGTTAGAAAGTATAAATTTATGTTAATTATAAAACGAGCCTGAAATGATGCAGTAGTTTGAAAATTCGATTTTTAAACTTTAAATGAATATATAGAATTCAAAATAAATCGGATTTCAGTAAAATAAGAAACGTTAGAATCCATTTAACTATATCTTTGTAATGAATGTGAAAAATCCAGATTTTAAATTAAAAGTTATGTCCACTTTAAAATTTAAAATAGTCGCTATGGAATTTATACATATTTTAATATAATATACAGCCTTTAAAAATAGCCATTTTGCAAACGACCTCCATTTTCGACGAAACCACTATTGTTGGATTCAGAATGTCAAATTATTGCTAGGTTTAAAATTTCATAATTTTTGGAATTAATATGTGAGTGCGGTAGATTTAAACATGTTTTCCCAATTTAGTTTAAATTTAATCGACCAGAATAGGGCCATTTTTCAAACGATCTCCAAATTCGACGAAATTAGTTTTTTTAGGACCATATCGTCAAAACATAGCTGGATTTATTTTTTTGTAATGTTTGGAGTCATTATGTGGCCCCGGCAAATTAAAATGTACATTGAAATTCAATATATATTGATTCATATTTTAAGTTTGACGAAAACTGATCAAAACAATCGAATTGGCTTATGAAACATATTTCATTGTGTCCGGAATTAGGGTATTTGGCTAGGAACGGCATTCGTCGGGTTTAATTTGGAGTTAGGATGAAAAAAAAATTAATTAGAGAATGAAAAATAATTTATATAAATATATATATGTACCTTACTTACCCTCCCCAAAACCCTAGAATCGTTCCATTGTTTATCAGCCGCTACTCCAAACCAATGGCCCAAAATGTTGGATTTTGTTTTGCAAATCATGACCAAATTACTTCAAATTAAATCCTAATTCTAAAGTGAACATTGTTGGGATTTCCTTGATTTATAAATTGGTACAAGTGTGATCAAATTTCATTACACGAGTCATTCGAATTTCTTCACCAAAGTGTCCACCGTCGCAGGTGAATTCCGGCACTGATGGGTGTTCGAGTTCAACGTGGTGGGGGTACACGGGTAGGTCGCGGCAAGGGCTTTCGAGTTGTAACAACACGTATTTTTATAAAATGTTAAAACCATAAATCAAGGCAGAATTATTTTTAAATAAGAATCAAGGGAAACGCGTTTCGCCATTGCGTTCGTCTCGAAATTTTACATGAAATAGAGTCCGAGTTTTCGAAAATCGGAGTCCGGATGAAGAAGTTATGGCCTGTAGAAGATTCAGCAGATTTTAGGCAGCACAGGACCAGTCAGGTCGACCTGGGGGTCGACCTGGGGGCCAGGTTGACTATGTGGTCGACCTTAGGGTCGACCTACTCCCCAAGTCGACCATGTGGTCGACCTCCCCCCTTACAGGTCGACCTGGTCGGCCTGTTTTGACCCAGAACCCATTTTTGAAGCTTGAGACGTGTTTTGATGGTCCAGATTGATTCTAGGGTTAATCTAAGGGCCTAAACTAGTTGCTACCCCTATAAATACATCCTAAGACCTAGTCTAATTCATACAAATCATTCTTACACTGCTATGCTGCTAATTCACCTCTTGAACCATGGCCGCCGCCTCCAAATTAAAGCTTAAGCATTCAAACTCGATTCAAATCAAAGATCAACGCTTCTACAACAATTCAAGAGAATAGATCAGTGACACCGCAACAATTCAACGACTAATTTCTAGACTTGGCTTCTACATCTTTCTTAGACCATGATCTGTAAGTTCCAGTTACTTTTAGATAAAAACTATAAATCTAATATGTGCATGGTATAATTTGGAAGTGATTTATGTATGATTCATATCTATTCTTGGTTTCTTCTTGGAACTTGACTATTGGGAATATTTCCTACGACGTTAAAACTACTGTTAATGACATAAGACTATGACTGTGCCTATGACTGTGGACATAAGATTTTGCCTATGCCTATGACTATGACGGTGAACATAAGACTATGCCTATGACTATGACAGTGAACATAAGACTGCCTATGACTAATAAGACTATGCCTATGGCTATGACGGTGAACATAAGACTGCCAATGACTATGAACAATAAGACTATTGCCTATGACTATGACAAGGACAATTGTGGTTAATCACCTATGATTCATTGCCTAGGATTACGACTATGAAATTGGATCTAAGCTTGATTTTCTATTTAGACCTATTTTCTTTATTTGTCCTTAGATCTCGATTTTGGGGATTTTGCTATTTAAGTTAGATCTATCCATGTTCTTGAATCTAGATTAGTATTCAAACCTTTTTATGTTCGTAATGTTATCAGATTTATATGCCTATGATGTTTTAATCAATTTATTCAGTTATGTCATACCTTGAAAATAGATTGATTATATTATTGAATTATATCGATCTATGCATGTGATTCTATTTTATTATCATATTGAATTGGGAATTAATGAATAAGTCTATTCATGTGTATATGAACTTGAAGTATAACCCGTTATGACAAGTTGTGTAGTTTATCATGTTATGCAAGTTTTAGGTCGTAAAATCATATCACATATGTGACCAAATGTCAAGATCAACATGTTTATGTGTATATGTTAAACCTATGTCATATTTCAAGTTCACACCTATTTATATGCTCGTGATTGATTTGCAAGTTCACATATATGTAAGTTGATTTAGTCTATGTTGCAAGTTCACATATATGTATGTTGATTTAGTCTACGTTGCAAGATTCACACCTATGACATTCATGTTGACTATTTTGCAAGTTCACACCTATGATATTCATATTGACTATGCCGAAAATGCCAAGTTCACACCCATGTAATGAATTTCTTTATGCCAATTTTGCGTACGTTAAATTAGGCTAAGTTTTTAGCCTAATATTATATGTCAAAAATCATGCGGACGAGAAATTAGGCTAAGATTGTTAGCCTAATATTTAGACTGGGTAACGTTGGGAAAAATTGAAAATTATTGGAGACTTGGCATGAAACTTGCCTTGAAAACTTGACACGAACTCGATAAGAAAACTTGAACATGGACATGACACTAGAATGAACTTGAAAATGGCCAGCTTGAGGTTGGGTTGAGTTTGCAATGTAAATCTGCCCGGAACCGCCCGGCAAATCCAATGACTGCAAACAATAGGATCTAATGTGAGTAGTTGGTCATATCGCGCTTGGAACCCGAGGTTAGACTGTGTTGTGGTGTAAATCTACCCGGAACCGCCCGGCATATCCAGTGACCACAACAACAGGTCTAATGTGAGAGGTTGGGGTGCATTAATGAATTAATGCCACATGATAGGGTTAAGTCATGAACATGAAAGACAACACTTAACCAACTTGAGACATGACTTGTAGGGTTAGGTCATGAACTTGAACGACAACACCTAACCAACTTGACACGTGAATTGTAGGGCTAAGTCACGAACTTAAATGACAACACTTAGCCAATTTGACATGCTAGACTGATAAAGGTTAAGTCTCGAATTTAAATGACAACACTTAACCTATTGGACAGAAACCCTAGTTACGTGGTCCGTTTCAGCAGTAACCCACTAGATGTATCATGGTACCCTGGGACTAGGCAGGGTGGGGTACGATTACTGGGCTAATTGTAAGCGACCAGAACGACGGCTGTGTTGGTGCGCCAGTGTAGGTTCAGGCGGGCTATGGTCGTGCACGTGGTCCGGAGTTGAAAAAGCAGGCATTGGGCATCAGTAGGTTTATCTGTGCATTCTTGATTCGTGTCGGTGGTTGGCACCATAGGGCTTGACACATCCTATGGTGGACCTAGCACAGGTGACTACATTCATGATAGGGCCGTATGACACAGACACACATGACGAGCTAGAACTTGTAGGGAGCCGATCGACTAGTGGATCGTTTCGTTGGACCTAGAAATGGGTCATTTCATGATATTGGGCCGATGGATTATTTCATGATTTATACAAGACATGGGTTTGGGATTCTAGTACAGTTGATGCAATGAACCTTGAATATGTGATGCTATACTTGATTTATCATGTTATCTTAGTTTATCTTGCCCATCTTGTCATCATCCGTATGTTACTTTCAGTTTATACATGTCATGTTACCTTTATCTGTTTTTATGCTGAAAGTCGCTTGGACTTACTAGTCTTTATGACTGACCCTTTTTCTTTTGCCTCTTTTTCTTTCGTTTCCCCCCAGGTTCTTAGGGAGGAAACTCTAGCACTTAGCTTGGATTCCACTTGCTTTCGGTTCAGCTCATGTACGGTTTGATCTTGAGCTATGCTATGGCTGCATTTTCTGCTACCTTTGGGGAATTAAGCTACTTTCGATGTTTTAAGTTTATGCTTCTTTGTTTATGCAAGACAGAATTTGTTGTAATGGAAAATAATGACTTTGGCTATTTGGTACTTTGAATGAAAAAGGCTTTGACTATTTTGAAAGTAATGAAATTTATCTTTTGATTCTTCCGCTGTTTTATTTATGTTCTGTCTTGTAATATTTCTGTATTTGTTTACCTCGATAACGTTCCTCCAAAACTAGTGCATTCCCTTTGTGAGTGACCCTAGCAGAGGTGGGGTGTTACATTTGGTATCAGAGCAGAAGGTTACCAGATTGGGCAAAAGTTTTTAAAACCTTCTAAAACTATTTTCAAAAACCATTTACAAAGAAGCATTTTTCAAGAAAAATCTTGTTTTATTTAAAGGTTATTCCCCAAAAGCCATTAGCACCATCCTTTGTTTCCTCGTTTGAATCTCTTCTTTTTCTTTTCAGCATGTCTGGGAATCTTAACTTTCCAGAGGGCGTGACAATACCTGGCTGGTTTAGGAGGTATTTAGAGGCTAGGGCCAACGATGCAGGCTCAGCAGATATTCCTCCTCCAGCTGCAGCGATTCCTCCTCCTCCGCCACCTCCTCATGCAATTGCTTTCTCGAAGATCTGTATTCATTCGTAGAAGCGAGGAACTGGCTCAAAGAAACCGATGCTCTGTTCATTATCTTCGAGGTGGATGATAGATAGAAAGTACAGTTGGTGGTATGGTTGCTCAAAGACGAAGCTTCCTATTGGTGGGAAGTCACTAACACCGAGAGGCCGGTTGAAACATGGATGGATTTTAGAATAAGGTTTGAGACGAAATTCCTCTCGCAAGCTGAACGAAGTCTACAGTTGGAAAAATTCTTATCTCTTAAGCAAGGAAGTATGACGGTCAAAGAGTACATCAATCAATTCAATCAGCTAGCTCGGTTTGGATTGGACTTAGTAAATACCCCTCACAAGAAGGCTCTTCGTTTTGTCAAAGGATTGAATGAGCCACTTCACAGCTTGGCCATGACTCACGTACCTATGGGGGCTACTTATGAAAAGCTAGTAGACATGGCGCTCTTAAGTGAAGAAGACAAGAATGGCAAGAAGGAGGTCAAGGCGAATGAATCTCAAAACAAGAAGGTAGACTCCGAGAAAGGAGGCAAGAACAACAATAACAAGAATGATAACAAGACACATGAGAAAAGAAAATGCCACTTCTATGGTATTGAGGGGCATATAGCTCAGGATTGTAGAAAGAAGAAGATGAAGATAGGAGCATGTTTCTAGTGTGGTGAAACTGGACATATCAGTAAGAACTGCCCCAAGAAGCAAGGGCAGGCCTCTTTAACTTCTTCTCCTAGATGCTTTGTTTTATCTTGCTTATCTCCTCAATCCTATCTTGAGAACCTTAGGTAGAACCCTTTTGGATGTAAACATGTGCTTGAAAACATGTTATGGTTGATGTTTGCAAATGGTTGCAAGTGGTTGCTCGTGGTTGCATAACACACATTAGGCACTAGATCAGCTCAGACACATTTTCATATTGCATATGCATGAGTGTTTATACTTGTTTATGGATGAAATTGAATGTGTTTTCATGTGAATGTTGCATATGGATGGATGTTTGTGCACACATATAGTGTTTATGTGAGTATGACTATTTGCATACACGTTGGATTCATGGCACCAAACATATTTTGCATTAAGAAGATCAATCAGGCCTGATCATTTGCATTAGATAAGGAACATATACACACACTTTCTGCATATGTTCATACAGCATTAGAAATCTCTTAAGGACAATGGATGCCTGTGATTGATGATTGAGTAGATGGATGATTGGATGGTAGGACACATTCTTCTTAACTTGAAGATTTCGGGGACGAAATCCTTTAAGGAGGGGAGAATGTAACAACCTGTATTTTTATAACATGTTAAAACCATAAATCAAGGTAGAATTAATTTTTAAAATAACAATCAAGGGAAACTGGTTACGCCATTGCGTTCGTCTCGAAATTTTACATGAAATAGAGTCCGAGTTTTCGAAAATCGGAGTCCGGATGAAGAAGTTATGGCCTGTAGAAGATTCAACAGATTTTAGGCAGCACAGGACCAGGTAGGTCGACCTGAGGGTCGACCTGGGGGCCAGGTCGACCATGTGGTCGACCTTAGGGTCGACCTACCCCCTAAGTCGACCATGTGGTCGACCTCCCCCCCTTACAGGTCGACCTGGTCGGCCTGTTTTGACCCAGCACCCATTTTTGAAGTCTGAGACGTGTTTTGATGGTCCGGATTGATTCTAGGGTTAATATAAGGGCCTAAACTAGTTGCTACCCCTATAAATACATCCTAAGACCTACCCTAATTCATACAAATCATTCTTACACTGCTATGCTGCTAATTCACCTCTTGAACCATGGCCACCGCCTCCAAATTAAAGTTTAAGCATTCAAACTCGATTCAAATCAAAGATCAACGCTTCTACAACAATTCAAGAGAATAGATCAGTGACACCACAACAATTCGACGACTAATTTCTAGACTTGACTTCTACATCTTTCTTAGACCACGATCTGTAAGTTCCAGTTACTTTTAGATAAAAACTATAAATCTAATATGTGCATGGTATAATTTGGAAGTGATTTATGTATGATTCATATCTATTCTTGGTTTCTTCTTAGATCTTGACTGTTGGGAATATTGCCTACGACGTTGAAACTATTGTTAATGACATAAGACTATGACTGTGCCTATAACTGTGGACATAAGATTTTGCCTATGCTTATGACTATGACGGTGAACATAAGACTATGCCTATGACTATGACAGTGAACATAAGACTGCCTATGACTAATAAGACTATGCCTATGGCTATGACGGTGAACATAAGACTGCCAATGACTATGAACAATAAGACTATTGCCTATGACTATGACAAGGACAATTGTGGTTAATCACCTATGATTCATTGCCTAGGATTACGACTATGAAATTGGATCTAAGCTTGATTTTCTATTTAGACCTATTTTCTTTATTTGTCCTTGGATCTCGATTTTGGGGATTTTTCTATTTAAGTTAGATCTATCCATGTTCTTGAATCTAGATTAGTATTCAAACCTTTTTTGTTCGTAATGTTATCAGATTTATATGCATGTGATGTTTTAATCAATTTATTCAGTTATGTCATACCTTGAAAATAGATTGATTATGTTATTGAATGATATTGATCTATGCATGTGGTTCTATTTTATTATCATGTTGAATTGGGAATTAATGAATAAGTCTATTCATGTGTATATGAACTTGAAGTATAACCCGTTATGACAAGTTGTGTAGTTTATCATGTTATGCAAGTTTTAGGTCGTAAAATCATATCACATATGTGACCAAATGTCAAGATCTACATGTTTATGTGTATATGTTAAACCTATGTCATATTTCATGTTCACACCTATTTATATGCTCGTGATTGATTTGCAAGTTCACATATATGTAAGTTGATTTAGTCTATGTTGCAAGTTCACATATATGTATGTAGATTTAGTCTACGTTGCAAGATTCACACCTATGACATTCATGTTGACTATTTTGCAAGTTCACACCTATGATATTCATATTGACTATGCCGAAAATGCCAAGTTCACACCCATATCATGAATTGCTTTATGCCAATTTTGCGTACGTTAAATTAGGCTATGTTTTTAGCCTAATATTATATGTCAAAAATCATGCGGACGAGAAATTAGGCTAAGATTGTTAGCCTAATATTTAGACGGGGTAACGTTGAGAAAAATTGAAAATTATAGGAGACTTGGCATTAAACTTGCCTTGAAAACTTGACACGAACTCGACATGAAAACTTGAACATGGACATGACACTAGAATGAACTTGAAAATGGCCAACTCGAGGTTGGGTTGAGTTTGCAGTGTAAATCTGCCCGGAACCGCCCGGTAAATCCAGTGACTGCAAACAATAGGATCCAATGTGAGTAGTTGGTCATATCGCGCTTGGAACCCAAGGTTAGACTGAGTTGTGGTGTAAATCTTCCCGGAACCGCCCGGCATATCCAGTGACCACAACAACAGGTCTAATGTGAGAGGTTGGGGTGCATTAATGAATTAATGCCACGTGATAGGGTTAAGTCATGAACATGAAAGACAACACTTAACCAACTTGAGACTTGACTGGTAGGGTTAGGTCATGAACTTGAACGACAACACCTAACCAACTTGACACGTGAATTGTAGGGATAAGTCACGAACTTAAATGACAACACTTAGCCAATTTGTCATGCTAGACTATTAAGGGTTAAGTCTCGAATTTAAATGACAACACTTAACCTATTGGACGGAAACCCTAGTTATGTGGTCCGTTTCAGCAGTAACCCACTAGATGTATCATGGTACCCTGGGACTAGGCAGGGTGGGGCACGATTACTGTGCTGATTGTAAGCGACCAGAACGACGACTGTGTTGGTGTGCCAGTGTAGGTTCAGGCAGGCTATGGTCGTGCACGTGGTCCGGAGTTGAAAAAGCAGGCATTGGGCATCAGTAGGTTTATCTGTGCATTCTTGATTCGTGTCGGTTATTGGCACCATAGGGCTTGATACACCCTATGGTGGACCTAGCACAGGTGACTACATTCGTGATATGACTGTATGACACAGACACACATGACGAGCTAGAACTTGTAGGGAGCCGATCGTCTAGTGGATCGTTTCGTTGGACCTAGAAATGGGTCATTTCATGATATTGGGCCGAGGGATTATTTCATGATTTATATAAGACATGGGTTTGGTATTCTAGTACAGTTGATGCAGCGAACCTTGAATATGTGATGCTATACTTGATTTATCATGTTATCTTAGTCTATCTTGCCCATCTTGTCATCATCCGTATGATTACTTTCAGTTTATACATGTCATGTTACCTTTATCTGTTTTTATGCTTAAAGTCACTTGGACTTACCAGTCTTTATGACTGACCCGTTTTCTTTCGCCTCGTTTTCTTCCGTTTCCCCCCAGGTTCTCACGGAGGAAACTCTAGCACTTAGCTTGGATTCCACTTGCTTTCGGTTCAGCTCATGTACAGTTTGATCTTGAGCTATGCTATGGCTGCATTTTCTGCTACCTTTGGGGAATTAAGCTACTTTTGATGTTTTAAGTTTATTCTTCTTTGTTTTTGCAAGACAGAATTTGTGGTTATTACCGGTTGGTGGGGCTTGAGGTCAGAGTTTATTTTTGAAACATCTCGATCATCTTCCGATATCTTCACGTATTTGTTGGTCGAAATGGTTTTCGAATAAATTCGATCCCGAATCTTTCCATACCAACAATCGTATTGGACAGATTTGATAGTCGGTGATTTAACTATCAAAATGTACAGTGATTCAATCATGACAATCCAATGAGTTCACTGGTTCAGTATTCAACATCACTTGGCCTTTTAATTAAAAAAAATTATTCATTTCTGTTTAATTAAAACTTCTAACTCTTTTAATATTTAAAAATACAATATTTGACCCTTAATAAAATATACAAATGTTCTCAAAACCATTTCTTTGTATTACGTAGTAAAATAACTTATAACCATATTCAATTCTCACTTAATTCTCCTTTCAAATCTATTCGACCATTTCCCACTTTGGAAATCTCATTTCAATTCTCTCTTTTTTACTTGATTTCAATTTCAATTAACGTTAATCTAATATCAACGCTTTTACACTTAAAATCTCATTTACATAACCCTGGTTTTATATAAACCTTTCTGTTCTCAATTCCTTTTACTTAACTCAAATATTAAGCAACCATTTAATTTACTCTTTCGTATTCGCTTCAACTTCTCCTTATAACTTTGTTATATAAATTCGGGTTTTAAATATAAAATTCATTCACAGACTCCTTACACAAGCCCATTAGATTTCATTTTACTTCGATTACTTTTGAAAAGTAATTTTCTAAATTATTATTAATAAAAATAATAATTTATTTCAATCATTAACTACATTAGTAGTTAATTTCTTTATTTACTAAAAAAATAGTAAATCCTTTTTAAAAACCTTATTTACATTTAAACAGTATTCATTAAACTATTTTAATCGAAACACATCAATTTGATAATCAATTCCAATTCAAAACGATCGATTTAATTAACTCAAAACTCGATTATCTCGTTAACTGATTCCAATTAATCCTCACTTTAAATTAATTAAAAATATAATTAATTTAAATAATTCCATTAATTGTTTTCTTAACAAACTAATTATCCAAATTTAACTATGCGATTTTATTCCTTATCTTGTACTTATAGATCTGATTTACATCAGAATTTACTTTATAAAATCGATTAAAAATAAATCAAAGTCTTAAATAAATAAAATATTTATTTAATTCTCTTTAATAACTTTTATTCAAAATAATATATTTCAAAATCTAACTCCAGTTATAAAATAAATTTTATAACTTCATCTCTATCGATTCACCTGACAGTGCATCAATATTTATAAAACGATTGATTTTGTAGGCCATACGCTGCCAAATACCCAACCAATACCGCCCATTGGTTTAAACAAACATATGTTGAATATTCAATAATTAGCAATCAAATCAATCACCCAAACATGATAGTTCATATATGATAATCTGAAAATAAATAATATATTTGAGGAATCCGGTTGGATCCCTCCAACCTGTTCTTCCCTGTATTCAAAACGGTTATCACAAACCAGATCATTCAGTTTTGTTTAACTGATAACACTAAATAGCAACCATTCAACATCAACCGCAAGGAATTCAAACAGTTCAACAATTTAAAACACGTTTATTTTATAAACGTGACCAACAAGGTAGGTTACCTTCATTGGAACCAACCGTTAAAAATTAAACACAGATTAATTTCATCAAATAAATCAACGAACAAAATGTGAAATTAGCAAACAAGTCAACCATCAACAAACAGAGCACATGAAATAAAAACCCAATTTATATAAAATATAAATGGGAAAACTCAGTGAGTTTAATTCACCTGATTTGATACCGTTGTTTAGACGGATGGTTTCCAGTTAAATTCAACAGTCGTTAAATTCAACCGAAAAATCTTGTCGCCTCCAATCCTGTCCAGACTAGTTCCAGAATATTCGGCTCGCCAAAACGATCCTGTTGGTATATGGTTCATCGGATTCTGTGGAGAAATGGACGAGTTATAATTATTTTAAATTAAATCTTTTAGTTAAACTTATTAACTATTAATTAACTCAATTAACTAACTATTAATTAACCTTAATTAAACCAAATTAATTAACCCTAATTAAGCTCTAATTAACAATTAATTAACTTGGGTATTAATTAAAACCTTAATCTAATTATAATTTAACAAATTTAAACTCTAATTAACTTAATCTAATTATACTTTAAAATTAAACTAATTACTAATTAAGTCATACTAACATTAATTTTAATTACATTTAAAATTCACGGTTGTTCCCAGAAGTTCCTTTCTTCCCAATGCCTTCAGTCTTTCTAGCACGTTTTTGAACTTTAAACCATGATATTTCGTTTGTTTCCCAAACTTGCTTCATGTCTTTAGCCCAATCGAACTCCTGTGCAGAGATTTTAGTCACGATGAATAAATTAAACAAATAGGGATTTTTAATTAACAAAAATTTTAGTGTTGACTTAATTACTTTAATTAACAGGAGCCGATTCCTGCTTCAACGCGCTGAAAAAAAATCCCCAACGCCATACATCGATCCCATTCCATCACGGTCGCTCCTCCATCTCACCCACCTGATCCGCGCCCCAGACCCCATCCAACTTGAGCAACTCCGGTGCGTCCATCTTGGCTTTGAACGCCATGACTTCAAACGAGAATCCCGATCGCCAGAAAAATCTTTAGGCGATCCTCGCCGTTCAAAATGACGCCCTCACTTAGCTGATCCTTTTCGCGGTTGAGGGCTTTGCCAGAAAATGAATGGAAGGGAAAAAAAATCAAGGATGAGTGTTGGAAGATGGTGGCCATTCAATGAAGTAGTGGCGGCTCCCAAATGGTTGACCGCAGATAAAAACAAATAAGGTTTTGACCCTTAACGCTGATATATATATATATATAGTGAAGTGTGGGGTTGATATATTAATATTTTAATTATAACGAAACCTTATGGTAAAGTAACACGTAAAAATCTCCACAATTGACTTCTGTTTACTGATAAAAATGCTAATCTTAATGTAAAAAGGTATTCCGAACCCAATGGGACAAGTTTCGTCGAAATCCGAGGTCGTATGGAAAAATTTCCTTCATAAAACCAGAATTGAACATGCGTTTAATTTTCCCATGACCACCAGATAAATCAAATCAACTTGAAACTTTGAAATCCTACAATAATTTTTCAATACGAACCCAACGGCACCAGTTTCGTCGCATTCTGAGACTGTTTCCCCGGTAGACTATTTTTACGTGCACCACAATGCCCTTTTTAACGCCAAATTATTCGGTCTCCAAAAATAGCAAACTATATACCTATCCTGACTCTAATCGACGATACGAACTCAACGGAACTGGTTTCGTGGCCTAATTCGATCGTCTGCTCAAGTTACACTCAAATATCTCTCGACTAATTTAATTACGTGCTATAGAATATGAGCGGGCATGTTTACGGCTACCGTGGTCGCATACGACATCGGTTTGCCTCACAGTTTGATTTTGTGACAATAATTTGACGATATAGTTCCAATGAAACTAATTTCGTTGAAAACGGAGTTTGTTTGCAAAATGGCCATTTTAAAGGCCGATAACGATTTCCATAGCGTTTTTTTCCAAATTTGATTTAGCCATAACTAGCAATCTATAACACGAAATCTGGATTTTTCTCTTTCATATGAAATTATCATCAATACGGTTCCAACGTTTCTTGTTTCATAGAAATCCGACTTATATCGGGTCCTGTATCCTCAGTTGAAGTTCAAAACCAAATATTACGAACTGCAGCGCCAATTCGAGCTCGTTTTATATTATATATAAATTATAACGTTCAAACTTCATTTTATTAACGAATTAAATATTAAAATTTACATATATCCAAATACAATATTTAAAATAAATAAATTAAATTAAATATTTGATGGCCAAAAACACGGGTCGTTACATTCTTCCCCCCTTAAAATAGTTTCGTCCTCGAAATTGCTAAGGTAAGAAAGAACGTTATAAACCCATTAATTTTCAAATCCAATTTGGTTTAAATCAAAATCAATTCAATATTGTAAATAAATATTTTCAAAAATATTGAAAATTTTCTAACGCTTTAAATTTCTGAAAAATTTCGCCAGCACCTCCTCTGTACGGCTCAATCGGTACAACTACAAATCGCCTTTTTAGGCCTTCTCCAATTCAAAAGAAAATAAAACAGCCAAGCGGCTTGCAAAATAGGCTCATAAATCACCAAACCCATATAAAAATGAACGTGTACCTTTTTGTCGGGCATATCATTATATCCTTTCCGTCTGCTGCCCTGTTAGCACATACAACTGCAATTTTGTCCCCAAAATCAAATCTTTCACGCGTCTAAGCCAAATCCCATTCTTAACTCAATTTCCATCCATTATCAATTTCAACTCTTAACTTACTAGTCCAACACCATTTCAGATTCCTGTCTCACAATTCAAAATCTGATTCTACTTGATATATTATATCCCGATTCACTTTCCAGTTAATTGGTTTCAATTCAGTTCGCGTTTGCTTTCACAAATTTCTATTTAATTTTGCCTTTGTTCAAACAATTTCCTTGGGAGTTTTTAAACAGTTCAGCTCTTTTAAAAATCAAATATTCCTTTTCAGGATTCAAAACAACTTGTTTTTCCTTAAAACAATTCAAAACAAGATCTTTGGTAGTAATCCCTCACTTAAAACTTGGAAATGAACACTGATGATGTGGCCAGCATCCTCAGAGTTATTTCCTAGCTATCGAAGTGAGTTCAATACTATATCACTTTTCAAAATCATATTTAAAACTTTTCATTTTGAAATCTATTTCAAAATATCCATCTTAATGTTTGTAAAACAATTTAAAATCTCCCAAGATTTTAAATTTCTCATATATTCAATCCAAGTTTATTTGCAAATTCCTTTCCCACTTTTAGGAATTTTAATTCCAATTCTGATTTTAATCTCAGATTTAATAAATCTGCTTTTATTTTATACGAATTCTAATTGGTTATTTATACAACCATTTCAATTATAATCAACCAACACATCCAATATACTATAATACTTCAAATATTAATTATCCTTTTATATTAAAATATAATTTGGGTAAAATTATTTCATTTACCCTCTTTCAAAACATACTGCGTTGGTTTATCGTACTTGAGTGTTTAGAAACCCCTATCGATACAGTGGATCAAACTAATCGACCAGAACTCATAAACAACTCAACCAATAAATCTCCACAATATAAAACAAATTTTTATAAAATCTACAAATACGTTCACACGTATGTTCACTCAACTCAATCTAGGGTATTTCTAACCCCATCTCTATTGAGTCACGCCACAGAGCCAAGGTAATCACTTAACCTTCAGCTCTGATACCACTGTAACGACCTAGCGGTTTTCGGCCTCGAAAATCGACATAAATACCTTTACCGTAACTCATTCCGATCCTTCAAGCACCAAAAACACTGGATAGTTATTAGAAAGAAATTAGAGGGTGAGATAAGAAAGAAAGAAATATTAGAATAGAAGAAGAAGAAAAGCAACACAACACAGAGTCTCACATCGCAGCGGAACAAAATATAATACAGAAATAAATCTTTATTGAGAGCTTTATAAATACTTACAATATCAGAGTACATCACACAATGGGACAGTTGTAATAACCTGTTCCCATATACAACACACAGCGGAATAGTAGCCATATAATATCATACGTCTGAACATCTCCAACTCGTCTTTGGACTTCACAGCATTCGATAACCTGAACCTGTACACCTGGGCTAACCCGAGCATTTACAAAACACCGGATCAGTCTGGTGAACCAGAGTGAGATAAACTCGCACAGTATTTAGGGTAAATCATCCAATCATGATTTTAAAGTTCAAATCTTTTCAAAAGAAAAGGATAATCGTAAGACCAAATCCACACATAAATACAGACGGTTTTTACCTTACGATAACCCAAAACATTTTTGAAACCAATATCTTGTCTGATATTATAATAATGTCTAAAAAAAGTAAATAACGATCTATTGGAACGCTTGCATCTCACGCTCCACATATATAGTATACAATCAAAACCGCAGGCGCTTTTTGGAGATTGGATTCCGATTATGACAAGGTATGGGACCACCTGCCGATAACGTATCTCTAGAGGCGAATACACTGGGTTAAACAAGAACGTCTTGCAACCCGGCCCACACATAATCGACCACTCATTTCTCCTAAGTGTATTGAATGTGTATCACCGACGGTTGGGATCAACATCCGTCTCCCGAAAAGGGACAACATCGAATATAGATTAAAGAGTAAATAGGAATTTCTCTAGATAGGTGATTATACACCCTAATGGGAGCGACCCACATAGCCATGCTGCCTGCCCGATTTTTGTCATTTCCCGGTTGGTGGGGCTTGAGGTCAGAGTTTATTTTTGAAACATCTGATCACCATTCACTCTGAATGCCACATCATCAGATCCGTCAGACATCACTAATTGACGTCCACAAAAATACTCTAGTTAGAAGCTAAGAGAACGGCAATTCTCCGCCACAACTATAGCACGTTTGGAGAAATCAACGTACGTGACCCTTTGGAAATACGCTGTCATACACCTGTCCATACAAGTCGTCCAGGAACAGGATGAACCGAAGGCACTCTCCTACCGTTTCCATACAGGAATCACCCCATGGATCAGTAGCAAGAAGTCCTCGCAACCCGTAGATTTCAACCACGACAGAATCACAGCTTATCTCTACTTGCTAGGCAGAGAATATTAGCGGTTCTTCCATTTATGAAAATCCATGGTCTTTAATGCTCCATCTCGATCATCTTCCGATATCTTCACGTATTTATTGGTCGAAATGGTTTTCGAATAAATTCGATCCCGGTTGTAACAACCCAAAAATTCTGAGCTAGTTTAAAATTTTTATTTTGGCAATTTACTGAATTTTGCATATTTAAAATGAATTATTTTAAATAATAACGACGAGAACTTTATTTTGAATGAATTCGACGTATATATTTATATATGTCGTCGTTAGAATATAAATAATTATATATATAATTATAAAAGGAATTGAAAATGGCGCGGTAGTTCGATAATTCGATTTCAAACTTCAATTGAGCATACCGGGTGCAAAATAAACCGGATTTTAGTGAAACCAAAGATAATAGGATCTAATTGATGATATCTTTCCAACGAATTCGAAAAATCGAGATTTCATAGCGGGAATCAAAAGATATGTCCAGTTGAAAATTCTGAATAGTCGCTATGGAATTCAGGCCCTTAAAAATGGGAATTTTGCAAACGACCTCGGATTTCGACGAAACCACTTTTGTTGGATCCGTGATGTTAAATTATTGTTAGATTCCAAATTTCATAATTTTTCGAATCAATATGTGAGCGTGGCAAAGGAAAACGCGTTTGACCAGATTTAGTTGATTTTAATCGACTGGAAAATGGCCATTTTTCCAACGCTCTCAGAATTTGACGAAACTAGTTTTGTTAGGACTGTATCGTCGATACGAAGCTAAAAATAATTTTTCTGGAATTTTTCGAGTTAGTATGTGACCCCGGTAAATTGAAATGCGCGTTCAAATTCAATATATAGAGTTATAGGTTGATTTTGACGAAAACTGATCGAAACGATCGAAGCAGCCTACGATACATAGCCCATTGTGTTCGGAATGGGGGTAATTAGCTATGGACGACAGGCGGTGGGTTTTGTTTCGAGTTCGTCAATAAAAGTTGCTTTTTGGAGAATAAATAAAAAATATATTTAAACCCCCTCTTCCCTTATCTCTCCTCAGACCCCCCCCCGTTCATTTTAATTAAAGAAAAAAAAACAAATCAGAATCGAACGCGCCCCCCTTCCACGTCGACGTCCGCCACCGCCGCTCCCTCCTCAGGCGGAGCGCCGCCACAACCCGACCCTCCTCGCACTGCTTCTCCCCCTCTTCTCGAATGGACATCGCGCCCCCCCAAACGCTCGAACCCCAAATCGACGAGCCCCTGGCCAAACCCTAGCCGCACCACTCGATCCCGACCTCCGATTGCCCCACGCCCTTCGCCTCCATCTCCTCCTCGTCTAGAACCTCCGCACTCCCATTTCACCCAAAGACAGCCGTGCTCCGATCAACGAGAGACACCCTCCCCTCTCCTCTTTAGTGTAAGTTTTTATTTACTGTTTTAATTCAGTTTTCATTTTTGTTTACATAGGAAAAAATCGGATTTTTATATTTACAAAGATTCGATTTTTATATTTAGAAAGGCTAGATTTTTATAACAAAGAAAAGGGTGGATTTTTATATGATCAAAAATATAATTTTTATATAAGCAAGAGGGTAAAAATATAATTTTTATTATACTAGAAGGTTAAAAATATAATCTTTTATATTGTAGAAATATAAAAATGTGAATTTTTATAGCGAAGAAATAAAAATTCGATCTTTATATATGAAAGTGAATCAAAAATATGATTTTTGCATTATAAAGTGTTAAAGATTTGATCTTTATTTCGTAGAAGGAGCAAAGATGTGATTTTTATATAAGTGGCGATATAAAAATATAATCTTTATTATATGAATACCGGTATAAAAATAGAATTTTTATCTATATAGTAGAGGTGTAAAAATAGAATTTTTATCTATATAGTAGAGGTGTAAAAATAGAATTTTTATCTATATAGTAGAGGTGTAAAAATAGAATTTTTATCTATATAGTAGCATTGTAAAAATAGAATTTTTATCTATATAGTAGCGTTGTAAAAATAGAATTTTTATCCATATGGAGCAATTATAAAAATATGATTTTTGAATTGAAAGTGAACAAATGAAAATGTGATTTTTATATATGTAGTGACTACGGGCAGTGAAAGTGACAAAAGGCGAGAACAACGAAAATTTCTACATAAGAAGAGTTGAGATGATTGGATTAGCTAGTCAGTGAGAACTTCTCACTCTTCAATTTCTTTTTCTAGTTATATATATATATATATATACCAGTACGAAGGCACGTCCGTTGGACGTGTGCATAGATAGTCGAAGCAAAGATGGGTTATGTGCAAAAACAGGGGGAGAAGTAGGAAGGAAAAACAATAAAAACGTTAGCATCGTAGATGCTGTATAGAGAAAAAGGATATACGGTGATACAAAAACCGCACTTAGTCAAGCATAACAGGCCAACATCATACAGGCGAACATCTCAAGTAATACGCCAACAAAAAACGAACAGCTGTGCGCAAATATTAATGAACAATGATGATGATGTCTCCGGAATACAGTAAACTTATTTAATACAATGATGATGTCTTCGGAATACAGTAAACTTATTTAAATGTATGAAAAATGGCTATATTAATGAACAATCATGCTACACAGAACAAAACAAATTACAAAAAGGAAATAAAATAAAATTAATGGCTACTGACAGACTTCTTCACATGTATCCGCTAACCAAAACTTCACCGACAATGCACTCATCACTTCTGTGTTTCCCTTTACCTGCATTTCACATGTACCTATCAATACCATCAACTTAAAATAAAATTTAAAAAAGGAGAAAACATGAGAAGATTTTAAACGTACTACTTGGAGAAGATTTAAAAAAAATCAAAGACATTAAAATTACCAATTTGCAAACATTCAAGAGGCTTAATCACACTATAAGTAGCTGTTCCTGCTCCATCTTGCTTACTGCCATGTAATGTAATATTTGTCAGCCTCTACTTCATGTTCTGTCAGACTTACGCTCTTGTCTCTACATTGGAACTATTGAGCAAAAAATATGTGGCAATGTGAAATATGTAGCAATATTCATGGAATCAATCAGCAGATGTGAAGAAAATATCTGGAATCATAATTCGGCACATACAACATGTTTTAACAAAAAGTGCAAAAATGTTTTAGGTATAATAGGAAAAATTCATATACAATATACAAATTTGATTGGTAAATTGATTTTACCTACGACGACCTGATGGAGGAGAAAGAAATGTTATTCGATGGCCGTAGATGAACAGTAGTGCCAGATCTGAGCATACAAAAAAAAAAATTAGAGTAAGTTCAATGAACGAACACAATATAAACTGATAAAACATATGGACATCGCAGGAGAAAGGAAAATTTGGAGAAGTAAATGTTAATTAAAATTTAAAGTAGTTGAGGTAGCATTTGAGTACATGAGGCAAAGCAAGTTTATTATACCTGCAATTTGGATTTGGGTATAGAAACATGGGTCCAAAGAATGACTTTAATCGGATTAGTATGTAAAAAAGTTAAAAAGAATATTTTAAACACATCAAAAGCTTTGAAAATGAGGCTTTTTGTTATATAATAACATACTAACACATATACCAACTATCATGCCACATTACTTTAATTCTTTTGCGATCGAATAGAGATTGAAAAGATTAGTTACCATGTGCAATATAATTTAATGACCCTAAAGCAAGAAATACTAATAGTAAATTATTCAAGTCGTAGCATGGATGACTTTTGAAAATTTTCATCCTCTTAACATATACCCCAGTATTGTATTTAGAGTCAACTGCACCATAAAATTCATGTTTATGGTAAGCCGAAACTATGCCATCTTTCACGGGAAATTTGATTTTAGGATGTTAATCATATTAGTACAAAATAATATGCAGTTTTACAGTGGTTATATTGTTGTATATAAGCCTAAATGATGAACGTGCTTGTGAAAAAAATTAATGCATGGAGTAACAATGATGCAAAGGTACTTAAAAGAGAAAGTATTATGGCCAATAAGCAGTTAAGTTCTCATTGAATAATGTTTTTGCTTTCTTTGGACAGTGTGGTAAGAAAACTTTTGTTAAACCAACCACCTTAAGTTTTAAAACACATAACCATCCCTCATTAAAAAATAGTTTGATTACATATACATATAACATACTATTTTTAACTTTTAGGTTTATGATATTTTCGGAAACAGTACAGAGATTTGTATAGAATTTGACAAATGACAGAAACTTGCAAAGACTTGTTTGTTAATATTTGCATGGAAATCAACAAATATTTGTGTTTTTTCAAAGAAATTCAAAATTATTTGTTTTGATCATGAAAAGATGAGATAAACTATCAAATCCAAATTTTTTGAAATAAAATATATTTTTTAAACAAAATTAAAAACAAAAATGTAATTTAGTACTTGTATTTCAGCATGTGTTTCATTCACCAAATATAAAAATGAAGAGACAGAACAAAATTTTCGCTTGTTGTAAAGTATTCTAAAAAAGTTGAATACATATACCAACATAAAGCGAATAATTTAAATATCAAACAATTGAGGCAACACCATACAAATCCTCTAACATTATAAGGTAACGTGAATCATTTATTGGTGTAGTGTGTAAAACAATCGAATGTAATATAAAAATGGAAAAGATGAAGGGTGAGGCAAATGAAACTTTGTATTAACATGTATTAATAGATAAAACAGAGATAATAAAAGATGGAAGATGGAACAAATGAAACTGGATGGTAATATGTTTAACTCCATATGATGCAGAAGGATGTCTATATAATCCAACATATTATATGGCATGTAATTTGTCAATGCATGCCTGATTTCTTTCCCTTCTTTTCCCATGTAATTTAAGTATTTTATATTTCCATGTCAGTGTATACTTACTCCAACGCCAAAAAACAGAGTAGTTATCATATTGCAGAGTTTATAGGCTTAGCAAATAGATATTAAATTATTGTCTATCCTACACCTAACTAATATTACAAAAATTGTAAAAATCATAGCAATCTGAGGATGTAAAGAACTTGATTACATGTAGATACATGGGATGTGTTACGTAGATGTCTTAAATAAGGAACAAAATTAACTATCAAATCTCATTAACATAGCACCCGTAAATATATTACTAAATAAACTAACTTGAAATATGAAGTTACAATATCATTTTATTGATTGGCAATAGCTACCAATAAGGCTAAAAGGTAAATGGAATCGGATAATTAAGCAAAAAACCTTCTATAAGTGGCTTCTTCTTTTCTTTTCTTTATTTTTAAAAAAAAAATTAGCATGAACAAAACTCTACAAAATGAATGGAAGTAAAGAAAACAAATTGTAGACTCAAAGAAAATTATTGGAATTTAGTTAAGGACAAAGATGTAGGAAATAAGGCAGGATTGTCAATAGTAAGAAAGCATGAAATGAATGAAATTTTTTACAATATAAGCATATCAGAAGATTTAATGTAAGATGAAATAAAATAAAATTAGCAAAAGAAACGAATGTTTACCTCTATGCTTGTAAGAACAGACTGTCAGACACCTTAGACACATACCGTTCACAAAATACAGAGTATCTTGCATAGTATTGAAAAGATATTGAAGAATGCAGTACGTTCAAGTGTAGGATTAATATGCCAGCAATTGTAACCTGAACTAAAACCCAGAGTCAGATGCCTCTTCAATATCAAAATAGAAGTAATGTCACGTAAAATTAATAGGCCAGCAGTCATAAAATTGTTTCTAACAATTGAAATTTGGTAATGATTTAGATGGAGATTTATTAAACTAATGGATATGTAAACAATGTGATCAAACATCACATTTATATTATTCCAAAATTACATATTATGTTACATTAAACTTGCCTAAAAATGTTCCTGCGATTTATAAACTCATGCATAAAGGTTATAAATGGCTCCACTAATTTAGCAATATCCATTTTTTGCATTACTACAACATCAGGCATTTTTTTTTGTATGCAATAAAATGTTACAATATATGTTAACAAAAACGGAGATCGCAAGATTCTTAGCACAATCTTTTTTTTTTTTTCGCAAATTGAATATCCTTTTTCCAATTGTCTCAATTACATTAAACTTTCCGGCAATGTTCCAGACTGATAAGTCCACACATAAAAGCTATAAATGATTCGACCTTGAAAAGAACCATTTTAGAGTTCTTGTTTACATTAGTGCCTTCAGACTGGTAAATGGGTTGCTTTAGGTATGTGGCAAATCAATATCAGCATCGATATTTGGAAGTAGATGTCTTATATCAAAATAAGAGAAGTACATAACCAAGCTAAATGACTTAGGGTGTCAATGGTACTTGCAATAGCAATTATTATCTATGGGGTAAAAAATTCAAATTTAAAATAAATGAAAATTCTAGTTTATTAGTAATCAATAACTTACTTGATTCCCATTATAATGCCATGATCATATCAGGAGAGAAACAGAGATTTACTCACCACTTCAGTGGTGTAACACAGTCCTGCATTCCAGTTTGTAAGTGGCAACTAAGAGGAGCATGCATTTCAATTTTTAACCTGCCAACAAAAAGCAAAAAATGAAGATTGAGTAAATATAGTAAAATTTAAATCATCCATTACTCAGGTATTTTGAAAACCTGACATGAAGACCAATTAATTGTCTTGTTCACTGGCATTTGAATGCAACCACATGAAATGTAATGAATTAACTTTTATCGTGTAAAAAGAAATAGAGTTAAACTCTACAAAGGAAAATTTGATGCATTAAATGTTAATTAAGATTTAAAGTAGATGATGTAGCATTTCGGTACATTATTTAAGCTTCAAGATGTAATAAAATCTGATAAATATGTGATTGTAATTGTAAAGCGATTCAAAAATAAATGATTAATGGATGCTATTTTCAAACTGAAATCATTTAATAAACATACACAAAAAAACATTCCCAAATTAAAAGCAGAGAGAGCATGGAAAGATTTTTTTAACATATTACAAATTTTATCAGCCTAAACCTCAAAAAGGAAGAGATTACCTGATGCTGAAACTGATATGTCAAAAGGAAGACAACGGGCATTAAAATTGTATATACTTAAATTGCTGTACCAACAGAAAATAGCAAACAACCTGAACGATCCAAAGGGGAGAAGCATCCATTACTTATTCACCACACAGTGTCTATTCTTCGATGATCACATCCTCTGTATGCTGTAGTAATTACTATAAGAAAGAAATTGATGAAATTTTTCGAATTGAAACCATTTATTAAATATATAAATACACACAAACCCGGATTCAAGAGCGGAAACAATGGAACAGACAGATTGTAATATATTACAAACTCAATTAGCCTAAATAACAAAGACCTAAAAATTACCTGATGTTGAAACTAATATGGAAAAAGAAGAGAGCAAGGATTAAGAAAATTGCAAATTACAGAGTGATAACTAACTGTAACCAACATGTGCTTAATTCGACTTGTAACTCGCAACATACAACAGTAAGAACAAATAGTCGAAGGTACGCTTAATTCGACTGATAACTCGCAGCATACAACAGGTGGAACAAATAAAATTGACAAATCAGTGGAAACAAAGGAATTATAAATCAATTTTACCTCGTCTAGGAAAAATGAAGGGTTCTTCCATGGCCATAGCTGAAGAGGAGTGCCAGATTTTGAACATACAACAGCAAAAACGCGATTTGTAGCAAGAAAGGAAATATAAAACGATTTAACGTACGATCTAGTCGTGGAGGCGGAATAAGGGCTCGTCCGCTAGCAGACGTGTGGAGGAGTGCCAGATCCGATGATTCCGAAGTGTTTTGGTGATTGGCAGTTCCGATTTGATCATGGCTCAGTTACCGACTGGCAGCTCCGAAGCATAAAATACTGGCAGATGGGAGAAGGTGAAGACAGTAACAGGTGAGAAGAGTAGGAATTAATGGTCGAGTAAGAAGGAAATTTAGAGGTAGTTTAGGGTTGAAAGTAGGAAGAAAACATGAGAAAAAGAGGAAAACGTGAAGAGTGGAGTGAAGAAAGACGGAAAAAGAAGAAATGAGAGGAAATGGGTTGACTAACTGAAATGCGGTAGTGGGCAGTGGTACGGAGAGAAGACAATTTTGCCCTTTGTAATAATAGTTTTGTGAACTGGTTAAAGGACTTTTCTGGAACAGCATAAAAGCTTCACCACTGTTAAGTATTTGTATTATTATAAAGATATACTAGGATGCAGACGGTGCTTAGCAGCACCCGACACCCGTCATCCACAGACCATGGATGGCTTGTTTGTTTGATTGATGTGTTGTGAAAATTGTTTGTGATGTTGATGTGAAATCGATAATAAAATGTAGATGTGTTGAAATAAATTAATTATCGTTAAAAATATAATTTTTAACGTGAATGTGAGTAAATAAATATCTATAAACAAATCAGCCAATTTGTTTATATACACTGATTTGACTGATATTGATTGGGTCGATAAATTTTACACATCGCCCAACTGCACAAATAAAAATCTGTGTTTGTTGATTTGAAACCCCACACGGGTGTTGGGATGATATTTGGCATACACTAATCCCAATTATTTAATTGTATGTCGATCGATTGGTCGACAGGCTGTGTAAGCATTAATTATTTATATTTGATGCTTATGCAGTTATGTGGTGCACTTTGAATGATGGTTGATTATTTATCGTTGCTATTATATACATGTGTTGTATGGAATCCATATAATTAACATTATATGGTGATTGATTGGGCCTCATTCCAATCAGGAAGATAAGGAATATTATAAAAGAAAATTCATGTGTTGAATATAAAAATAGTCATGTGTTGACGATGTTCATGTGTTGAAACTATTTATGTGTTGAGTAATATATTTTAATAACTAAATCTACATCTTTATCATATTTAAAATTAGAACTACTTCACGGTGGAGTCTGATTTAAAAATCAAACGATAGATACCATAATTTTATAAAATATTTTACATAACAAAAATAGTGATGTGTTGACAGTACTCATTTGTTGAGATTAGTCAAGTGTTGAAAGAAATATAGATTCATGTGTTGAATAGAATAAATATTCATTTGTTGAATAGAATAAAGAAGTTTTTGAAAAATATGAAGCCGTGTTGATTAGAGATGCGTTATTTTGACGCGAACGATATTTATATCGATTTTATTCGTTTTATAATGAATATTGAAAAGTGATTTCAAAATTTAATATTTTGAAATGAAATTCAAATTAAATTAAATTAAAATTCAAATTGAAATTTTATTGAATCAATTTGAAATGAATTCGAATCGAATAGAAAATGAATTCGATTCAAATTGAATAGAAAGTGAATTTGAATTGGAATTGAATAGAAATGAATTCAAATTGAATTAAATTGAAATTGAATTAAAAACGAATGGAAATCGTTTTGAATGAAATTTAAAACGAACTGAAATTGAATTGAAATCAATTTGAAATGAATTCGAATTGAATTAAATAAAAGGTAAATTCAAATTGAATTGAAACGAATTAGAATTGAATTGAAACGAATTTGAATTCGAATTAAATAAAATTGAAATGAATTCGAATTGAAATCAAATCGATTTGAAATTGAAGATGAAGTTGAAATTGTTTTTGAAACGAATTTAAAACGATTTATAAAATACGTTTTAAAGGGAAATAGACGAAATATATATAATATATTATATATATATAATGGCCGGAATAGAACGCGCCGCGCCGCGGCAGTTCGCGAATTTCGACCATTGACTTCGAATTGACGTTGCGGGAGATCCGACCGTCGGATTCTCCTTAAACAAGAACCGTTGGGTTCGTATCGAAAAGAGCTTTCCAATGAATATTAGAAATTTGAAATCTAACGGTTGGATTTGGAATTATGTCCAAATCAAATTTGGAAAAGGTCGCTGTAAGTGCAGTTCGATGGCCGTTGTTGGAAATCGACTGTACGGGCCTTGATAAAATTATTAAAAATATTGATAATTTGTGTAAAATCATAATATGTGAATTGGAAAGAACTGGGATGAAAAATTCCACATTTGAAAAGATAAAAATAGATTTTTGTCGAAATGAACTAGTTTTGAACTAGAATTAAAATCAATTTATTTTTGAAATAAATAAATTGAATTTGAAAGTGATTTTAAAAATAATCAATATTCCCAATACGTGAATTGGACTGGAGTTGAATCAAAATTATCTTCGAGATATTTCGATGTTGGATTTCGTGACTATACAGATACTGTTATGGGAATTTGAAAGATATATTATATATCGTTATTTCCAATACGATATTTGTTGGTTTCATAATTTGATATTGAATATAAGTCGGTATATTTTCTATTCAGAGCCTTGTATTTAATATCAAATGTGATTTGGCTTTGTCGTGAATGGTGTCTTCATTAACACTATTCTTAAGCCCAATAGAGAAAAAGATTAAATCTTTCTATTTAGATTTAATGAAGTGTATCAATTAAATAATATTTAATTGGAATTGAATTGAATTGGTTTTTGGGTTTATTGTGAGCGGTGTTTTGAACAACACCTGTTCTTTAACCCGATTAACAATAGAGTGTGATTTTGGGTTATCGTGAATCGTGTTTTAGATGACATTGGTTCTTTAACCCAGTTAAAGGCAAGATGTTGATTTTTGAAAGGATTAAAACTAAGTGGAGTTTTAATGAATCTTTAATTAGATTAAAATGTGAATTGATAATTTAAAGTATCAAATCTGAAAGGTGATCGAGAATGGAGTACTACCAGTTTTGCTCCAAAGCGATAGTTAAATCTTTAATTAGATTTGAACGTGAAATGGTAATTAATTTTACCGATAACACCGTGGTGTTAGATATGGAGTATTACCAGTTTTTCTCCATGGGATAAATAGGTTGGGATTGGGAAATAAAATAAATAATTACTTCGGTGTGGTTCGCTAATCCCGACTAGTTTGAAATGATATCCAAAGGAAGATTAAAGAATAAATTCAGAAGAATTTATCTTGGATAAAATTAATGGGAACCTTTCCCTAAGAATGTGATTTTGTGAATAAAAGAACATTCCGAATTGGAATGAGGCGTTCGTTGTGTTTGTGTAACATTTGTTTATTATATACGTGGGTTATTCAGAAAGACCGGGTTTACACCCATTCTGAATAACCGATTCGACGAGATGTCGAAGATGAAGACGGTGGTTGAAGACCGGACGTCTCCACATCGTTTGGGTGATTACTGATGATCTCGATTGGGCTGTACACCCAAGATGAGGGAAACAGTTGGTGATCGTCCAGACATACTTGGAGATCGATGGATATGCGAGGAAAGTGCCTCCGGTTTCGTTCAGACCCAGAACGAACTTGTAAATGGATTGTGTGTCTGACATTGGATTTTATTCTGTGTTGATTGATCTCTATTAAATATACATCTGTTTGGCGGCGGAGAATTTATTCTCTTGCTTAACGCCCTTCTCTGAGACGTACGAGCTCAGAGGTTGTATATCGATGGACATCAGTCGCATGGAGTGAATTGCCAGTGTGGCACGCGTAAGTGGCAATTGAACAGGGCTTCTGTTGAAAAGCAAAGTTTTGTGGTTGATGATCAAAGCACGACCTGTGTGGCGTAGCTTTGTGTATAGCGTGAATTCGCGAGCCTCACACCTCGGTATGAGTCAAAAACGGGAGACAGACCCAAGGAGTGCACGACGTTTCTTTCTAGCTAGGGTGGTGTCAGTGACCTACCAGCCCTGACATTTATATACTTTTCACCTGTGTGGTTGTTGGATACGAGGCGCCTCAGATATAGGACTGTAAGGACCGGGAAACGTGTGTTCAGGAATTGCCAATCCTAAAAAGTAAGAGAGGACTGGCCTTGGAGGTTCCAAAGGATCATAGTGGGGTCCTAAGGCATTGCTAGAGTGTCTCGAATGCGGAGAGGAGCTTGCCCCTTGCCTCGACTCATGACGGAAATTCAGTTTCCAAAACGTGATATTGCGGTTTTAATTGTAGAACTAGTATGGTGACATGATATATGGTACCCATGCCGTCTATGATTGATATTTATGATTGAAAATGTTTTGACACTATACACCTATGATAGTATCAAATGATTTGTTTTAAACGTATCAAGCATTATTTGGCTATTATAAGGGAAAAGCCTATCCTCCGGCTTGCGTTGCATTGTGTGATGGGACCTGGGTCTTATAATAGCTTCATTTTTCCAAAGAGCATTGCGTTGTTTTGTTATATGCACTAGTATTCTTGGGAGGAAACCCGTTCCATGTTGTACGGCGTGGTCCCTTGAATCACTATCTTTAAAGTAAAGTTTTAAATAACTGTTTTAGTTCTCACACCAGTCACATGACTGACCTGGAGTTTATGTGACGAGCAGGAATTTCGCTCGGTCCGAACCAGTCCCTAAACCGATCCAGGCCGTTCGAAACGCCCTATCGTTTGAGAACACGACAAAATAGAATGCATATAAAAGAACATTTCACTGTATATTACAACAATGCATCAGATTACAAGATATACAGAGTATAAATGAATAAATATTACACAGAAATATCAGAGATTTAAATTACATCGCAGCGGAAAATAATACAATACACAACTAGAAGAGATATACGGATACAAAGCTTTCCGGATATCGTTCCAGCTGAAAACCAGGATCCTGTGAATATAAATCTGCAAAACCAAAACTACTAGCTGCCCGTGTCAAAATAAGGGCACCCAGAGTTTAGGTTAAAACAATAAACTCCAGGTCAGTATGGGACTGGTGTGAGAACTAAAGCAGTTATATATCTTTATTTTAAAGTTAGGTAAATCAAGGGACCACGCCGTATAACACGGAACGGGTTTCCTCCCAAGAATACCAGTGCATAAAACAAACAGCGCAATGCTAAATAAAGAAAAATGAAGCTGTTATAAGACCCAGGTCCTATCACACAATGCAACGCAAGCCGGGGGATAGGGTTTTTACCTTATAACAGCCAAAGAATGCTTGATACGTTTAAAACAAATCATTTGATACTATAAAAAGTGCATAGTGTATAAAACAACTTCAAATCATAAGTATCAATCATAGACGGCATGAATGCCCCATCCCACTATGTCGCCATACTAGGCTCTACAAATAAAACCGCAAATGTCACGTATTGGGAAATTGGATTTCCGTCTATGAACCGAGGCAAAAGATAGTCCTCAACCGATTCGAGACGCTCTAGCCCGCCCCTCAGGAACAACCGCAACTGCCCCTTGGATCGTCAGGGCCGGTCCACCGATGTGGATTATTATGCCTGAACAATACGTCTCCCCACCCTATGGGGTGCAAGTCTGGTCCGTCTGCCGACCAGAATGCATCGGCCGAAACCGATATAACCGAGGCGCCTCGCAACAGCAACAACCACATAAGTCAAACTCGTCAGGGCGTGTAAAACCACTGACGCCACTTCTAGCTAGAAAGAAACGCAAGTGCTCCCTGAGGTCCGTCTCCCGTTTTTGGTTCATACCGAGTGTGAAACTCGCGAAGTAAACGTTACACAAAGCTACGCCACAAAGGCCGTGCTTTAATCATCACCACAAGACTTTGCTTTTCAACAGAAGCCTCGATCAATTGCCGCTTAGGCATGCCACACCGGCAATTCACTCCATGCGTTTGATATCCATCAATATATATCCCCTGAGCTCGTACGTCTCAGAGAAGGGCGTTAAGCAAGAGAATAAATTCTCCGCCGCCAACCAGATATATATTTAATAGAGATCAATCACACGGACTAAAATCCAATGTCAGACACACAGTCCATTTACAAGTCCGTTCTGGGTCTGAACGAAACTGGAGGCACCTAGTACCCCGCATATCCATCGATCTCCAAGTACGTCTGGACGATCACCAACTGTTTCCATCTTCTTGGGTGTACAGCCCAATCAAGATCATCAGCAATCACCCAAACGACGTGAAGACTTCTGGTCTTCGACCACCGTCTTCATCTTCGACACCACGTCGAATCAGTTATTCAGAATGGGATAAACCCGGTCTTTCTGAATAACTCGCGTATATATTATAAAAGTGTTACACAAACACAACATACGCCTCATTCCAATTCAGAATATTCTTTTATTCAAATATTCCTATACTTTGGGAAAAAGTTCCCATTAATTTTATCCAAGATAAATTCTTTAAATTTATTCTTTAATCTCCTTTGAATATCAATTCAAACTAGTCGGGATTAGCGAACCACACCGAAGTAATCATTTATTTTATTTCCCAATCCCAACCTATTCATCCCATGAAGTAAAACTGGTAATACTTCATATCTAACACCACAGTGTTATCGGTAAATTCAATTACCATTTCCCGTTCAAATCTAATTAAAGATTTAACTATCGCTTGGAGTAAAACTGGTGATACTCCATTTTCGATCATTTCAATCTAATTAAAGATTCATTAAAACTCCACTTAGTTTTAATCTTTAACTGGGTTAAAGAATCAGTGTCATTTAAAACACGGTTCACGATAAACCCAAAATCACATTCCATTAATTATCGGGTTAAAGAACAAGTGTTATTTAAAACACTGTTCACGATAAACCCAAAAATCAATACCAATTCAATTCCAATTAAATATCGTTTAATTGGTACACTTCATTAAATCTAAATAAAAAGATTTAATTTTTTTCTCAACTGGGTTCAAGAACAGTGTTAGTGAAGACACCATTCACGACAAACCCAAATCACATTTGATATTCAATACAAGGCTCTGAATAGAAAATATATCGGCTTATATTCAATATCAAATTCTACGACTAACAAATGTCGTATTGGAAATAACGATATAAATATATATCTTTCAAATTTCCATAACAACATCTGTATAATCACGAATTCCAACATCGAAATATTCCGAAGACAATTTCGATTCAAATCCACTCCAATGCAATCATTGGAAACTCTGGTTATTTTTAAAACCCTTTTCAAATTCAATTTATTTACTTAAAAATAAATAGAATTATAATTCTAGTTCAAAACTAGTTCATTTCGATAAAAATCTATTTTTATCTTTTCAAATATGGAGTTTTTCATCCCAATTCTTTCTAAATCATTTCTTATGATTTTACACAAATTATTACTATTTTTAATAATTTTATCAAGGCCCGTACAGTCGATTTCCATCTACGGCCATCGAACTGCACTAACAGCGACCTTTTTCAAATTTGATTTGGACATAATTCCAAATCCAACTGTTAGATTTCAAATTTCTAATATTCGTTAGAAAGCTCTTTTCGATACGAACCCAACGGTTCCTGTTTTAGGAGAATCCGACGGTCGGATCTCCCGTAATGTCCGTTTGAAATAAATGGTCGAAATTCACGAACTGCCGCGGCGCGGCGCGTTCTATTCAGGCCATTATATTATATATATAATATATATATATATATAATATATACTTCGTCGATTTATATTTAAAACGAATTATATAAATAGTTTAAATTCGTTTCAAAAGCAATTTCAACTTCCTTTTCAATTCAAATCAAAATTGAATTCTTCTTTATAAATTCGTTTTGAAATTCATTTCTATTCAATTCAAATTTCAATTCAATTTGAATTCGTTTCAATTCGCTTTCGATTCAATTTGAATTCGTTTTCAATTCAATTCATTTCGAAATCGTTTTCAATTCAATTCATTTCGAAATCGTTTTCAATTCAATTCATTTCGAAATCGTTTTCAATTCAATTCATTTCAAAATATTCGATTTCGAAATCACTTTTCAATATTCATTTTAAAATGAATAAAATCGATATAAATATCGTTCACGTCAAAATGGCGTCAATCTAATCAACACGGCTTCATAAATTTCTATTTTCAAATATTCTATTTCAAATATTTCTTTTTCAAAATAGTTGTTATTATCAAAATATTTCGTTCAACACATGACCAATCTCAATGGATGAGTACTGTCAACACATGAACCTTTATTTTATAATATTCTTTATTTTTCAAATTGGAATGAGGCCCAATCAATAACCATATAAAGTTAATTATATGGATTCCATACAACAAATGTATATAATAGCGACGATAGATAATCAACCATCAACCAAAGTGCACTACACTGTATAGGCATCAAATATAGATATCTAACGCTTATAACAGCCTGTCAATCAATCGATCGACATGTTTAATCAATCAGGATGAGTGAGATTCATATTTCATCCCAACACCCGTGTGGGGTTTTCAAACAATCAAACACAGATTTTAGTTGTGCCGTTGGGCGATGTGTAAAATTTATCGTCCCAATCAATATCAGTCAAATCAGTGTATATAAACAAATCGGTCGATTTGTTTATAAATATTTATTTATTCACTTTCACGTTAAAAATTATATTTTTAACGACAAAACATTTTAACGACAAAACATTTTATTCAACCTATGAATATTCTATTCGGTTCATTTATTCAATAAAATGATATTTTTATTTTTCTAACATATTTTAGAAAATTTTGGCGGCATAACGGCACGATACTAGAAACGGGACGAGGCCTAGCCTTATCCCCGGTCTAGTGAAGGCCCACGCCATTCACACATCAATCAAAATCACCAAACAATTCAATTTCAAATCAAATCATCTAATCAACTACACAACCAAACAATTTAACAAACAAGCCATCCATGGTCTGTGGATGACGGGTGTCGGGTGCTACTAAACACCGTCTGCATCCTAGTATATATATAACTAGAAAAATTAAATTGAAAGGTGAGAAGTTCTCACCAATAGCTATCCCAATTCCAACGTCACTTCATTGATAGAAATCTTCATCGCTATCGCATCTTCGTCATCTTCGTTGCCCGTAGCCACTACATATATAAAAATCACACATTTTTATATTTTGATGTCTTTAAAATAAAAATCACATTTTTATTTATTCACTTTAAATTTAAAAATCATATTTTTATAATTGCTTCATACTTGTAAAAATCGAATTTTTACTTCGCTATTCAATATATAAAAATCGAATTTTTACTTCGAAGTTCAATATATAAAAATCATATTTTTCTACAAATAAAAATCCTATCTTTCTACAAATAAAAATCCTATCTTTTCTGTAAATCAACTATATAAAAATACGATCTTCTCACATTTCAAAATACGACCTTTTCACCTTTTAAAGTTCTAATCTTTTTCCATTTAAAATTCAAATCTTTTTCTATTTAAAATCTTAAAATAAAATCAGTTTTTAAACCTTTTTAAAAAAAACAATTTTAAATGCTTTTAAAATTAGAATTTCAGAATTGAAAAATAAAAATAAAATAAAGTAAAGTAAAAAAAACTTACTGCATCGAAGAAAGGAGGGGGTGACGTCAGGGTCGGCGGCAGGCTTCGAGGGGGGGCGGTGTCGCTGGGAGGTGCGGCAGGAGGAGGAGCAGGGTGGGGGTCTCGATTTCGCGGCGGCGTAGGGGAAAAGGGGGCGCGGTTTCTGAAGCGGAGAAGGGAGGATGAGGGAGACGATGAAGGAGGAGGAGAACGGGGCTCTAGGAGGGGGTGCGACGTCGGTCAGGGGGGAGGTGGAGGAGCGGTCATCGGTGTTTTTTTTTTTTTTCTGAGAAATGAAATCGAACGGGGGGGGGGGGGGGGGGTGGGGCAGAAAGATAAAGGGAGAAAGGGTTTTTTTTTATTATTATTTTAATTTCAAAAAAGGTACTTTTCCATACGACCTCGAAACGAGGTCCACCGCCTGTCGTCCCTAACGTTTTACCCCCATTCCGAACACAATGGGATATGTATCGCAAGCTGATTCGACTGTTTCGATCAGTTTCTGTTTAATTTACATTTAAATCACTATATTGAATTTTAAACGTACATTTCAAATTACCGGGGTCACATACGAACTTTAAAAATTCCTGAAAAATATTTTCTAGCTTCGTATTGACGATACGGTCATAACAAAACTAGTTTCGTCGAATTCTGAGACCGTTAGAAAAATGGCCAATTTCCAGTCGATTAAAATCCACTGAAACCGGTCAAACGCGTTTTCCTTCGCCACGCTCACATACTGATTCAGAAAATTATGAAACTTGAAACCTAGCCATAACTTTACATCACGGACCCAACAAAAGTGGTTTCGTCGAAATCCGAGGTCATTTGCAAAATGTCCATTTTTAAGGGCCTGAATTCCATAGCGACTATTCAGAATTTTCAACTGGACATATCTTTTGATTCCCGATATGAAATCTTGATTTTTCGGATTCGTTGGAAAGATATTCACAATTAGATCCCATTATTTTTGGTTTCACTAAAATCCGGATTATTTTGCACCCGGTACATTCAATTGAAGTTTGAAATCGAATTATCGAACTACCGCGCCATTTTCAATTCTATTTATAATTATATATAAATATTTATATTCTAACGACGACGCGTATAATATATACGTTCGAATTCTATTCAAAATAGATTTTTCGTCGATATTATTTAAAATAATTCATTTTAAATAATCAAAATTCGCTAAAATAGCCAAAATAAAAATTTTAAACTGGCCCAGATTTTCGGGTTATTACAATCTCCCCCACTTAAAACTTTTCATCCCCGAAAAGGAACAAAGTCGAAAGTGGTTTGATTAATCAACTCTACGCTCGATCTGGCTTCCGTTCTCCAACTCTCTAGTTTCTGAGAATTTTCAAAAATTTCAAAAATTTGGCTAACACCCTAAATTTTCGAAAAATTTCGCCATAACCTCCCCTGCACCGGGAGCATCGGGGAATTTCAAATAGCTTCCCCGGTCCTTCAGATCTCAAAAAGAAAAGAAAAAGCCAAGCGGCTAGCCAATGGGCTCATAAAATCATCATCACCCAAACAAAACAGTAAATTATGTAGTAAACATGTACCTATTTGTCGGGCAAACAAATTTTATTCTCTGCTTTAGCCTCCTTGCTATGACCTGTTCAATGAAAGTACATGTATATGCAAGCAAATGCGACCAATTTTCAATACAGTTCAATATTTGTTTCAATTAGGCTAAATGGCTAAAAATTAGCAAACAAATAAACAAACAACACAAACATCAATCAATTAGTGAATTAGAGTTTCAAATTCATAATTTTGATACATATACAAAAATCATGTTTTTGATGCCAAATCACAACAAATAAATCTATCTATATAAGTTTTGGTTATCACACCAGTCTAATGGAAATATATAGATATCACACCTTCGTCACTCGAATATAAGTGCTAGTAACGCTGCAGCATTATCAGAACCATCCCCGGGCAACTAGAGTGTGATCCTATATCTATCCAATATATTAAAACTTTGAATATACGTTTGCAAGGCGTATATGCAAATTCTTTATATACCGAATTGTCCCAAAATCAATATAAATAAATAATCAAATACGAATAGTTGATTTAAATTTTCAAAACAAAAAAATTGTTTTCATTTTAAAATATACTCTTCATACTCGTTCTAGGATACTACTGACCCCATCTCTAACGAGTCATTCGCATTGGATTTTTCTAATCCAATATCTGATGAATTCTTTCGTATGGTTCTAATGTGCCTTGTTCTCTGAGCTTTGTAAACCAAAGCTCTGATACCAACTGTGACGAGCATGAATTTCGCTCGGTCCGAACCAGTCGCTAAACCGATCCAGGCCGTTCGAAACGCCCTATCGTTTGAGAACACGACAAAATAGAACGCATATAAAAGAACATTTCACTGTATATTACAACAATGCATCAGATTACAAGATATACAGAGTATAAATGAATAAATATTACACAGAAATATCAGAGATTTAAATTACATCGCAGTGGAAAATAATACAATACACAACTAGAAGAGATATACGGATACAAAGCTTTCCGGATATCGTTCCAGCTGAAAACCAGGATCCTGTGAATATAAATCTGCAAAACCAAAACTACTAGCTGCCCGTGTCAAAATAAGGGCACCCAGAGTTTAGGTTAAAACAATAAACTCCAGGTCAGTCATGGGACTGGTGTGAGAACTAAAGCAGTTATATATCTTTATTTTAAAGTTAGGTAAATCAAGGGACCACGCCGTATAACACGGAACGGGTTTCCTCCCAAGAATACCAGTGCATAAAACAAACAGCGCAATGCTAAATAAAGAAAAATGAAGCTGTTATAAGACCCAGGTCCTATCACACAATGCAACGCAAGCCGGGGGATAGGGTTTTTACCTTATAACAGCCAAAGAATGCTTGATACGTTTAAAACAAATCATTTGATACTATAAAAAGTGCATAGTGTATAAAACAACTTCAAATCATAAGTATCAATCATAGACGGCATGAATGCCCCATCCCACTATGTCGCCATACTAGGCTCTACAAATAAAACCGCAAATGTCACGTATTGGGAAATTGGATTTCCGTCTATGAACCGAGGCAAAAGATAATCCTCAACCGATTCGAGACGCTCTAGCCCGCCCCTTAGGAACAGCCGCAACTGCCCCTTGGATCGTCAGGGCCGGTCCACCGATGTGGATTATTATGCCTGAACAATACGTCTCCCCACCCTATGGGGTGTAAGTCTGGTCCGTCTGCCGACCAGAATGCATCGGCCGAAACCGATATAACCGAGGCGCCTCGCAACAGCAACAACCACATAAGTCAAACTCGTCAGGGCGTGTAAAACCACTGACGCCACTTCTAGCTAGAAAGAAACGCAAGTCCTCCCTGAGGTCCGTCTCCCGTTTTTGGTTCATACCGGGTGTGAAACTCGCGAAGTAAACGTTACACAAAGCTACGCCACAAAGGCCGTGCTTTAATCATCACCACAAGACTTTGCTTTTCAACAGAAGCCTCGATCAATTGCCACTTAGGCATGCCACACCGGCAATTCACTCCATGCGTTTGATATCCATCAATATATATCCCCTGAGCTCGTACGTCTCAGAGAAGGGCGTTAAGCAAGAGAATAAATTCTCCGCCGCCAACCAGATATATATTTAATAGAGATCAATCACACGGACTAAAATCCAATGTCAGACACACAGTCCATTTACAAGTCCGTTCTGGGTCTGAACGAAACTGGAGGCACCTAGTACCCCGCATATCCATCGATCTCCAAGTACGTCTGGACGATCACCAACTGTTTCCATCTTCTTGGGTGTACAGCCCAATCAAGATCATCAGCAATCACCCAAACGACGTGAAGACTTCTGGTCTTCGACCACCGTCTTCATCTTCGACACCACGTCGAATCAGTTATTCAGAATGGGATAAACCCGGTCTTTCTGAATAACTCGCATATATATTATAAAAGTGTTACACAAACACAACATACGCCTCATTCCAATTCAGAATATTCTTTTATTCAAATATTCCTATACTTTGGGAAAAAGTTCCCATTAATTTTATCCAAGATAAATTCTTTAAATTTATTCTTTAATCTCCTTTGAATACCAATTCAAACTAGTCGGGATTAGCGAACCACACCGAAGTAATCATTTATTTTATTTCCCAATCCCAACCTATTCATCCCATGAAGTAAAACTGGTAATACTTCATATCTAACACCCCAGTGTTATCGGTAAATTCAATTACCATTTCCCGTTCAAATCTAATTAAAGATTTAACTATCGCTTGGAGTAAAACTGGTGATACTCCATTTTCGATCATTTCAATCTAATTAAAGATTCATTAAAACTCCACTTAGTTTTAATCTTTAACTGGGTTAAAGAATCAGTGTCATTTAAAACATGGTTCACGATAAACCCAAAATCACATTCCATTAATTATCGGGTTAAAGAACAAGTGTTATTTAAAACACTGTTCACGATAAACCCAAAAATCAATACCAATTCAATTCCAATTAAATATCGTTTAATTGGTACACTTCATTAAATCTAAATAAAAAGATTTAATTTTTTTCTCAACTGGGTTCAAGAACAGTGTTAGTGAAGACACCATTCACGACAAACCCAAATCACATTTGATATTCAATACAAGGCTCTGAATAGAAAATATATCGGCTTATATTCAATATCAAATTCTACGACTAACAAATGTCGTATTGGAAATAACGATATAAATATATATCTTTCAAATTTCCATAACAACATCTGTATAATCACGAATTCCAACATCGAAATATTCCGAAGACAATTTCGATTCAAATCCACTCCAATGCAATCATTGGAAACTCTGGTTATTTTTAAAACCCTTTTCAAATTCAATTTATTTACTTAAAAATAAATAGAATTATAATTCTAGTTCAAAACTAGTTCATTTCGATAAAAATCTATTTTTATCTTTTCAAATATGGAGTTTTTCATCCCAATTCTTTCTAAATCATTTCTTATGATTTTACACAAATTATTACTATTTTTAATAATTTTATCAAGGCCCGTACAGTCGATTTCCATCTACGGCCATCGAACTGCACTAACAGCGACCTTTTTCAAATTTGATTTGGACATAATTCCAAATCCAACTGTTAGATTTCAAATTTCTAATATTCGTTAGAAAGCTCTTTTCGATACGAACCCAACGGTTCCTGTTTTAGGAGAATCCGACGGTCGGATCTCCCGTAATGTCCGTTTGAAATAAATGGTCGAAATTCACGAACTGCCGCGGCGCGGCGCGTTCTATTCAGGCCATTATATTATATATATAATATATATATATATATAATATATACTTCGTCGATTTATATTTAAAACGAATTATATAAATAGTTTAAATTCGTTTCAAAAGCAATTTCAACTTCCTTTTCAATTCAAATCAAAATTGAATTCTTCTTTATAAATTCGTTTTGAAATTCATTTCTATTCAATTCAAATTTCAATTCAATTTGAATTCGTTTCAATTCGCTTTCGATTCAATTTGAATTCGTTTTCAATTCAATTCATTTCGAAATCGTTTTCAATTCAATTCATTTCGAAATCGTTTTCAATTCAATTCATTTCGAAATCGTTTTCAATTCAATTCATTTCAAAATATTCGATTTCGAAATCACTTTTCAATATTCATTTTAAAATGAATAAAATCGATATAAATATCGTTCACGTCAAAATGGCGTCAATCTAATCAACACGGCTTCATAAATTTCTATTTTCAAATATTCTATTTCAAATATTTCTTTTTCAAAATAGTTGTTATTATCAAAATATTTCGTTCAACACATGACCAATCTCAATGGATGAGTACTGTCAACACATGAACCTTTATTTTATAATATTCTTTATTTTTCAAATTGGAATGAGGCCCAATCAATAACCATATAAAGTTAATTATATGGATTCCATACAACAAATGTATATAATAGCGACGATAGATAATCAACCATCAACCAAAGTGCACTACACTGTATAGGCATCAAATATAGATATCTAACGCTTATAACAGCCTGTCAATCAATCGATCGACATGTTTAATCAATCAGGATGAGTGAGATTCATATTTCATCCCAACACCCGTGTGGGGTTTTCAAACAATCAAACACAGATTTTAGTTGTGCCGTTGGGCGATGTGTAAAATTTATCGTCCCAATCAATATCAGTCAAATCAGTGTATATAAACAAATCGGTCGATTTGTTTATAAATATTTATTTATTCACTTTCACGTTAAAAATTATATTTTTAACGACAAAACATTTTAACGACAAAACATTTTATTCAACCTATGAATATTCTATTCGGTTCATTTATTCAATAAAATGATATTTTTATTTTTCTAACATATTTTAGAAAATTTTGGCGGCATAACGGCACGATACTAGAAACGGGACGAGGCCTAGCCTTATCCCCGGTCTAGTGAAGGCCCACGCCATTCACACATCAATCAAAATCACCAAACAATTCAATTTCAAATCAAATCATCTAATCAACTACACAACCAAACAATTTAACAAACAAGCCATCCATGGTCTGTGGATGACGGGTGTCGGGTGCTACTAAACACCGTCTGCATCCTAGTATATATATAACTAGAAAAATTAAATTGAAAGGTGAGAAGTTCTCACCAATAGCTATCCCAATTCCAACGTCACTTCATTGATAGAAATCTTCATCGCTATCGCATCTTCGTCATCTTCGTTGCCCGTAGCCACTACATATATAAAAATCACACATTTTTATATTTTGATGTCTTTAAAATAAAAATCACATTTTTATTTATTCACTTTAAATTTAAAAATCATATTTTTATAATTGCTTCATACTTGTAAAAATCGAATTTTTACTTCGCTATTCAATATATAAAAATCGATTTTTTACTTCGAAGTTCAATATATAAAAATCATATTTTTCTACAAATAAAAATCCTATCTTTCTACAAATAAAAATCCTATCTTTTCTGTAAATCAACTATATAAAAATACGATCTTCTCACATTTCAAAATACGACCTTTTCACCTTTTAAAGTTCTAATCTTTTTCCATTTAAAATTCAAATCTTTTTCTATTTAAAATCTTAAAATAAAATCAGTTTTTAAACCTTTTTAAAAAAAACAATTTTAAATGCTTTTAAAATTAGAATTTCAGAATTGAAAAATAAAAATAAAATAAAGTAAAGTAAAAAAAACTTACTGCATCGAAGAAAGGAGGGGGTGACGTCAGGGTCGGCGGCAGGCTTCGAGGGGGGGGCGGTGTCGCTGGGAGGTGCGGCAGGAGGAGGAGCAGGGTGGGGGTCTCGATTTCGCGGCGGCGTAGGGGAAAAGGGGGCGCGGTTTCTGAAGCGGAGAAGGGAGGATGAGGGAGACGATGAAGGAGGAGGAGAACGGGGCTCTAGGAGGGGGTGCGACGTCGGTCAGGGGGGAGGTGGAGGAGCGGTCATCGGTGGTTTTTTTTTCTTTTTTTCTGAGAAATGAAATCGAATGGGGGGGGGGCAGAAAGATAAAGGGAGAAAGGTTTTTTTTTTTATTATTTTAATTTCAAAAAAGGTACTTTTCCATACGACCTCGAAACGAGGTCCACCGCCTGTCGCCCCTAACGTTTTACCCCCATTCCGAACACAATGGGATATGTATCGCAAGCTGATTCGACTGTTTCGATCAGTTTCTGTTTAATTTACATTTAAATCACTATATTGAATTTTAAACGTACATTTCAAATTACCGGGGTCACATACGAACTTTAAAAATTCCTGAAAAATATTTTGTAGCTTTGTATTGACGATACGGTCATAACAAAACTAGTTTCGTCGAATTCTGAGACCGTTAGAAAAATGGCCAATTTCCAGTCGATTAAAATCAACTGAAACCGGTCAAATGCGTTTTCCTTCGCCACGCTCACATACTGATTCAGAAAATTATGAAACTTGAAACCTAGCCATAACTTTACATCACGGACCCAACAAAAGTGGTTTCGTCGAAATCCGAGGTCATTTGCAAAATGTCCATTTTTAAGGGCCTGAATTCCATAGCGACTATTCAGAATTTTCAACTGGACATATCTTTTGATTCCCGATATGAAATCTTGATTTTTCGGATTCGTTGGAAAGATATTCACAATTAGATCCCATTATTTTTGGTTTCACTAAAATCCGGATTATTTTGCACCCGGTACATTCAATTGAAGTTTGAAATCGAATTATCGAACTACCGCGCCATTTTCAATTCTATTTATAATTATATATAAATATTTATATTCTAACGACGACGCGTATAATATATACGTTCGAATTCTATTCAAAATAGATTTTTCGTCGATATTATTTAAAATAATTCATTTTAAATAATCAAAATTCGCTAAAATAGCCAAAATAAAAATTTTAAACTGGCCCAGATTTTCGGGTTATTACAGTTTATTGTTTTAACTTAAACTCTGGGTGCCCCTATTTTCCACACGGGCAGCTAGTAGTTTTGGTTTTGCAGATTTATATTAACAGGATCCTGATTTACAGCTGGAACGATGCTCGGAAAGCTCTGTATCCGTGTGTCTCTTTCAGTTGTGTTTTGTATATTTTTCAGCTGCTATATAATTTATTGTAATCTCTGATATTTTCTGTGTAATATTTTATTCATTTATACTCTGTATATTCTTGTATCTGATGGAATTGTTGTAATAACAATGAAATGTTCTTCCGTCTGCGTTCTATTTTGTCTTGTCCTCACAGTAATTCGTTCTTTCTCATCTCTTCGGAGACCGGGGAAGTTTGGGTCGCTTCACCGGTCTTTCCATACCAACAATCGTATTGGACAGATTTGATAGTCGGTGATTTAACTATCAAAATATACAGTGATTCAATCATGACAATCCAATGAGTTCACTGGTTCAGTATTCAACATCACTTGGCCTTTTAAGTAAACAAATTTATTCACTTCTGTTTAATTAAAACTTCTAACTCTTTTAATATTTAAAAATACGATATTTGACCCTTAATAAAATATACAAATGTTCTCAAAACCATTTCTTTGTATTACGTAGTAAAATAACGTATAACCATATTCAATTCTCACTTAATTCTCCTCTCAAATCTATTCGACCATTTCCCACTATGGAAATCTCATTACAATTCTCCCCTTTTTACTTGATTTCAATTTCAATTAACGTTAATCTAATATCAACGCTTTTACACTTAAAATCTCATTTACATAACCCTGGTTTTATATAAACCTTTCTGTTCTCAATTCCTTTTACTTAACTCAAATATTAAGCAACCATTTAATTTACTCTCTCGTATTCGCTTCAACTTCTCCTTATAACTTTGTTATATAAATTCGGGTTTTAAATATAAAACTCATTCATAGACTCCTTACACCATCCTATTAGATTTCATTTCACTTCAATTACTTTTGAAAAGTAATTTTCTAAATTATTATTAATAAAAATAATAATTTATTTCAACCATTAACTACATTAGTAGTTAATTTCTTTATTTACTAAAATAAATAGTAAATCCTTTTTAAAAACCTTATTTACATTTAAACAGTATTCATTAAACTATTTTAATCAAAACACATCAATTCGATAATCAATTCCAATTCAAAACGATCGATTTAATAAACTCAAAACTCGATTATCTCGTTAACTGATTCCAATTAATCCTCACTTTAAATTAATTAAAATATAATTAATTTAAATAATTCCATTAATTGTTTTCTTAACAAACCAATTATCCAAATTTAACTATTCGATTTTATTCCTTATCTTGAACTTATAGATCTGATTTACATCAAAATTTACTTTGTAAAATCGATTAAAAATAAATCAAAGTCTTAAATAAATAAAATATTTATTTAATTCTCTTTAATAACTTTTATTCAAAATGATATATTTCAAAATCTAACTCCAGTTATAAAATAAATTTTATAACTTCATCTCTATCGATTCACCTGACGGTGCATCAATATTTATAAAATGATTGATTTTGTAGGCCATACGCTGCCAAATACCCAACCAATACCGCCCATTGGTTTAAACAAACAGATGTTGAATATTCAATAATCAACAATCAAATCAATCACCCAAACATGATAGTTCATATATGATAATCTGAAAATAAATAATATATTTGAGGAATCCAGTTGGATCCCTCCAAACTGTTCTTCCCTGTATTCAAAACGGTTATCACAAACTAGATCATTCAGTTTTTGTTTAACTGATAACACTAAATAGCAACCATTCAACATCAACCGCAAGCAATTCAAACAGTTCAACAATTTAAAACACGTTTATTTTATAAACGTGACCAACAAGGTAGGTTACCTTCATTGGAACCAACCATTAAAAATTAAACACAGTTTAATTTCATCAAATAAATCAACGAACAAAATGTGAAATTAGCAAACAAGACAACCATCAGCAAACAGAGCGCATGAAATAAAATCCAATTTATATAAAATATAAATGGGAAAACTGAGTGAGTTTAACTCACCTGATTTGATACTGTTGTTTAGACGGTTGGTTTCCAATTAAATTCAACAGTCGTTAAATTCAACCGAAAAATCTTGTCGCCTCCAATCCTGTCCAGACTAGTTCCAGAATATTCGGCTCGCCAAAACGATCCTGTTGGTATATGGTTCGTCGGATTCTGTTCAGAAATGGACGAGTTATAATTATTTTAAATTAAATCTTTTAATTAAACTAATTAACTATTAATTAACTAACTATTAATTAACCTTAATTAAACCAAATTAATTAACCCTAATTAAGCTCTAATTAATAATTAATTAACATGGGTATCAATTAAACCCTTAATCTAATTATAATTTAACAAATTTAAACCCTAATTAACTTAATCTAATTATACTTTAAAATTAAACTAATTACTAAATAAGTCATAACTAACATTAATTTTAATTACATTTAAAGTTCATGGTTGTTCCCAGAAGTTCCTTTCTTCCCAATGCCTTCAGTCTTTCTAGCACGTTTTTGAACTTTAAACCATGCTATTTCATTTGTTTCCAAAACTTGCTTCATGTCTTTAGCCCAATCGAACTCTTATGCAGAGATTTTAGTCACGATGATTAAATTAAACAAATAGGATTTCTTAATTAACAAAAATTTTAACGTTGACTTAATTACGTTAATTAACAGGAGCCGATTCCTACTTTAACGCGCTGAAAAAAATCCCCAACGCCATACATCGATCCCATTCCATCACTGTCGCTCCTCCATCTCACCCACCTGATCCGCGCCCCGGACCCCATCCAACTCGAGCAACTCCGGCGCCTCCATCTTGGCTTTGAACGCCATGACTTCGAACAAGAATCCCGGTCGCCAGAAACATCTTCAGGCGGTCATCGCCGTTCAGAATGACGCCCTCATTAGCTGATCCTTTTCGCGGTTGAGGGCTTTGCCAGAAAATGAATGGATGGGGGAAAAATCAAGGATGATTGTTGGAAGATGGTGGTCGTTCAATGAAGTAGTGGCGGCTCCCAAATGGTTGACCGCGGATGAAAACAAATAGGGTTTTGACCCTTAACGTTGATATATATATATAGTGAAGTGTGGGGTTGATATATTAATATTTTAATTATAACGAAACCTTATGGTAAAGTAACACATAAAACTATCCACAATTGACTTCTGTTTACTGATAAAAATGCTAATCTTAATGTAAAAAGGTATTCCGAACCCAATGGGACAAGTTTCGTCGAAATCCGAGGTCGTACAGAAAAATTTCCTTTATAAAACCAGAAATGAACACGTGTTTAATTTTCCCACGACCACCAGATAAATTAAATTAACTTGAAACTTTGAAATCTTAGAATAATTTTTCAATACGAACCCAACGGCACCAGTTTCGTCACATTCTGAGATTGATTCCCCGGTAGGCTATTTTTACGCGCACCGCAATGCCCTTTTTAACGCCAAATTATCCGGTCTCCAAAAATAGCAAACTATATACCTATCCTAACTCTAATCGATGGTACGAACTCAACGATAGTGGTTTCGTTGCCTAATTCGATCGTCTGCTCAAGTTACACTCAAATATCTCTCGATTAATTTAATTACGTGCTATAGAATATGAGCCGGCGTTTACGGCTACCGTGGTCGCATACGACATCGGTTTGCCTCACAGTTTGATTTTCTGACAATAATTTGATGATATAGTTCCAGTGAAACTAATTTCGCTGAAAACAGAGTTCGTTTGCAAAATGGCCATTTTAAAGGCCGATAACGATTTCCATAGCGTTTTTTCTCAAAATTTGATTTAGCCACAACTAGCAATCTATAACACGAAATCTAGATTTTTCTCTTTCATATGAAAATTATCATCAATACGGTTCCAACGTTTCTTGTTTCACAGAAATCCGACTTATATCGGGTCCTGTATCCTCAGTTGAAGTTCAAAACCAAATATTACGAACTGCAGCGCCAATTCGAGCTCGTTTTATATTATATATAAATTATAACGTTCAAACTTCGTTTTATTAACGAATTAAATATTAAAATTTACTTATATCCAAATACAATATTTAAAATAAATAAAATAAATTAAATATTTGACGGCCGAAAACACGGGTCGTTACAGACCATTAAATTCAAATGGACGTATCGGGAGATCCGACCGTCGGATTCTCCTAAAACTGGAACCGTTGGGTTCGTATTGGAAAGAAATTTCCAATGAACATAAAGGATTTGGAATTATGTCCAAATCAAATTTTGAAAAGGTTGCTATGGATGCAGTTCTATGGCCGTTATTGGAAAACGACGGTACGGACCTTGATAAAATTACTAAAAATATTAATAATTTGTGTAAAATCATAATAAATGATTTGGAAAGAATTTGGATGTAAAACTCCATGTTTGTAAAGATAAAAATATATTTTTATCAAAATGAACTAGTTAATAACTAGAAAGATAATCCAACGTTTTAAATAAATAAATTGGATTTGTTAATGGTTTTAATCTAACTAGAATTTTCCAATATATAAATTGGAATGGATTTGAATAGAAATCATCTTTGGGATATTTCGATATTGGATTCCGTAACTATACGGATATTGTGGAGGAATTTGAAAGATATATATATCGTTATTCCCCGTACGGTATGTGTTGGTTTCAGAATTTGATATTGAATATAAACCGATATAATTTCTGTTTAGAGCCTTATATGATGTATCAAATTGGATTTTGGATTTGTCGTGAATGGTGTCTTAAATAACACTGTTCTTAAACCCTGTGTGAAAAAAATAAATCTTTTAATTAAGATTATTAGAGTTTCCAGTTATAGTTGGTAATCGAAATAAAATAGAATGTGAATTGGATTTATTGTGAACTGTGTTTTTAATGACATTCGTTCTTTAACCCAATTAACAGTGAAATGTGATTTGGAATTTATTAATCTTCTTATTAAGATTTAATGGAAATTTTCCAAAGTAAAGTTTTTCCAATTTAATAAAATTAATTGGAATGGAATGGAATTCGATTTGGTAGTAATCGAAGTGAGCTTCTGTGGAGGAAGAATGTTAATATATATATATGGAAATTAAAAGGCTTTGTCGTTATTACATTTATATTATTAATCTGATACGGAAATTGATATCGATTATATATTGATCTGTTTTCCGTGAAAATTCCACTATTAATGGAATGTGATTTTGGGTTTATCGTGAACTGTATTTTAAATGACATTGGTTCTTTAACCCAGTTAAAGACAGGATTACATGTCTAGCATTGTATTTCGAACTGTATTGTTGATCTTTGCTAAATATATATCTATTTGGTGGCAGACTGTTTATTCTCTTGCTTAACACCCTTCTCTAAGACGTACGAGCTTAGAGGTTATATATTGTCAGAAATCAGTGGCACGATGTGATTTATCGACGTGGCATGTTTGGGTTTCCAAAGTTAAATAATGATTGTTGGAAGATTAAAACTTAGTATGGGTGAGCGTTCGGTCGGTTCGGTCGGTTTGGAGGTTAAAAAACTCAAATCGAATTAGAACCGAAAATTTTCCAAACCGAACCGAACCAAACCAAACCAAATTAATTTCGGTTAGTTCGATTGGTAACCAATTTAAACGAACTTGAAGTATGTATTATTTGTAACATCCTCAAATTTTTAGCACAATTTTATTTAATAATTTAATTTAAATTTTGATATTGATTTTGATTTTATTTTATTTTATCAAGTTTATTTGTTTAGGTCTGAAATTTATTTCTTAAGATTCTAATTTAAAAAATTTAAACTCGTTTTACTTTATAAAATAAGTTATCGATATCAATAGAATTTGATCTTTGATTTATTTTTTAATATTTCGTTTGATACCATTCACTGTTTATTTGAGAAAATGTTCGTTATATATCGTTTGTTCTTCTTTTAATTTAAAGACCGTCCGTTTGCTTTTATTATTCAATTTATTCGTTTCATTTTAATTTTTATACCGTTGGGTCACTTTTATTTTCAAAACCCATTGGTTCCTTTTGTCTAAAAATGTTTTCAATCGGTGAACGTTTAAGGTCTGCAAACCGGTTCTTTCTCGTTTCCGTTTTACCATGTCCGTTCGTTTTGAAATTTAAAACAAACGGTTGTTTTGAATCTTTTGATAGGATTACCTTGTCCAGCTGTAAAGTCTGGCACAATCCATAATATTCGTTCGAAGCCACGCCAGTTCTTTTTGCCAATTCCCACTTTTAAACCTTCTGTCCATCCTTTTCATTTGCCATTTCTCTTTCCTCTTCCATTCATACTTTCCCATCGCCATTCTCAAAAGCTTCACTGTCCATCCCACTTTTTCCCTATGTCCTGCTGCCACGCCCATCCAATACCGCGCTGACCCCAAGCCTGCGACTCCATCTCCCTCCGCCCTCCCACTTCAACTGACCGCAGCCCTCGCCTCGCTCAACCACCTGAGCCGAGCCACTTCAACTCCGACCGCCTCTACCTCTTGTTCGCTCCTCCCTCCCCTTCAGACTCCAACCCGCGTCTTCCATATCCACTGACCGACACCCCAAATGTTGAACCCGCCCTCCACCTCATCTGAAGCCAGCTCGCCACCTCGTCAGACCCCAAGTCGTCTCCAACCCAACTCCGGCAGCCATCAGTCTTAAGACCACTCCTCCGACAGTTGCCAAACCCATTACCGAGGCCGAGACCTCCCTCTTCCTCCCCATGAACCCGTGAACCTCTCAACTCCTCCGTTCACAGTTCCGCCTGAAGACCCCTCCACCTAGCGCCGTTAAGCCGTGCTCCACCTGACAACCGGAACCCCTGTAGCCGCTGCAACGTCGCATCCTACTTCCCGACTGTGACCCCAACCGACCCAGTGTATGCGTGTGTGTTAGAGATGATGGCGTGAGTTATATATATATATATATAACTATGTGTGTTATATTATGTATATGTGTGTATGTGTGGCTTTATGTGTGAGTTCATTTGTTCATATAGAGAGTTGTGTGCGTGTTGAGTCCGATATGGTGTATGTAGAGTGTACAGTGTGTTATATATGTTGATGCATGTATTTGAATGAGTTCTTTGTGTTCAACGTGTGTTGTGTGTGAGATGTGTGTTGAGTGATGGTGAGTATTTTCAATGTATATGTTTTATATGTTTTGTTTGTAAATACTTTGTGTTGTAACTTATATTATATATATAATGGTTTTAAGTATTATATATATATATATATATTATTTTGAAAAGAATTTAGTGTGTTTATTTTTGAATAAAATTTGGTGTTGAGTTCGTAAACCGTTCCAAACCAGATAGCCGAACCATCCCAAAACCCAATACCGTACTGATCCATTAAAAATTCCATAACCGCCTCTCACCAAATAGAATTTTTGACTGGTCACCGTGGTTTAATCCATTTTAAGTCGTGCTAGAAGTCGTTGTCTCATTCTTTATCGGTCCGTCTACCGTATCCGTTCTGTGCCACGAAAGGTGAGTTTATCTCACGCCTGACTCACATTTATTTCATGGATTTTAGATTAACTATTTGAACTGTTATGAAATGTATAGGGCTGATAGTAGGAATTGTTTGTTTAATATGTACACTTTCATATGTGACACAATATTTATATGACACGTAGGTGCACTGATTTTATATACTGTGATTGTTGATACCTCTAGTTTAGGAAAAATCACTAAGGGTTGAAATGATACATACCCGAACGGACATTAGAATAGGAGAAATCATTATGGGTTGAAATGATAGACCTGAATGATTTTTACTGAATTTGGGATCGCGGGTTGAAATGATAGACCCGTTGAATTTTATAAATTACGGGTTGAAATGATAAATATCTGTATCACTTGACCATATGGTAGAAAATTATATACGGACACCGTTGGTCATGTTTCCGAAGTAAAATGATTTGAAAATTTGATTTTTTTTAAATAATAACTTAATATTTTATTTTATATTTGTATTTGTTTTAAACTTAAATTTTGTAAATTTTGAATTATATGTTTTAAAATGATTTTAATAAGTAAATATAGTTGCTTATTTAAGTTTTTACTTATAATTTATTTATTTATTTTAAACTATGTAATTTAATTATATAAGTATTTTATCTTTTTATATTATTATAAATAGTTATTTTAAACTTATTTTCTATATTATTTTAATCTTATATATGTTTATAATCTATATTCTAATTAATTTTAGAATTTTATAAACTTATATATATTTCAAAATTTATTTTCTTATATATATTTTTATAAACTTTAAAGTTGGATAAGTTAGATTTCGCGATTTAAATTCGAAGTTTAAAAATGTAAATTTATATAACGATATTGGGATAACGAATGAACTCATATTAAGTTATGAATTCAAATTTATACGAACTTTTAGTGGAGATGAATTTGAGTTGGGTAAAATATGAAATGAATTTGAATTCGAATTGGTTTGAACTTATATGAGATAAATTTTGAATTGTGAAATTGATCCTAAATTTGAATCTTTCAAATTTAGGAAAAATGTATTTGAATTTGTAATTGATATGAAATGAATTTGATTTTAAGTAACTGAATTTGAACTTGAACATATAGATTATATATATGGAATCGATTTTTGTAATCATATGGTTTGAATTGGAATATTTGTGAACTTATAAGAATGGTTTGAAATTTTATGAATCGTTTAAATTGAACATAAGATTTTGATTCAAATTATAGGTAACGAATTTGAGTTATACGACTTGAATTATAAAGTACGATATATGGTGGAATTGAAATATAAGATTGGTTATGAATCTATAAACTGAATTTGAACTCAAGTGTTGGATTTTGAATCGACTTGAATGAATGCTTAAATAGTAAAACTTGATTTTTTTTATGAATTGTTTGAATAACAATTTCAAACCGTATGACTTGAATAAAATCTATTTAATTGAAATGTAAGTTTTTGACTTGAATCGTATACTTTGAATTCGAACCAAATGGTTGGATTTAACTGAATCAACTTAAAGCGAATTCTTAGAAAGGTGAAATTTAATCATTTGAATTGTTTTGAACATTGAAATTTTGCAAATATAAACTAAATCAAAATATCCTTAAAGTAAATATTTTGGTACTGATTTAAATGGGAACTGAGATCTTTAGTTACGATTCAACTAATAAGTCAATTTTGGACTGAAACCGTTATGTGAAAATTTGAAAATTTTATAAAGTCGAAGTTAAGTATTATAGTATTAGTTTATATTATATTTTGAAACCTTTACGATATGATTTCTAAATCGATCCGATTTAAGCGATTTAAGTGAATGGGTTTCAAAATTTGATATATTCAAAGTTAGATATTTAATTTTGATTTCAAATTTGAATATGAGATTTTGTATAAACTATTTTATAAAGTGATTTATAAAATAATGGCCACGGTGTGAAAAATGTAAACGTTGGGTTGTTAAAGAGACCGGGATCGGATATTGTCATACTCTCTGCCAATAACGAAAACCACTTTAACAACTGTGTACTCGGTGGAGTTCCAGAATGAAGGGGATGATTTGACGAACGACTCCATTTTTATTTCATATTAATTACGAGACCCTGACTACCTTGAGTCAGCTTGATGTGGCTAAAACAGGAGCTATGCACGGACCAAGTAAGGTAATACCTCTTATCGAGCACACTTATTCGATATTATTCTATTACTGTTGAGATTCGATTTGGGCCCTTTTGATTATGGGAGTGTGTATCGAGGTGGGCGGTAGTTGCTACTATGTGTTACCACCAGTCCGGCTCTGCAAACGGTGTATCCACCCTGGCATTCCTTGCGTGCCTTGTCACATGCCTTATACGAGCCCACTACGATTTTGTTTTGTACTGTTTTATATGGAGTGCCCTCTGATCAACCTCCAGTTTACGGAGGAATTACGGTACTGTATATACTATGGGAATATATGAACGGTGTAAGGGTAATCATGGTAATCCCGCTTACGCTATTTTGATATTTTACTTTACTGATAGACACTATTGTATATAGCGTATTATACTATATAGTATTAGTTTGACGGATCCTTAGAGGATGGTGTAAAAACCCGTAACTTCCCCGTAAAGGAAAGAGCGGATAGTTCAAGAACAAGCCACAAAATAGAACGCACACGGAAGAACATTTCATTGTATATTACAACAATGCATCAGATTACAAGAATATACAGAGTATAAATGAATATTACACAGAAATATCAGAGATTTAAATTACATAGCAACGGAAAATAATTCAATACACAACTAGAAGAGATATACGGATACAAAGCTTTCCAGATATCGTTCCAGCTGTAATCCAGGATCCTGTGAATATAAATCTGCAAAACCAAAACTACTAGCTGCCCGTGTCAAAATAAGGGCACCCAGAGTTTAGGTTAAAACAATAAACTCCAGGTCAGTCATGTGACTGGTGTGAGAACTAAAACAGTTATTAATCTTTATTTTTAAAGTTAGGTAAATCAAGGGACCACGCCGTATAACACGGAACGGGTTTCCTCCCAAGAACACCAGTGCATAAAACAAATAGCGCAATGCTAAATAAGGAAAAATGAAGCTATTATAAGACCCAGTTCCCATCACACAATGCAACGCAAGCCGGAGGATAGGGTTTTTACCTTATAATAGCCAAGAATGCTTGATACGTTGAAAAAAAAATCATTTGATACTATTATAAGTGCATAGTGTGTAAAACAACTTCAAATCATAAGTATCAATCATAGGCGGCATAAGCGCCCCATCCCACTATGTCACCATACTAGGTTCTACAAATAAAACCGCCAATGTCACGTATTTGGAAGTTTGGTTTCCGTCTGCGAACCGAGGCCAGGGATCGTCCTCTACCGATTCGAGACTGTCTAGCCCGAGCCTCAGGAACAGCCGCAACTGCCCCTTGGATCGTCAGGGCCGGTCCACCGATGTGGATTATTATGCCTGAACACTACGTTTCCCCGCCCTTTGGGGCGTAAATGAGCCAACGAATGGCTCCATCGGACCCGGATCATCCGATCTAACCGAGGCGCCTCGCAACAGCAACAACCACACATGTGAAAAGTATATAAATGTCAGGGCTGGTAGGTCACTGACACAACCCTAGCTAGAAAGAAACGCATGCCCTCCCTGAGGTCCTCTCCCGTTTTTGGTTCACAACCGGGGTGCGAGGCTCGCGAATTCACGTTACACAAAGCTACGCCACGAAGGCCGTGCTTTGATCATCAACCACAAGACTTTGCTTTTCAACAGAAGCCTTGATCAATTGCCAATTAGGCATGCCACATAGGCAATTCACTCCATGCGATTGATATCCATCAATATATAACCCCTGAGCTCATACGTCTCAGAGAAGGGCGTTAAGCAAGAGAATAAATTCTCCGCCGCCAAACAGATATATATTTAATAGAGATCAATCACACGGACTAAAATCCAATGTCAGACACACAGTTCATTTACAAGTCCGTTCTGGGTCTGAACGAAACCGGAGGCACCTAGTACCCCGCATATCCATCGATCTCCAAGTACGTCTGGACGATCACCAACTGTTTCCATCTTCTTGGGTGTACAGCCCAATCAAGATCATCAGTAATCACCCAAACGACGTGAAGACCTCCGGTCTTCGACCATCGTCTTCATCTTCGACTTATCGTCGTATCAGTTATTCAGAATGGGATAAACCCGGTCTTTCCGAATAACTCGCGTATATTTTAAATAAGTGTCACGCAAACACAACATACGCCTCATTCCATTTCATCAGTCACTAACCGTAAATTAATCAAGAGAATAACTCCCCAAATATTAACCCCGAAGGCCGAAAACAACATCAGATCAATATCCACAAAACCATTCTGCTTAGCTAACCGATAGTTAGTTTCTAAATTTCACATTCATAGGGAAAGGTTCCCATTAATTTTATCCAAGATAAATTCCTTGAATTTATTCTCTAATCTTTTTTTTTTTGAATATCAATTCAAACTAGTCGGGATTAACGAACTTTACCGAAGTAATCATTTATTTTATTTCCCAATCCCAACCTATTCATCCCATGAAGTAAAACTGGTAATACTTCATATCTAACACCCCAGTGTTATCGGTAAATTCAATTACCATTTCACGTTCAAATCTAATTAAAGATTTAACTATCGCCTGGCGCAAAACTGGTGATACTCCATTCTCGATCATTTCAATCTAATTAAAGATTCATTAAAACTCCACTTAGTTTTAATCTGTGACTGGGTCAAAGAATCAGTATCATTTTAAACACGGTTCACGATAAATCCAAAATCACATTCCATTAATTATCGGGTTAAAGAACGAGTGTTATTTAAAACACTGTCCACGATAAACCCAAAAATCAATATCAATTCAATTCCAATTAAATATTGTTTAATTGGTTCACTTCATTAAATCTAAATAAAAGATTTAATCTTTTTCTCAACTGGGTTCAAGAACAGTGTTAATGAAGACACCATTCACGACAAACCCAAATCACGTTTGATATTGAATACAAGGCTCTGAATAGAAAATATACTGGCTTATATTCAATATCATATTCTTCGACCAACAGATATCGTATTTGAAATAACGATATATATATCTATATCTTTCAAATTTCCGTAACAACATCTGTGTAATCACGAAATCCAACATCGAAATATTCCGAAGACAATTTCGATTCAAATCCATTCCAATGCAATTATTGGAAGTTCTGGTTATTTTCAAAACCATTTCAAATCCAATTTATTTATTTTAAAAATAAATAAATTACTATTCTAGTTCAAAACTAGTTCATTTCGATAAAAATCTATTTTTATCTTTTCAAATATGGAGTTTTTCATCCCAAATCTTCACAAATCATTTCCTATGATTTTACACAAATTATTACTATTTTTAATAATTTCATCAAGGCCTGTACAGTCGATTTCCATTAACGGCCATCGAACTGCACTTACAGCGACCTTTTTCAAATTTGATTTGGACATAATTCCAAATCCAACCGTTAGATTTCTAATTTCTAATATTCGTTAGAAAGCTCTTTTCGATACGAACCCAACGGTTCCGGTTTCAGGAGAATCCGACGGTCGGATCTCCCGCAATATCCGTTCGAAGTCAATGGTCGAAATTCGCGAACTGCCGCGGCGCGGCGCGTTCTATTCAGGCCATTATATTATATATATAATATATATAATATATATACTTCGTCGATTTCAATTCAAAACGTGCTGTATAAATCGTTTTAAATTCATTTTCAAAACGGTTTCAACGTCATATTCAATTTCAAATCAAAATTGAATATTCCAATATAAATTCGTTTTAAATCTATTTCAAATTGATTTCAATTCAATTTCGATTTTAATTCGATTTTAATTCATTTTCTTTTCAATTCAATTCAGTTCGAATCCGTTTTAAATTCAATTCAATTCGAATTCGTTTTATATTCAATTCAATTCGAATTCGTTTCTATTCAATTTCAATTCGAATTTCAATTCTTTTCAAAATATCAGATTTTGAAATCATTTTCGATATTCATTTTAAAATGAATGAAATCGATATAAATATTGTTCACGTCGAAATGGCGTCAATCTAATCAACACGGCTTCATATATTTCTATTTTCAAATATTCTATTTCAAATATTTCTTTTTCAAATATTTCCTTTTCAAATATTTCTTTTTCAAAACTGGAATGAGGCCCAATCAATTACCATATAATGTTAATTATATGGATTTTCTACAACACATGTATACAATCACAACAATGAATAATCAACCATCATCCAAAGTGCATTCTACACTGTATAAGCATCGAATATAGATATTTAACGCTTATAACAGTCTGTCTATCAATCGATCGACATACAACTAAACAATCGGGATTAGTGTACGTCAAATATCATCCCAATACCCGTGTGGGGTTTCAAGCAATCAAACACATTTTTTTTTATTTGTGCAGTTGGGCGATGTGTAAAATTTATCGTCCCAATCAATGTCCTTCAAATAGGTGTACATAAACAAACCGTCCGGTTTGTAAATGAATATTTATTTATTCACATTCACGTTAAAAATTATATTTTTAACGATCAAACTATTTTATTCAACCTATGAATATTCTATTCGGTTCATTTATTAAATAATTTGTTATCTTTATTTTTCTAACTTATTTTTAGAAAATTTCGGCGGCATAACGGCACGATACTAGAAACGGGACGAGGCCTAGCCTTATCCCCGGTCTAGTGAAGGCCCACGCCATTCACACATCAATCAAATCAATTTCATTTCACCAAACAATTCAATTCAAACCAAATAATCTAACCAACTACACAACCAAACAATTAAACAAACAAGCCATCCATGGTCTGTGGATGACGGGTGTCGGGTGCTACTAAACACCGTCTGCATCCTAGTATATATTTATAACTAGAAAAATAAATTAAAGAGTGAGAAATTCTCACAGAATAGCTAATCCAACGCCACGACTCTTCTTATGCAGAAATCTTTGCCGCTCTTGCTTCTTGTCAATTTTCACTGCCCGTAGCCACTACATGCATAAAAATCGAATTTTTACTTTGCTATTCAATATATAAAAATCGAATTTTTACTTCGCTATTCAATATATAAAAATCGAATTTTTACTATGCTATTCAATATATAAAAATCGAATTTTTTTACTTCGCTATTCAATATATAAAAATCGAATTTTTACTATGCTATTCAATATATAGAAATCGAATTTTTACTATGCTATTCAATAAATAAAAATCGAATTTTTACTTCGCTATTCAATATATAAAAATCGAATTTTTACTTCGCTATGCAATATATAAAAATCTTTCTAGCTTACCACTCGAATAAAAATTATATTTTTAGCCTTTCTATAATGTAAAAATTATATTTTGAATCTTCCTATAATGTAAAAATTATATTTTTATCATCTACACATAACAAAAATCATAATTTTATTATTTTAAAAATATAAAGATCGTATCTTTCCTATTGTAAAAATCAAACTTTTATGTAAATTGATAAATAAATAAACAAATTTTTATACATACTAAAAATAAATAAACAAAACAGATTCTATATAGATTGAAATAAATAAATGAAACTTACATTGGAATTTTAGAGAGGGGGGGGTCTTCGACTGAACGGCGCCGGAGTTTGCAGGGGGTGGAGCGTCGCTGGCGCAAGGCAGGAGGAGAGGGGGGGGGGGTGTCGCAGGCGGTGGCGCAGGGGAAAGGGGGGGGGGGTATCGCGTCGATTAGGAAGGGGGGGTCTGGTTCTCGTGCTGGAGGAGGAGCAAGAAGGTTGGGGGAGAGGGAGCGGGTCAGTTGGAGGTGCGGCGGGTCGGAGCCTCGGGGGGGGGGGGGGGGGGGGGGGCGACGGCGATCCCCTGGCAGCTACGGTTCCGCGATTTTTTTTATTTCGTTTTCCAGATTCGATAGAACGGGGAAGAGAAGGAGGAAAGGGGCGAGGTCAACGCTTATATAATAATTTATTTAATTTTTAAATTCCTAAAAGTAACCCTTTTATTCGAACTCAAAATTGAACCCGTCGACTGTCATCCCTAGCGTATTACCCCCATTCCGAACACAATGGGATATGTATCGTAAGCTGATTCGATCGTTTCGATCAGTTTTCGTTAAAATCAACATATCATTATATATATTGAATTTGAACGCGCATTTCAATTTACTGGGGTCACATACTAACTCTATAAATTCCAGAAAAATATTTTCTAGCTTCGTATTGACGATACGGTCCTAACAAAACTAGTTTCGTCGAATTCTGAGACCGTTGGAAAAATGGCCAATTTCCAGTCGATTAAAATCAACTGAAACTGGTCAAACGCGTTTTCCTTTGCCACGCTCACCAATTGATTCGAAAAATTATGAAATTTGAAACCTAGCAATAACTTTACATCACGGATCCAACAAAAGTGGTTTCGTCGAAATCCGAGGTCGTTTGCAAAATCTCCATTTTTAAGGGCCGAAATTCCATAGCGACTATTCAGAATTTTCAACTGGACATATCTTTTGATCCCCGCTATGAAATTTCGATTTTTCGGATTCGTTGGAAAGATAGTCACAATTAGATCCCATTATTTTTGGTTTCACTAAAATCCGGATTGTTTTGCACCCGGTACATTCAATTGAAGTTTGAAACCGAATTATCGAACTACCGCGCCATTTTCAATTCCTTTTATAATTATAGATAAAATATTTATATTCTAATGACGACGTATATAATATATACGTTCGATTTATATTCAAAATAAAATTTTCGTCGATATTATTTAAAATAATTCATTTTAAATATTCAAAATCCGCTAAAATTGCCAAAATAAAAATTTTAAACTGGCCCAGATTTTCGGGTTGTTACAGATGGTGATCCCAAACATCCTCGAAGTTACTGATTGCATTTCATCGAACATTTCATTTGAGTTGATTTACTTCCATTAGAATGTTAGTCCTGATCCGAGTTGTTTTGTTTTGCATTATTGCTCGGGTCAGATCGAGTATTCCAGTTTCGAGATTCATCTTTGGAGTTTGGAGCTTATGTTGGATTTTGCTCACCAATTCTACTCGTTGATCAGTTGTTCAATCATACCATTATTTCTGTCATTCTGTTTCAAGCTGTTATTATTTATTTATTGAACTTCTGTTGTATTGATTTATGTAAAATTTTATCTAGTAGCTTCATAAACTACTATTGTATTTATTAATTTCCGCTGCGAGGTATTATATTGCTATGTATCTGTGTCTGTAATCTTTGATTCTGTGATTTATTCTGTTTACCTCAGAAGCTAATAACAATCTGTTGTTTTGGACGTTTCGAGTTGACATGTTTTGTCGATTCGGCACGGTCAGAATGGCTGGTTGTTACATTATTATTCAAATGATGGATTTACTAAAAGTAAAAATAAATTCATGTTTGGAGAAATTTCATGTAGTAAATTTTATATTTATGATAAGATTTGATCTATTTGCAACAAATGCCTTTGTATTATATAATTAAACTAATTATATAAAGTACTACAATGCTATAAAATTAGATAATAAACTAAAAGTTCGGTTAATTCGGTTAAACCGATAGCTGAAAATAATAATTTTACGAATCGAATTCAAACCGATTTAGTTTTAAAACCGAACCGAACAGACCGAAATGAACCGGTTTGGTCGGTTAATTCGGTTGAACCGAATATTGATCACCCTTAAAACTAAGTGAAGTTTTAATGAATCTTTAATTATATTGATATTTGATTGTGATAATTTAAATTATCAAATTTGGAAAAAGATCGAGAATGGAGTATCACCAGTTTTGCTCCAGGCGATGGTTAAATCTTTAACTAGATTTGAACGTGAAATGGTAATTGAATTTACCGATAACACACTGGTGTTAGATATGGAGTATCACCAGTTTTGCTTCATGAGATGAATAGGTTGGGATTGAGATAATAAAAGAAATGATTACTTCGGTATGGTTTGATAATCCCGACTAGTTGATAAACCTTAATTTGGTTTAGAATTGTGAAAAGATATAAAATCTTTTGAAATGGATATCCAAAGGAAGATTAAAGATTAATTTTAAAAGAAATTGTCTTTATAAAATTAATGGGAACCATTCCTTAAAAATGTGAATGTTTGAATAAAAGAATATTCTTGATTGGAATGAGGCATATGTTGTGTTTTTATAGCACTTGTTTATATGATACACAAGTTATTGGAAAGACCGGGTTTAACCCATTTTGAATAATTGATACGACGATAAGTCGACGATGTAGACAGTGGTTGAAGACTGGAGATCTTCACATTGTTTGGATGATTACAGATGTCTTGATTGGGCTGTACACCCCGGACAAGGTAATAAGTGGCGATCGTCCAGACGTACTTGGAGATCGACGTGATATGCGAGGACCTCTCTCCTGTATTGGACATATGCGACGAGGAATAAGGTGCCTCCGGTTTCGTTCAGACCCAAAATGAACTTGTAAATGGATGTGTGTCTGACATTGGATTTCATTCTGTGTTGATGGATTTCTATTAAATACATATCTGTTTGGAGGCGGAGAATTTGTTCTCTTGCTTAACGCCCTTCTCTGAGACGTATGAGCTTAGAGATTATATATTGATGGATATCAGTCGCATGGCATGAATTATCAGTGTGGCATGCAGAGATGCAGTGATCAAGGCTTCTGTCGAAAAGTAGAGTCTTGTGGTTGATGATCAAAGCATGACTTTAAATAGCATAGCTTTATGTATAGTGTTAATTCGCGAGCTTCACACCCCGGTATGAACCAGAAATGGGATGATGGACGGTAGGGAGGACAATGTGTTTCTTTCTAGCTAGGAGTGGTGTCATGGTATGGAGCCTAGACATTTTTACTTATGTGTATAATGGAAAGCGAGGTACCTCGGATTTGAGTCCTTAGTGGCTCTTGATACGATCGACATACTGACTAGATTTACGCCCCATTGGGTGGGGAAACGTGTGTTCAGGAATAACTAATCCACTAACATATGTGTGGACTGACCCTGCATTTTCCTAAGGTCTCGACTGAGTACGAGTCCTAATACATGGGCTAAATGGTCTCGAATTCGGTAAGGTTGATCCCTTGCCTTAGTTCATGATGGAAATCCAATTTCCAATACATGGCTTTTCTGTTTTAGTTGTAGAACTAGTGTGGCGACATGATATATGGCACCCATGTCGTCTATGATTGGTACATTTATATTTGAAGTTGATTTTGACACTATATGTGACACCCCACGTCCGTTAATGTCACTCATAAAGGGAATGCATTAAGTTTCGTGAAGCGTAATAGTAAACAGAACGAAAATATTAAAAGACAGACATATAAAATAATAGCGGAATAAAAGCTTTATTTATCATAAGATACCGTGGTCCAAAAACATCACATGTCTGAAATACAAAAGCCTATTACAACATAAAAGCTACTGTCTTGTACTTCAAAAATATCAGAGTACACAAAAGAAATAAAATTCCCCAAAATCATAATATAGCCATAGCAACAAGGATAGGAGCTTGAGCCATATATCTCAGCAACTCTAGCAAAAGTAAGCAGAATCACGGTCAAGCCTAAGTGTTCCCGCCCTGAGAACCTTGGGGGGGACATAAGAAAGAAGAGAAAACAAAAAGGGCCAGATATAAAGTTTGGCAAGTCCAGTTACTTTCAGCAAGTAAATAAATAAAAGTAGCATGATAGGCATATAAAGTGGATAAGAGAGAGATAACTACATACACTACAAGAAAAAGACATTTTTATAGCATTTAAAAAATGCTATAAAAGGATACGATGACGTTTTTATAAATGCTATATATCAACATGTTGTAATATGTTAGGGGTCTATAATAGGAACTTAATAATTGCTATAAAAAACATACTATAAATGATGTTATTCATAGCGTTTCAGTATTGCTATTTAATTGATAATTTGTAACTTACAAATTCCTATCTATAGCGTTTTTTGCTTGCTATAAACTTTTATGCAAATTTGTGGTTTATGCTGCTGGTATTTATAACATCAAGCTATTTATAGCAACTACAAACTTGTAGATAAAACATTGCTCGATTATTAAAGAAACTACAAACGCTGTAGAAATTTCATTGCCTGATTATTGTAGCAACTATAAATGCTATAGAAAGCTTAATTTAGTATTTTATAACATTATTTACTTGCCATGAAAGTTTTTTAATCGTTGCAGAATATTTTTATTACACTAGCATATTGCTGTAGTATTTATAGCCATTATTAAAAGTATTTCATGCACAATATTATGAACAAAAGCATGTCACACAAAGTTTGGAGCATATAAATATATGTTATCAAAAGTAACAATTCTTACAATCGTTGCTAACCAAAACAATACGTACTAAAAAGAACAATCCGTACAACAGTAGCTAACCAAAACAATACATACTAAAATGAACAACCCATACAATAGTAGCTAACCAAAACAATATGTAGTAAAAGTAAAGATGTATGAACATCGACGCAAAATATATTTGAAGGAGAATGAGTGCGACAACATATTTTTTCATGTCTTCCACCATAGCGTAAACATAGAACATCATACAATGCCTGTCAAAAGAAACATACATCTATTAGTCATAAAATCTGAACATGCAGGGTTTAATGTTTAGTATAAAGAAAGTACACTGGTCATCTGAAACTAGTACAAACTAATAAGAATGATTTGTCATATTCTAGTGGGATTCCATGGAATTCAACAAAACTTAGTCAATTTTTATAACAATTTAACAAAGATTTCAAAATAGAGAAAAGAATTTAGTAAAACTAACTTGTTTTTTTACTGAACATAGTTAACTTTATAAAGTAGTTAATTAAAAAATGAAATTTAGTTAATTTTTATATAACTCTATTAACTTAGTTAATTTTTATATAACTCAATTATCTTAGTTTATTTGCATATACCTTTAACTCGAATAACTTAGTTAACTCTATTATTATTATATTATTAGTTAAATATTTACAAAATTAGTTTATAAACTTGTTATCATATTATTATTATTATATTATATTATTATGTTGTTGTTACTATTGTTTCAAAGAAACATGTTAGAAGGAATCACAATTGGAATTTTGCGAAATCTACAAATAATTTTGGAAGAATCAAAGCAACAATCATATTGTTTTTCTCTTTTTTCTAAATAAATAGATAAATAAATAATCATATTATATTAACAACTGTATGGTCTATAGATATGGATATCCGAAAATGATTTTAGATTCATATATAGATATAGATATGGAACTATCTAAATCTATATCCAACCGTTTACGGGCCTAGGTTATCTTAAAATGTCAAATTTTGTTATATGTTTTGTGTTCTATTTTTACTCGAAAAGCTTACATCTCAACGTTTGAAGTATACGACTCGCTCATGGATCGAAAATCTCCTCACCCGCACTTGTGCATTTAAAAAAATGCTACTGATAGTCTAATAAGAAAGGGGTTCGTTTTCTTTTCTTTTTTGCTTCAAAAAAGATTGAGACATGAAATAATAGATTATTAATCACTATACTAGGACATAATATAATAATTGAGATCAAGGAGCAATTGTTTTCTTGGACAAAGTTTATTATAAAAACTAACAGGTATTCGTTTTTTATGGCCGAATACATTTGACAGTGAACGATGGTTATTAATCAATGTTTTCTTTATTACCCATAATTGTTTAGAGGCGGCCAACATTGTTTTCTTTGTTTATGTAGAAATATAATAATTCACATCAAGGAGAATTTAGTTTAAGGTTAAAAAATAGAGACGAAACTACAATAACTAATAGCATCTGGCAGTTGGCACATGGTTAAATATCAATGGGGCAGATAATGGCTTTACCACGGTAATATTCGACAAAATAAAGTACCTTTGGCATTATTGGTATGTCCTTCAGACCCCATTTGGGTTGAAAACCAGCTCCGAGGAGCCAATCCCCAGTGCATCCAACAAACAACCGCTTCTACCAAAATACCCAACAACTTCTCCTTCTGTAGTTGAAGAAAGGAACCTACCAGCTTCTTCTCCTAAAGAACCGTATTTCCCTTTATTTGTATAAAATGTAAGTCACTTCATGACTTCAGATCCGTTGGCTGCTCCATAAAATCCTTGGACGCACCGGATATTTTTCACTATAATTCTCAAATTTAACCTGCATGTTAATACATGCATTATAGCAAATAGCAAACCTTCACAATGAAGCACATGAGTAGTCAATGTAGATAGTAAGTGGCAACCAATTTAATGCAAAATTTTAGCCATCAATTTAAGTGCACCAAGACAAAACATTTTATTGAACGAGCAAGAAAACATATTCGACATGGATATTTTTTTAAAGCCTAAAATTCCTGCCTTTTTACAGTATGATGTTCAAGCACGTTGTCCTTAATTTTCAGCTAGTATGCTCCTGATGAAATAGTAATTGCTGCAAACCCATATGCAGACATATTATTTTACAGAATTTTATAAGAAGTTAACAGTTCCGGGATATAAATTGGCAGACCTGGCACAAATATAGGATGTTTCAATCTATTTAACATTTACCCACTTTGAATATCATCTGTTTAACAACTTAGCTCATTTATGTAAGTAACAATTACATTTAATGTTGAACGATAAAACAACCGGATGCTAAGTGAATACAACCTACGGATTTATGGCTATCGTGGCCGGCAACATCATTATGTATCAGGAAAAACAGAGGGGACAACTGAAGCATCCTGAGCAGATGCTGAGAAATAATAAACGCTATAGTAATCTCGTGATGGTATTCTAGTATTACATAATAGTGCGTAAAGTGATCACTACTTCTTTCTAACTTCAACCCTAAACAATTGATCAATGGTAAAGGAGAAGAAAACTCACTGGGATCTGTTTTTGGGAGCACTACTGTATATTTGAAATAAAAAGTACCACTAGTTGCATTTGATTTATAATATTTATAATTATAAGCATAAGAAGTAAGTGTAGCAAAATTAGTTGCATCATAGCATGGTTGTCCTTGCTGAATTGAATCTAGGTTCATAATCATTTGAAACAACTTAAAGATCAAGTTACAACAAAGGTGGAAAAAATTGTCTGCCTTCAAACTCAAACGGAAAATGGGTTGAAACTCAGTTAAAATTGAGTTAAAAACTCATTTAATTGTTATAAGCATACGAAGCAAATGTAGTAAAATGGTTGAATCATAGCATGGCTTCCCTTGTCGAACTGCACAACAATTGGCACCTTGAGCTCCATATGCCCACCTCAAGGATTAATGGTTGCTATCATAAATAATTAGAGCCTGGTTTTAAAAAATTACTAGTATTACCATACCTTGAGTGGGTTCAAATGGTTAGGAGTGAATTCTTCTTTGTCACGAGGAATCAACTGACTTAAAAGCCAGCCAACTGTCCACTCAATGAAACATAAGGGACAATTATGATTGGTTCAACAGCAAACCAACGTAGCACACCACGGAAACAGATTTGATACTACCAAGATTTACACTTGAACTCAACAATGTTCTTACTACCGATCCACTCACTGAAATTTGCCCACAACTACTGTGATGGCATCGTGCATTGAAATAGAAAAAATCCTTAAAATTGAAGACAATTCAAAAGATTCTGCTTTCTAAAGAATTTACTCTTTGGAAACAATTTCAAGATTTTATAAACATTTTAAATTGTACTTACTCACTGGTTTTGCTAAGCCTTGTACCAAGTTCAACTTCTTCTGCAAAAATTTCCAAATTTCACATCAGTTCATGGACAGACCCATGTGACACCTTTGCTCAAAATTCACTTCGTACCATTATGCTTCTTTTGAAATTGAAATTGGAATTGAAACAACATTCTCTGCAAAATGAAACCTAACAATAAACTTGGAGAACGATAAAAATAGAGAGATTACATGGCTAAAAACATCGAAGATAGCCAACCTGACATGGAATAGACAAGTGGACCAGGAGAAAATTGGTGATTGGACAAGGAGGAATAATTTTATCGTATGAACATTATTAAATAAGTTTATCGCTTTTGGCATTTCTTTGGAAGAGATTTCTTCGCTCTACAAAGAAAAGAAATAAGTTTATCGTCCGATCATTATTCAACTCCAATATATAGTTTAAAAAATAAAAATAAACTAGGAGGAAATACAAGACATTTGTATAGCTTATATAGTCACCCTTCCACAACTAACCCACTACATTTTAGACCAAAATTTTCCCTATAGTTCAATATATATGTTATATAATCAATTCACTGCCTAAAAAATTATCATTGCTTTAATTGCACTATTACATACTTGAGAGTTTAAAAAGATATTATGCATTTTCAACCCATATTTATCCCCTTAACTAGGCTGCTTAAGCAAGTCAAGCTTGTGCATTTCTGGTTAATTTTTAGGTTTGGAAAATCAACATATTCACTGTTTCTTCCAATATCTATCAAAGCACGTAATCCAAACATTAAAATTTGTTGACTTGATGTGTCATACATGTATACCATGCCCAAACTCAAAATAGTTAAAAGACAAAACTACATTATAGCCCTTAGTTAATTCTATCCCTATGAACTAAAAGGATGTTTAAACTTTTCTCAAGAAGTACCAAACATTTGCAGAGGTGAGACCTGCGAGAACAATTAGTGAACATAGGTACCAAACGAAACAAAACTTAATTTGAATGCCTCACTAAGATTCTTCTCTAAAAAATGCAAACCACCTACCTCCACTTTGGCTGATAGTGCGCTGTAGCACTTGCAGAAGTAGTAGTAGTGTGTTGGCTGCATAGGACACAGTGAGGAAGGCAAATGATTCAGATTCTTGATCCTTAATCTGCACATAACTGAATTTTTGGAAACAAAAATAATTCTATTACAATTACTAATAACTACTAACAATAGCATTCTTCTAGTTCACATAAATCTATTTAATTTGTTAGAATAGAGATTGTAATGTGTAATTCATTTGAATTTACTTTCGCTATGTTGATTGGAATAAAATTTTTGGTGGTACTACCTATAATATTGCTCCCCTTCATTAGTCAATTTTTTTAAATTTTGGAACCTTCCGCAATCCTCACATATCTTATCTCCCTCTCTACCATGATCACTCTGACTTTCAAAGTATATATTCAAATCCAAAACTGAAACTTATCCACAAGCAAATTTCATACATCTTGTAAATGTAAGTTGTCACAAAAATCGCAAAACATAAGGGATTAATGAATTTCTTTATTTACCACAAAGCACAACATTTTCTAAATTTTAAAGCATTATATGCAGATCCGAAATTTATACAAGCATTTAAAGCCATAATTATCAAAGCGAATAAAATGATGACCAGAATGTAGAGATATTGAACTTCCCAAATCAATATAAAAAGTTTCTTGTAAATATTATTTAATTGAACAAAAACTAGAGATATATTATAACATAACTCAACTTTTTAGTCAAACTGTACTGAATGCGGAGACATTAGATGGAAAGCCTATATTGAAAAAAGCCATGCGTTAGGGATTGTAAACATAAGGACCTGACTGTCACTCTACCTTAGGCATGAGTTGAACTTTTGTCCCTTTTGATTTCTTGTTGAAAAGGCGAACAGTCCATCTATGATACTAATTTAAGCCCATGTACCACTCTTTCCTTAGCTTGCCCTTTTCTTTTCATAGCAAGCTTTTAGATTATTAAACTTAGAAGTTAGAACTATAAAAGCTCACTGCGCCTTCCTCTACTCAGTATTTGAGTTCTGGTCCATACCAGAAGGAGGTGTAGGAGCTACACCTGGCTTTGATTATGAATGTGGAACTAATGAAACAAAAGGGTCCTCCTCTTGAATTGCAATGCGAGCTTCAAACATGATACCTTTCAATTTTGAATTTTTTTCCTCTCAGCAGTAGCATATAAACCATCCATGGCTTGCAACGAGACCTCCAATTCAACTACATGCTTCAACACTTGCCCTTTTTGAATTTTAAGTGTTGTAGTTCATGGAAGCTACAAAAGCTTCCATTTTTCATATAATTTTCTATACTTTAAGTGTTTGGAGTTCATGAAATTAAACTTGTAGCAATAGGTTTCTAAGAACTATTTCGATTAATCAACCAAGTACAAGTTGACACAATAGAATATGCAAATTATTGGGAGTGGAGCTGACAACAAATATTCTCATTTTCTATTATATGGCAAGCATGTAACAGAGTTACAGGCATGGATTATGATAGGTCAACATGTAATAGACTAATAAGCATCTTTTTCCATTAACTATTAAATATATATATATACACATATATATATATATTTATATTCATGCTTGGGTGTACCTCTATAGAAACACCTCAAAAGTTCACTATGAAAGAAAAAAATCATAGTATAAATATATAAGATAAAGAAACTTACATGAGGTACTTATCACATCAGTTTAAACCGCTGAACCGTTAGCACAAGAACCATCCTCAGCTGTCTTTTCTCAACAGCTGAAATAACTGACTGGTGCATATACATACCCGAAACAATTTTTTAGAAAGAATGAAAAGCAACTGCACCATTCACCAAATTATGAATAAAATCTATGTGTAAATTGACAAATATGTAGTGCAATATTTCTGACTGTTGTCACTTGCTTTTTTGGGTAAATTGGTATGTACTAATAGTTATTTTGAACGACGATACATAGGTACGGCAATTTATTGTAATCACTATTGCTCTTGTCTCAGTTTTATCTTTTTTAAAAAAGAGCCAACTACCTGAGGCAGCAAACTACACTAAATTGACACATACATGAGATCTATTTTTATATCATTTTTCTAAATAATCCCCAAAAAATTCATTGTATAGTGGTAATAAAAAGTCGTGTTCTGCATGTTAAGTACCCTTTTCTTAAAGATGAAGCTGGCTCCAATAAAGGCGGATGAGGCAACATTGAGAATAAAACCCCCACCGTCCCTACATCATTCAACTTGTCCCCGTCATCACTAGCGATACCCCTACCATCCACAAAAACTCAATCAACAAACCTATCCTTTACATATCAAAATCACCTCCTTCTCCATTCCAACCTCATCAAAGCTCCAACATTCCATTTCCACAAAACAATCATCTGAAACTTAAAACTGCTGCACCATTCACCAATTAAACCTCTATCGGTCTCAAATATCGCCTGAATTCAACCAAAACTACACCCATTTCTTCCCATACTAAACAAACTCTTCCTTATATTGAAACAAATGTTCTTGCACATCCAACATATCCATCTCCCTTCAAACAAGCCACTTGATACACCACAGTTTGAAAATGACCTAAATCTGTCACTAAAGGCTGCAGAACTCCCTGCTCCACTTCTTACAGCTGTTAGTTACCCTCCGACCTCTGCCTTCTGACCGAGAACCAATCGCCTGCAAATACATATTTGAAATTGAACAAAAGTGGAGTATTCAAAAAAAAATCACACGTAGTCAAAACTTGAAGTTCGTACAAGTATATATAGAAATAATTATAAACTGTACTTATGCTTGTAGTACACATATTAAAGCTCCACATTAAAAATCAAAAGGTATGAAAACCCGTAGTTACTGGCCCTTGCAAGTAATCAAACTTACACACACACACACTTTCTCTCTCTCTCTCTCGAAGTATTCAAACAAAATCACATGCAGTCAAAATTTGAAATTCGTACAAGTATATATAGAAATAACTATAAGCTGTACTTATGCTTGTAGTACACATATCAAAGCTCCATACTAAAAATCAAAAGGTATGAAAACACATAGTTACTGGCCCTTGCAAGTAATCAAATTTACATTCTCTCTCTCTCTGTATTGAAGTTGGCTCTGAAATAAATATGCTTACATGACAATACGATCCAAAATTTGTAAAATATACAGTAGAACTGGATCAATGTACGTTTTATCATTTTCCTAATAAATTTTTGACCCTTTTTTTAAACCAGCATCCTGGCTAGCTTAAAAAGAAGAATAGATAGCAAAATCATTACAATGTCCAACTTCTTCATCTAACTTAGCATATTTCTCACCGATAGACGGATAATGAACAATTTCAAATAATTACCTTACACTTGAATCTGAATGAGAATTTCAAACTTAACCTAAGCTAGCCTAAATCAAACAAATCTATAAACTTATTCAATCAAACAGACCAAGGAAGAGCGTTTTGATGATGAAATTAAATTATGACATCTTTTCATACACCATTTATTTAAGGGAAAACAAGAGATAGCCAATTTGCGATTTTGTATAAACGTGCTTAAGTTCCCAAAAATATACCTAAACCCTAGTTTGCGAAGTAGAAACCACGCTTCAGCTGCTTTTAAGAATTGTGCTTCAACTGCCATGATGAATCTCAAAGTTGAAATCCAGCAGCTATCTTGGAGTCGACATCAATTATGAAATCGAGCAGCTATCTTGGAATCGAGCAGCTATATTGGAGTCGGCAGCAATTATGAAATCGAGCCAATGGCTGTGGTGTGGAGCCAGATTAAAGAGGAATTCGTGTTAAAAGGGAATGAATGTGAGTAATTTGGATGTGAAAGAAGAAAAAGGGTAAGAGATTTTAGCGGCAACGAAAAATAGAAAGAGGGAAATGCCCAAAAAAATTCACGTGAGTTATAGCGACGTGAAATTTAATATCAATGGTGATTACACCACTCATACGTATCCTAGTCAACCCCTAACCAGTTAACTATTGCAAGTCAAGTTACTTTGCAATCCCTACTTGCTATAAATATAACATTTTCTTGTAGTGATAAAAGGCAAGTATGACAAGGTGAACAAGATAGGGAGGGAAGCACTTCTAATGATTACTCTGCATTACTACTAGTATATCCAGAATGAGATGATCCACAACATGTATGAAATGGTAGACTTAGGCGTACTTCTGATGAGAGGTTTTAACCCCATGTAATCCACAGGCAGCCCCAATAACGGACTCCTAAACTTACCAAAGTCTAAATGTACCCTAACTACTACCCTAATCGATCGGCTCCCTACTCCGTAGATACCCTGTGCTGGCCCCACGGTAATATGTATCACTTCCTAAAGTGCCAACCCTTCATTTTCAAGATGTGCACAACCATATCTACTGACGTCACAACATCTTAATTCCCCTGGCAAGTCGGACCCATGCAAGCACATGACCCCATTGGTTTCCTGCGCTGTTGACACCACCCCTTCGTTTTGGATCTCTTACAATCAGCCCATTAAGTGTGCCCATACTCCGACCTAGTTCGGACGTTTGATACCTAGATGGGTTATCGACTGAAATGGGTCCCACACACAAGATGATACAAAATCACCCTAGGCTTGCATCCCTACTACCAGAACTTCAACTGGTCATACCTAACAGTCCAACATGTAAAACAGGTTAAGTTGTCGGGCCTATATATGTAAATATTACCCCACCGCCACAAGATTTACTTAACCCTCACTGATCCAAGCAAGTTTACTTAACAAAGTTGCATAACCCCAAAGTATAAAATAGGTTGAGTTTGTGGGTCTATATATATAAATATTACCCACCGCCACAAGATTTACTTAACCTACCCACTATTTCAACCAAGTTTACTTAACCCCTATTCAAGTTAACATGTTCATACAATCCCTATGGATTCATCTAGGTTAAGTATTCTAATTCTTACCAAGTCCATTTATGGTTATAATGGGCTAGACCTCCCACATTAGGCCTACAACTTGTGGATGCTGGATATGTCGGTCGGGTCTGGGCAGACTTCTTCTACAAGTTGGGCCTAACCTCGTATCTTAGCCCGTCTTGTATTTGTGCACTTAGACCCTCACATTAGATTCAACATATGCTGTTGTTAGATATGCCGGTTAGGTCCGGGCAGACATCCACCACAAATGCAATCTAACCTTGTGGCATAAGTGCCACTACAGTTTTCTAATTACTGTAATCCTAGGCATTTTAATTATTAACCAATTAATCATACCTATGTCTTTATAGTGTTCATGCCTATTCACCCAATTATATTCATAATGGATTATATGTCCAAATTCATACTTGTCATTCAAGTTATGCCAATTTTAATGTTTTCCCTCATTCCCTAACTAGCGCATTCACATATATTTGGCGTCATGTCTAAGCTAGAAAGTAGCCTAGCCATAAACAATAAAAGGGAAAGATGACAATAGTGATTATTTTAACAAAAGTGACATAAACATGTAATTGGCATAGTGATAAGGTGGACATATAAAAATAGATCTAGTGAGCATGTGATAATAAAACTAGATATAACATACCAAGGATGTCATAATAGGCATGAATAAATAAGGACCAATTAATGATAGATCTAAATTAATCACCACATGATAGGTAAAGTTTAAGATCCACAAATGTGACATGATAAATTAACCACAAGCGAATTAGATCTATAAAAATAGATCTAGCATGACATGATAAATTAACCACAAACGAATTAGATCTATAAAGGTAGATCTAGCATGACATGATAAATTAACCACAAGAAATTAGATCTAAAATGATCTAGCATGACATGATAAATTAACCACAAGAAATTAGATCTAAAATGATCTAGCATGACATGATGAATTAACCACAAGCGAATTAGATCTATAAAGGTAGATCTAGTATGACATGATAAATCAACCGCAACCGAATTAGATCTAAAAAGGTCGATCTGGCATGATAATAATTTAAGATCCACAATTGTGACATGATAAATTAACCACAAGCGAATTAGATCTAAAAGTTAGATCGAGCATGACATAATAAATTAACCACAAGCGAATTAGATCTAAAAAGGTACATCTAGCATGATAATAATTTAAGATGCACAATTGTGACATGACAAATTAACCACAAGCGAATTAGATCTAAAATGATGTAGCATGATAATATTTAAGATCCACATCATAGATTCAAAAGTCCCAATAGATCGGATATGATAAAGATTTAGATCCAAGCCATAGAATATTATAAATTCACAAATTATGATAGATCCAATATGATTCAATCATAGGCATATATCCAAACCATAGTCATATCGCGCTTACTTTCAATCATTTAAATCTAAAAGTAACTAACTCACCATGTTTGGATTTTAGAAGATAGAAAAGAAATTGTTGGTGTTGAATCTCAGATCTATAGTTGAAACACTTGAATCTTTTTTTTAAACTTGATTTTGGAGAAGAATAGGCTATTTAATTGAAGTTGCAGCAAAGCCTCACCATCACCATTATTTTTCCAATGAATAAAACCTAGGTTTAGATTCTTTATATAGCCGTTGCATCCTGAATCTGGACACTACGTGCGTCTAGAAACATTCAGCCAATTCGACCCAGGGGTCAACCCATACTCCCTGAGTCGACCGTGTCGACCCAGAAGGTCGACACCCTAAAAGGGTCGGTTCTGCGTTTTGGCTTCCCTCTTTGTCGTTTTGATTTTTTTGAATATTTATTTATTTAATTTTTATATATCTATATATATATATTTTTCTCATATGCATACAAACTTCAAGGCTTAATAAATTCTTCATACGGTGTCCATTTTACACAAACCAAATGTCTATCTTAACCAAAATTTCAAGACGAACACAATGGTATAGTCTGTTTTACTTAATTCTCAGTATTTAATTAAGTTATCACAATATATTCATTATATAATGTAGTTAAAATGTCTAAAATTTTCGGGGTGTTACATTCTCCCCCACTCAAAGGATTTCGTCCCCGAAATCTCCAAGTTAAGAAGAATGTATATCCTACCATCCTCATCCATCTAATCATCCACCAATCATTGGCATCCATTGTCCTTAAAATATTTCTAATGCTTATATGAACATATGCAAAGTTGTGTGTATATGTCCCAATACTAATGCAAAGATCAGGCGGTCTACTGATTCAGTCGACCTCCTTATAGCAATGTATGTTAGTGCCATGAATCCAACATGTATGCAGATACTCCTATTATAACATGTAAGTTCTATATGTGTGCAAAATCATTCGACCAAATGCAACATCCACTTGATAATACATCCATTTTCATCCATTAAAAGAAAAGAAAAATGTAGACATATCCATATGCAGTATGAGAGTGATTGAGCCGATCTAGTGTCTAATGTGTGTGTATATGCATCCACAAGCAACCATTAGAAAACACTTGCATCCACTTGCATCCGTCAAACATAACATGTCTTAAATACATGTTTACATCCATGGGTTCTCTACCTAAAGGTCGAAAATTTGATCGATAGGATACAGATGAATGATAGAAACAAGTGCGAATAAAAGCTTTGGAAAAAAAGAGTTAAGGACATATTCTCAAAAAGGAAAAGGTATGAAGCATGATCTTTGTCTTCAGTCTCCCACGTCGCATCCTCGCTGTCTTCTCCCCATTGTACTTTTATTAACCTAACCTCTTTGTTGCGCAGTTTCTTAACCTCTGATCCAAGTATACGGGTAGGAAAACTACCTCTATTGTATCGTGCAGACACTTCTATAAATAAAAAATGAGGAAAAACATCATGAATATCCATACATATGCGAAGCGAGCTATATGCCTTAGTTGCGAATACCACCGGAGCACCCTGTTCAGATATGCTTCGCCTAATAAACCCTTTCTCAAGCAGCTCTCCTACTTGCTTGCTAAGCTTCCTCCTTTCTCGTGGAGCCATGTGGCGTACGGGTCATGCAACTGGCTTTGCATTGTCTACCAAATATATATAAAAATCGATCTTGCGCCTTGGAGATAAACCCCAAACCTCCTAAAAAACATACGGATACTCACGGACTACCTTTATAGACCTTAGACCATCGATAGATGCATCAAGAGATTCTAGGAAGCTAAGCATGACAAACCCTTTTGGGTCACAAGAAATCTCGAGGGTTCTTCTATGGCAAGCCAAAAGTCTAACGACCCTCCCCTCATAACCGAGAATGGAACCGTACATGGCTAGCTAACCTATCCCTAGAATCAAACCATAACCCATAAAACCGAGCACATACGCATTGCACTCGAACTCGACGCCCAATATAGATATTCTCAAACCCCGACAAATCATGGATAAATGAGCCGAACCACCAATGGGGTTTGAGACAACATCGGGATCCACTACCATACTAGTATCTAAGTGCAGATATTCAACCATAGAACTAGATATAAATGAATGCGAAGTGCTAGAATCAAAAAGAGCTCTTATAGGATGATTGGAAAGAGAAATCAAACCTTCCACAGAAACTTTCCTACCTAGATCTGGAGCACCGATAGCGAGAGCATGCACTTGTTGTCCTCCAGAAGCTCCTGCCCTTTGACCTTGTCCTTGTTTCTTTGGGCAATCCTTAATAAGATGCCCGACCTCTCCACAATTGAAACAAGTGTTCTTCCTTCTTCTGCAATCTTTTCTTACATGACCTATGTATCCACAATTAAAACATTTCCTCTTGTCTCAAGCTTTGTCGTTCTTTCCTCCCTTCTTTTGTGCCTCCTCAACCATAGCTTCTTTCTTTTCAGCTTTATCTTCCTCATGCATTAATGCCATATCAACGAGTCTTTCAAAAGTAGCTCCTATTGGAATATGAGACATAGCTAACCAATGAAGGGGTTCATTTAGCCCTTTAACGAACCGCAAGGCCTTCTTATGCGGAGTGTCTACTAGTTCCAAACTGAATCCAACTAGCTGGTTGAATTTGTTCACATATTCTTTAACAGTCATGTCTCCTTGTTTGAGCACCAAGAACCTCTCCATTTGCATGCTCTTCTCAGCTTGAGAAAGAAACTTCATTTCAAACCTCTCTCTAAAGTCATCCCAAGTTTCCACCGGATGCCCCGCTTGGGTTACTTCCCACCAGAATGAAGCTTGATCCTTCAGTAGCCAGGCAGCCAATTGAATCTTACTTCAATTTTCCAATTCAAAGATTACAAACAAGTCCTCAGTCTCACTGAGCCAATTCCTTGCCTCTACGAATGTCTCGGTTCCATTGAATGACTTTCCTCCCATAGCAGGTAAATCTTTGTAGTTCTTGGAAAAGTTGTCTCCACGCGGAGGAGGAGGAGGAACAACGAGTGCAACTGGGGAAGGAACGTTTCCTTGGCCTTTGGCAGGCGCCGTGGCCTCTAGATACCGATGGAACCAACCTGGTATCGTAACGTCCTCTGGGATATTAGGTTCCCTAGATATGCTGAAAAAGAAAAGGAAAGAGATTCAGATAAGGGATAAAAAAATATTACTTATGGCTATTTGGGGAATGTTTTTCAAAACAAACTTTTCTTTTGAAAATGCTTCCTTTTAAAACCTTTTTGAAAATAGTTTTCGAAAACTTTTATCTAATCTAGTAACCTTCAACTCTAATACCAAGTGTGACACCCCACATCTATTAATATCACTCACAAAGGGAATGCATTAAGTTTCGTGAAGCATTATAGTAAATAGAACGAAAATATTACAAGATAGACGTATAAAATAAAAGCAGAATAAAAGCTTTATTTATCATAAGATATCGTGGTCCAAAAACATCACATGTCTGAAATACAAAAGCCCATTACAACATAAAATCTACTGTCTTATACTTCAAAAATATCAGAGTACATAAAAGAAATAAAATTCCCAAAAAACAAAATATAGCCATAACAATAAGGATAGGAGCTTGAGCCATACATCTCTGTAGCTCCAAAAAAAGTAAGCGGAATCACGATCAAGCCTGAGTGTTCCCGCCCTGAGAACCTGTGGGGGGGGGGGGGTGGGGTGGGGGAGGGAACGGAAGAAAGAAGAGGAAACAAAAGGGTCAGACATAAAGTCTGGCGAGTCCAGTTACTTTTATCAAGTAAATAAATAAAAGTAGCATGACAGGCATATAAAGTAGATAGAAGAGGGACAACTACATAAAAGGCAAGTATGACAAGGTGAACAAGATCGGGTGTATATGCTTAGGGGTGTAAATCGGTCGGACCGGACCGGACGGAGGTGTGTTCAGTTTCTATCCTAAAAAAATCAGACCGAACACGGACCGAACCAAATTTTTTCTCGGACAAATTTTGTTGTCATAATTCATGTCCTAAATAAAATCGATCGGACATGGACATATGCTTTTCGGACACGCACACGATCGGACTCGGTCAAACATGGTTATTTATATGACATTTTGTACATTTTGCTAGATTTCTCTCAACTATACGCCGAGTTAGAAGTAATTCAGACGAATTCGGATGAGCCCAGACCGGACATGATTTTTTTTCGAACAAATTTTGTTGTCCTAACTCATGTCCTAAATGAAAATCGGACGGACTCGGATGAACGTATTTCGGTCATGGACACAAATGGACATCGGACATTCGAACAAAATTTACAGCCCTATATACGCTTCTAATGATTACTTTGCACTACTACTAGTATATCCATAATGAGATGATCCCCAACATGTATGAAATTGTAGACTTAGGCGTACTTTTGGTGAGAGTTTTTAACCCCATACAATCCACAGGCAGCCCCAATGACGGACTCCTAAACTTACCAGAGTCTAGATGTACCCTAACTACTATCCTAATCGATCGGCTCCCTACTCCGTAGATATCCTGTGCTGGCCCCACAGTAGGATGTATCATTTCCTAAAGTGGCAACCCTTCATTTTCAAGATGTGCACAACCATATCTACTGATGTCACAGTGTCTTAATTCCTATGGCAAGCAGGACCCATGCATGCACATAACTCTGTTGATTTCCTACGCTATTGACACCGCCCCTTCGTTTTGGATCTCTTATAATCAGCCCAGTAAGCGTGCCCCTATTTCGACCTAGTTCGGAGTACTCGTTTGATACCTAGATGGGTTACTGACAGAAACGGGTCCCACACACAAGATGATACAAGCTCCCCCTAGGCTTGCATCCCCACTACTAGGATTTCAACAAGTCATGCCTAACAGTCCAACATGTAAACCAGGTTAAGTTGTCGGGCCTATATATGTAAATATTACCCCCACCGCCACAAGATTTACCTAAACCTCGCTGATCCAAGCAAGTTTACTTAAAAAAGTTGCATAACCCCAAAGTATAAAATAGGTTAAGTTTGTGGGCTTATATATAAATATTACCGACTGCCACAAGATTTACTTAACCCACCCACTGTTTCAACCAAGTTTACTTAACCCCTATTCAAGTTAACATGTTCATACAATCCCTATGGATTCATCTAGGTTAAGTATTCCAATTCGTTACCAAGTCCATTTATGGTTATAATGGGCCAGATCTCCCACATTAGGCCTACAACCTGTGGATGCTGGAAATTCCGATCGAGTCCGGGCAGACTTCTTCCACAAGTTGGGCCTAACCTCATGTCTTAGCCCGTATTGTATTTGTGCACTTAGACCCTTCACATTAGATTCAACATTTGCGGTTGCTGGATATGCCGGTCGGGTCCGGGTAGACTTCCACCAAAAATGTAATCTACCTTGTGTTATAAGTACCATTACAGTTTTGCAATTACTGTAATCCCAAGCATTTTAATTATTAACCAATTGATTATACCTATGTCTTTATAGGTGTTCATGCCCATTTACCCAATTATATTCATAATGGATTATATGTCCAAATTCATACTTGTCATTCAAGTTATGCCAATTCTAATGTTTTCCCTCATTCCCTAACTAATGCATTCACATATATTCGACGTCATGTCTAAGCTAGAAAGCAGCCTAGCCATAAATAATAAAAGGGAAAGATGACAATAGTGATTATTTTAAAAAAATGACATAAACATGTAATTGGCATAGTGATAAGGTGGACATATAAACTAGATCTAGCAAGCAAGTGGTAATAAAACTAGATCTAACATACCAAGGATGTCATAATAGGCATGAATAAATAAGGATTCATATTTTCAATTAATGATAAATCTAAATTAATCACCACATGAAAGGTAAAGTTTAAGATCCACAAATGTGACATGATAAATTAATCATAAGCGAATTAGATCTATAAAGGTAGATCTAGCATGATATGATAAATTAACCACTAAAGAATTAGATCTATAAAGGTAGATCTAGCATGACATGATAAATTAACCACAAGCGAATTAGATCTAAAAAGATCTAGCATGACATGATGAATTACCACAAGCAAATTAGATATATAAACGTAGATCTAGTATGACATGATAAATTAACCACAAGCGAACTAGATCTGAAAAGGTAGATCTAGTGTGATAATAATTTAAGATCCACAATTGTGACATGACAAATTAACCACAAACGAATTAGATCTAAAAAGGTTTATCTAGCATGACATGATAAATTAACCACAAGCGAATTAGATCTAAAAAGGTAGATCTGGCATGATAATAATTTAAGATCCACAATTGTGACATGAAAAATTAACCACAAGCGAATTAGATCTAAAAAGATCTAGCATGATAATATTTAAGATCCACATCATAGTTATGTCATAGATTCAAAAGTCCCAATAGATCGGATATGATAAAGATTTAGATCCAAGCACTAGAATATTATAAATTCACAAATTATGATAGATCCAATATGATTCAATCACAGGCATATATCCAAATCACAGTCGTATCGCGTTTACTTTTAATCATCTAAATCTAAAAGTAACTAACTTACTGTGTTTGTATTTTAGAAGATAGAAAAGAAATTGTTGGTGTTGAATCTCAGATCTATATTTGAAATGCTTGAATCTTTTTTCAAACTTGATTTTGGAGAAGAATAGGCTATTCAATTGAAGTTGCAGCAGAGCCTCACCGTCACCATTATTTTTCCAATGAATAAAACCTTGGTTTAGAGTCCTTATATAGCCGCCGCACCTTGAATCTGGACACTGCGTGCTTCTAGAAACAATCAGCCAATTCGACTCAGGGGTCGACCCATAGATTGACCCATACTCCCTGAGTCGATCCCAGTGTCAACCCTCGGGTCGACAACCCAAAATGGTCGGTTTGGCATTTTGACTTCCCGCTTTTTCGTTTTGAATTTTTTTGAATATTTATTTATTTAATTTATATATATATATATTTCTCATATGTATACAAACTTCAAAGCTTAATATCCTCTTCATACAATGTCCGTTTTACGCAAAGCAAATGTCTATCTTGACTAAAATTTCAAGATGAACGCAATGGTGCAGTCTATTTTACTTAATTCATAGTACTTGATTAAGTTATCACATTATATTTATTATATAATGTAGCTAAAATGTCTAAAATTTTCGGGATGTTACACTATACACTTACAATAATATCAAAATGATTTGTTTTAAACGTACCAAGCATGTTTGGCTATTATAAGGGAAAACTCTATCCTCCGGCTTGCGTTGCATTGTGTGATGGGACCTGAGTCTTATAATAGCTTAATTTTTCCAATAAGCATTGTGTTGTTTGTTTTATGCACTGATATTCTTGGAAGAAAACCCGTTTCGTGTTATACGGCGTGGTCCCTTGATTTACTCTATTTTAAAGTAAAGTTTTAAATAACCGTTTTAGTTCTCACACCAGTCCCATGATTGACCTGAAGTTTATTGTTTTAACCTAAACTCTGGGTGCCTATTTCAACACGGGCAGCTAGTAATTTTGGTTTTGCAGATATTATTTTCATAGGATCCTGGTTTACAACTGGAGCTATATTCAGAAAGCTTTGTATCCGTGTATTTCTTTCAGTTGTGTTATGTATTATTTTTCCGCTGCTAATGTAATTAAATCTCTGATATTTTTCTGATGTATATTATTTATTCATACTCTGTTATATTCTTGTACTCTGATGTAAATTGTTGTAACAACAATGAAATGTTCTATTGTTTGTGTTCTGATTTGTTGTGTTCTCAAAACAAACCGGGTTTTCCTTTACGGGGAAGTTTGGGTCGTCTCATCTTATCATCTGTTGATGTAAATATTAAACGATGTTCATAATTATTATGTATGTTAGTTTTATACTTATTTTAATTTTATTTTGCGCTATAATATCGGGAAACATCATTTTAACCATGTTACTAAATCCGTTTAATACTTTTCTCCTTGTTTATTGCAACTTTTTGCTGAATTATAAGATTAAGAAAATAATATATATATAAAGTGTAATATATTATCAACTTGTTACATATCTGAGTATTTGTATGCAAGATAATGAAACAAATTACTTGCTTCGTGAAGAGGTTGCTGTATTGGTTTTTTTTCTCATATTTTATTTATTACGAGCCATAATTTTTAAGGATCCATCGATTTATGATATATTATGATCCATCGATTTATTTTGATTGATCCATCGATTCATAAAGAAATTCCATATTTGATTTGTCGTTGCTATTCATCAATCATAAAATTTTAACCAATGTCTTTTAAAAAAAATAGAAATAGCGCTAGTCCGAATCTATTGTTGTAAATAAACGTTGAGACAATAGCTGCTGTTTTTTTATCTTTATTAATAAATTTAGGAACTTTTAGCGTAGATTTTCTCGAAGTAATTATTATTTTTGGATAATTCTCTATGTCTACGAATAGATTCAAGTGTAATTGTAACAATCCGAAAAATCAAAACCAATTTTAAATTTTTATTTTGGCAATTTTAATGAATTTTGAATATTTAAAATAATTTATTTTAAATAATAACGACTTGAAATTTATTTTGAATAGAACTAGAACGTATAAAATTATTTAGATCGAAGTTAGAATATAAATATTTATTTTAATTATAAAGGAATTGGAAATGGCGTGGTAGTTTGAAAATTTGATTTCAAATTTCAAATGAATGTACAGGATTCAAAATAAACTGGATTTTAGTGAAACTGGAAATACTTGAATCTACTTGAAAATATCTTTCCAACGAATCCGAAAAATTAAAATTTCATAGCGGGAATAAAAAGTTATGCCCACTTGAAAATTCAAAATAGTCGCTATGGAAATATAGCCCTTAAAAGGAGAGACATTGCAAACGACCTCCGTTTTCGATGAAACCCCTTTGGTTGGATCCGGAATGTCAAATTATTGCTTGATTCCAATTTTCATAATTTTTGAAATCAATATGTGAGCATGGCAGATTTAAACATGTTTGGTCATTTTAGTTTGAATTTAATCGACTGAAAAATGACCGTTTTTCAAACGGTCTCCAAATTCGACTAAATTAGTTTGTTAGGACCGTATCGTCAAAATATAGCCAGATTTATTATTTTGGAATTTTTGGAGCCAGTATGTGGCCCCGAAAAATTAAAATGTACGTTGAAAATAATTTAGAATGTTAAATTAAATTATAACTTAATTTTGATGAAAACTGATTGAACAATCGAATTGGCTAACGGGACATATCCCATTGTGTTCGGAATGGGGGTATTTAGTTAGAGGCGACAGTCGTTGGGTTCGATTTGGAGCTCGAACACAAAACCCTAATTTCTGGAAATTAAATAATATTATATTACTTATATATATATATATAACCTTTTACCCTTTCTCCCTCCACTAAGTCAACGAACCAGAAATCGATTAAAAAGAAAAAAAACACTCGAACCCTTTCTCCCTGTCGCCCAGCCCTAGCCGCCACCATCGCGACCTCCCGTCCACCGTTGAGCCACCGCGCCTTCCCCTTCGACACCCCCTCTGACGCCCTAGCTTCTCTCTCTCCTCTATAGCCCCCAAATCTCGTCGTTGTAACCCCAAAGCTCGCCACCCCACCTGAGATCAACCGTCGCCGCGACCATCGAACCCCTCCTCCCTCTACGAACCAACAAGAAAACCCCCCATATTCCTCATGTAAGTATTTCTTTATATATTATTTTAGTTTATTTTGAATGGCATTGTTTTTAATAAGATTAGCATTATCGAAAGATTCAATTTTTAGATATGGATTAGCAATATAAAAAGTCAATTTTTATATAATCATATAGCTATGAAAAATTGGATTTTTATATATTCATATAGCGAAGAAAATTGGATTTTTATATATTCATATAGCGAATAAAAATAGGATTTTTATATATTCATATAGCGAATAAAAATTGGATTTTTATATATTCATATAGCGAAGAAAAATTGGATTTTTATATATTCATATAGCAAAGAAAAATTGGAACTTTATATATTCATATAGCGAAGAAAAATTGGATTTTGATACACATAGTTTGAATTAAAAATGTGATTTTTATATATGAACTAGCATTATAAAAATTCGATTTTTGTATATGTATTAGCAATTTAAAAATGCGATTTTTATACATGAAGTTATATAATAAAAATGTGATTTTTATTATGAAGAGAGCAATATGAAAATATGATTTTTTTATATATAATAGTGATATAAAAATGTGATTTTTATAATATAAACATCATATTAAAAATGTGATTTTTACTATGAACAACGTGAAAAAAGGACTGCATTGGAATTTCGGGCAAATCCGGATTGTTCTGAAATTTAGAAATAAAATGGCGGAGTGGAAACCAAAGGTGAGAATTCCTCACTAAAATTTCCTATACAGTTATTTATTTCATAACTGCATATATGAACTGCTCCCCGTCGTCCACAGACCGTGGACGACTTGTTTGATTGAATTGTGTTGTGGGGATTGATAATGATTGAGATGTGGAATGGAATATAAAATATTCATGTGTTGAATAAAGTGCTAGAATAATAAAAATTTCATTTTTATTATATAAATGAATGAAATAAAATATTTACTGAAATAAAATAAATATTCATTTACAAATCAGATGATTTATTTATGTACACACATCTGACTGATATTGATTGGGACAATCTATTTTACACATCGCCCAACTACACAAATAATAATCAGTGTTTGTTGCTTGAAAACCGCACACGGGTATTGGGATGATATTGGACATACACAAATCCCAATATTTAGTTGTATGTCAATCGATGGGTTGACAGACTATTGTAAGCATTAATTATTTATATTTAACGCTTATGCAGTTGTGTAATGCACTCTGGATGATGGTTGACTGTGTTTGATTATTGTTGTATACATGTGTGTATGAAATCCATATAAGTAAAATTACATGGTAATTGATTGTGTCTGATTCCAATTCAGAAAGGACGAATATTTTGAATTAAAGAATATTTTAAAGTGATGAATAATGAATATTTTAAAATAACTAATATTTTAAAAAAATATTCAGTAATGGATCAAAATATGATTTTGATGTCCGATTTGGGATGGACACGAAAATATTTAAATATATAAAGCCGTGTTTATTAAATTAACACCATTTTGACGTGAACGATATTTATATCGATTTTATTCATTTTGATAATGAATATCGAAAAGGAAGTGATTTCAAAATCTAATGTTTTGATAATATCATCATTTATATATTAATGATATGGAATATTCAATTCTGATATAAAATTGAATATAAAGTTGAAATCGTTTTGAAAACGAATTTAAAACAATTTTTAAAATATGTTTAAATGGAAATTGATGAAATATATATAATATATACATTATATATATTTAATGGCCTGAATAGAACGTGCCACATCGCGGTAGTTCGCGAATTTCGGCCACTGACTTCGAATGGACATTACGGGAGATCCGACCGTCGGATTCTCCTAAAATCAGAACCGTTGGGTTCGTATCGAAAAGAGCTTTCCAATGAATGTAAGGGATTTGAGATATAATGGATGGATTTGGAATTATGTCCAAATCAAATTTGGAAAAGGTCGTTGTAAGTGCAGTTCGATGACCGTTTATGGAAATCGACTGTACGGGCCTTGATAAAATTATTTAAAAACTAGTAATTTGTGTAAAACCATAATAAATGATTTGGAAAGAATTGAGATGAAAAATTCCATATTTGAAAAGTTAAAAGTATATTTTTATCGAAATGAACTAGTTATGAACCAGAATTATAATACAATATTTTTAAATAAATAAACTGGATTTGAAATGGTTTTAAAAATAACCAGAATATCCAATACATGAATTGGAATGGAATTGAATCGAAATTATCTTCGGGATATTTCGATATTGGATTCCGTGATTATACGGAGATTGTGAAGGAATTTAGAAGATATATATACATATATATCGTTATTCCCAATACGATATTTTTTTATTTCAGAACTTGATATTGAATATAAGCCGATATAATTTTTATTCAGAGCCTTGTATTTAATATTGAATTGGATTTTGGGTTTGTCATGAATGGTGTCTCAATTAACACTGTTCTTAAGCCCAGTTGTGAAAATAATAAATCTTTTAATTAAGATTATTAGTGTTTCTGGTTAATTAACATTTAATTGGAATAAAATGGAATGTGAATTGGGTTTATTGTGAACTGTGTTTTAAACAACATTCGTTCTTTAACCCGATTTACAGTGAAATGTGATTTGAAATTTATAAATCTTTTTATTAAGATTTAACGGAAATTTTCCAAAGTAAAGCTTGCCAATTTAATATTAAATTAGAATTGAATGGAATTTGATTTGGTAATAATCGAAATGAGCTTCTTTGGAGGAAGACTGTTAATACGTATTGAGTTTAAAAGGCTTTGCCGTTATTCCATTTATATTATTAGTCGGATACGGAAATTGATATCGATTATATACTGATCTGTTTTCCGTGAAGATTCCATGATTAATGGAATGTGATTTTGGGTTTATCGTGTACTATGTTTTAAATGACATTAGTTCTTTAACCCAGTTGAAGACAGGATTGCATGTCTAGCATTGTATTTCGAACTGTAAGGTTGATCTCTGCTAAATATATATCTGTTTGGTGGCAGAGAATTTATTCTCTTGCTTAACACCCTTCTCTAAGACGTACGAGCTTAGAGGTTATATATCGGCAGAAGTCAATAGTACGGTGTAGATTGTCGATGCGGCATGTTGGAGTTTCCAAAGTTAATAATCATTAATATTGATTTTTGGGAAGATTAAAACTAAGTGGAGTTTTAATGAATCTTTAATTAGATTGAAAAGAGAATGCGATAATTTAAATTATCAAATTCGGGAAATGATCGAGAATGGAGTAGCACCAGTTTTGCTCCAAGTGATAGTTAAATATTTAATTAGATTTGAATGGGAAATGGTAATTAATTTTACCAATAACACCGTGGTGTTAGTTATGGAGTAATACCAGTTTTGCTTCATCGGATGAATAGGTTGGGATTGGGAAATTAAATAAATGATTACTTCTGTAAGGTGCGTTAATCCCGACTAGTTTGGAAAACCTTAATATGGTTTGAATGATATCCAAAAGAAGATTAAAGAATAAATTTTAAAGATTTTATCTTTGATAGAATTAATGGGAACAAATCCCTAAAGAATGTGAATATTTGAATAAAAGAATATTATGAATTGGAATGAGGCGTATGTTGTGTTTTTATAGCACTTGTTTATTATTTACGCGAGTTATTCGGAAAGGTCGGGTTTATATCCATTCTGAATAACTGGTTCGACGATAAGTCGGCGAAGAAGATGGTGGTTGAAGACCAGAGCTCTTCACATCGTTTGGATGATTACTGATGTCTGGATTGGGCGGTACACCCAAGACAAAGTAATAAGTGGTGATCGTCCAGACGTACTTGGAGATCGATCGGATATGCGAGGACCTCTCTCCTGTATTAGACATACGGGACGAGGAATAAGGTGCCTCCAGTTTCGTTCAGACCCAGAACGAACTTGTAAATGGATGTATGTCTGACATTGGATTTTATTCTGTGTTGATTGATCTCTATTAAATATATATCTATTTGGCTACAGAGAATTTATTCTCTTACTAAACGCCCTTCTCTGAGATGTACGAGCTCAGAGGTTATATATCGATAGACATCAGTCGCATGGCGTGAATTGCCTGTGTGGCATGCTGAGATGCAGATGATCAAGGCTTCTGTTGAAAAGCATAGTCTTGTGGTTGATGATCAAAGCACGGCTTTTATATAGCATAGCTTTGTGTATAGCATTAATTCGCGAGCCTCACACCTTGGTATGAGTTAAAAACGTGATAAGGGACCCAAGGAGGACATGACGTTTCTTTCTAGCTATGGGTGGTGTCAGGATTTTGCAAGCCCAAACATTTTTATAATTTTACCTATGTGGTTGTTGGAATGCGAGGCACCTCGGATATATCGGTCTCTACGAAGCCGATGGATATTGAGCCATCTGGCTCATAGATGCCCTATAGGGAGGGGAAACGTGTGTTCAGGAATACTAATCCTCAAACGTAAGGGAGAAACGGCCTTGGAGGATCCAAGGGTCTACAGCAAGAGATCCATAGGCATTTGTTAGAGTGTTTCAAAGCCGGCGAGGAGTACATCCCTTGCCTCAACTCATGACGGAAATCCAATTTCCAGTACGTGACATTCAGTTTTATTTGTAGAGCCTAGTATGGCGACATAGTAGGACGGGGGCACTATGCCGTCTATAATTGATACATTTATATTTGAAGTTGTTTTCATACACTTTACACTATAATAGTATCAAAATGATTTGTTTTAAACATACCAAGCATGTTTTGCTATTATAAGGTAAAACTCTATCCTCCGGCTTGTGTTGCATTGTGTAATAGGACCTGGGTCTTGTAATAGCTTCATTTTCTTTGATTAGTATTGCGCTGTTTGTTTTATGTACTGGTATTCTTGGGAGGAAACCCTTTCCGTGTTATTCAGCATGGTCCTTGATTTACTTAACTTTAAAATCAAATTAGTGACTGTTTTAGTTCTCACACCAATCACATGACTGACCTGGAGTTTATTGTTTTAACTTAAACTCTGGGTGCCCCTATTTTCCACACGGGCAGCTAGTAGTTTTGGTTTTACAGATTTATATTCACAGGATCCTGATTTACAGCTGGAACGATATTCCAAAAGCTCTGTATCCGTTTATCTCTTTCAATTGTGTTTTTGTATTATTTTCCGCTGCATTGTAATTTGTAAACCTCTACCATTTGTCAAATGTATATTATTTTTTCATACTCTGTATATTCTTGTACTCTGATGTAAAATGTTGTTATAGCAATGAAATGTTCTTCTGTTTGTGTTCTAATTTGTCGTGTTCTCAACTCAATCTAGGCTTTCCTATATGGGGAAGTTTGGGTCGTGTCAGTTTGGTATCAGAGCTTTGGTTTACAGAGCTCGAGAACAAGACACATTAGAACCAAACGAAAGAATTAATCAGAGACTGGATTAGTAATATCCAATGGGAATCACTCGTTAGAGATAGGATCAGTAGTATCCTAGAATGAGTCTGAAGAGTGTTATTTTTAAAATTATAAATGAGAACCAATTTTGTTTTGAAAATTTAAACCATTTTATATGTATTTGAATATCATTTTATATTGAATTTGGACAATCAAGTATATAAAGATTTTGCATATACGCCTTGCAAACGTACATTCGAAGTTTTAATATACTAGATAGATATAGAATCACACTCTAGTCACTCGGAGATGATTCTGATGATTAATACATCATCATTAGAGTTTATGTTCGTGGTTCGAAAGTGGGATTTCTATATATTTCCAATTGACTGGTGTGAGAACCAAAACTAGATCGGTCTATTATTGTGACTTGGCATCAAAAATGGATTTTTATATATATAAAATTATGAATTTGAAATAATAATCAACTAATTGATTGCCGGTTGTGTTGTTTGATTAATTAAAATTTTGAACCATTAAGCCAAATTGAATCAAATATTGTACAGAGTTGGAAATTATTTAGAAATGCATACATGTATATATACACATTATTGAACAGGTTATGAATAAACTGCTAAGAAGAGAAATAAAATTTTGTGCCTGACAAATAGGTACGTATTTATTATTTTTCTTCTGTTTTAAAGGTTTATGAGCCTAAGGCTGGCCGCTTGGCATTTTTCTTCTTTTTAAAGGTTTATGAGCCTAAGACTGGCCGCTTGGCATTTTTCTTCTTTTTTTAAAGATTTTATGAGCCTAAGGCTGGCAGCTTGGCATTTTTCTCCTTTTTTAAAGGTTTATGAGCCCAAGACTGGCCGCTTGGCATTTTTCTTCTTTTTTTTAAAGATTTTATGAGCCTAAGGCTGGCCGCTTGGCACTTTTCTTCTTTTTTTTTAAAGATTTTATGCGCCTAAGGTTGGCCGCTTGGCCTTTTTCTTCTTTTTTAAAGGTTTATAAGCCTAAGGCTGGTCGCTTGGCATTTTTTTTAAAAGATTTTATGAGCCTAAGGCTGGCTGCTTGGCATTCTCTTTTTCTTTTGGATTGATGAGGGCCCTAGGAGGCGAGTTGCGATTTTAAATGTCTCCCCGTACAAAGGAGGTTATGGCTAAATTTTCCAAAAATTTATGGTGTTAGCCAAATTTTTGAAGAATTGGAAAATTCTTAGAAACTGAAAATTTGTAGAATGAAAGCCAAAATGAATGTTGAGTTGATTAGTTAAACAACTTTCAGCTCCGTTCCTTTTCGAGGATGAAAAGATTTTAAGTGAAAAAGATTGTAACAACCCGAAAAATCAGAACCAGTTTAAATTTTGTATTTTGGCAGTTTTAATGAATTTTGAATATTTAAAATGATTTATTTTAAATAATAATGATTAGAAATTTATTTTGAATAGAATTAGAACGTATAAAATTATTTAGATCGAAGTTAGAATATAAATAATTATTTTAATTATAAAAGGAATTGGAAATGGCGCGATAGTTTGAAAATTCGATTTCAAATTTCAAATTTCAAATGAATGTACAGGATTCAAAATAAACTGGATTTTAGTAAAACCAAAATATTCGAATCTGTTTGAAAATATCTTTCCAACGAATCCGAAAAATTAAAATTTCATGGCGGGAATAAAAAGTTATGCCCAGTTGAAAATTTAGAATAGTCGCTATGGAAATATAGCCCTTAAAAAGAGAGGTTTTGTAAATGACCTCTGCTTTCGACGAAACCCCTTGGGTTGGATCCGGAATGTAAAATTATTGCTTGATTCCAATTTTCATAATTTTTGGAATCAATATGTGAGTGTGGCGGATTTAAAGGTGTTTGGTCATTTCAATTTGAATTTAATCGACTGAAAAATGACCGTTTTTCAAACGGTCTCCAAATTCGATGAAATTAGTTTTGTTAGGACCATATCGTCAAAATATAGCCAGATTTATTTTTCTTGAATTTTTGGAGTCTGTATATGGCCCCGGTAAATTAAAATGTACGTTGAAACTAATTTAGAACGTTATATTAAATTATAACTTAATTTTGATGAAAACTGATCGAAACAGTCGAATTGGCTAACGGGACATATCCCATTGTATTCGGATTGGGGGTATTTAGTTACGGGTGACAGTCTTTAGGTTCTATTTGGAGCTCGAATACAAAACCCTAATTTCTGGAAATTAAATAATATTATATTATTTATATATATAAAACCTTTTACCCTTTCTCCCTCCACTAAGTCAACGAACCAGAAATCGATTAAAAAGTACAAAATGCTCGAACCCTTTCTCCCCGTCGCCTAGCCCTAGCCGCCACCATCGCGGCCTCCCCTCCACCGTCGAGCCACCACGCCTTCCCCTTTGAATCCCCCTCCGACGCCCTAGCTTCTTTCTCTCCCTCTCCTGTACAGCCCCCAAATCTCGCCATCGTGACCCCAAAGCCCGCCGCCCCACCTGAGATCAACTGCCGTCGTGACCATTGAACCCCTCCTTCCTCTTCGAACCAACGAGCAAAACCCCTGTATTCCTCCTGTAAGTATTTCTTTATTTATTATTTTAATTTATTTTGAATGGCATTGTTTTTAATAAGTTTAGCATTATAGAAAGATTCAATTTTTAGATATGGATTAGCATTATAAAAAGTCAATTTTTATATATTCATATAGAAAAAAAATTGGATTTTTATATATTCATATAGCGAAGAAAATTTGGATTTTTATATATTCGTATAGCGACGAAAAATTGGATTTTTATATATTCGTATAGCGAAGAAAAATTGGATTTTTATATATTCGTATAGAGAAGAAAAATTGGATTTTTATATATTCATATAGCGAAGAAAAATTGGATTTTTATATATTCATATAGCGAAGAATAATTGGATTTTTGGATATTCATATAGCGAAGAAAAATTGGGTTTTTATATATTCATATAGCGAAGAAATATTGGAACTTTATTATTCATATAGTGAAGAAAAATTGGATTTTTATATATTCATATAGCGAAGAAAAATTGGATTTTATATATTCACGTAGCGAAGAAAAATTGCATTTTTTATATTCATATAGCGAAGAAAATTTGGATTTTGATATATATAGATTTGGATTAAAAATGTGATTTTTATATATGAACTTGCGTTATAAAAATTCGATTTTTATATATGTATTAGCAAACGCGATTTTTATACATGAAGTTATATAATAAAAATGTGATTTTTATTATGAAGAGAGCGGTATAAAAACATGATTTATATATATATATAATAGTGATATAAAAATATGATTTTTATAATATAAACATCATATTAAAAATGTGATTTTTACTATGACAACGTGAAAAAAGGACTGCGTTGGAATTTCGGGCAAATCCGGACTGTTCTGAAATTCAGAAATAAAACGGCAGAACGGAAACCAAAGGTGAGAATTCTTCACTAAAATTTCCTGTACAGTTATTTATTTCATAACTGCATATATGAACTGCTCCCCGTCGTCCACGGACCACGGACGACTTGTTTGATTGAATTGTGTTGTGGTGATTGATTGTGATTGTGATGTGGAATGGAATATAAAATATTCATGTTTTGAATAAAGTGTTAGAACAATAAAAATATCATTTAAAAAATGAATGGAATAAAATATTTACTGAAATAAAATAAATATTCATTTACAAATCAGATGATTTATTTATGTACACACATTTGACTGATATTGATTGGGATGATATATTTTACACATCGCCCAACTGCACAAATATTAATCAGTGTTTGTTGTTTGAAAACCGCACACGGGTATTGGGATGATATTAGACATACACAAATCCCAATATTTAGTTGTATGTCAATCGATGGGTTGACAGACTGTTGTAAGCGTTAATTATTTATATTTAACGCTTATGCAGTTGTGTAATGCACTCTGGATGATGGTGACTGTGTTTGATTATTGTTGTGTACGTGTGTGCATGAAATCCATATAAATAAAATTATATGGTAATTGACTGTGTCTGATTCCAATTCGGAAAGGACGAATATTTTAAATTAAAGAATATTTTAAAATAACGAGTAATGAATATTTTAAAATAATATTCAGTAATGGATCAAAATATGATTTTGAAGTCCGATTTGGAACGGACACAAAAATATTTAAATATAAAGTCGTGTTGATTAAATTAACGCCATTTTGACGTAAACGATATTTATATCGATTTTATTCATTTTTATAATGAATATCGAAAAGGAAGTGATTTCAAAATCTAATATTTTGAAAATATCATCATTTATATATTAATGATATGGAATATTCAATTTTGATTTAAAATTGAATATGAAGTTGAATTCGTTTTGAAAACGAATTTAAAGCAATTTATAAAATACATTTTAAATGGAAATCGATGAAATATATATAATATATGTATTATATATATTTAATGGCCTGAATAGAACGCGCCGCGCCGCGGCAGTTCGCGAATTTCGACCATTGACTTCGAATGGACATTACGGGATATCCGACCGTCGGATTCTCCTAAAACCAAAACCGTTGGGTTCGTATCGAAAAGAGCTTTCCAAAGAGTATAAGGGGTTTGAAATCTAACGGTTGGATTTGGAATTATTTCCAAATCAAATTTGGAAAGGGTCGTTGTAAGTGCAGTTTGATGACCATTTATTGAAATCGACTGTACGGGCCTTGATAAAATTATTAAAAATACTAATAATTCGTGTAAAATCATAATAAATGATTTGGAAAGAATTGGGATGAAAAATTCCATATTTTATAAGATAAAAACATATTTTTATCGAAATGAACTAGTTATTAACTAGAATTATAATCTAATATTTTTAAATAAGTAAGTAGGATTTGAAATGGTTTTAAAAATAACCAGAATTTCCAATATATGAATTGGAATGGAATTGAATCGAAATTTCTTCGGGATATTTCGATATTGGATTCCGTGATTATACGGATATTGTGGAGGAATTTAGAAGATATATATCGTTATTCCCAATACGATATTTGTTGATTTCATAATTTGATATTGAATATAAGCCGATATAATTTCTATTCAGAGCCTTGTATTTAATATTGAATTGTATTTTGGGTTTGTCGTGAATGGTGTCTTCATTAACACTGTTCTTAAGCCCAGTTGTGAAAAGAATAAATCTTTTAATTAAGATTATTAGTGTTTCCAGTTAATTAACATTTAATTGGAATAAAATGGAATGTGAATTGGGTTTATTGTGAATTGTGTTTTAAACGACATTCGTTCTTTAACCCGATTTACAATGAAATGTGAGTTGAAATTTATAAATCTTTCTATTAAGATTTAACGGGAATTTTCCAAAGTAAAGCTTGCCAATTTAATATATTAAATTGGAATTGAATGGAATTCGATTTGGTAATAATCGAAATGAGCTTCTGTGGAGGAAGACTGTTAATCTATATAGAATTTAAAAGTCTTTGTCGTTATTCTATTTATATTATTAGTCGGATACGGAAATTGATATCGATTATATATTGATCTACTTTCCGTGAAGATTCCATGATTAATGGAATGTGATTTTGGGTTTATCGTGAACTGTGTTTTAAATGACATTAGTTCTTTTACCCAGTTAAAGACGATTACATGTCTAACATTGTATTTCGAACTTATGGTTGATCTTTGCTAAATATATATCTGTTTGGTAGCGGAGAATTTATTCTCTTGCTTAACACCCTTCTCTAAGATATACAAGCTTAGAGGTTATATATCGACAAAAATCAATAGTACGGTGTAGATTATCGATGCGGCATGTTGGAGTTTCCAAAGTTAAATAATCATTAATATTGATTTTTGGGAAGATTAAAACTAAGTGGAGTTTTAATGAATCTTTAGTTAGATTGAAAAGATAATGTGGTAATTTAAATTATCAAATTCGGGAAATGATAGAGAATGGTGTAGCACCAGTTTTGCTCCAAGTGATAGATAAATTTTAATTAGATTTGAATGGGAAATGATAATTAATTTTGCCAATAACACCGTGGTGTTAGTTATGGAGTACCAGTTTTGCTCCATGGGATGAATAGGTTGGGATTGGGAAATTAAATAAATGATTACTTCGGTAAGGTGCGTTAATCCCAACTAGTTTGGAAAACCTTAATATGATTTGAATGATATCCAAAGGAAGATTAAAGAATAAATTTTAAAGAATTTATCTTTGATAAAATTAATGGGAACAAACCCCTAATGAATGTGAATATTTGAATAAAATAATATTCTGAATTGGAATGAGGCGTATGTTGTGCTTTTATAGCACTTGTTTATTATATACACGAGTTATTCAGAAAGGCCGGGTTTATACCCATTCTGAATAACTGATTTGACAATAAGTTGACGATGAAGACGGTGGTTGAATACCAGAGGTCTTCACATCATTTGGATGATTACTGATGTCTTGATTGAGCGGTACACCCAAGACAAGGTAATACGTGGTGATCGTCCAAACGTACTTGGAGATTGACCGGATATGCGAGGACCTCTCTCCTGTATTGGATATACGGGACGAGGAATAAGGTGGCTCCAGTTTCGTTCAGACCCAGAACGAACTTGTAAATGGATGTATGTCTGACATTGGATTTTATTCTGTATTGATTGACTCTATTAAATATATATTTGTTTGGCAACGAAGAATTTATTTTCTTTCTTAACGCCCTTCTCTGAGACGTACGAGCTCAGAGGTTATATATCGATATACATCAGTCGCATGGTGTGAATTACCTGTGTGGCATGCTGAGATGCAGATGATCAAGGATTTTGTTGAAAAACAGAGTCTTGTGGTTGATGATCAAAGCACGACTTTAATATAGCATAGCTTTGTGTATAGCGTTAATTCGCGAGCCTCACAGCTCGGTATGAGTTTAAACAGGATAAGGGACCCAAGGAGGATATGACGTTTCTTTCTAGCTAAGGGTGGTGTCAGGGTTTAGCCAGCCCAGACATTTTTATATTTTTACCTGTGTGGTTGTTGGAATGCGAGGAGCCTCGGATATATCGGTCTCAACGGAGCCGATGGATATTGAGTCATCTGGCTCATAGATACCCTATAGGGCGGGGAAACATATGTTCATGAATACTAATCCTCAACCATAATGGAGGACAGGCCTTGAAGGATCCAAGGGCCTACTTCAGGAAATCCTGAGGCATTTGCTAGAGTGTCTCGAAGCCGGCGAGGAGTACATCCCTTGCCTCGACTCATGACAGAAATCCAATTTCCAATATGTGACATTCAGTTTTATTTGTAGAGCCTAATATGGCGACATAGTGGGATGGGGCACGATGCCGTTTATGGTTGATACATTTATATTTGGAGTTGTTTTCATACACTTTACACTATAATAGTACCAAAATGATTTGTTTTAAACATACCAAACATGTTATTTTAAGGTAAAACTCCATCTGCCGGCTTGCACTGCATTGTGTGATGGGACCTGGGTCTTATAATAGCTTCATTTTCTTTGATTAGCATTGCGCTATTTGTTTTATGCACTGGTGTTCTTAGGAGGAAACCCGTTCCGTGTTATATGGCATGGTCCCTTGATTTTGCTAACTTTAAAATCAAATTAATAACTGTTTTAGTTCTCACACCAGTCACATGACTAACCTGGAGTTTATTGTTTTAACCTAAACTCTGGGTGCCCCTATTTTCCACACGGGCAGCTAGTAGTTTTGGTTTTACAGATTTATATTCACAAGATCCGGGTTTATAATTGGAACGATATTCAGAAAGATCTATATCCGTTCATCTCTTTCATTGTATTTTTGTATTATTTTCCACTGCATTGTAATTTGTAAATCTCTGTCATTTATCAAATGTATATTATTTTTTCATACTCTGTATATTCTTGTACTCTGATGTAAAATATTGTAATAGCAATGAAATTTTCTTCTGTTTATGTTCTGATTTGTCGTGTTCTCAACTCAATCCGGGCTTTCCATTGTGGGGAAGTTTGGGTCGTGTCAGTAATGAAGTGAGTTGCAATCGTGTTACTGTCGGTCTAATTAGTCTTTTCTTAGTTTTTTTTTCAAAATGGAAAACAACCGAACATGGTTATATATGAATGTTATTAACCGACAATTTTTGATAATATTTGTTACCTTAGACACTTTTGAAATATCTTTCAAAAGTAAATCAATGAAGTGTGATGTATGATGCTTAGAATAAATGTTTTTTTTTCTTCATCAACCATTGCTCGACAGTTTTGTGATTCACTTAGTTTGCTCCATTATATATAACAATTTGCACTATACTATTTTCACCAATCATTTCAATATCTTTCATTAATCGAAAAGTGTATTCTTCACTTTGGAATTCATATGTAGCATAGATCTGAAAAATATAGTTCCGTGGGTGAGAGTAAACAACAAATATCTGCTGCATGACATGTTCCTATTCCTTGTCATCTTAAATCTCATTACCTGGTACTTATGGGTTGCTCAATAATTTCTTTTGAAAGCATTGCTTATCTATTTCTTTATTTCATTCATTTCTCTTTTGAATGATGCGCTATCGTATAAGTTTTTAATTTATTTAGGGACACAATTAGACAAGTTGATATGTTGTCGCCTACTCCTTGTAGATGTTTTATCATGCGTGTCATACCACCGTCTGTTAATTACTTTATTGCAAAAGTCATATTTTATTTTTTGATTATTGTCATCGATCGTAGTACCATAATTAAAATCAATTTCGGTTTAATTTGCCATAACGGATCTGAGATTATATATAATCGATACAATATAACCATTTATAATTAAACAAAACAAATGTCAATCCTAAGAAATTTAATAATGAAAATAAAGTAAACAATAAAATAAAACTTAATAGAAAAATATATTTATATGCTAATATTTGTTTCTTTAATAAAATATGCAAACATATAAAGTAAAGTATATTAGATTTTTTAAAAGTAATTATTGAGATTTCAGTTAAAATATTCGAATTTATTTGATATTATTTATGTTGTCATTTATACAGATTTCAATTTTCTATTTCTAATATGAACAAATTAAGTTATTACTGTTCATTAAGAAATAACAATATTAATTTATGAAAAAATTCAAAAGTTTATGTAATTAAAGCTCCTAATGTCTAATATATAAGTTATGTCTACCTATGCTAAATAGATTTTGTATCGATATCTTAAATTTTGATTTGGTAACTAATATAATTATATGTTTCAATTTGCTAAGGAGCTCTAAACCGAGATATCGTAAAGATAGGAAATTCGTTATTAATATATTAAGCGACTTTAAATGTATAATTGTATGAACCCACACTGAAGAAAAGTTTAAAGATAGATAATGCAATACATTTTTCTTTACGGGATTTTGAATTTGGAGGGAGAAACAAAGTATGATCATTGTTTTTAAGGAGAATCGTCATCTTTGATTCAATTAGAGTTACTTCTTCGGATAATTTGTATGATTTATTTCATCTCATTAACAACAAATGAATTACGAACAATAATTAAACAATGTTAAACGGATTTTTCAATAAAGTATGGAACACCATTTTTTTAAAACAAAATCATTATTTTTTATTCAACTATTGTTATCTCTTCCAATAATGCATAGGATTATATCGTTTCATTAACAAGAAGTAAATTAGGAAGCATAATAAGACAATGTTAAAGAAAATTTATTCAAGTTAAGGTTTACTGTTTTAATAGAATAAACTCAACAACCTCAAAAACCAAGTTTGCTAAGGAAATCCATTTGAAAGAGAAGAAATTCCATTCCAGATGACTATGTTGTATTTATCCATAAAGATAAATAATGGATTGGTAGAGATGATTCTATAGACTCACATCATCAATATAAGGTACTAATTTAAAATGTGGATTTAAGAGATGAACATATAGTGTAAATTTATATATGGATAATAAAGTTTGATATTTCTCTCTAACTTAAGTAACAAAATCATTGGTTATAAATATCTATTCAAAGCCAACAGGAATCAAGTGGGTAATATGCAATTTTATAAGGAACTTTTTTGGAACATATTTTTAAAAGCAAATTTTGGTTTCTTTAAAGAAAGTTTCTCCTTGAACTTAGTAAAGTACTCTTTAGAATCACTTTGGAGCTTACTGCATTGTGTACTTTTGAGCATTATTTGATGTCATGTTTTCTCAGGCATGGATGAAACAACTTAAGAAACCAACTTATGGATTAATCTTTTGTACTTGGGATTCATATACAACATCATTGTTCATGGGTGCGATATTTGGATTATTACGAAAGAAGAAGAAAGATAAGTGCTTAAAAGGTTTGGTATGTAGACTGCAATTCAGTTGAGTCTCTTTTTATCAAAACACATTAATGTTACCATCCTTGAAATAAAAGAAATGCAATAGATCCCTCATGCCTCTGCAATGCGTATTCTAATGCATACTGAAGTATATGCACATGTGGATATTGCATATATTATTTGGCACGTATATTATCGGTATTGATAGTGGTTCATCGGTTAGTAACCAAAATGGTTACGAGGTATCTTTAAAGAACAAAATAAAAGTTTATATGCTCATAGCTAAAAGATTGATCCAAATATTTTGGATGTAACTACAGCAAATAACCACTTTAGGTAAAGATAATATATTTTATGAGTCGAACTATATAAAGAAAAGTGTCATGCAAACATTTATAGCTTCCACTACTATGGAAATATTGTTTAAGTTCAATTATAAGACATCCAACTATGGAAAATAATTGTATAATTCTGTTACAAGACCGTGGATTATTGGCAAGGAATTGAAAGACCATTAAAGTAATATTGTGACAGTAAATAACATGTTATTCTTCAATAAGGGAAGAGTGCAAAATTTGTTTTTATTCATAGAGCATATTTTGACAAACTTAACTATAATGGATCCACTTACATAAGGATTATCACCCAAGGTCTTTCATGAGCATGTAACTCAATTTGTTTAACTTTTATGTAAAGATATTTTGGTTCTGGTGGAGTTTGTATTTCGTATTGTCGTATGACTCGTTGCTCTATATTTCGATTATATATATATATATATATATATATATATATATGTGTGTGTGTGTGTGTGTGTATGTATGTATATGTGTGTGCGCGCGCGCACGTGTGTGTGCGTGCATGTGCATGTGCATGTGTGAGTGTATGTCAAATTCTTTTTCTGATCATAACTAACGTAATAAATTTTTCCTTGCACTCTACGTTATTTTAATATTGGACATTTTGATCTCTCTAAATACGGATCAGTTGGATATATACATGTATATATCACATTTCATGTAATTTTCATGCTTTACATCTACGATTGATTTATTTCATTTGATTGCATTAATATATGTGACCATTGATGGGTTCAGTTACGATAAATGTGACCAAGACCGCTTTGATTCTTTGTCAACACAGTTAATGGACAAGATTGTTTCAGATATACCACATATTATAAGTAGCAAATTTTGGAGCTCATAAAGTTAAACACCTTTTTTGAAGTATTATATCCAAGGGTAGATTGTTGGAAAACTTAACATGTGAACCCATATGTAAAATAAAACGTGTTATGCTATTTTAATGTAAAGGCTAATTAAAATGATCAAATAAAGTAATAAAATAAACAAGGCTTAAAGATGTATCTGTCATGGAAATAATGCATAGAGACTGTGACGGCCTGCCCTGCACCAGTCGACATTTCCTCCGATAGTGCACTGTACACATGCCCGACTAGCGTGGAACGGTCGCCAAATAAAGGAAAGAAGATGAAGGAACTAACAAAGAAACCTGTAGAATGCCTCACAACGCATGGAATAAAATATAATCACAACATATACTTGACATAAAACAGGTGAGACAGTGCATAAGCTGAAAACAAACTATCGTAGCAGCGGAAAATCCAAATACAGCTTATGTTCCACATCATCATTATTACAACTTTTCAAACCGTCTCTAAAGTTAAAAGCAAGATAAGGGAGGTACACTACTAATGCCCAAGTAGTGACCACCAACGACACAGGGAGAATATCTATATATGTATCATACGTGGATGCCTCCTGCTCACCTCCGGATCAGCTACTCGTGCATCACCAGCTAACATGTCTCTAGTCTGCTCGTGAGAGCACCCAGAGTAATAAGAAGAGACATAAAACTCTGGGTCAAAAAAAAGTCTGGTATAAGCGATAAGCAGCTAAACAGAACAATAACACGTATACTAAACCATACCTGAACCTGGACCTGCAACCAAAGAGTTAGCACTACATACCGTACAATACTCTAAGGTGCCATAACAAATGGTGTAAAGAATACGGGGGTGGGGGTGTGCATGTCATAACGATGGCAAACAAATCAACATAGCAACCATCCTCACTTCTCTCACTCGGTGCGTAAAGCATACGGTGTCTACCACTATCAATCACTAGACCCATCGAAGTAGTGACGGAGTTCAACTTGTACGACTACTGCCACTACCAAGCTTACCACATGGAGTCATGACCAAACCTTTTCAAATGACCCCACTTCATTGGTCTGTAGCCCTTTTAGTCGTACCTAGGCCACTGTAGCCCTGAATCCATTCACATACTCCCTACACATAGTGATTCAAAGTTACAGACATCGACAACCCCTTTGCACACGTCCCGCAGCGAAGTCCAATCATGAAGCTCACTCATTGGTTCCCAACTGGATCCTGAGTCACAGATCCTCGTTTGGACTTCCTTTGCATCCCGGGTTATTAGTCTTCTCTGGATCGGTTCTTCACTTCAGTCTATACTTCAAATTTGGATCGTGACTCACGCCTCATGTCCAAGCATCTCGGTTCGGATCGGTCGAGCTACCCCCATCGGATCAGGTCGGGGTCCTCATCTTGTGGCGGTTCGGATAGGTCATCATCACCTCCTGGCGGATCGGGTCGGGTTCTTCAAGTCCAATCGCCATGCATCGGTTCGGAGGTAGCCATGCGGGTCGGGTCGGAGAAGATGTTCCCCAATTTTTCAGATCATCTCGTGGATACGCAGCTTGGAGGGGCGGTTCGGTTCGGGGCTCCTTCCTCTGATCCGATCCGGATCGGCTAGATTCCTACACTTCTTCCAGCGATTGTTTACGCCATTCGACGACGTTTTCGACTAATCTAACACTTCTAGACAATCACAAAGCATACCATACAGTCATAGAAACATGTACAATCAATCATAAACACCAAAACAACAACTATAGCATGTAAAATGGATCAAACATACCCAAAATCCTATATTTTCCCTTAAGCATATTTAGGGAAAGCTAATAATATGATTAGTAAAACTTAACCAAATCAAACCAAATTTCAAACAGAGATCTAAAACATTATTTAAGTATTTACAAATATTTTTCCAAAATTTATTAATGTATAAATTCGCAAATATTTACTAATTACCCTTAATTAACTGTAATTAGTGCAAAACTATGCAAATCACTCACCTTGGCCACCAATAAAATTTTCAGAACTAAAACCTCGCTGATTTGAGTGAGTACTGATGTCTAACAACAGCTCTAATACTGATTTGGTGAAGATTCTTCTTTGATTTGATGTTGATTAAGCCAAAATTCGATTAGAAAGTGATTAGAAGTTGATTTGAGTGTTGGAGGCCATTGTTAGGGTTTCAAGAATGAAAGTGGTGGCTGAAAAATGAAAATAAGATCGTTCTCTAACTGATTTCAGCCTCCTCATAGCCCTAATCCCGAAATTTCCCATTGGGCCTAGCTGTTAATCACCCGGTTAAGCCCAATTAAGCTGTTTTTCACTATCTGAAACTTGTTTCAGCCATATCTCCCAAACGGTGAGTCCGTTTTGCTAATGTGACCACTCTACGGAATTGTAAACCATCAAGCAAATCTAATGGAAGTGGTTTCAGGTCAAAATTCCTTTTCAGTCAAAAGTTATGGCCAAAACAGTATTAGTTAGGGGCAAAACGGTCATTTAAAAACCGGGAAATATCGTGAACATGGGAAATGACCCCAGTAGTCGTCTCCCAAAGTTACATGACCATACGACTTCTGTGTGAAAGAAATAAATATTCTACGATCCTGCGATGCGTAGAATGCGGGTCGTTACATTCTCCCCCCCCCCCCTAAGAAATTTCGTCCCTGAAATTCCTTAACCCAAAACATACAAAGGATTCCGCATGCCTACCAATCATATATATAACAATCAAACATGCAAAACAAACAAAACAACCTATCCTAGCATGCGGAAAGACTAAATCAAAACTGAAATCTTACCAGGCGAAGAGTTCTGGACACGTCTTCCTAATGCTCTCCTCTGTCCCCCAAGTACAATCATACTCATTCTCGCTCCACTGAATTTTGACTAACTTCACCGCCTTCCTTCGAAGTTGCTTCGTATCGTTCCCAACAATATGCATAGGCATGCGGTTCCCAACCGCCTCGGGTTCAAATTCGATATCATCCAACTGATCAGGTGAAATAGTCACATCTGGGTCGTGTACGAACTTCCTTAACTGGGAAACATGAAATCCGTTGTGAACTTCTGCCATCTTCTCTGGTAATTCAAATTTATATGCCAAATTCCCAATTTGCTCTAGAACAGGGAATGGACCAACAAATCTTGGTGCTAACTTGCCTCTCCTGCCAAATCGTATTACGCTCTTTAACGGAGAAGTCTTGATAAACACCAAGTGGCCAATGAAGAGCTTTAATTCTCTTCTCCTCTTATCAGCATAACTCTTCTGCCAATCTTGGGCAGCCTTCATTCGTTGTTGGATAACCTTAATCTTAGCTGAAGTTTCTCTTATCACATCGGGTCCAAGTACAGATTTCTCACCAGTTTCTACCCAACATGACGGTGAGTTGCACGGTCTTCCGTACAAAGCTTCAAATGGAGCCATACCAATACTGGATTGATAGCTATTATTATACACGAACTTTACTAGATGCAAATAGTCATCCCATGATCCACCAAAATCCAATACACAGGCTCTCAAGAGGTCTTCTAATATACGATTCACCCTCTCTGGTTGACCATCGGTTTGAGGATCATACGCGGTACTGAGATGTAGTTCTGATCCTAATGCCTCTTGTAAGCTCTTCCAAAACCCACTAGTGAACAACGGATCTCAGTCACTCACAATGCCTTTGGGTATTCCATGAAATCTCACTACTCACTTTATATGTAGTTCCACTAACTTAGCTGCCGTCCTGTTCGACTTGACGGGTATAAACCTTGCACTCTTATTCAATCGGTCTATAATCACCCAAATGCTATCATGGCCCGATCTAGTCCTTGGTAACCCATCAATGAAATCCATTTACACTTGTTCCCATTTCCATTCTGGAATTTCTAATGGTTGTAGCAAACCAGTAGGCTTCTTTTGCTTGGCTTTAACTAGCTGGCAGTTCATGCATTTGGATATAAACGTCCCAATGTCTCTTTTCATCCCTTCCCAGTAGTAGGTCTGCTTCATGTCTCGATACATTTTGTTACCACCGGGATGTATAGTCAATTTTGAGTGATGACAATCTCTAAGCACTTCATCTCCCAATCCATTGACATTGGTACAACTAGTCTTCCATTCTTTCTAAGCCATCCATCTCGATCAAGTCCATACTTGTTCATCTCTCCGTCGATTCCCATCTCCAACTTTGAGATGATTTCCAATAGGTTAGGATCGTTCCTCTGACTGGAACCAATCCTCTCAATCAAAGTGGGTCTGATCGTCAAACTTGCTAATATTTCTGGATCCAATTCGCACTTTGGTCTGAAATCATACCCAGCAATGTACTCCAGTTGCTTCCATTCTAGAAACATAGCCCCTAAACTGGCATGTCTTCTACTCAATGCATCGGCTACCGCATTACCCTTTCCTGGTGTGTATGCGATATCGAAATCATAGGAAGCTAAGAATTCCAACCATCTTTGCTGTCGGAGCTTTAGATCCTTTTGAGAGAAGAGATATTTTAACGATTTGTGATCGATAAACAACTCGAATCTTTCTCCCAAGAGATAATGTCTCCACATCTTCAATGCGAATACGATCGCTGCTAATTCTAAATCATGGGTAGGGTATCTTCTCTCGTGCGGTTTCAATTGCCGACTTGCATAAGCTACAACTCTACCTCCCTGCATCAATGCAGCACCTAGTCCGGTAACACATGCATCCGTATATACTGTCATCTCTTCATTCCCTTTAGGAATGACTAATACTGGCGCACGCGTCGACTTTTCTTTTAGACCCTTGAATGCATTCCCACACACTCCGTCCCAGACGAAGGCTTGATTCTTCTTAGTCAATTGAGTTAACGGTGCCGCTATCTTGGAGAAGTCTTGAATAAACTTACGATAATATCCAGCTAATCCCAAGAAACTTCTTATGTCCGTTGCATTCTTGGGCGTAGGCCAACCTTGTACCGTAGCCACCTTCGCAGGATCCACGACAATACCATTCTCTGAAACAACATGGCCCAAGAATCTCACTTCCCTCCTCCAGAAATGACATTTAGAAAACTTTGCCTTCAATTGGTGTTTTCTCAACACCTCCATCACTATTCTTAAATGTTCCTTGTGTTCTTCCTCTGTCCTCGAATAGACTAAAATATCATCCACGAACACAAGGACAAACTTATTCAACTGATCTCTAAATACTCTATTCATAAGATCCACAAAATATGCTGGGGTATTGGTTAGTCTGAATGGCATGACCAACCACTCATAAAATCCAGACGGCGTCCGAAATGCCGTTTTAGCTATACTCTCAGCTTCCACTCTAAGCTGATGAAAACCTGTCGCGAGATCCAACTGAGAGAATACTCTCGCGCCACTCAACTGATCAAACAAATCATCTATCCGCGGTAGAGGATACTTGTTCTTCCTCGTCACTTTATTCAACTCGCGGTATTCTACACACAAACGAAGGGAATCATCCGCCTTGGTAGCAAACACAACTTGTGCTCCCCATTCAGAAACACTCCTTCTGATAAATCCCTTCTTCAAAAGATCGATGACTTGCACCTCGAGCTCTCGCTGCTCCCTTGGTGCCATACGACGGAGTGACATCACTATAGGTCTGACATCTTTCACTAAATCAATACGGAACTCAATCTCTCGGCGTGGTGGAAGCCCGATCACTTCCTCGAAAACGTCCGGATACTGGCCAACCACGGGAAAACCTGACAACTCACTATGCGGGATGTCGAGGGAATTTAGAAAACTAGCCATTACCCCATCACCGGGTAGACCACCAAACACTACACTCCGCCCATCATCCGCTCTAGCTGTCACCAAAAAGCCCTCACAGTCTAACACCACCCCGTATCTTTGGAGCCAATCGACTCCCAAAATAATGCAAAACGCAGTAAAGCCCAAAACAAAGCAATCACAAACAAACATGCATCCATGACTCGATAAGACCACATTACGACAAATCATGCTAAGGTTAGTTGAACCACCAATCGGGTTCGTTGCTACTAAAGGTCTATCGACAATCTCGGGCTCCAATCCCAACCTATCTACCAGGTCACTAAATATGAAAGAACTGGAAGCCCCAGTATCAAACAAAACTCTAACAATAACATCATAAACAGAAAGCATACCTTGAATGACGACATTCTTTCCCTTCTCCGCCGCAATTGGGGCTTTCGGCGAAGAAGGAATAACATTAAGGGCATATGCTTTCACCATCTGCTTTTCTTTAGGGAGTTGCGGACACTTGTCCTTGTGATGTCCCACTTGGCTACAGTTGAAGCACTTCCTATCCGCTGGCTTGGCCCGACAATTACTAGCATAATGGCCCTTCTTACCACAGCTGAAGCACTCAACCTCTTTCTTATTCTTTTTCTAGCCATCCTTATTTTGGTTCTGGTCCCTCTTATTCTGAGAACCACTCTTGCCTCCACCACTTGCTTGTGGTTTTGGCTCCTTTGCAGATGCAACCTCGGTCTTTAACTTAGGGTAAAGACTTTTTGACCTCAATGCTTTCCCCACAATCGATTCAAACGTCTCATCGATGTGGTTAATGAGCCTTTCCCCCAAGTACCTATCCAAGCCAGTTATGAACTTCTCGTTCTTCTTCTCGGCAGTATCAATAAGAGATAACCCATATTTTGACAAAGTGTCGAATTCGGCAACATACTCCGAGACAGCTCTGCCATTCTGCTTGAGCTCCAAAAATTTCTTAAACAACACTGACTTTTGAGCAGATGGAATGAACTTATCGCTAAAGAAAACCTTAAACTGCTCCCAAGTAATCTGATCCTCGGGAGTAGCTACCTTTATAGCATTCCACCAATTCATTGCTCGCCCTTGCAGCTGACGAGACGCAAGCCTTCTCTTCATCGCATCCTCGATACCCAAGTCGTCGAAGATACGATCACAGCTATCCAACCAATCCTGAACATCCGTGGCCGACTCCGTTCCGTGGAACGGCTTCCCACCAAGCTAGTGTAATTCTTGCACAGCTTGGCGAAATCAACCCTAGGCGCCTGCACTATTGGACCAACACCATTGGGAGCTGCCCTCTGCACATCCCTAAGCATTTCCCTCATGAGATCAGTAAACAACGTCCTCATGTCAGCGGCATTCCCATTATTGGCTCCTCTACCGGCACCTCTTGCGTATCGGCTCATCGTTCAATCTGTAAAGAGAAAACGATTAACCATCTCCATGGTGGTGCTAGTGCAGTACGACTTCATCCTTAGCTATACTAATAATATATATAGCTTTGAAAACCAAAATAATTACAAATACGCTCTCTTATATACGTATACTAACTCTCCCTGATGACTCCCCTAGGTTAACTACGCAACCTAAAGCTCTGATACCAAATGTGACGGCCCGCCCCGCACCAGTCGACATTTCCTCCGATAGTGCGTTGTACACATGCCCGACTAGCACGGAACGGTCGCCAAAGAAAGGAAAGAAGATGAAGGAACTAATAAAGAAACCTGTAGAATGTCTCACAGCGCATGGAATAAAATATAATCACAACATATACTTGACATAAAACAGGTGAGACAGTGCATAAGCTGAAAACAAACTATCATAGCAGCGGAAAATCCAAATACAGCTTATGTTCCACATCATCATTATTACAACTTTTCAAACTGTCTCTAAATTTAAAAGCAAGATAAGGGAGGTACACTACTAATGCCCAAGTAGTGACCACCAACGACACAGGGAGAATATCTATATATATACCATACGTGGAAGCCTCATGCTCGCCTCCAGATCAGCTACTCGTGCATCACCAGCTAACCTGTCTCTAGTCTGCTCGTGAGAGCACCCAGAGTAATAAGAAGAGACATAAAACTCTGGGTCAGACAAAAAGTCTGGTATGAGCGATAAGCAGCTAAACAGAAAATAACAGGTATACTAAACCATACCTAAACCTGCAACCAAAGAGTTAGCACTACATACCGTACAATACTCTAAGGTGCCATAACAAATGGTGTAAAGAATACGGGGGTGGGGGTGTGCATGTCATAACGATGGCAAACAAATCAACATAGCAACCATCGTCATATCTCTCACTCATTGCGTAAAGCATACGGTGTCCACCGCTGTCAATCACTAGACCCATCGAAGTAGTGACGGAGTTCAACTTGTACGACTACTGCCACTACCAAGCTTACCACATGGAGTCTTGACCAAACCTTTTCAAATGATCCCACTTCATTGGTCTGTAGCCCTTTTAGTCGTACCTAGGCCAATGTGGCCCTGAATCCATTCACATACCCCCTACACATAGTGATTCCAAGTTACAGACATCGACAACCCCTTTGCACATGTCTCGCAGCGAAGTCCAATCATGAAGCTCACTCATTGGTTCCCAACTGGATCCTGAGTCACAGCTCCTCGTTTGGACTTCCTTTGCATCCCGGGTTATTAGTATTCTCCGGATCGGTTCTTCACTTCAGTCTATACTTCAAATTTGGATCGTGATTCACGCCTCATGTCTAAGCATCTCAGTTCGGATCGGTCGAGCTACCCCCTTCGGATCGGGTCGGGGTCCTCATCTTGTGGCGGTTCGGATCGCTCATCATCACCTCCTGGCGGATCGGGTCGGGTTTTTCAAGTCCAATCGCCATGTATCGGTTCGGTTCGGAGGTAGCCATGCGGGTCAGATCGAAGAAGATGTTCCCCAAATTTTCAAATCATCCCGTGGATACGCAGCTTGGAGGGGCGGTTCAGTTCGGGGCTCCTTCCTCCGATCCAATCCGGATCGGCCAGATTCTTGCACTTCTTCCAGCGACTGTTTACGCCATTCGACGGCGTTTTCGACTAATCTAACACTTTTTGACAATCACAAAGCATACCATACAGTCATAAAAACATGTACAATCAATCATAAACACCAAAACAACAACTATAGCATGTAAAATGGATCAAACATACCCAAAATCCTATATTTATCCTTAAGCATATTTAGGGAAAACTAATAATATGGTTAGTAAAACTTAACCAAATCAAACCAAATTTCTAATAGAGGTCTAAAACATTATTTAAGAATTTACAAATATTTTTCCAAAATTTATTAATGTATAAATTCGCTAATATTCACTAATTACCCTTAATTAACCGTAATTAGTGCAAAACTATACAAATCACTCTCCTTGGCCACCAATAAAATTTTCAAAACTGAAACCTCGCTGATTTGAGCGAGTACTGATGTCTAACAGCAGCTCTAATACTGATTTGGTGAAGATTCTTCTTTGATTTGATGTTGATTAAGCCAAAACTCGATTAGAAAGTGATTAGAAGTTGATTTGAGTGTTGGAGGCCATTGTTAGGGTTTCAAGAATGAAAGTGGCGGCTAAAAAATGAAAATAAGATCGTTCTCTAACTGATTTCAGCCTCCTCATAACCCTAATCCCGAAATTCCCCATTGGGCCTAGCTGTTAATCACCCGGTTAAGCCCAATTAAACTATTTTTCACTATCTGAAACTTGTTTCAGCCATATCTTCCAAACGGTGAGTCCGTTTGGCTAATGTGACCACTCTAGGAATTGTAAACCATCAAACAAATCTAAAGGAAGTGGTTTCAGGTCAAAATTCCTATCCAGTCAAAAGTTATGGCCAAAACAGTATTAGCTAGGGGCAAAACAATCATTTAAAAACCGGGAAAAATCGTGAATATGGGAAATGACCCCAATAGTCGTCTCCCAAAGTTACTTGACCATACGACTTCGTGTGTGAAAGAAATAAATATTCTACGATCCTGCGATGCGTAGAATGCGGGTCGTTACAGAGACCGAAGTGATTTTCAAGGGACAAATTGAAAATATCACATTATTATACATATTGGGTTATTGTCCCCAAATTAGATAAGCTTTAATTATTCTCTCGGTCTCTTCTACGTTAGTTTCGAAGATTATATCAAATTCATATCTTTTAGATTTATCTTTTCTCTTGATTAGTTGGTGGAAGTAGCAACTATCGATTCAGATCAAAAACCTATGTCAAGTTTGAGAATCAAAACCGTATCTTAAGCAGGTTAATCTTCTCTCTATAAACTCCTATGGATTCAGGTATGACTTCCACTAATTCATTTATTTTCTCTGATTTGTTCTCAATTGAATTAATAGTTTTAAATCAAAAGACTTAACTTTTCAAAATTTAATTTCGAAAACAAACGGTACATATGTCGACATACCTAAGAAATTTTTCAAAAAATAAAATTTTAAATCAAAGCAAATAATGGTTAAATAAATTATGGTAATTTTTGAGTTAAAACAAACTATATTCCTTTTGATTAAAATTGAGGTTTTCCAAATAAAAATATATCTTAAAAACATATATTAAGATGATTTAAAAATGATTATGTATATATAAAGATATAAAAGTGTGTATATATATAAAACTATGAATATAAGAAATGTATTAGAACTTAATAAATATAAAAAAGGAAATTGAAAACATAAGTAACTATAATAAAATTACTATTAAATCCACAAGTAAGAAACATCCAAATCAAAAGTTAAAATATATTAGGGAAATAAAATATAATTTCAAAATAGGAGTTAAAATAAATTTTCAGAAGTTAAAATATATTTAAGACCAAAGAGATATAGATTTGAAATAAGGAAGTAATTTTGAAGTCGTTTTGGAAATAGTGAGACAAGTTTGAAATCAGAATTCAGTGCTAATTAGAGTTTTCTACAAAGAAAATTAGGCTCGACTACTTTACATTTCTTGAACTCTCGAATTCTTGACACTCATGAGTCTTGTATCTTGGACTCTTCTTCTTTGAAATCTTGATTCTCTGAACTATACAGTCTTCAATATTCAATACCTGCATGGATTTCCTGTATATACACACACATACACACACACATATATATATATATATATATTATAGAGAATAGTATTAACATATATTTTATAACAATAATAGTTGTGTAACAACCCGAATTTCGACAAACCGATTTTTTTTTTCAAAATTCCAATCTATCGAAAGTCATGTTGTTGTGCTCTGGTATCCTGCAGAAAAGACAAAGACATAAAATATGTCATAGCTCAGAAAACATCTCATAGTGGAATGGATAAAATATAATACAATCAAAGTATAGCCTTACCATATCTATAGTACTACCTAACCAGTATCCAAAGCTATAATGTCTCTGCCAAAAATCTAACCTGCGAGTATGTTATGAGGAGGGAGTCAAAACACAAGTTCTGGTGACTAGATTTAAATTATACACTTTGTATAATCCTACATATACTGTTCAATCATATTTTCTTATTTATTAGGTTACTTGGGTTAACAACACTCAAGGCTTACACATACATCGTACCCATTTACTTCTCAGTGGATTGACCTAATATAATACATATGTAGCTACCCCTCAATATTGAGGTACACCCTATGGTACCCCACTCACACGGTCTCCACCGTAATGCCACGGAAATGAACGAGTCCCTCATCCTACGCTCGAGTGACGTACGGATCTCTACATAACAATGTTACGTTCCACATATATCTGTCATTACTACGCTACGTAAGCGTACGGACTTCCATCGTTGATCGAATCAGATTTCATATTGGATTAATGCCCTCAAGTCTATGATACACCACACAGACCCGACATGCAGGTATCTAGACTGTCCAACATACGTATCGTCAATTGTAGCTCGATGCCTTAACCGCACATCCTCTAGTGTGCACCAAGTTCCGTGGCAGGGCGATACAAGAAACACGGAACTTGGTCGGAAGTTTTTCCATATGTGTATACGCCCGTCTTTATGAGCCTCTATATACAGATATTCCTAGATGGTGGCTATGGCCCCACCTCGGCCCTGCCTCAACTAGTAAAGACTGCAAGAACTAAACGACGGCCCGTCCATTTGGCATCTTCCCTCAACCACCGTACCCCAATAGTGAAAGGTGAATGGTCTATTGGTTTTAGCTCTAGTCTATTCGCATCCCACTGGCTGCCGATCATGGGTATCCGACGATCTACTATCCTTGTTTGTCGTGACCCTTCGGCTCCCCATTGAGGCGACCGACGAATCACCCTGGTGTCACCGCGTCACTGCATTCTGACTGCATAGCTACTTTTGTAGTCAAGGACCACCCACCTAGTAGTTACGCGCAGACCCAACCTCTGCAAACACAGCCTAAACATCTGTCACTGCATAGAGGACTGCTAGGAGCACCTTACATATCTCAAGAAGCCACGTGCTTTCCCTTCCAGTCCTTCAGAGCCGATAAAATAATCAGATAAATGTGTGCTCCCCTCGTGCCTTATAACACCACGATGATCTACCTCGTTGGTTTGTTCACCCTCAAACGTGCGGACTGGCCCAAGCGCTTCACTTTAATATATTGTTATACCTATGTCTAAGCATTCTTTTACGCGCTTGCCTTACCTCATCAAGTTTCCATTTAACTTTGTTATTCTCATTCATATTGAATTCTTAATCAAGTTACCTAGTTCCTCTTGCTTATTAGTTTCAGCTATATAACTTAACCCATTTATGTTTATTAATAAGCCCACAACATGTTATTCTCTAGATTGTGGTCTAAGGTCTGTAATCCACAATCGCTTTATATTCTTGTTTGATTTTATCGTTACAATATCATGTTCTACTTAATATGTAATTAAGTATATCCTAATTCACATGTTTTTTGTTCAACATGCCAGTCATTATTTATGATTAAATATATTTTATTTCACAAAATTTCCTCATTCTTTCTCATTTAATCATAATTCCATTTTACACCATTACTACAACTTATCATTGTTTACTAGCTAACTTAGTTCTCTTAACTAAGTTCCATTAATAAGTCTCTCTACCCATTTATTATAACCTATGTTATAATTTCCTCTCGTCCCTAGGACAAGTCCAAACATATTATTTTTATCAGTGGGTTTCAAACTTCCAAATTTACAGATTACTTAATTTATAATTAAGTACAACTTCTTATATTTCATATATTTTTCCCCTTTTCTCAATTGGTTTACTGCTTTCCCCTTTTACTGATTACTCAATTTACAATTAAGTGTCCCTTATCTCATTTCACCAGTTATCCCATTTCCTTACTAGTTTATTATAACCTAAGTTATAATCTTCATTTGTCCCTAGGACAAGTCTACCTATTATACAACATTTTCACTAACATTATTATTTATAATAGGTTATTATCATTCCCCGTTAAACCATTTACTGTTGTAATCCATTATTCTTCATTCACTATAATATATGTTCCTTATTTTATTAAGGAAAACACCTCATCCACCTTATCAGTTTGATTTATAGAAGGAATCGGTGATTTATTTTCATAACGTATTCCCATCCAAATTCTTGATGGCAAGTAATTTCTTTCCTCTTTCTTATTTTATTCACTGTGGCTTACTTGTAACCACGTTCTAAGAAATATGTCATTTAGGGAAATACATCACTTTTCCTTTGCATCACACTAACTTAGTCCATTACATCCCTTCCTTACTTATTTTATGAGTTAGACACTTAATTACCATCATTACCACTTATTTATATCTTATTATATATATATACACATATATGCACTAGACCTCTCACATTAAGCCTACACTTGTGGACGCTGGATTCGTCGGGCGGGTCCGGGCAGACTTCTACCACAAGTTGACTTAACCTCGTGTCCTAGTGTCGCTGCATGTTTTAATTATGCCCTTAGACCACTCACATTAGATTTACCACTTGTGAATGCTGGATATGCCGGGCGGTTCTAGACAGACTTCTATCACAAATGCAATCTAACCTCTGGTCTAAGAGCGTTACAATGTCAAATTACTGTGAATCTAGGCTTGTTCGTTCTTTAACAATTATTCCTATTTCATGTAAATTTTAGGCGTGTTGTCCTTTTCATATGTTTACTGTAATCCAATTTACATGTTATCAAATTATGCCTATATTTTGTCGCATGTCCTTTTTAACATGTGTTTAATTCTATTTTGACATGTAAATATTTAATCGGGTAATTGTTCAAATCCAACAAGTTAAACATGTCATTTACTCAATAATGTACCATAAGTGAATCACGTGATTATAAAAACAGTAGTCATTACCCATTTTCTAACAAGTTTGTTTTCAACATGTAATCATTCCAACACTTTAACTGATTCAACATATGAATTATTCATATTAACATCTCAACTTGTTATAACAGTAATTCTTAATTATTCTGGCAAATTCAATTATACAAAATGGGGAATGGTAAACGATAATGTAACACCCCACCTCCGCTAGGGTCACTCACAAGGGAATGCACTAGTTTTGGAGGGGTATTATCTAGTAAACATGCACAAAGATAACACGAGACAGAACATAAATTAAACAGAGTGTATAAAGCAGCGGATATAAATTTATCCAGATCTTATTACGTGGAAAATAGAGTCAAAACCTCTTACATCAAAATACCAAGTCATTATTTCATTACATCAAGTTCTAAAGAAGCAAAGTACTTAAAACAACATAAGTCCAATATTATTCCCTAAAAAGAGCATGAGTGCAGCCATAGCATAGCTCAAGACCAAACCGTACATGAGCTGTCAGAAAGCAAGCAAAGTCCAAGATAAGAGCTAGAGTTTCCTCCCTGAGAACCTGGGGGGGGGGGGAACGAAAGAAAAGAAGTGGAAGAAAACGGGTCAGTCAAAAAGACTGGTAAGCCCTAGTGACTATCAGCATAAAAACTAATAAAGTTAACTGGACTTGAGAAACTGAGATTAGACATAAAGATAATAACCGGACTGGCATGATAATAAAAGGTAACAAGATAAGAGTGGCATCGCATATACAAGGTTTACTGCACTAACTGTACTAGTGTCCAAATCCATGTCAAGTATAAACCCAGAAATGATCCCTAAACCCAATAACATGAAATGACCCAATACGGGGTCCAACAGTCCATCCTAGTCGGTCGGCTTTACTCGTCATGTATCGGTGTCATACGGCCCAATCACGGAATGTAGTCACATGTGATAGGTCCACCCTAGGGTGTATCAGGTCCTAGGGTGTCAACCACTGACACAATTCAAGCACGCACAATGTGGTACTACGGGTTCCCATGCCTACTTTTTCAACTCCGGACTAAGTGCATGACCCTAGTCCGCCTGAACCTACACTGGCGCACCTTACTCAGCCGTTATTCTTGGTCGCTTACAATCAGCCCAGTAATCGTGCCCCACCCTGCCTAGTCCCCAGGGTATCGTGATACTTCTAAGTGGGTTACTGCTGAAAGGGACCACGTGGCTAGGATTTCTAATGGGTTAAGTATTGTTATTAAAAAAGGTCATGACTTAACCCTACCCAAACATGTATCTAGTTGGTTAAGTATATATACAAGCAGTTCAAGACTTAACCCTATCAAATCGATGTGTCAAATTGGTTAAGTATATTCAAGGGGTCCATGACTTAACCTTACCATGTGTCATTAATTCACTTAACGCACCCCAACCTCTCACATTAGACTTGGTTACGGTTACTGGATGTGCCGGGCGGTTCCGGGCAGATTTACACCATAACCTAGTCTAACCTCGGGTTTAAGGTGCTATATGACCAACTACCCACATTGGGTCCTATTATTTGCAACTACTGGATTTGCCGGGCAGTTCCGGGCAGATTTACGTTGCAAATTCAACCCAACCTCGAGTTGGCCATTTTCAAGTTATCTAATTGTCATGTCCCAAATTCATGTTTTCAACCTTATTCTCATGTCAAGTTTTCATGTCATATCATGTCAATTCCATAGCCAATTTTCAAGTTTGCCTAATCTACCCAAAACGTATCCCCAACGTACGTGAATTCGCATTAATACAACATGTCAAAATAGGGAATAACACAAACAGGATAGTCATAGAATGGCAAAGGTGTTCATAAGTTAAGCATGATGATTATAACATTACAGGCATATGAAATAGGGTCTCAACATCAACTTGACAAGACATGGTGATAGACATGGTAAAGGATTGACGTAAAATAGTACCCCAAAAATAGTTTCAACATCACAGGCATGGCAAGATAAAGGTCGAAAAGGGGTTTTAGATTAAACATGAATATATCCAAATCGAGTTCATACTGATATTCCACAAGTCAACGTTTTAGATGAATAGATCTGGAGTGTACAAAACTAGATCCAAAATAACAGATTTAAAAGTGATAGTCATAGATCCAAGATAGACAAGAGTAGATCCTACTTAGTTATCATGTTTAGGCATAATTTCAGTTTACATCATGTTCAGGTTAAGTTTACAGTTTAAATCTAAGAGTGACAAAGGGCTTACAGATCGTAGTCTAGAGAATGAGAAAGCAAAAAGAGTAGAAGCAGAATCTCTAGCAAACTCCAAACCAACGTAGCACTAACAAAGTCCTGAATAGCCTCCTTACTCTCTATCTTCCAGTCAGAACTTCAGCAGCATATGGTCGGACAAGAATGTGATAGAAAGTCTAGGGTTAGGGGCTGTTTATATAGGGTTAGGCGGACGAACCTAGGCAGAAAACGTGACCAAATACATCAGAACGAACCAGGTTCAAAAACTGGATTTCGGGAACAGGTCGACCCCCAGGTCGACTACCCAGTCGACCTAGTCAGGGGGGTTGACTGCCCAGTCGACTCCCCGGTCGACCTGGTCGGGGTGGGGGGGGGGTCGACTACCCAGTCGACCTGGGTCCTGGGCGGGAAATTTCCCACCCAGCCCGCTTCAGGGTTTGAATTCGAATTTTGAGTTCGAATTTCGAGCTGTTTTCGATTCTGAAAATTCCTGAAACTTCGGAGGGTCATATCTCCCTCATACGGACTCCGATTCTTGCAAACACGGACTCGTTTCCAAGAAGAATTCCGAGACGAACGCAATGGCGCGACCCGTTTCCCTTGATTCTTATTTTAAAATTTAATTCTGCCTAGATTTATGGTTATAACACGTTATTAAAATACGGGTTGTTACATTCTCCCCTCCTTAAAGGATTTCGTCCCCGAAATCTCTAAGTTAGGAAGAACGCATCCTACCATCCACATCCATCTACTCACAACATCATTCACGAGTAACCATTGTCCTTAAAAAGATCTCTAATGCTGTATGAACATATGCAGCATGTGTGTGTATATGTACTTATCTAATGCAAAAGATCAGGCGGTTACTGATTCAGTAAACCTCCTTAATGCAAGATATGTTAGTGTAATGAGTCCAACATGTATGCAAATTCCTAACATAACTTAAAATTTCTACATGAGTGCACAAACATCATCCATATGCAACATCCACGTGATAGCATAACAAGTTCATCCATGTACAAGTATAAGCACCCATGCAAATGCAACATGAAAAGGTGTCTGAGCCGATCTAGTGCCTAATGTATGTCATGCATCCACTAGAAATCACTTGCAAACACTTGCAACCATTTGCAAACATCAACCATAACATGTTTCAAATACATGTTTACATCCAAAGAGGGTTCTAAGGTTCTCAAGACAAACATAGGTAGCATGATTCGAAAGGTTTACAAGCTCAAAGGAAAAAGAGATCAAGAAAGTACCCATTGCTTCTTGCAGACTATTCCAAAACTGGATAGTGAAAATTGGGTCACGGTCACTGACTATGCTAGAAGGAACCCCGTGCAACCGTACTATCTTTCGAAGGTAAATAGATGCTAGCCATGATGCAGTCCTTTTGCTTTTCACCGGAATGAAGTGAGCACTCTTCGTGAGTCTATCAACAATGACCCATATGCTAGTAATCCCCTTCCTCGACCTAGGCAACCAATCCACGAAATCCATCGAGATACTTTCCCACTTCCATTGCGGGACCTCTGTAACACACCGTAATTTTATAACATTAAAATTCACAAATTAAAGTATACTTAATTTTTAGAAAAGAATTAAGTGAAATGGGTTGCGTAGAGAAATATATATATATTGATATATATATAAATTAAAAATTAAATAAATAAATATGCGAAAAAGTTCAAAACAGCGAATTGAGAGGGGGAATAACCGAACCGGCCCATTTTTGAGGTCGACCCAAGCCCCGTTGGGTCGACTAGGGGTTAATCCAGGGTGTTTGGCTGTCAACCCGTGGGCCGATTCGCTCAAATGAAGATTTTGCATTTGATTGGTTCTCATGGTTCAGGGTTAATCTAATGGTCCTAAATAACTTCCTGCACCTATAAATACATCCTAATGCTAACCCTAAACCTAATTAAAATAGAATAGTTACCATCATACCATCGCCATGGAAATCAATGGAGCCGCCGCCAACTAAGAAAGAAGAAAAGCAAATTCAATTCTAATTCTCTCAACCCTAAAGCAAAGCAAAACTCTCTCTTTTCTTCTCTAAATTGTGAATATGATGATCTTAACAAGATTATTATCATTTTAATTAGGTTGAGTTATGAATGGATTATGAGTAGATGATGTGAATTATCATATATGTTGTTGTAAACCCCTTTTGCTATCATGTATATTGTAAATCCAATGTTATGTGATGATGATATCTTATATGTTGTAAATCATGCTATGATGATGTTATTTATGTTGAAAGTTTCTATGCTAAGTTGTGATGAATCATACATGTTAAAAAGGCCATGATGTTACCATCTATGCTAGTTAGTTCATATTAATTAAATCATCATGTTTGGGTTATGTTGATCTATATGACAAGTCACATATGCAAGATAGATTGATTAGAAAAGTTATGAACATATACCAAGACATCTATTATGACATCTAGAATTATGCTATGACATATGTGATATCCTATGCTAGTTCACACCATCATTATGTTGCCTAAAAACCCCATATACAAGTTTATGTATAGATTTGGGCTATAATCATATCATATAAATTGAGACATTTAACAAGTTGACACCTTTTGATCCTTAACATGTGTAGTTTATGCAAGTTTCACCCTATTATGATTAGATTTATTTTAATTGTCTATATGTTGTGATAATTTATCTTTGTGCTAGGTGTTAGACTATACAAGTCTAGCCTATATTATGCGTTGAATAAGCAAACGTATAAACGTGGGGTAGGGGTAATATTAAGGATTTAATATTAAAAAGTTCGGGTGCAATTGATATGATTTTGCATGCCATAAGTGGATGGCCATAATTGAGTCAATTATGGACATCATTAAAAGTTGACTTAATTAATAATTTGAATAGGGAATTATTAAAACTAGGGTAAAATATTTTAAGTGTTAATCAATGCTTAGGACACGAGGTTGGACTCGTTTGTGACGTAAACCTGCCCGGACCCGCCCGGAAAATCCAGTGGTCACAAGTGTCATCCCAATGTGAGAGGTCCTAGGCCTAAACTAAATCATAACGGTTGTAAAGACACGAGGTTAGACTCTTTTATGGTGTAAGACTGCCCGGACCCGCCCGGCAAATCCAGCTGCCATAAATGCCAGTCTAATGTGAGAGGTCTTTATGAGGTTATGGCCTGAATGAATTAAGAAATACTTAACCAGATAAACATGTAAGGTGGGACATGTGGGTTAAGTAGGTGCCTTGGGTGGCATGAGGAATCTAGGGGGTGCCCTTAGTGGCATGTGAAATACGATTAGTAAGACTTAACCAAACACACATGTAAATGAACATAACTAAGAGGGTTAAGTGGGATATACTAGTGACAAGCTTAGGTGGGTAGCTTGTGGGGGCCCATTTCGACCAGTATCCCAAACGTATCTTTGTGGGCTCGACCCAAGTCGAGGACGGGACACGCATGCTGGGTTCGACTGTAAGAGGCCAAAACGGGGAGCGGTGGCAACGCAAGTCCAACGGGTTTCGTATGCGTGTGTGGACCCGGGCCGGTAGGTAAGACGTTGTTGCATCGTGTAGGTATAAACCGTGCATTCTCAAGTTGTATCGGGTTGCCACTTTATGGGAGTGATACACCCCACTGTGGGGCCAGCACGGGTATCTACGAGTAGGGAGCCGATCGAAAGTGGGTAGTGGGGTACACCTAGTGGAGATAGGGGCGGACGACACCTATGTAGTCAGCTAGGGGTACGTAAGGCTATTTATAAAGTTTCTGTGTGAAGCAAGTGGGATCAAACAATAGGGTGACTGGTGTGGTGCAGTGCAGTAATGTGTGGTGCAATGTAGTAATCATTCGTTAGTAATTAGGTGTGCCTTTACCGTTATCTTTAACGTTATCTTAAACGCTATCTTTATCTTCCTAAGAGTTCATAGACATTTACTTGTCTTCCAGCTTATGTCTTAGTCTAGTTATTTAGATAATAGTATTGTTAGAATTATCATACTCGCCAGACTTTATGTCTGACCCCCTCTATTTCTTTCCTTTTTCCCCCTCCAGGTCCTCAGGTTGGGCCCAGCTCTAGTGGAGTTTGATTGAATTGCTTCATCTCTCTTTGGAAAGCTTGGACCGTTGAAGTAAAGTCCAGCTTGTTATCTTTTTAATGGCTATTTATGTAATGGGATTATGTATTTTGTTTTTATGAAGATGGATATTGTACTTGGTTATGATCTATGGTTTTATGATGTAACAAACATGTTTAATTTCCGCTGCAATAAAATGAAGTTTTAGATTTCCAAGTACTATTTATTATCTGTCTTGTTGTAATTTTTCTGTTCTATATTCACTTATAACCTCCATGGAAGTTAATGCATTCCCTTTGTGAGTGACATTAATGGACGTGGGGTGTTACACGTGGTATTAAAGCTTAAGGTTACCATAACAGATAAAAATACTTTAGAAAAATAGTTATTTTTGGAAGAAGTGTTTTCAAAAACATGTTTTAATGAGAAATTTAAAGAGAAAAGTTTTTAAGAAAAACATAATCCCCAATAGCCACATATCTTTATCTTTCGAATTCTCCATTTTGAATCTTTCCTTTTTCGTTTCAGCATGGCTGAAGATCTTAATCTACCCGACGGTGTAATGATACCAGGATGGTATAGGAGGCTAGGGCCGCTGCAGGTCCAGCCAATGTTCCTCCACCACCAGTTGCAGCCGTTCCTCCTCCTACTCCTCCTTGCGTAAATACTTTTGCAAAGACGTGCAAGGAATTCAAGGCTATGGGTGGAAAACCATTTCAAGGGTCAGAAACGTTTGTGGAAGCTAGAGATTGGCTTAAGGAGGTGGAAGAATTGCTAGAAATATTTGAAGTAGAAGAAGGGAGGAGAGTTCGTTTAGCAGCTTGGTTGATGAAGGGAGAGGCCTCGTTTTGGTGGTAGGTCACTAATGGGGAGCGTCCTGTTGACTCTTGGGCGAATTTCAGACGTAGGTTCGAGGCGAAGTTTCTCTCAAGGGCGGAAGAAAATGTTTATATGGAAATGTTCTTGACATTGAAGCAAGGAAGCTCATCAGTGAAAGAATATGTCAATAAATTTAATCAGTTAGCAAGGTTTGGCTTGGACTTAGTAAACACGCCGGAGAAGAAGGATCTAAGGTTCCTGAATGGCTTGAATGAACCATTGCAAGGGTTGGCTATGACCCACATCCCGATGGGGGCCACCTTTGAGAAGTTAGTAGAAATAGCGCTCATGCATAAGGAGAAAAGCGCTAAAGCTGATAAGGCACCCGAGAAGAAGGTGGATCAGAAGAAACCACAACAGCAAAACAAGAAGGGTGGAAAATACAATAATGGCAAGGTAAAGAAGAAGTGCTTTAACTGTGGAACCCCAGGCCATCTCAGCAAGGATTGCCAAAAGAAAAAGAAGACATGCTGTTTTCATTGTGACGATGCGGGACATTTAGTGAAGGACTGCCCAAAGAAGGGGCAGAGGGCAGGAGCTACCTCGGGAGGACAGGTGCAGGCTCTTATGGCACCAGGGCAGGCTAGGGGACAAGTTTAGGCTCTCGCGGTCCCACCGCTGCAAGAACGAGGTAGAACCATTTCTGTTGAAAGCTTAGTTTTTCTGTTTGATCATCCTGCCCGTACCTTATTTGATTCGGGCGCATCACATTCGTTTATCTCTACATTATTAGTTGAATCACAGCACTTAAACACCAGTTTAGTAGAGGATCCCTTAGTTGTTTTGAATCCAATAAGGGGCTCAGCTTATTTGTCCATGATGTGTTTGGATTTGAAAATTTCCATACTTAGCGTTGAATTTAGATGTGATGCTTATGTGTTGGGCTTCACGGGCTATGGGCTAATTTTAGGAATGGATTGGTTATCCAGAAATGGGGCCGTTCTTGATTGTGAAAGGAGAGTAGTTAGGCTCGTGACTCGCCTTGGAAACACTCTCGAAATCTTCTGTAATCCCATAAATTCGGTTATGCTAAGTTATCTAGAATCGCTTGACGCGTCTGAGGAAAATCTACGATTTGTTAGAGTGGTCCGAGAATATTCGGATGTGTTTGAGGAGGTGAAGGGCTTGCCTCCGAAGCGGGAGATAGATTTTCGAATATATCTTGTGGATAATGCGAAACCAGTATCTTTGCCAGTACGCCACATGGCTCCACATGAAAGGAGGGAACTCGATAAGCAAGTGAAGGAGTTGCTTGAGAAGGAGTTCATAAGACGCAGTATATCGGAGTGGGGTGCTCCAGTAGTATTTGCCACGAAGGCGGATGGGTCCCTTAGACTGTGTGTGGACTATAGAGAACTTAATAAACTTACTAAGAAGAACAGACACCCACTGCCGAGGATTGACGATCTCTTCGATCAGTTAGTTGGCGCCTCAGTGTTTTCGCAGTTGGACTTAGCCACTGGTTCCCATCAGTTGAGAGTGGCTGAGGATAGCATTGACAAGACTGCCTTTACGACTCCGGATGGTTTCTATGAATGGCTAGTGATGCTCTTCGGTTTGACAAACGCCCCTGCATACTTTGTTGATTTGATGAGTAGGGTGTTTAGGGAGTACCTTAACAAATTCGTGGTAGTCTTTGTAGATGACATCTTGATCTTTTCTAAGGATGAAGAAGAGCATGCCCTACATCTTAGGGAAGTGTTGGAGACCCTACGAGCGCATAGCCTTAAGGCTAAATTTTCTAAGTGTCACTTCTGGAGGAAGGAAGTACGGTTCTTGGGGCACGTGGTTTCCAAAGAAGGGATAGCCGTGGATCCCGCGAAGGTGGTGGCCATCCAAGATTGGAAGGTCCCTAAAAATGCTACCGAAGTGAGAAGTTTCTTGGGGTTGGATGGCTACTATAGGAAGTTTATCAAAGACTTTGCAAAGATATCAGCTCCATTGACACGCTTGACGAAGAAGAACCTAGTTTTCACATGGGACGTAGATTGTGATGATGCGTTCCAACGTTTGAAGAGAGCTTTGACTTCAGCCCCAGTCTTAGTATTGCCAGATGGGAGTAAGCCGTTTACCGTTTATACTGATGCTTGTGGGACAGGACTAGGCGCAGTCTTAATGCAAGAGGGTAGGGTAATAGCCTATGGTGGAAGGCAATTGAGAGCGCATGAGAAAAATTATCCTACACATGACCTAGAATTGGCCGCTATTGTTTTCGCGCTTAAGTCTCGGCGTCATTATCTTCTTGGCGAGAAATTCGAATTATTCACTGACCACAAGTCTTTAAAATACCTATTCTCTCAAAAGGACTTGAACTTAAGGCAGCTAAGGTGGATGGAGTTCTTAGCGTCCTACGACTTCGAAATACCCTATACCCCTGGCAAGGGTAACGTGGTGGCAGACGCCTTAAGAAGAAAAAGATTATCCTTAAGTCCTTTGTTTGTTGAGCGGCGAAGTTTAGAATTCATTTCGATGTTTGACTTTAGACCTTCCGTTGACTTCGTACCCGGTTTGCTAGCATCCTTGGAGGTCAGACTTACGCTTTTGGGACGGATTGGCGAGGCACAGCGAGACGACCCGCGGTTGGTTGAGTTAGTAGAAAAACTCAAAGGAGGGGAGTCATCAAGCCATCTCCGTAGGTATACCCTAGACGATAAGGGTTGGTTACGTAGGGATGGTAGACTTTGTGTACCAAAAGACGATGACCTAAGGAAGACTATTCTTGACGAAGCACATCATTCGAAGATGACCATTCATCCCGGCGGGGACAAGATGTACAAAGACATGAAGAGAGTTTACTTTTGGGCCGGCATGAAGAAAGATGTGGCCGAGTATGTCGCTAGATGCTTGGTGTGCCAACAAGTAAAAGCGAAGCAAAAGAAACCCGGTGGGTTGCTTCACCCATTGGAGGTTCCACTATGGAAGTGGGAAAGTGTCTCGATGGATTTTGTGGATGGGTTACCGCGATCAAGGAAGGGTAATACGGGAATTTGGGTTATAGTAGATAGACTTACTAAAAGCGCCCATTTCATTCCCATAAAGAGTAAGAGGACTGCTCCATGGTTAGCCTCCGTATACGTTCGAGAAATAGTTCGTTTGCACGGTGTTCCTTCAAGCATAGTGAGTGACCGCGATCCTATTTTCACTAGCGAATTTTGGAGAAGCTTACAAGAGGCGGTAGGGACTCAGTTATGTTTGGGCACCGCATATCATCCTCAGACGGACGGCCAGACCGAGAGGGTGAATCGCATTCTACAGGATCTGTTGAGGCTATGTATCCTAGACTTTGGGGGCACGTGGGAAGAGTATCTTCCATTGGTGGAGTTCGCATATAATAACAGCTTTCAGTCCAGCATTGGTATGGCACCATTCGAAGCTCTTTATGGACGACCTTATCGTTCACCTACATGTTGGTGGGAATCTACGGATAAGATCTTACTTGGGCCCGATATGATTAGGGAGACTTCGGAGAAGATCGACTTGATTCGAAGGAGGATGAAAGCAGCACAGGATAGGCAGAAATCTTATGCGGATAAGAGGAGGACAGATCTCGAGTTTGAAGTTGGGGACATGGTCTTTGTCAAAGTGTCTCCATTACAGAACGTTGTTCGCTTTGTGTCCGTTGGGAAATTAGCACCAAGGTTTGTAGGGTCGTTTCCTATTAAGGAGAAAATTGGACAGATGGCGTATAGAGTGGAGTTGCCCGAGAGACTTAGTGGTGTACACAACGTATTCCATGTGTCACATTTGAGGAAGTGCTTGCACGAGATCGCGGAAGTGGTAGAGCCGAGCTTTCTTAGAGAGGTGGAGATAGAGCGTGATGCGACAATTCGACGAGCTCCTACGCGCATTCTTGGGTCGGAGATCAAGAGGTTGAGGAATCGAGAGGTCAGACTAGTCAAAGTGCAATGGGGAGATGATGAGAGCAACGCTACTTGGGAGACAGAAGAGAAGATGCGTTCACGATACCCTTTTCTTTTTGAGGGTATGTCTTTTAATTTCTCCTTTATCGCTTAGCTTGTACTTATCTTATCTTTAGTATATCCTCTCGCTAGTATCTTTGATCTTTAGTTAGGATAATCCTATGGTTAAAACATGTGTTTGAGACATGTTATGTATGGTGGATGCAAAGTGGATGCAAGTGTTTGCTAGTGGTTGCTCGTGGATGCATATACACACACTATTAGGCACCAGATCGGCTCAGTCACTTCATATTGCATATTGCATATATATGGATGTATTTAGTAAAATGGATGTATAATGGTTGTATTATCATATAGTTGCTGCATTTGGGTGGATGGTTGTGCACGCATATAGAATTAATATGTATCATTAGGAATCTTTTGCATACATATTGGACGCATGGCACTATCATGAATTGCACTAAGGAGGTCGACTGAATCAGTAGACCGCCTAATTTTGCATTAGATATGGACATATACACACACTGTGCATATAAACATTAAAGCATTAGAAGTCTTTTAAGGACAATGGATGCTGGTGTTTGATGGTTGAGTAGATGGACGATTAGATGGTAGGATATACATTCTTCTTGACTTGGAGATTTCGGGGACGAAATCCTTTAAGGAGGGGAGAATGTAACACCCCGAAATTTTATAACATTAAAATTCACAAATTAAAGTATAGTTAATTTTTAGAAAAGAATTAAGTGAAATGGGTTGCGCAGAGAAATATATATATATATATATATATATAAATTAAAAATTAAATAAATAAATATGCGAAAAAGTTCAAAACAGCGAATTGGGGGGTGGGGGGGGGGGGAGGGGGGGGATAACCGAACCGGCCCATTTTTGAGGTCGACCCGAGCTCCGCTGGGTCGACTAGGGGTTAATCCAGGGTGTTTGGCTGTCAACCCGTGGGCCGATTCGCTCAAATGCAGATTTTGCATTTGATTGGTTCTCATGGTTCAGGGTTAATCTAATGGTCCTAAATAACTTCCTACACCTATAAATACATCCTAATGCTAACCCTAAACCTAATTGAAATAGAATAGTTACCATCATACCATCGCCATGGAAATCAATGGAGCCGCCGCCAACTAAGAAAGAAGAAAAGCAAATTCAATTCTAATTCTCTCAACCCTAAAGCAAAGCAAAACTCTCTCTTTTCTTCTCTAAATTGTGAGTATGATGATCTTAACAAGATTATTATCATTTTAATTAGGTTGAGTTATGAATGGATTATGAGTAGATGATGTGAATTATCATATATGTTGTTGTAAACCCCTTTTGCTATCATGTATATTGTAAATCCAATGTTATGTGATGATGATATCTTATATGTTGTAAATCATGCTATGATGATGTTATGTATGTTGAAAGTTTCTATGCTAAGTTGTGATGAATCATACATGTTAAAAAGGCCATGACGTTACCATCTATGCTAGTTAGTTCATATTAATTAAATCATCATGTTTAGGTTATGTTGATCTATATGACAAGTCACATATGCAAGTTAGATTGATTAGAAAAGTTATGAACATATACCAAGACATCTATTATGACATCTAGAATTATGCTATGACATATGTGATATCCTATGCTAGTTCACACCATCATTATGTTGCCTAAAACCCCCATATACAAGTTTATGTATAGATTTGGGCTATGATCATATCATATAAATTGAGACATTTAACAAGTTGACACCTTTTGATCCTTAACATGTGTAGTTTATGCAAGTTTCACCCCTATTATGATTAGATTTATTTTAATTGTCTATATGCTGTGATAATTTATCTTTGTGCTAGGTGTTAGACTATACAAGTCTAGCCTATATTATGCGTTGAATAAGCGAACGTATAAACGTGGGGTAGGGGTAATATTAAGGATTTAATATTAAAAAGTTCGGGTGCAATTGATATGATTTTGCATGCCATAAGTGGATGGCCATAATTGAGTCAATTATGGACATCATTAAAAGTTGACTTAATTAATAATTTGAATAGGGAATTATTAAAACTGGGGTAAAAGATTTTAAGTGTTAATCAATGCTTAGGACACGAGGTTGGACTCGTTTGTGACGTAAACCTGCCCGGACCCGCCCGGCATATCCAGTGGTCACAAATGTCAGCCCAATGTGAGAGGTCCTAGGCCTAAACTAAAGCATAACGGTTGTAAAGACAGGATGTTAGACTCTTTTATGGTGTAAGACTGCCCGGACCCGCCCGGCAAATCTAGCTGCCATAAATGACAGTCTAATGTGAGAGGTCTTTATGAGGTTATGGCCTGAATGAATTAAGAAATACTTAACTAGATAAACATGTAAGGTGGGACATGGGGGTTAAGTAGGTGCCTTGGGTGGCATGAGGAATCTAGGGGATGCCCTTAGTGGCATGTGAAATACGATTAGTAAGACTTAACCAAACACACATGTAAATGAACATGACTAAGAGGGTTAAGTGGGATATACTAGTGACAAGCTTAGGTGGGTAGATTGTGGGGGCCCATTTCGACCAGTATCCCAAATGTATCTTTGTGGGCTCGACCCAAGTCGAGGACGGGACACGCATGCTGGGTTCGACTGTAAGAGGCCAAAACGGGGAGCGGTGGCAACGCAAGTCCAACGGGTTTCGTATGCGTGTGTGGACCCGGGCCGGTAGGTAAGACGTTGTTGCATCGTGTAGGTATAAACCGTGCATTCTCAAGTTGTATCGGGTTGCCACTTTATGGGAGTGATACACCCCACTGTGGGGCCATCACGGGTATCTACGAGTAGGGAGCCGATCGAAAGTGGGTAGTGGGGTACACCTAGTGGAGATAGGGGCGGACGGCACCTATGTAGTCAGCTAGGGGTACGTAAGGCTATTTGTAAAGTTTCTGTGTGAAGCAAGTGGGATCAAACAATAGGGTGACTGGTGTGGTGCAGTGTAGTAATGTGCGGTGCAATGTAGTAATCATTCGTTAGTAATTAGGTGTGCCTTTACCGTTATCTTTAACGTTATCTCAAACGCTATCTTTATCTTCCTAAGAGTTCATAGACATTTACTTGTCTTCCAGCTTATGCCTTAGTCTAGTTATTTTGATAATAGTATTGTTAGAATTATCATACTCGCCAGACTTTATGTCTGACCCCTCTATTTCTTTCCTTTTCCCCCCTCCAGGTCCTCAGCTTGGGCCCAGCTCTAGTGGAGTTTGATTGAATTGCTTCATCTCTCTTTGGAAAGCTTGGACCGTTGAAGTAAAGTCCAGCTTGTTATCTTTTTAATGGCTATTTATGTAATGGGATTATGTATTTTGTTTTTATGAAGATGGATATTATACTTGGTTATGATCTATGGTTTTATGATGTAACAAACATGTTTAATTTCCGCTGCAATAAAATGAAGTTTTAGATTTCCAAGTACTATTTATTATCTGTCTTGTTGTAATTTTTCTGTTCTATTTACACTTATAACCTCCATGGAAGTTAATGCATTCCCTTTGTGAGTGACATTAATGGACGCGGGGTGTTACAACCTCTAAAGGATGTAATAGCCCACCGGGCTTCTTAGATTCGGCCTTGACTTATTGGCACATCATGCACTTTGAGACGAATTCTGCCACATCCTTTTTCATTCCGGCCCAAAAGAAAATGCGTTTCATATCTCTGTACATCTTATCCCCTCCGGGATGTATAGTCATCTTCGAGTGATGCGCCTCTTCGAGAACTTTATTTACTAAGTCTCCCACTAGTGGAACACATAGCCTTCCATCGCGCCTTAGCCATCCTTTGTCATCAATGGCATACCTACCAAGGTGACTTGACGTCTCACCCCTGATTAACTTGTTCATGATTTCGACTATCTGTGGGTCTTCTTTCTGCGAAGTCCCTACTTGATCTAGAAGCGTAGGTCTCAGCTCAAGAGATGCTAACGTACCAGTCAATGACTCAACAGCATGCGTAAAATCAAAGGTCGCTATAAACTCTAGACTTTTTCTTTCAACAAATAAGGGGCTCAAAGTTAACCTTTTTCTACTTAGCGCATCCGCCACCACGTTACCCTTGCCAGGGGTATAAGTTATATCGAAGTCATATGAGGCCAAGAATTCCATCCACCGCTGCTGTCTCAGATTCAAATCTTTTTGCGAAAAGAGATACTTAAGCGATTTGTGGTCGGTATACAGCTCGAATTTCTCTCCTAGGAGATAATGGCGCCAAGCTTTAAGTGCAAAAACAATCGCGGCTAACTCCAAGTCATGTGTGGGATAGTTATTATCATGAACTTTAAGTTGTCTACCCCCATAGCATATCACTCTTCCTTCTTGCATTAGGACAGCGCCTAATCCCGTGCCGCACGCATCCGTGTACACTGTAAACATTTTTCCTCCATCGGGTAATGCTAAAACTGGGGCTGTGGTGAGGGCTCTCTTGAGTCTCTGAAAAGCAATCTCACATTCTATGTCCCATGCAAACGCTAGGTTTTTCTTCGTTAACTTAGTAAGAGGGGCTGAAATCTTAGCGAAGTCCTTAATGAACTTCCTATAAAAGCCCGCCAAACCAAGAAAGCTTCTCACCTCTGTTGCATTCCTAGGAATTTTCCAGTCTTGCACCGCAACCACTTTTGCGGGGTCCACGGCTAAACCTTGCTTAGAAACTACGTGCCCAAGAAACCGAACTTCCTCCCTCCAAAAATGGCATTTGGAGAACTTAGCCTTTAACTGGTGTGCTCTAAGCGTATCCATGACTTCCTTGAGGTGTCTAACATGCTCTTCTTCATCCTTTGAGAAGATTAGAATATCGTCCACAAAAACCACCACGAACTTGTTAAGGAACTCCCGAAACACCCTACTCATCAGGTCTACAAAGTACGCGGGTGCATTCGTTATCCCAAACGGCATGACGAACCATTCGAAGAACCCATCTGGAGTCCTAAACGCAGTTTTGTCAATGCTTTCCTCAGCCACTCTAAGTTGATGGAATCATGTGGCTAGATCGAGTTGAGAGAAAACGGATGCTCCCACAAGCTGGTCAAAAAGATCATCGATTCTTGGTAGTGGGTGCCTATTCTTCTTCGTCAGCTTGTTTAACTCACGATAATCTACGCACAGACGAAGCGAACCATCCGCCTTGGTAGCGAATACCACCGGAGCACCCCATTCAGAAATGCTTCGCCTTATGAAATTTTTCTCGAGCAACTCCTTGACTTGTTTACTGAGCTCTCTTCTTTCTCGCGGGGCCATATGCCTAACGGACAATGAAACTGGCTTGGCATTATCAACAAGATAAATTCGGAAGTCTATCTCGCGTTTAGGGGGTAACCCCTTCACCTCATCAAAGATATCTGGATATTCTCGGACCACCCTCACAGATTGAAGATTGTCGACGGACGAGTCGAGAGATTCAAGATAACATAACATGACCGGACCCTTCGGGTTACAAGAAAGTTCAAGGGTATTACCAAGGCATGTCATGAGCCTCACTACCCTTTGTTCACAATCAAGGATAGCTCCATAATTGGACAACCAATCCATTCCCAGAATTAAACCATATCCCATGAATCCGAGAACATAAGCATTACACGTGAATTCCACGCTTAAGATGGAAATCCTCAAATCAACACAAATCATAGATAAATGGGCGGAGCCCCCAATCGGATTTGAAACACTAACGGGATCATCAACTAGACTAGTACTTAAGTGCAGATTTTCAACAATATCAGAAGAGATAAAAGTATGCGATGCGCCAGAGTCTAATAAGGTTCGAACAGGAAATTCAGAAATGTAAACAAGGCTTTCTACAGAAATATTACTACCTCGGTCAAGAGCTGGAGTGGTGTTGAGAGCCTGCAACTGCCCTCCAGAAGGTCCTGCTCGCTGTGTCTGCCCTAGCCCTTGTCCTTGCTTCTTAGGGCAATCCTTACTAATTTGTCCAGTATCCCCACAGTGAAAGCATTCACCCAACTTTCTTTTCTTCCTCCTACAGTCTTTAGCTATATGTCCCGTGATACCACAAAAGTTGCACTTCCTCGTCTCACGTGGCTTGTTAGCATTGTTGTTGTTGCCCTTGTTATTCTTGTTATTCTTGTTGCCTCCCTTCTTGAAGTCAACCTTCTTGTTCTGAGTCTCATTAGACTTAACCTCCTTTTTGTCACCCTTGTCTTCCTCATGAAGTAGGACCATATTCGCCAAGCTTTCAAAGGTCGCCCCCATGGGCACATGAGTCATGGCCATAGTGTGGAGTGGCTTGCTCAATCCTCGAGCAAATCGTACAGCCTTCTTCTCAGCCGTGTTGACTAAGTCCAAACCAAACCGAGCAAGCTGATTAAACTTATTCACGTACTCCCTAACAGACATGTCCCTTGCTTGAGTGCCAGGAACCTCTCCATTTGAAGGTTCGCTTCTGCTGACGATAAGAATTTAAGCCCAAATCTCTCTCTAAAGTCTGCCCAAGTCTCAATTGGTCTGGTAGCGTTGGTGACTTCCCACCAAAATGCAGCTTCCTCTTTCAACAACCATGCTGCCAACTGAACTTTCCTATGATCCTCCATCTCGAAGATAACGAACAAGTCTTCAGTCTCCTTTAACCTATTTCGTGCCTCAGCGAAGGTCTCAGTTCCAAGGAAGCTTTTGCCGCCCATTCCTATAAAGTCTTTGCATATTTTGGTGAAGGCGGTGCCGGGAGGAGGAGGTGGAACCGCGACTACTGGAGGCGGAGGAGGAGGGATGTCTGCTGGGCCCGCATCGTTGGCCCTAGCTTCCAAGTACCTTCGGAACCATCCGGGTATGGGTACTCCCTCGGGAAGGTTAAGATCGGCCATTCTGAAAAACGAAAAGAAAAAGATTCAAACGAGGAAACAAGGAAAGTGCTAATGGCTTTTGGGGAATAGCCTTTTCTTAAAAATAGAACTATTCTTGAAAAATGCTTTTTTATAAATGGTTTCGAAAATAATTTTCAGAAAGTTTTTAAAACTTTTGCCCAGTTTGGTAACCTTCTGCTCTGATACCAAATGTAACACCCCACCTCCGCTAGGGTCACTCACAAGGGAATGCACTAGTTTTGGAGGGGTATTATCTAGTAAACATGCACAGAGATAACACGAGACAGAACATAAATTAAACAGAGTGTATAAAGCAGTGGATATAAATTTATCCAGATCTTATTATGTGGAAAATAGAGTCAAAACCTCTTACATCAAAATACCAAGTCATTATTTCATTACATCAAGTTCTAAAGAAGCAAAGTACTTAAAACAACATAAGTCCAATATTATTCCCCAAAAAGAGCATGAGTGCAGCCATAGCATAGCTCAAGACCAAACCGTACATGAGCTGTCAGAAAGCAAGCAAAGTCCAAGCTAAGAGCTAGAGTTTCCTCCCTGAGAACCTGGGGGGGGGGGAACGAAAGAAAAGAAGTGGAACAAAATGGGTCAGTCAAAAAGACAGGTAAGCTCTAGTGACTATCAGCATAAAAACCAATAAAGTTAACTGGACATGAGAAACTGAGATTAGACATAAAGATAATAACTGGACTGGCATGATAATAAAAGGTAACAAGATAAGAGCGGCATCGCATATACAAGGTTTACTGCACTAACTATACTAGTGTCCAAATCCATGTCAAGTATAAACCCAGAAATGATCCCTAAACCCAATAACATGAAATGACCCAATACGGGGTCCAACAGTCCATCCTAGTCGGTCGGCTTTACTCGTCGTGTATCGGTGTCATACGACCCAATCGCGGAATGTAGTCACATGTGCTAGGTCCACCCTAGGGTGTATCAGGTCCTAGGGTGTCAACCACTGACACAATTCAAGCACGCACAATGTGGTACTACAGGTGCCCATGTCTACTTTTTCAACTCCGGACTAAGTGCACGACCCTAGTCCGCCTGAACCTACACTGGCGCACCTTACTCAGCCGTTATTCTTGGTCGCTTACAATCAGCCCAGTAATCGTGCCCCACCCTGCCTAGTCCCCAGGGTATCGTGATACTTCTAAGTGGGTTACTGCTGAAAGGGACCACGTGGCTAGGATTTCTAATGGATTAAGTATTGTTATTAAAAAAGGTCATGACTTAACCCTACCCAAACATGTATCTAGTTGGTTAAGTATATATACAAGCAGTTCAAGACTTAACCCTATCAAATCGATGTGTCAAATTGGTTAAGTATATTCAAGGGGTCCATGACTTAACCTTACCATGTGGCATTAATTCACTTAACGCACCCCAACCTCTCACATTAGACTTGGTTACGGTTACTGGATGTGCCGGGCGGTTCCGGGCAAATTTACACCATAACCTAGTATAACCTCGGGTTTAAGGTGCTATATGACCAACTACCCACATTGGGTCCTATTATTTGCAACTACCGGATTTGCCGGGCGGTTTCGGGCAGATTTATGTTGCAAATTCAACCCAACCTCGAGTTGGCCATTTTCAAGTTATCTAATTGTCATGTCCCAAATTCATGTTTTCAAGCTTATTCTCATGTCAAGTTTTCTTGTCATATTTTCATGTCATATCATGTCAATTCCATAGCCAATTTTCAAGTTTGCCTAATCTACCCAAAACGTATCCCTAACGTACGTGAATTCACATTAATACAACATGTCAAAATAGGGAATAATACAAACAGGATAGTCACAGAATGGAAAAGGTGTTCATAAGTTAAGCATGATGATTATAACATTACAGGCATATGAAATAGGGTATCAACATCAACTTGAAAAGACATGGTGATAGACATGGTAAAGGATTGACATAAAATAGTACCCCAATAATAGTTTCAACATCACAGGCATGGCAAGATAAAGGTCGAAAAGGGGTTTTAGATTAAACATGAATATATCCAAATCGAGTTCATACTGATATTCCACAAGTCAACGTTTTAGATGAATAGATCTGGAGTGTACAAAACTAGATCCAAAATAACAGATTTAAAAGTGATAGTCATAGATCCAAGATAGACAAGAGTAGATCCAACTTAGTTATCATGTTTAGGCATAATTTCAGTTTACATCATGTTCAGGTTAAGTTTACAGTTTAAATCTAAGAGTGACAAAGGGCTTACAGATCATAGTCTAGAGAATGAGAAAGCAAAAAGAGTAGAAGCATAATCTCTAGCAAACTCCAAACCAACGTAGCACTAACAAAGTCCTGAATAGCCTCCTTACTCTCTATCTTCCAGTCAGAACTTCAGCAGCATATGGTCGGACAAGAATGTGATAGAAAGTCTAGGGTCAGGGGCTGTTTATATAGGGTTAGGAGGACGAACCTAGGCAGAAAACGTGACCAAATACATCAGAATGAACCAGGTTCAAAAACTGGATTTCGGGAGCAGCTCGACCCCCAGGTCGACTACCCAGTTGACCTGGTCAGGGGGGGTCGACTACCCAGTCGACTCCTCAGTCGACCTGGTCAGGGGGGGTCGACTACCCAGTCGACTCCCCAGTCGACCTGGGTCCTGGGAGGGAAATTTCCCGCCCAGCCCGCTTCTGGGTTTGAATTCGAATTTCGAGCTGTTTTCGATTCTGAAAATTCCTGAAACTTCGGAGGGTCATATCTCCCTCATATGGACTCCGATTCTTGCAAACTCGGACTCGTTTCCAAGCAGAATTCCGAGACGAACGCAATGGCGCGACCCGTTTCCCTTGATTCTTATTTTAAAATTTAATTCTAACTAGATTTATGGTTATAACACGTTATTAAAATACGGGTTGTTACAGATAACATATTATTATCTAAAATGCTATAGCTTAAACCCACTCACCTAGCACGCTTTCCCAACTCTGGATCTGATCCAGTTTTAGCATCCATGGTTTTTCCCTCAATCAGGTTCAAAACCTAACGACCATTGATTGATTATTTTCATTAAAAGAGAAAGAAAAGAAAGATGAAGGAATTTGAATAGATCGGATCTTAAAAGTTACCTTACTTTAATACAAGATCTGAACACCCATTTACAAGTATACGTTTCTTTCCTTTAGATCTGGATTCGGAATTTTTCCTAGACTAATATTCTTAATTTTATGAATGGATTTGAGAAGAGGGAAAATGACAGAGCCTCCACATAGCCTCAGAAATATGAGGCTTAGGGTTGACTCTACAAACTTATTTATGGGTGTAGTAGAATGCTCTGAACCTTCGGATTTAATTAAATTAAATCCGAACTGCGCGCACACATCACATAACGTTATATAAACGCACTGCATCACCTACGTGTACACACGTGTTATATGTGCTGTGTTGTTTTTATATATGTTAACGTTTATTGATTTTTAAACGTTAATTTGCTTCCTTTTTATTCTTTTGATTTTACTGTTTATAAATTAAAGTTTTATCACTTGCTTGTTATGTCTCTTTTAATCAATCTTGTTCCTATTACAAATCATACCCGCTTTTGAATTTCAAATTTGTGTGCCACAAATATATATATATCTTCCCTTCATTATTTCATGCCTTACCTTTTTTATTTTTTATTTTAATGCAATCAATTCATTGCGTTGTTTCCTTTCCTTTCTATTTATCTCTATCAATTCATTGCAATGTTTCCTTTCTTCTATCGCATGTTGCATTAATTCCTTATGCACACTTTTATTCCTTTAATATCAGGTTGCATACATTCAATTTTCTAGTTTTGCATTTTATGATTATATATGTATGCTTTTTTTATGCAATAAGTTGATTGTTTTATTTCTTTTATTGTATACCTTTATTATTGCTGCTTACATTGTTAACTTTCTCCTTTTTTTCCATGCATTAAAACTTTTAACCGTCACGTATGCATATACATCTTTCCTCATTTTTATTGTTGCATGAAATTGTCTCATTAATTTATCCTTGCTTATCTCGCTTTTTATGTCAATGCGTTCATACATTGATTTCTTCTTTTTAAACCTTTTCATGCATTACACCAATTAATATTTTTTTTTAATATGTATTTCATGCATTGCATTAATTAGCACATACGTTACCTCTTTTGGTTGCATGTTCTCTCTTAAAAAAATGTATGTATTCCTTTCTCTTTTTAAAATATGTATATTTCTGGACATATATACGTATATTTTTATGTTCAGTTGGCCCTGTCTAAAACAAAGATAAATTATGTGTAACAACTCGGAAATGCGAGCCAGTTTAAAATTTTTATTTTGGCAATTTTAGCGAATTTTGAACATTTAAAATGAATTATTTTAAATAATATCGACGAGAAATTTATTTTGAATAGAATTCGAACGTATATATTTATATACGTCGTCGTTAGAATATAATAATTATAAAAGGAATTGAAAATGGCGCGGTAGTTCGATAATTCGATTTCAAACTTCAATTGAATGTACCGAGTGCAAAATAAACCGGATTTTAGTGAAACCAAAAATATTTGAATCTAATTGAGAATATCTTTCCAACGAATCCGAAAAATTGAGATTTCATAGCGGGAATCAAAAGATATGTCTAGTTGAAAATTCAGAATAGTCGCTATGGAATTCAGGCCCTTAAAAATAGCCATTTTGCAAACGACCTCGGATTTCGACGAAACCCCTTTTGTTGGATCTGGGATGTCAAATTATTGCTAGATTCCAAATTTCATAATTTTTCGAATCAATATGTGAGTGTGGCAAAGGAAAACGCGTTTGACCAGTTTTAGTTGATTTTAATCGACTGGAAAATGGCCATTTTTCCAACGGTCTCAGAATTCGATGAAATTAGTTTTGTTAGGACCGTATTGTCAATACGAAGTTAGAAAATATTTTTCTGGAATTTTTCGAGTTAGTATGTGACCCCGGTAATATGAAATGTACGTTTAAAATTCGATATAGTGATTTAAATGTAAATTTGACGAAAACTGATCGAAACTATCGAATCAGCTTACGATACATATCCCATTGTGTTCGGAATGGGGGTAATTAGCTATGGACGACAGGCGGTGGGTCTTGTTTCGAGTTCGAAAATAAAAGTACCTTTTTTTGAATTAAATTAATTAAATAATAAAAAAATATCTCTCCCTCTCTCCTTACATCACCCAGGCCCCCACCCGTTTTCTTCTAATTGATTTCAAAATCAGGAAAAAAGAAGAAAAAAAGAAGAACAAGAGGACGGAGGTGCGGAGCGGCCTCCTCCATCGTCGCTGCCACCGCCCCAGGCGGCGCCCTCAACCAGGAACCCCTCCTCTCCTCTTACGCTACACGCTACGCCCCCTCCAACGCTCGAACGAGACCCAAACCCCCGAGCCCCACAACCCAACGCCGCCTCCTCCTGTCGCCGCCCACCTCCTTCGCTGTAACGACCCAACTTTCGAACACATCGGAAGTCGTTCCATTATTAAGAAATAAAAATAGATAGAAGATATAAACACGGAACATCAGAATCTCACAGCGGAATTTTCACAAAAAGATAATACTTTATAATATTGCACAACAGTACAGGATACAACAGAACATCATATGACTAGTAATACAACCCATTTCTAGTACATCAGCAATTATACATAAAATTCACTACTGACGGGCAACTTATAATTATACAATAGGTAGGTAGATAGGTAGGTCGGCACACCGATGATCTCCGTTCAGCATAATAAGTTCAACATCCTGATTCACTTGTCTATTCATAACAAGCGTTATGAATACCCAAGAGTTAAAGGGAAAGCACAGAAAATAAACTCCGGGTCAGTCAGGGGACTGGTATGAGTAAACAGTTTAAAGAAAATATCTCATAAGACCACGCCGTAAAGACGGAACGGGTTTTTATCTTATGAGATCGAAAACACTTTGTATACTTGAAATCAGATATTTTCATATAAGTTTCCCATAAATAATTTAGAATCTAGAAGAATGCTTGCATCTCACATTCCCTTATATAGTATACAAATAAAAACCGCTTGGCACTTAGGGAAATTGGATTTCCAACTCTGACAAGGTATGGGTCCACCTTCCGCTGATGTATCTCTAGAGGCAAATACATCTGGGTACAACAAGAACTTCTTGCAACCCGGCCCTCACATGACCGACCACTCATTTCTCTTGAGTGTATCGAGTGTATATCACCGATGGTTGTGTACGGCAACCATCCCCGAATGGGCAGAATCGATAGATTAAGAAACAATAGGAATTTCTCTAGATAGGTGATGCTCCACCCTAATGGGAGCGACCCACATAGCCATGCTGCCTGCCCAATTTTTTTCATTTCCTGGGTGTGAGGATTGAGGCTAGACTTTACGTCATCAACACTGGTTTATTTCTTTGAGTGCCACATCGTCCAGACCTCCCGATCACTAATTGACTTCCTCAAAAATAGATTACAGGTATACGGCGAGAGAAACGAATTCCTCTGCCACCATATAATTACGTTTGAAAAGATCAACGTACGTGACCAGTTGGAATTACTTTGTCAGACACTCGTCCATACAAGTTGTTCTGGGTCTGAACAAACCGAAGGTACTATTTAAAAATAGTCCTTGCATAACGTCGTTTTCAACTTTAAACATCCGACGTACAGCGTATAATCAATTCAAAGTGAATTGTTGACTTCGGTCTCTTTGAAATGATTAACGAACATAAAATATTACAGTTTATATTTATCAGTTCCAGGACAGTACAATATCAACTTATGTCGTGACAAGGGTTTTTGATTTACTGCTTGAACTGGAAATCTTAGTGTAAATAAAACATTTTTATTTTATTCCCTTAAACCAAATATTTTAATGTAAATAAAACTTTAACAGTGACTGAAGTATCATTTTATCAGAGAGATGTTCCTTAATAAATAAATTTGCAGTCTCATTTCAGAATACAACTTCTGTATTTTAATCCTAGCTTCCGACGAACTGCCTTTGTGATCCTGATTCACTTTTCTTTATTTAATAGAGTAAAATACTATAAGTTTACTTCATTTTTATTTAGAATAAAAAGAATGTTTTGTTTAAAATTTATAATTAAATATTTATTTAAAAAAAAACTTGAATTCCAAAGTATGCAAAAAAACTCCTTATACTAGACTCCCTTTACTCCTCTTTTGATTTGTAATTAACTTGTAATTTAAAATTTACTAAAGTCCCTTTCTTTTTCTTTAAAATCAAGGCACTAAATAGAGTATTAGCACCAACTACTTTGCCACCATCAAAAACATATACTACCACCTCCTAAACCAAATGCCAACCCAATAAAACCAAAGTACCAGGACTGGTAACCCCAAACTACCAACACCAAGTTCCAACTCGTACAAACATCGAGTGATCACGCTGAAACCATGGTAAAACAGGGCGTCCATCTTCATCCTTAACCACCTCGGGCTGTGCATGTGCACACACGGTTTGGCGCCTTCACCCACCAGCGACCGGCCACGCAAGTCAGTCCTTCCTCCCTGATCACGTCAACGAGCCCCTCCGGTCCCCTCTCGACGTCCATCTCGAAAACACCATGCCACCCGAAATTTCACAACTGTCACCATCAGGAAAACCTATCGCTGCGCCACCTCAGGCCTGCGAGCCACCACCGCCTCATTACCACATCATCGCCAGACCCAGGCGCAGCCAACCCCCCCTGACCGCACCTCCCTAACGGCTCCGTCGAAGCGCAGTTAAAGGAGAAACACCCGAACCCAACATACACTGATGCCCTAAATCCATCGATTTTCCAAAACCCCCACATTTGAAAATTTATCTAGTATTTTTCCTAGGTTGCTTGATCTCTGATGAACCTTTGCCCTTAACCCCATGGCCTCCAACGAACTAGGTGGTCGGAAATTGGCCTTTTTGAATTTTCTGATCATCTATAAATTCCCAATGGTACAGGTCATTAAGAATCACCAAATTCCATTAAAAAAATCCTCATTTACCTCTAGGATTTCATTCATGACATTAGATTTGATTGATACTAGTTTTGAAAAATCGGACAAACAGAGAGTGCTTGTCTGTCTCCTGTTGTTTTTATTTTAAGTTGTTAGTAAGTATTTTGTCAACATACTAACTTTAAAAACACTTGCATGCTATTTTTAAGATTTTAATGACATAGTTACCAACTCATTGAATTCCCTAACATAGATCCTACTGGTCTAATGTGGTTTTGTCGAGCCTTACACTAGTGTAACAGATCAGAAATTTCAAACAGGATTTTCAACATTAAACATAGGATGGTTTAAGTTTCATTAACAGGTCATATAATTTCTACTTCATGTTTAAACAAGCAACATACCCACATATCATTCAAACCAGAGACACAACAAGAAGCTAAGCTAAATCAAAACACAGTAAGACTATATGTATTCACACAGAAAAGAAAAACTGCAGTAGAAAAGCGGAAAAATAAATGTGTTGTTTACTCACCTAGCTTAGAAGTTCTCTGGTATTTCTTCTACTGTTTTCTTTGCTAGAAAGTGTATGAATTTTGTGAATGAAAGTGATGCATACCATGTCTTTATATAGTAGAAGAAAATTATTAAAATATGAAGTGCATTAAATGCAGGTTGATGAATGAAGAGATAAAACAGTTTTATGTTTTTGCTGACCCTTGAAAGAAAAAATAAAAAATAAAAATACCATTTACCTCACACCTACCTAGGATTTGACATGGCTTTAGCCGCCATTTTTATAAGGGTATTTCTTGCACAAGCACACTCATTGGTGCATCAAGAACAATCAATTAAATGCACCATGTCCTTCATGTCCTTTACTAAAGTTATCCTATGATTTTAGCCAAAAATAGAAGTCCTAAATGTCTCAATTATGCTTAGTTTTCACATGCCTTTTGTCTACCCCTTTCTCATGTATTACGTACTGATTTAACACAAATTATAAAATACAAATACCTTGGCTTTCAAGGCAAACAAACTCTGAATTTCTGCACATTTGTGCTCACGGCCAGGTCATTATTTGTGCATAGAAAACTTTAAAAAAAAACATGTCTTTAGACTTACTAGAGTAGTGAAGAAAAATGTTTGTTTGTACAAATTTTGGTGGTCTTTTAGTACATATATATTGACAAAAATGCAAGTGTTTTTGGGGACATAAGAGGAGGACTTTTCAGAAAAGAAAAAAAAAAATTGAAAAGATTTAAAAACTGAAAATGTTGAAACAAAGAAACATTGCCATGTGAAGTGTACAAGCTTTCAAATCCTTGTTCAAGAGTAGTTTCTAGTACAGGCTCCCTTAGTGTAGTTACAACTAGATGTAGGTGATGTTTATGAACTCATGGTTGCAAATGAATGCAAGTAAAATGGGTATTCATGTTTTGATGTTTTAATGAAACATGAATGTTTTGATAAATCTTTCTTTTGTCGATGAAATGTGATTTCAACAATCTTTTTGGTATAAATATGCTTTGTTGTAAAAACCAAAATTTTACTTAAAATATAAGGCTTTTTGAAATTCCATTTTAAAAGAATAAACACAAGTGAAAAATGGCAAATTTAAAATGCTATATACAATTGTCCTAAACAATACATAAGAGAATAGATTTTAAACAAATGCCATAACTCATGAATATACAAAACAAGTGTTTGTAAGTTTTGTGCTATTACAGGTGCTATCATTCAAGTTTTAACATGTATGAGAAATTTTAAAGTTTGAAATTTACACTCGTATTTACACATACGTATTTATGATCAAAATATAGTCAGTGATGTTAAAAAGTCTGGGTCATTACATTCTACCCCCTTATAAAAATTTCGTCCCCGAAATTTGTAAATAGTAGATTAGCAAAGATCATATATATCATATGTCAACTGGTTACAGCAAAATACACGTACTGTACTCGACTAGTGTTGAGTTATAGGCTAGCATAATATACATATCTGTCATACTACTACTACTATATACAACACTATCCAGTCTGTCCGTCTACTCGGAACCACTGCTAATCTCGATGACGTCCTCGTCATCAGAAATAATAATCATCTCGTTATCATCCGAGATGGTCGCTATGTCCACATCATCAGAGATACAGATCACATCCTCGCTGTCGGAGATGCAAATCACCTCCCTACTATCTGATATCTCAATCACCTCTACTGGCTCCTCCATCTCCTCAGGTATATCATCGTCAGATATCTCAATAATCTCAACTGGTGATGGTGGGTGCAGTATCATGTCTGGGTATGAACTCTCCATAAGTGTCTCTAAGTGTCCCCCATTGGCCAAAAACTGGGCCATCTACTGCTCTAACTGATCCCATAAAACTGCCAACTGGCCATCCATGGGTACAGGCTGAGGATGAATCCATGGTCCAAACTGTGGCTGATGATGTGGGACATCCTCCTCTGGCTGAGGCTGGGCTAACGGAATATCCTCCAGTGGCAAATCCTCCTCCGACTCCTGGTCCGGATCCTCCTCTGGGTCATCCTCTGGGTCGTCCTCTGGGTCTTCCTCTGGGTCTTCCTCCGGGTCATCCTCAGGGTCATCCTCCACCGGCTCATCCTCATCATCCCTATCATCATCATTACTATCATCCCCATCATCATCATCACCATCCCCGTCACCTGCTCCCTCACCTATGTAGTATCCTCCCTAATGGTCCTCTCCATCCTGGTCTGACTCCTGTGGTAAGTCTCTGCTGCTGTCCTCATCATATGAAGGCTCTCTCTGGTAAATGCCCGACTCCTCAGAGTCGACATACCTCCCCTCTCCCTCATGCTCCTGGGAACCTGTCATCTCATGGATACTAATACCAGTATACATCCTCAGTCTCTGGAGTGGTGTCATCCTCTTCCTAGTTGTTCTCTTAAATATCGGTGCCATCTGAAAAAGAAACAAGGAACAGATTTCAGTACAAGTGATAGTAAATGAAAGAGTTCATAAATCCTACGAATGCTGAATCCTCATAACATCCATAATCCGTAGAGATGAAAACCCACATTTCCATTTCCATACAAAAGATACATCCATACAAACCATACAACACCATCATATGTCATACATAGCATACATCCAAACAACATACAAATAGCTAGTCCACAACAAACTCTGGATAAGACTCCCTGATGTGCTTCTCCGTCTCCCAAGTACAGTCATATGGATTATCACTCCACTATATCTTGAGTAGTTTCACGACCTTATTTCGGAGTTTCTTTTCTTCTTTGTCCACCACATAGATCGGATATCTAACCACCGTCAAGTTTGGTTCAATCTCCAGATCTTCTTGAACCGATGGTTCTAGGATTAAAGATGGGTCGTGAACACACTTTCGGAGATGAGACACATGGAAAACATTATGAATTCCTGCCATCCTCTCTGGTAATCCCACTCGATAAGCAAGAGATCCAATCTTCTCAAGAACACGGAAGGGTCCCACATACCGTGGAGCTAACTTCCCTGCCTTACCAAATCTGATCGTTCCCTTGATCGGTGAAATCTTCACAAATACAAAGTCTCCAACGGAAAAGTTCAGTTCCCTTCGCCTTTGATCTGCATAGCTTTTCTGTCGGTCCTGGGCCTCCTTCATTCGTCTTTTAACCAATTCTATCTTCTCAGTTTCTTCTCGAATCATATCTGGTCCGAGAACAAGCTTATTTCCCGACTCTACCCAACAAGTCGGTGACCTGCACGGTTTTCCATAGAGAGCTTCAAATGGGGCCATGCCTATACTCACCTGATAGCTGTTATTGTAGGAGAACTCTATAGATGTAGGTGATCCTCCCACGATCCTCCAAAGTCCAGAATACACGTCCTCAACAGATCTTCCAAAATCCTGTTTACCCTTTCTGTCTGGCCGTCCGTTTGGGGATGATAAGCGGTACTTAAGTTCAGTTTGGTCCCCAAAGTCGTTTGGAGTGCCTCCCAGAATTTGCTGGTAAAAATAGGATCTCTATCACTTATAATACTCACCGGGACTCCATGTAATCGTACAATCTCTCTTATAAAGATCTCGGCCAATGAAGCTGCAGTTCGAGTTGATTTCACAGGAATGAAATGCGCACTCTTTGTCATTCGATCGACTATTACCCATACCCCTTCATATCCCTTTCTGGTCCTGGGTAAACCTTCGACAAAATCCATGCATATCATCTCCCACTTCCAGGTAGGAATCTCCAAAGGTTTTAGTAGCCCTGCTATCTTCTAATTATCACCTTTTATCTGCTGGCAGCATAGACACTGATTCACACAGGCCAGAATATCTTTCTTCATCCCAGGCCACCAAAATGCTCGCCTCATATCCCTATACATCTTGTGTACCCCTGAATGAATACTCAGCTTTGATTTATGGCATTCCACCAAAACTTCTTGTCTTAGTCCATCAACATCTGGAACACACAGTCTTCCATTGATCCTGAGAATACCTTGACCATCCACCTCAAAATATGACTCCCCTCCTTTTATAACTCCTTGAATTAACTTCTCCAGATTTCCATCTCTCCGTTGATTCGCCATTATCCTTCCTTGAAGTGCTGGAGTAGCTTCTAGAAGAGATAAGATCGCATTTCTGCTTAGAGCGTCTGCTACGACATTTGCTTTCCCTGGCGTATAGATAATATCCAAATCATACGACACAAGGAATTCCAACCATCTCTGTTGCCTCAGGTTTAGATCTTTTTGAGAAAACAGATATTTGAGTGGTTTGTGATCTGTGAAAAGCTCGAACTTTCCTCCTAACAGGTAGTGCCTCCACATTTTTAATGCAAAAACAACCGCCAATAACTCTAGATCGTGTGTAGCATAACTCTTCTCATGAATCTTTAATTGTCTACTAGCATGTGCAACCACACGTCCATTCTGCATTAGTACCGCACCGAGTCCTACTCCACAAGCATCAGTATAAACCTCAAATTTACTTTTCCCATCGGGAACAGCAAGAATTGGTGCTTCTGTAAATTTCTTCTTCAACTCCTTGAATGATTCTTCACATTTCGACGTCCATATAAATTTCTCACCCTTCTTAGTCAGCTTAGTCAGATGAGAAGAAATCTTAGAATAATCTTTGATAAACCTTCGGTAATATCCGGCTAATCCCAAGAAACTACGGACTTCTGTTGGTGTTCTGGGCTGCTTCCATTGATGCACTGCCTCCACCTTGATCAGATCTACAGAAATACCATCTCCATTTACGATATGTCCCAAGAATCTCACTTCTGACTGCTAGAAATGACATTTAGAAAACTTTGCCTTCAAAACATTCGTCCTCAGAGTCTCCAACACCACTTTAAGATGATATCCGTGTTCTTCTTCTGTCTTTGAAAAGATCAAGATATCGTCAATGAAAACCAAGACGAACTTATTTAGGATCTTCCGAAAGACACGATTCATCAAGTCCACAAAATACGCAGGTGCGTTGGTTAAACCGAATGGCATAACTAACCATTCATAAAAGAAATCCGAACGTCTAAAAGCAGTTAAAGGAATACTATCTTCGGCGATCCTCAACTGATGGAATCCTGTAGCAAGATCCATTTGAGAAAACACCGTAGCTCCATTCAACTGATCAAAAAGACCATCGATACGCGGCAAAGGATACTTATTCTTGATGGTTACTTTATTTAACTCCCTGTAGTCAACACACAGCCTTAGTGATCCATCCGACTTAGCCATAAAAACTACAGCTGAACCCCAACTTGAAAAACTTGGCCTGTTCAATCCTCTGGCCAGCAAATCTTGAGTTTGCTTCTCAAGTTCCACAACTTCTTTTGGCGCCATTCGTCTTTTTGGCTGAACGATCGGTCTGGCTCCTGGAATCAGATCAATGCGAAACTCTATCTCATGACGTGGGGGTAAACTCTTAACTTCTTCGAATACATCGGCAAAATCTCTAACTACTTCTAACGTCTCCAAATTCTCTTGCGGTGACTCCAAAGCGTACAAGAAACTACACATATGAATACTGGGTTTTCCACAGGGTATCCTAGCCTTGCTCCCAATATTGGTTATCAAAGTTACGATCTCCTTATCGCATTTAATCTCAGCTTGGAATTTACTCAACCAGTCTATCCCAAGTATAAAATTAAATTCTTTGGAATCCAAAATGTAGAAATCGAAGAGAAAGGAATGATAAAGATACGAGAGCGCCACATTTTCGCAATACATTTTTAATTCAGTTTTCCCGCCAATAGGATTAGTTACGCAAATTGGGGTTGTGGAAATTTTTGGGGTAAATCTGAATTTTCCTACCATGCCAGATGAAATGAAACTATTTGAGGCGCCCGTGTCAAATAAAACACGAACATCAATGCCATTTAAATCAAAAGTACCTTCAAGAACTCCCTTGCCTTTTACATCATGGGAAGTCGATGGCTCACTTTTGATAGCGTACACCTTGGGTTGCTGTGCCCTCTTCATGAGTGGACAGTCTTTAACCAAGTGCCCAGGATGATGACAGTTGAACACAGATTTTTCATCACCATTGCATGTCCAGGGCCTTGCTGCTATTGCTGAGATGGTTGTTGTTGCTGATTTTGCTGTGGCTTCTTTGCTGCTGGTTTAGTACAGAATTTGGCAATGTGTCCTTTTTGCAAGCAGTTATGGCATTTGGTGTCTTTGAACCTTTCCTTAGCTTTTTCTCCCATCTTAGGTACCCCTTTGTTGTTGTTGTTCCAGTTTGGATTGAATTTCCTCTTATTTGGATTCTCTCCACTAGGACCACCTGTCTGTGCTGCTTTGGCCACTGGCTTCTTATTCTCCAGTGCCTCATAACGAACAGCCATATCCACTAGATCAACGAATGGAAGTTTGAGATGTCCAATCATCTGAACTTGCAGGCTATCTTTCAACCCTGCTATGAACATTTCATTATTCTTAATTGAAGTGTTAATCGGTTCTGGCCCGAAACAAGAAAGAGAGTTGAATTTGTTCTCATATTCTGACACTTTCATATTTCCCTGCTTGAGATTGATAAAATCTCTATACATCCTTGTCTTTCCAGCAGCAGGCAGAAATTGAGCTTCAAATGCTTCTTTGATTTTGTTCCAAGTAAAACTTTCCTCGGGAACGTTAGTAGTTTGAGCGTCCCACCAAATCCCAGCCGCTTCTTGAAGTTGCCATGATGCCAAAAGACGCTTCTGATCCTCATTCAACTTCAGCCCTTTGAAAATTCTTTCACAAGACCTCATCCAGGCTTGCACTTCAGTAAAAGGCTCAGTTCCCTTGAAAACCTTTCCTCCCAAGGTTGTATACTCCTTACAAATAGTCGCAAAGCTCTTATCCTGTTAAACTTGTGCAACTTCTTCTACTGTCTCACCCTGGTCTTGGGATCCAGTAGTACGACCAGTAATAGTGGAAGATCCCCTAGCTCGACCTCTTCGTGCACGGGTACTCATTTTGATCACCTGAATATAACAAGTTGTCAATCGGGACTTGATAGGGTATATCTAATCTAGGTATAACATCCAAGTTGTTTTAAGTTCATTTTAAATTTTACATAAAAATACGCTCTCTCACACTCCCCCAAAACCTAGGTAATCAAGAACCTAAGCTCTGATACCAACTGTAACGACCCAACTTTCTAACACATCGGAAGTCGTGCCATTATTAAGAAATAAAAATAGATAGAAGATATAAACACGGAACATCAGAATCTCACAGCGGAATTTTCACAAAAAGATAATACTTTATAATATTACACAATAGTACAGGATACAACAGAACATCATATGACTAGTAATACAACCCATTTCTAGTACATCAGCAATTATACATAAAATTCACTACTGACGGGCAACTTATAATTATACAATAGGTAGGTAGATAGGTAGGTCGGCACACCGATGATCTCCATTCAGCATCATAAGTTCAACATCCTGATTCACTTGTCTATTCATAACAAGCGTTATGAATACCCAAGAGTTAAAGGGAAAGCATAGAAAATAAACTCCGTGTCAGTCAGGGGACTGGTATGAGTAAACTGTTTAAAACAGTTTAAAGAAAATATCTCATAAGACCACGCCGTAAAGACGGAACGGGTTTTTATCTTATGAGATCGAAAACACTTTGTATTCTTGAAATCAGATATTTTCATATAAGTTTCACATAAATAATTTGGAATCTAGAAGAATGCTTGCATCTCACATTCCCCTATATAGTATACAAATAAAAACCGCTTGGCACTTAGGGAAATTGGATTTCCAACTCTGACAAGGTATGGGTCCACCTTCCGTTGATGTATCTCTAGAGGCAAATACATCTGGGTTCAACAAGAACTTCTTGCAACCCGGCCCTCACATGACCGACCACTCATTTCTCTTGAGTGTATCGAGTGTATATCACCGATGGTTGTGTACAGCAACCATCTCCGAATGGGCAGAATCGATAGATTAAGAAACAATAGGAATTTCTCTAGATAGGTGATGCTCCACCCTAATGGGAGCGACCCACATAGCCATGCTGCCTGCCCGATTTTTGTCATTTCCTGGGTGTGAGGCTTGAGGCTAGACTTTACGTCATCAACACTGGTTTATTTCTTTGAGTGCCACATCGTCCAGACCTCCCGATCACTAATTGACTTCCTCAAAAATAGATTACAGGTATACGGCGAGAGAAACGAATTCCTCTGCCACCATATAATTACGTTTGAAAAGATCAACGTACATGACCAGTTGGAATTACTTTGTCGGACACTCGTCCATACAAGTTGTTCTGGGTTTGAAAAAACCGAAGGTACTATATAAAAATAGTCCTTGCATAACGTCGTCTTCAACTTTAAACATCCGACGTACAGCGTATAATCAATTCAAAGTGAATTGTTGACTTCGGTCTCTTTGAAATGATTAACGAAGATAAAATATTACAGTTTATATTTATCAGTTCCAGGACAGTACAATATCAACTTATGTCGTGACAAGGGTTTTTGATTTACTGCTTGAACTGGAAATCTTAGTGTAAATAAAACATTTTTATTTTATTCCCTTAAACCAAATATTTTAATGTAAATAAAACTTTAACAGTGACTGAGGTATCATTTTATCAGAGAGATGTTCCTTAATAAATAAATTTGCAATCTCATTTCAGAATACAACTTCTGTATTTTAATCCTAGCTTCCGACGAACTGCCTTTGTGATCCTGATTCACTATTCTTTATTTAATAGAGTAAAATACTATAAGTTTACTTTATTTTTATTTAGAATAAAAAGAATGTTTTGTTTAAAATTTATAATTAAATAATTATATAAAAAAAAACTTGAATTCCAAAGTATGAAAAAAAACTCCTTATACTAGACTCCCTTTACTCCTCTTTTGATTTGTAATTTACTTGTAATTTAAAATTTACTAAAGTCCCTTTCTTTTTCTTTAAAATCAAGGCACTAACTAAAGTATTAGCACCAACTACCTTGCCACCATCAAAAACATATACTACCACCTCCTAAACCAAATGCCAACACAATAAAACCAAAGGACCAGGACTGGTAACCCAAACTACCAACACCAAGTGCCAACTCGTACAAACATCGAGTGATCATGCTGAAACCATGGTAAAACAGGGCGTCCATCTTCATCCTTAACCACCTCGGGCTGTGCATGTGCACACACGGTTCTGGCGCCTTCACCCACCAGCGACCGGCCACGCAAGTCAGTCCTTCCTCCCTGATCACGTCAACGAGCCCCTCTGGTCCCCTCTCGACGTCCATCTCGAAAACACCATGCCACCCGAAATTTCACAACTGTCACCATCAGGAAAACCTATCGCTGCGCCACCTCAGGCCTGCGATCCACCACCACCTCATTACCACATCATCGCCAGACCCAGGCGCAGCCAACCCCCCCTGACCGCACCTCCCAAACAGCTCCGTCGAAGCGTAGTTCAAAGGAGAAACACCCAAACCCAACATACACTGATGCTCTAAATCTGTCGATTTTCCAAAACCCCCACATTTGAAAAATTATCTAGTATTTTTCCTAGGTTGCTTGATCTCTGATGAACCTTTGTCCTTAACCCCATGGCCTTCGACGAACTAGGTGGTCGGAAATTGGCCTTTTTGAATTTTCTGATCATCTATAAATTCCCAATGGTACAGGTCATTAAGAATCACCAAATTCCATTAAAAAAATCCTCATTTACCTCTAGGATTTCATTCATGACATTAGATTTGATTGATACTAGTTTTGAAAAATCGGACAAACAGAGAGTGCTTGTCTGTCTCCTGTTGTTTTTATTTTAAGTTGTTAGTAAGTATTTTGTCAACATACTAACTTTAAAAACACTTGCATGCTATTTTTAAGATTTTAATGACATAGTTACCAACTCATTGAATTCCCTAACATAGATCCTACTGGTCTAATGTGGTTTTGTCGATCCTTACACTAGTCGAACAGATCAGAAATTTCAAACAGGATTTTCAACATCAAACATAGGATGGTTTAAGTTTCATTAACAGGTCATATAATTCCTACTTCATGTTTAAACAAGCAACATACCCACATATCATTCAAACCAGAGACACAACAAGAAGCTAAGCTAAATCAAAACACAGTAAGACTATATGTATTCACACAGAAAAGAAAAACTGCAGTAGAAAAGCGGAAAAATAAATGTGTTGTTTACTCACCTAGCTTAGAAGTTCTCTGGTATTTCTTCTACTGTTTTCTTTGCTAGAGAGTGTATGAATTTTGCGAATGAAAGTGATGCATGCCATGTCTTTATATAGTAGAAGAAAAGTATTAAAATATGAAGTGCATTAAATGCAGGTTGATGAATGAAGAGACAAAACAGTTTTCTGTTTTTGCTGACCCTTGAAAGAAAAAAAAATACCATTTACCTCACACCTACCTAGGATTTCACATGGCTTTAGCCGCCATTTTTATAACGGTATTTCTTGCACAAGCACACACATTGGTGCATCAAGAACAATCAATTAAATGCACCATGTCCTTCATGTCCTTTACTAAAGTTATCCTATGATTTTAGCCAAAAATAGAAGTCCTAAATGTCTCAATTATGCTCAGTTTTCACATGCCTTTTGTCTACCCCTTTCTCATGTATTATGTACTGATTTAACACAAATTATAAAATACAAATACCTTGGCTTTCAAGGCAAACAAACTCTGAATTTCTGCACATTTGTGCTCACGGCCAGGTCATTGTTTGTGCATAGAAAACTTAAAAAAAACATGTCTTTAGGCTTACTAGAGTAGTCAAGAAACATGTTTGTTTGTACAAATTTTGGTGGTCTTTTAGTACATATATATTGACCAAATGCAAGTGTTTTGGGGACATAAGAGGAGGAATTTTCAGAAAAGAAAAAAAAAATGAAAAGATTTAAAAACTGAAAATGTTGAAACAAAGAAACATTGCCATGTGAAGTGTACAAGCATTCAAATCCTTGTTCAAGAGTAGTTTCTAGTATAGGCTCCTTTTGTGTAGTTACAACTAGATGTAGGTGATGTTTGTGAACTCATGGTTGCAAGTGAATGCAAGTAAAATGGGTATTCATGTTTTGATGTTTTAATGAAACATGAATGTTTTGATAAATCTTTCTTTTGTCGATGAAATGAGATTTCAACAAGCTTTTTGGTAAAAATATGCTTTGTTGTAAAAACCAAAATTTTACTTAAAATATAAGGCTTTTTGAAATCCCTTTTTAAAAGAATAAACATAAGTGAAAAATGGCAAATTTAAAATGCTATATACAATTGTCCTAAACAATACATAAGAGAATAGATTTTAAACAAATGCCATAACTCATGAATTTACAAAACAAGTGTTTGTAAGTTTTGTGCTATTACAGGTGCTATCATTCAAGTTTTAACATGTATGAGAAATTTTAAAGTTTGAAATTTACACTCGTATTTACACATACGTATTTATGATCTAAATATAGTCAGTGATGTGAAAAAGTCCGGGTCATTACATCCGCCGCATGCGCCTCCCCCACTGACCTCAGCGCGATGGTGAAACCCCCCTCCAACGATGCTCCAGTTTGACAGTGAAGGTGAGTTTTTACAGTAAAAAACTGATTTTTTCTATAGTTATTAAAAATGATTTATTTCATTGTTTAAAAACTGAATTTTTACATTGTTTAAAAACTGAAATTGTCATTGATTTGAAATGTAATCATTCTTGATTTGAAAAATAAAATAGAATAGCTTTTAAAATAAAAAGAGGATTTTTATTGTAGATAAAAATACGATTTTTTAGGTAAAAAGGTTAGATTTTTAACTAAGTAAACAGGCGATGTTTTTAACATATAAAAGATACGATTTTTAACAAACAAAAATTCGATTTTTATGTGTATACTAGCGTGGTAAAAATATGATTTTTGTTGTAGCATGATCAAATTTTTACAAAGTAGAAAGAGTGGGTTTTCAATAGAGAGAAAGATGTGATTTTTAATCTAGTAAAGAAGTGATTTTTAATTATATAAAAGTATAATTTTTATATGATGTAAAAATATAATTTTTATAGTGATGAAATAAAAATTAAATCTTTATATTTGAAAAGGCGAAATCTTTATATTTGAAAAGGCGAAGTCTTTATATAGAGAATAGCGTGATAAAAATATAATCTATACTATATGAGCATCGATGTAAAAATATAATTTTTATCTATATAGTAGCAATGTAAAAATAGAATTTTTATCCATATGGAGTGATTATAAAAATATGATTTTTATATACATAGCGACAATATAAAAATGTGATTTTTATATATGTAGTGGCTACGGGCAACGGAAGTGACAAAAGGCGAGAACATTGATGATTCCCTACATTAGAAGGGTCGTGGAGTTGGGATAGCTTTGGTGAGAACTTCTCACTCTAAATTTCTTTTTCTAGTTATATATATATACTAGGATGTAGACGGTGCTTAGCAGCACCCGACACCCGTCGTCCACAGACCATGGACGGCTTGTTTGTTTAATTGATGTGTTGTGAAAATTGTTTGTGATGTTGATGTGAAATAGATAATGAAATATATTCATATGTTGAAATAAATTAATTATCGTTAAAAATATAATTTTTAATGTGAATGTGAATAAATAAATATTTATAAACAAATCATCCGATTTGTTTATAAACACTGATTTAACTGATATTGATTGGGATGATAAATTTTACACATCGCCCAACTACACAAATAATATTCAGTGTTTGTTGATTTGAAACCCCACACGGGTGTTGGGATGATATTTGGCGTACACTAATCCCAATTATTTAATTATATGTCGATCGATTGGTCGACAGGCTGTGTAAGCGTTGATTATTTATAATTGATGCTTATGCAGTTGTGTGGTGCACTTTGGATGATGGTTGATTGTTTATCGTTGCTATTATATATATGTGTTGGGTGGAATCCATATAATTAACGTTATATGGTAATTGATTGGGCCTCATTCCAATTGGAAAAATAATGAATATTGGAATATAAAAATATTCATGTGTTGAAACTATTTATGTGTTGAGTAAAATATTTTAACAATAAAATTTACATCTTTATCATATTTAAGATTAGACACTACCTTACGGTTGGGGTCTAATTAAAAATCAAACGATAGATACCATAGTTTTATAAAATATTTTACATAAAAAAAATAGTTGTGGGTTGACAATACTCATGTGTTGAGATTGGTCGTGTGTTGAAAGAAATATAGATTCATGTGTTGAATGGAATAAATATTCATTTGTTGAATAGAATAACGAATTTATTGAAAGATATAAAGCCGTGTTGGTTAGAGTTGCGCCATTTTGACGTGAACGGTATTTATATCGATTATATTCGTTTTTATAGTGAATATTGAAAAAGTGGTGATTTCAAAATATAACATTTTGAAAATAATATCATTTATATAGTAATGATATGAAATATTCAATTTTGATTTGAAATTGAATATAGAGTTGAAATGGTTTTGAAAACGAATTTAAAACGATTTATAAAATACGTTTTAAAAGGAAATCGACGAAATATATAAAATATATATATTATATATATAATGGCCTGAATAGAACGCGCCGCGGCAGTTCGTGAATTTCGACCATTGACTTCGAATTGACGTTGCGGGAAATCCGACCATCGGATTCTCCTAAAACCGGAACCGTTGGGTTCGTATCGAAAAGAGCTTTCCAATGAATATTAGAAATTTGAAATCCAAAGGTTGGATTTGGAATTATGTCCAAATCAAATTTTAAAAAGGTCGCTGTAAGTGAAGTTCGATGGCCGTTGATGGAAATCGACTGTACGGGCCTTGATAAAATTATTAAAAATATTAATAATTTGTGTAAAATCATAATATGTGAATTGGAAAGAACTGGGATGAAAAACTCCATATTTGAAAGGATAAAAATAGATTTTTATCAAAATAAACTGGTTTTGAACTAGAATTAAAATCAATTTATTTTTGAAATAAATAAATTGAATTTGAAAGTGATTTTAAAAATAATCAATATTCCCAATGCGTGAATTGGACTGGAGTTGAATCGAAATTATCTTCGGAATATTTCGATGTTGGATTTCGTGACTATACAGATATTGTTATGGGAATTTGAAAGATATATTTTATATCGTTGTTTCCAATACGATATTTGTTGTTTCAGGATTTGATATTGAATATAAGCCGGTATATTTTCTATTCAAAGCCTTGTATTTAATATCAAATGTGATTTGGGTTTGTCATGAATGGTGTCATCATTAACACTGTTCTTAAGCCCAATAGGGAAAAAGATTAAATCTTTCTATTTAGATTTAATGAAGTGTATCAATTAAATAATATTTAATTGAATTTGAATTTGAATTGGTTTTTGGGTTTATCGTGAGTGGTGTTTTGAATAACACTTGTTCTTTAACCCGATTAACAATAGAGTGTAATTTTGGGTTTATCGTGAATCGTGTTTTAGATGACATTGGTTCTTTAACCCAGTTAAAGGCAGGATATTGATTTTTGAAAAGATTAAAACTAAGTGGAGTTTTAATTAATCTTTAATTAGATTGAAATGTGAATTGATAATTTAAATTATTAAATCTGAAAGGTGATCGAGAATGGAGTACCACCAGTTCTTGTTGCAGTCATGATGGGGGGTTCTCACCATGTGGTTTGGTGGCGAACAGTGGGCTCTTACCCCCACATGTCCCTTGCGGGGGTTGGTTAGGCAGTGGCCGGGAGGCTCGAGAGGGTCTGTAACACCCTGTAATTCTGTTAATATTAATATTCACAAATTAAAGAATAACTAATCTCAGACGTAAGAATTGTGGGAAACGGGTTGTGCCATTGTGTTCGTCTCAGAATTATGGTTGAAATAGAGTCCGAGTTTGCGTGATTTGGAGTTCGTATGAAGGAGATATGGCCATCGGAAGTTTCAGAAAATTCAAAACAGATTTCAGAAAATTTAAAAATCAAAATTCGAAGTCAAACAGGCTAGGCGGGAAATTTCCCGCCCAGCACCCAGGTCGACTTGGGAGTCGACTGGGCAGTCGACACCCCAGGGACCAGGTCGACTGCGCAGTCGACCTGGGTGTCGACCTGGTCCAGTCGGCTAGGGTTTGACTGAGTCCAATCTTGAGCTGCTGATGTGTCTTTAGGGCTGAGTTGACAAATTAAACGGTTCAGGTTAGTTCTGAGTTGATCTGACGGCCTAAATAAATCCTAAACTCTATATATACCTAGGTAGTCTCTCACTCTAAATCACATGAAAAATAGAATAGCCGCTGTCATGCCATCGCCATGGAACTCAGTGTAGCCGCCGCCAACTAAGAAGGAAGAAAGCTAATCAAAACCCTAATTCTACTCAACTCTAAAGCAAATCAAGACTCTCTTTCTTCTATAATTGTGAGTATTATGATCTTAACAAGATTATTAGCAAACTAATTAGATTAAGATGTGATATGGATCATAAGAAAATGATGTGAATTGTCATATATGTTGTTGTAAACCTTATGCTATCATGTATGTTGTAAATCCTATGTTATGTGATGATGATATCCTATATGTTGTAAATCATGCTATGATGATATTGTATAGGTTGTAATTTTCTATGCTAAGTTGTGATAAATCATACATGTTATAAAGTCATGATGTTATTATCTATGCTAATTAGTTCATGTTAATCAAATCATAATGTTGATATTATTTGGGCTATGTTGATCTATATGACAAATCATGTATGCAAGTTTAGATTGATTAGTAAAGACTATGAACATATGCCAAGACATCTATTTAGACCTAGAATTGTGCTATGACATGTGTGAGTTCTATGTGTTAGATGCTAGTTCACACCATCATTATGTTGCATAAACCACCTATGCAAGTTTATACATGAACTTGGGTTATGATCATATTATGTAAGTTGTGACATTTAACCAAACAAGTTGACACCTTTAGATCCATGACATGTGTAGTTTTATGCAAGTTTCACCCCTATTATGATTAGATCTATTTTATTTGTCTATATGTTGTGATAATTTATCTTTGTGCTATTAGTTAGACTATTCAAGTCTAACGTATATTTTGCGTTGAATATGTATATTTTGCGTTGAATAAGCGAACGTATAACGTGGGGTAGCGGTAATATTAAGGATTTAATATTAAGAAATTGGGGTGCAATTGATATGATTTAGCATACCGTAAGTGGATGGCCATAATTGAGTCAATTATGGACATCATTAAAATTGGAATTAATTAATAATTTGAATAGGGAATTATTAAAACTGGGGTAAGAGATTATAAGTGATAATCAATGCTTAGGACACGATGTTGGACTCATTTGTGACGTAAACCTGCCCGGACCCGACCGGCAAATCCAGTAGTCACAAATGTCAGCCCAATGTGAGAGTTCCTAGGCCCAAATTAAAGCATAACAGTTGTAAAGACACGAGGTTAGACTTTTTTATGGTGTTAGACTGCCCGGACCCGCCCGACAAATCCAGCTGTCATAAATGCCGGTCTAATGTGAGAGGTCTTTATGAGGTTATGGCCTGAATGAATTAAGAAATACTTAACCAGATAAACATGTAAGGTGGGACATGGGGGTTAAGTAGGTGCCTTGGGTGGCATGAGGAATCTAGTGAGTGCCTTTAGTGGCATTTGAAATACGATTAGTAAGACTTAACCAAACACACATGTAAATGAACATGACTAAGAGGGTTAAGTGGGATGTACTAGTGGGGACAAGCTTAGGTGGATAGCTTGTGGGGGCCCATTTCAACCAGTAACCCAAACGTATCTTTGTGGGCTCGACCCAAGTCGAGGACGGGACACGTATACTGGGTTTGACTATAAGAGGCCAAACGGGGTTAGCGGTGGCAACGCAAGTCCAACGGGTTTCATATGCGTGTGTGGAACCGGGCTGGTAGGTAAGACGTTGTTGCATCGTGTAGGTATAAGCCGTGCACTCTCAAGTTGTATCGGGTTGCCACTTTAGGGGAGTGATACACCCCACTGTGGGGCCAGCACAGGTATCTACGAGTAGGGAGCCGATCGAAAGTGGGTAGTGGGGTACACCTAGCGGAGATAGGGGCAGGCGACACCTATGTAGTCAGCTAGGGGTACACGAAGCTATTTATATAATTTCTAAGTGAAGCAAGTGGGATCAACCTTTAGGGTGACTGGTGTGGTGCAGTGTAGTAATTATTCGTTAGTAATTAGGTGTGCCTTTAACGTTATCTTTATCTGCTCTTCCATACCCAATAGTTCATAGACATTTCCTTGTTTTCCAGCTTATGCCTTAGTCTAGTTATTTTGGTAATAGTATTGTTAGAATTATCATACTCGCCAGACTTTATGTCTGACCCCCTCTATTTCTATCCTTTTTCCCCTCCAGGTCCTCAGGGTGGACCCAGCTCTAGTGGAGTCTGATTGGATTGCTTTATCTCTCTTTTGGAAAGCTTGGACCGTTGAAGTAAAGTCCAGCTTGTTATCTTCTTTAATGGCTATTTATGTAATGGATTATGTATTTTGTTTTATCAAGATGGATATTGTACTTGACTCTGATTTATGGTTTTATGATGTAACAAACATGTTAAATTTCCGCTGCAATAAAACAAAGTTTTAGATTTCCAAGTACAACTTATTATCTGTCTTGTTGTAATTTTTCTGTTCTATATTCACTTAAAACCTCCATGGAAGTTAATGCATTCCCTTTGTGAGTGACATTAATGGACGTGGGGTGTTACACGTGGTATCAGAGCTTAAGGTTACCAGAACAGATAAATTTTTTCGAAAAACTATTTTTCTAAAGTATTTTTGGAAGAAGTATTTTCAAAAACATGTCTTAATGAGTGATTTTAAGAGGAAAGTTTTTAAGAAAAACATAATCCCCAATAGCCATATATCTTTATCTTTCGAATCCTCCATTTTGAATCTTTCCTTTTTCGTTTCAGCATGGCTGAAGATCTTAACCTTCCGGATAGTGTGACGATACCAGGATGGTATAGGAGGTTATTAGAGGCTAGGGCCGCTGCAGGTCCAGCCAATGTTCCTCCACCACCAGTTGCACCCGCTCCTCCTCCCCTTCCTCGCGCTGATACTTTTGCAAAGACATGCAAGGAATTTAAGGCTATGGGTGGAAAACCTTTTCAAGGGTCAGAAACGTTTGTGGAAGCTAGAGATTGGCTTAAGGAGGTGGAAGAATTGCTAGAAATCTTTGAAGTAGAAGAAGGGAGGAAAGTCAAATTATCAGCTTGGTTAATGAAGGGAGAGGCCTCGTTTTGGTGGGAGGTCACTAATGGGGAGCGTCCTGTTGATTCTTGGGCGGATTTCAGACGTAGGTTTGAGGTAAAGTTTCTCTCAAGGGCAGAAGAGAATCTATATATGGAAAGGTTCTTGACATTGAAGCAAGGAAGCTCATCAGTGAAAGAATATGTCAACAAATTTAATCAGTTAGCAAGGTTTGGCTTAGATTTAGTGAACACGCCGGAGAAGAAGACTCTTAGGTTCGTTAATGGCTTGAATGAGCCATTGCAGGTGTTGGCTATGACCCACATCCCTATGGGGGCCACCTTTGAGAATCTATTAGACATGGCACTCATGCAATGGGGAGAAAGGCGCTAATGCTAATAAGGCACCCGAGAAGAAAGGGGATCAGAAGAAACCACAACAGCAAAACAAGAAGGGTGGTAAAGATAATAATGGCAAAGGAAAGAAAAGATGCTTTAACTGTGGGACACCAGGCCATCTCAGCAAGGATTGCAGAAAGAAAAAGAAGACTGGCTGTTTTCACTGTGGTGAAGCGGGACATCTAGTGAAGGACTGCCCAAAGAAGGGGAAGAGGGCAGGGTCTACCTCGGGAGGACATGTGCAGGCTCTTATGGCACCAGGGCAGGCAAGGGGACAAGTTCAGGCTCTCGCGATCCCACCGCTGCAAGAACGAGGTAGAACCATTCTGTTGAAAGCTTAGTTTTTCTGTTTGATCATCCTGTCCGTACCTTATTCGATTCGGGCGCATCGCATTCATTTATCTCTACATCATTAGTTGAATCACTGCACTTAAACACCAGTTTAGTAGAGGATCCCTTAGTTGTTTCGAATCCAATTGGGGGCTCAGCTTATTTGTCCATGATGTGTTTGGATTTGAAAATTTCTATACTTAGAGTTGAGTTTAGATGTGATGCTTATGTTTTGGGCTTCACGGGCTATGTGCTAATTTTAAGAATGGATTGGTTATCCAGAAATGGGGCCGTTCTTGATTGTGAAAGGAGAGTAGTTAGGCTCATGACTCGCCTTGGCAACACTATCGAAATCTTTTGTGACCCCATAAATTCCGTTATGCTAAGTTATTTAGAATCGCTTGACGCGTCTGTGGAGAATCTATGATCTGTTAGAGTGGTCCGAGAATACTCGGATGTGTTTGAGGAGGTGAAGGGCTTGCCTCCGAAGCGGGAGATAGATTTTCGAATATATCTTGTGGATAATGCAAAACCAGTATCTTTGCCAGTACGCCACATGGCTCCTCGTGAAAGGAGGGAACTCAATAAGCAAGTGAAGGAGTTGCTTGAGAAGGGGTTCATAAGACGTAGTATATCGGAGTGGGGTGCTCCAGTAGTATTTGCCACGAAGGCGGATGGGTCCCTTAGACTTTGTGTGGACTATAGAGAACTTAATAAGCTTACTAAGAAGAACAGACACCCACTGCCGAGGATTGACGATCTCTTCGATCAGTTAGTTGGCGTTTCAGTGTTTTCGCAGTTGGACTTAGCCACTGGTTTCCATCAGTTGAGAGTGGCTGAGGATAGCATTGACAAGACTGCCTTTAGGACTCCGGACGGTTTCTATGAATGGCTAGTGATGCCCTTCGGTTTGACAAACGCCCCAACATACTTTGTTGATTTGATGAGTAGGGTGTTTAGGGAGTACCTTAATAAATTCGTGGTGGTCTCTGTAGACGACATCTTGATCTTTTCTAAGAATGAAGAAGAGCATGCCCTACATCTTAAGGAAGTGTTGGAGACTCTACGAGCGCATAAACTTAAAGCTAAATTTACTAAGTGTCACTTCTGGAGAGAGGAAGTGCGATTCTTAGGGCACGTGGTTTCCAAAGAAGGGATAGCTGTGGATCCCGCGAAGGTGGTGGCCATCCAAGATTGGAAGGTCCCTAAAAATGCTACCGAAGTGAGAAGTTTCTTGGGGTTGGCTGGCTACTATAGGAAGTTTATCAAAGACTTCGCAAAAATATCAGCTCCATTGACACGCCTGACGAAGAAGAACCTAGTCTTCGCATGGGACATAGATTGTGATGATGCATTCCAACGTTTAAAGAGAGCGTTGACCACAGCCCCAGTCTTAGTGTTGCATGATGGGAGTAAGCCATTTACTGTTTATACCGATGCTTGTGGGATAGGTCTAGGAGCAGTCTTAATGCAAGAGGGTAGGGTAATAGCCTATGGTGGAAGGCAGTTAAGGGTGCATGAGAAAAATTACCCTACACATGACCTAGAGTTGGCCGCTATTGTTTTCGCGCTTAAGTCTTGGCGCCATTATCTTCTTGGGGAGAAATTCGAATTGTTCACTGACCACAAATTGCTAAAATACTTGTTCTCTCAGAAGGACTTGAACTTAAGGCAGCAAAGGTGGATGGAGTTCTTAGCATCCTACGACTTCGAGATAGCATATACCCCTGGCAAGGGTAACGTAGTGGCCGATGCCTTAAGTAGAAAAAGATTATCCTTAAGTCCTTTGTTTGTTGAGCGGCAAAGTTTAGAGTTCATTTCTACATTTGACTTTACACCTTCCATTGACTTCGTACCCGGTTTGCTAGCATCCTTAGAGGTTAGACCTACGCTTTTGGGACGAATTGGCGAGGCACAGCGAGACGACCCACAGTTGGTTGAGTTAGTAGAAAAGCTCAAAGGAGGGGAGTCATTGAGCCATCTCCGTAGGTATACCCTAGATGATAAGGGTTGGTTACGTAGGGACGGTAGACTTTGTATACCAAAAGACGATGACCTAAGGAAGACCATTTTTGACGATGCACATCATTCGAAGATGACCATCCATCCCGGCGGGGACAAGATGTACATGGACATGAGACGAGTTTACTTTTGGGCCGGCATGAAGAAAGATGTGGCTGAGTATGTCGCTAGATGCTTGGTGTGCCAACAAGTAAAAGCGGAGCAAAAGATGCCCGGTGAATTGCTTTATCCATTGGAGGTCCCAAAATGGAAGTGGGAAAGCGTCTCGATGGACTTTATTGACAGATTACCGAGATCGAGGAAGGGTAATACGGGTATTTGGGTCGTGGTAGATAGACTTACTAAGAGCGCCCATTTCATTCCCGTGAAGAGTAAGAGGACTGCTCCATGGTTAGCCTCCGTATACATTCGAGAAATAGTTCGTTTGCACGGTGTTCCTTCTTGCATAGTGAGCGACCGCGATCCTATCTTCACTAGCGAATTTTGGAAGAGCTTGTAAGAGGCGGTAGGGACTCAGTTAAGTTTGAGCACCGCGTATCATCCTCAGACAGACGGCCAGACCGAGAGGGTGAATCGTATTCTAGAGGACTTGTTGAGGTTATGTGTCTTAGATTTCGGAGGTACATGGGAGGAACATCTTCCTTTGGTAGAATTTACATATAATAACAGCTTTCAGTCTAGCATTGGCATGGCACCATTCGAAGCTCTTTACGGACGGCCGTGTCGTTCGCCTACATGTTGGTGGGAAGCTACAGATAAGATCTTGCTTGGGCCCGATATGATTAGAGAGACTTCGGAAAAGATTGTTTTGATCCGAAGAAGGATGAAGACGGCGCAAGATAGACAGAAATCTTATGCGGACAAGAGGAGGTCAGATCTTGAGTTTGAGGTTGGGGACATGGTCTTTGTCAAGGTGTCTCCATTATGGAATGTTCTCTTTGGGTCCATTGGGAAATTAGCACCAAGATTTGTAGGGCCGTTTCCTATTAAGGAGAAGATTGGACAGATGGCGTATAGAGTGGAGTTGCCTGAGAGACTTAGTGGTGTACACGACGTATTCCATGTGTCACATTTGAGGAAGTGCTTGCACGAGACCGCGGAAGTGGTAGAGCCGAGCTTGCTTAGAGAGGTGGAGATAGAGCGTGATGCGACGATTCGACGAGCTCCTACGCACATTCTTGGGTCAGAGATTAAGAAGCTGAGAAATCGAGAGGTCAGACCAGTCAAAGTGCAATGGGGAGATGATGAGAGCAACGCTACTTGGGAGACAGAAGCGAAAATGCGTTCATTGTACCCTTTTCTTTTTGAGGGTATGTCCTTTAATTTCTCCTTTATCGCTTATCTTGTACTTATCTTACCTTTAGGGTATCCTCTCGCTGGTATCTTTGACCTTTAGTTAGGATAATCCTATGGTTGAAACATGTGTTTGAGACATGTTGTGTATGATGGATGCAAAGTGGATGCAAGTGTTTGCTAGTGGTTGCTCGTGGACGCATACACACACACTATTAGGCACTAGATCGGCTCAGTCACTTCATATTGCATATTGCATATATATGGATGTATTTAGTAAAATGGATGTATGAGGATTTTTTTTATCATATGGATGCCGCATTCAGATGATGATTGTGCACGCATATAGAGATAATATGTAGCATAAAGGAACTTTTGCATACATAATGGACGCATGGGACTATCATGATTTGCATTAAGGAGGTCAACTGAATCAGTGGACCGCCTGATTTTGCATTAGATATGGACATATACACACACTGTGCATTTAAACATGAAAGAATTAGAAGTCTATAAGGACAATGGAAGCCTGTGTTTGATGGTTGAGTAGATGGACGATTGGATGTTAGGATATACATTCTTCTTGACTTGAAGATTTCGGGGTCGAAATCCTTTAAGGAGGGGAGAATGTAACACCCCGTAATTCTGTTAATATTAATATTCACAAATTAAAGAATAACTAATCTCAGACGTGAGAATTGTGGGAAACGGGTTGCGCCATTGTGTTCGTCTCAGAATTCTTGTTGAAATAGAGTCCGAGTTTGCGTGATTTGGACTTCGTATGAAGGAGATATGACCATCGGAAGTTTCAGAAAATTCAAAACAGATTTCAGAAAATTTAAAATTTAAAATTCGAAGTCAAACAGGCTAGGCGGGAAATTTCCCGCCCAGCACACAGGTCGACTGGGGAGTCGACACCCCAGGGACCAGGTCGACTGCGCAGTCGACCTGGGAGTCGACCTGGTCCAGTCGGCTAGGGTTTGACTGAGCCCAATCTTGAGCTGCTGATGTGTCTTTAGGGCTGAGTTGGCAAATTAAACGGTTCAGGTTAGTTCTAAGTTGATCTGACGGCCTAAATAAATCCTAAACTCTATATATACCTAGGTAGTCTCTCACTCTAAATCACATGAAAAATAGAATAGCCGCCGTCATGCCATCGCCATGAAACTCAGTGTAGCCGCCGCCAACTAGGAAGGAAGAAAGCTAATCAAAACCCTAATTCTACTCAACTCTAAAGCAAATCAAGACTCTCTTTCTTCTATAATTGTGAGTATGATGATCTTAACAAGATTATTAGCAAACTAATTAGATTAAGATGTGATATGGATCATAAGAAAATGATGTGAATTGTCATATATGTTGTTGTAAACCTTATGCTATCATGTATGTTGTAAATCTTATGTTATGTGATGATGATATCCTATATGTTGTAAATCATGCTATGATGATATTTTATAGGTTGTAATTTTCTATGCTAAGTTGTGATAAATCATACATGTCATAAAGTCATGATGTTATTATCTATGCTAATTAGTTCATGTTAATCAAATCATAATGTTGATATTATTTGGGCTATGTTGATCTATATGACAAATCATGTATGCAAGTTTAGATTGATTAGTAAAGACTATGAACATATGCCATGACATCTATTTAGACCTAGAATTGTGCTATGACATGTGTGAGTTCTATGTGTTAGATGCTAGTTCACACCATCATTATGTTGCATAAACCACCTATGCAAGTTTATACATGAACTTGGGTTATGATCATATTATGTAAGTTGTGACATTTAACCAAACAAGTTGACACCTTTAGATCCATGACATATGTAGTTTTATGCAAGTTTCACCCCTATTATGATTAGATCTATTTTATTTGTCTATATGTTGTGATAATTTATCCTTGTGCTATGAGTTAGACTATTCGAGTCTAACATATATTTTGCGTTGAATAACGAACGTATAACGTGGGGTAGGGGTAATATTAAGGATTTAATATTAAGAAATTGGGGTGCAATTGATATGATTTTGCATACCGTAAGTGGATGGCCATAATTGAGTCAATTATGGACATCATTAAAATTGGAATTAATTAATAATTTGAATAGGGAATTATCAAAACTGGGTTAAGAGATTATAAGTGATAATCAATGCTTAGGACACGAGGTTGGACTCATTTATGACGTAAACCTGCCCGGACCCGACCGGCAAATCTAGTAGTCACAAATGTCAGCCCAATGTGAGAGGTCCTAGGCCCAAATTAATGCATAACAGTTGTAAAGACACGAGGTTAGACTCTTTTATGGTGTAAGACTGCCCGGACCCGCCCGACAAATCCAGCTGTCATAAATGCCAGTCTAATGTGAGAGGTCTTTATGAGGTTATGGCCTGAATGAATTAAGAAATACTTAACCAGATAAACATGTAAGGTGGGACATGGGGGTTAAGTAGGTGCCTCGGGTGGCATGAGGAATCTAGTGAGTTCCTTTAGTGGCATTTGAAATACGATTAGTAAGACTTAACCAAACACACATGTAAATGAACATGATTAAGAGGGTTAAGTGGGATGTACTAGTTGGGACAAGATTAGGTGGATAGCTTGTGGGGTCCCATTTCAACCAGTAACCCAAACGTATCTTTGTGGGTTCGACCCAAGTCGAGGACGGGACACGCATATTGGGTTGACTATAAGAGGCCAAACGGGGTTAGCGGTGGCAACGCATGTCCAACGGGTTTCATATGCGTGTGTGGACCAGGGCTATTAGGTAAGACGTTGTTGCATCGTGTAGGTATAAGCCGTGCACTCTCAAGTTGTATCGGGTTGCCACTTTAGGGGAGTGATACACCCCACTGTGGGGCTAGCACGGGTATCTACGAGTAGGGAGTCGATCGAAAGTGGGTAGTGGGGTACACCTAGCGGAGATAGGGGCAGGCGACACCTATGTAGTCAGCTAGGGGTACACGAAGCTATTTATATAATTTCTAAGTGAAGCAAGTGGGATCAACCTTTAGGGTGACTGGTGTGGTGCAGTGTAGTAATTATTCGTTAGTAATTAGGTGTGCCTTTAACGTTATCTTTATCTGCTCTTCCATACCCAATAGTTCATAGACATTTCCTTGTTTTCCAGCTTATGCCTTAGTCTAGTTATTTTGGTAATAGTATTGTTAGAATTATCATACTTGCCAGACTTTATGTCTGAACCCCTCTATTTCTATCCTTTTTCCCCTCCAGGTCCTCAGGGTGGACCCAGCTCTAGTGGAGTCTGATTGGATTGCTTTATCTCTCTTTTGGAAAGCTTGGACCGTTGAAGTAAAGTCCAGCTTGTTATCTTCTTTAATGGCTATTTATGTAATGGATTATGTATTTTGTTTTATCAAGATGGATATTGTACTTGACTCTGATTTATGGTTTTATGATGTAACAAACATGTTAAATTTCCGCTGCAATAAAACAAAGTTTTAGATTTCCAAGTACTACTTATTATCTGTCTTGTTGTAATTTTTCTGTTCTATATTCACTTAAAACCTCCATGGAAGTTAATGCATTCCCTTTGTGAGTGACATTAATGGACGTGGGCTGTTACACGTGGTATCAGAGCTTAAGGTTACCAGAACAGATAATTTTTTTAGAAAAACTATTTTTCTAAAGTATTTTTGGAAGAAGTATTTTCAAAAACATGTCTTAATGAGTGATTTTAAGAGGAAAGTTTTTAAGAAAAACATAATCCCCAATAGCCATATATCTTTATCTTTCGAATCCTCCATTTTGAATCTTTCCTTTTTCGTTTCAGCATGGCTGAAGATCTTAACCTTCCGGATGGTGTGACGATACCAGGATGGTATAGGAGGTTATTAGAGGCTATGGCCGCTGCAGGTCCAGCCAATGTTCCTCCACCACCAGTTGCACCCACTCCTCCTCCACCTCCTCACGCCGATACTTTTGCAAAGACATGCAAGGAATTTAAGGCTATGGGTGGAAAACCTTTTCAAGGGTCAGAAACGTTTGTGGAAGCTAGAGATTGGCTTAAGGAGGTGGAAGAATTGCTAGAAATCTTTGAAGTAGAAGAAGGGAGGAAAGTCAAATTAGCAGCTTGGTTAATGAAGGGAGAGGCCTCGTTTTGGTGGGAGGTCACTAATGGGGAGCGTCCTGTTGATTCTTGGGTGGATTTCAGACGTAGGTTTGAGGCAAAGTTTCTCTCAAGGGAAGAAGAGAATCTATATATGGAAAGGTTCTTGACATTGAAGCAAGGAAGCTCATCAGTGAAAGAATATGTCGACAAATTTAATCAGTTAGCAAGGTTTGGCTTAGATTTAGTGAACACGCCGAAGAAGAAGGCTCTGAGGTTCGTTAATGGCTTGAATGAGCCGTTGCAGGGGTTGGCTATGACCCACATCCCTATGGGGGCCACCTTTGAGAAGCTAGTAGACATGGCACTCATGCACGAGGAGAAAGGCGCTAATGCTAATAAGGCACCCGAGAAGAAAGGGGACCAGAAGAAACCACAACAGCAAAACAAGAAGGGTGGTAAAGATAATAATGGCAAAGGAAAGAAAAGATGCTTTAACTGTGGGACACCAGGCCATCTCAGCAAGGATTGCAGAAAGAAAAAGAAGACTGGTTGTTTTCACTGTGGTGAAGCGGGACATCTAGTGAAGGACTGCCCAAAGAAGGGGCAGAGGGCAGGGTCTACCTCGGGAGGACAGGTGCATGCTCTTATGGCACCAGGGCAGGCAAGGGGACAAGTTTAGGCTCTCGCGGTCCCACCACTGCAAGAACGAGGTAGAACCATTTCTGTTGAAAGCTTAGTTTTTCTGTTTGATCATCCTGTCCGTACCTTATTCGATTCGGGCGCATCGCATTCATTTATCTCTACATCATTAATTGAATCACTGCACTTAAACACCAGTTTAGTAGAGGATCCCTTAGTTGTTTCGAATCCAATTGGGGGCTCAGCTTATTTGTCCATGATGTGTTTGGATTTGAAAATTTCTATACTTAGCGTTGAGTTTAGATGTGATGCTTATGTTTTTGGCTTCACGGGCTATGGGCTAATTTTAGGAATGGATTGGTTATCCAGAAATGGGGCCGTTCTTGATTGTGAAAGGAGAGTAGTTAGGCTCATGACTCGCCTTGGCAGCACTCTCGAAATCTTTTATGACCCCATAAATTCCGTTATGCTAAGTTATTTAGAATCGCTTGACGCGTCTGTGGAGAATCTACGATCTGTTAGAGTGGTCCGAGAATACTCGGATGTGTTTGAGGAGGTGAAGGGCTTGCCTCCGAAACGGGAGATAGATTTTCGAATATATCTTGTGGATAATGCAAAACCAGTATCTTTGCCAGTACGCCACATGGCTCCTCGTGAAAGGAGGGAACTCAATAAGCAAGTGAAGGAGTTGCTTGAGAAGGGGTTCATAAGACGTAGTATATCGGAGTGGAGTGCTCCAGTAGTATTTGCCACGAAGGCGGATGGGTCCCTTAGACTTTGTGTGGACTATAGAGAACTTAATAAGCTTACTAAGAAGAACAGACACCCACTGCCGAGGATTGACAATCTCTTCGATCAGTTAGTTGGCGCCTTAGTGTTTTCGCAGTTGGACTTAGCCACTGGTTTCCATCAGTTGAGAGTGGCTGAGGATAGCATTGACAAGACTGCCTTTAGGACTCCGGACGGTTTCTATGAATGGCTAGTGATGCCCTTCGGTTTGACAAACGCCCCCGCATACTTTGTTGATTTGATGAGTAGGGTGTTTAGGGAGTACCATAATAAATTCATGGTGGTCTTTGTAGACGACATCTTGATCTTTTCTAAGAATGAAGAAGAGCATGCCCTACATCTTAGGGAAGTGTTGGAGACTCTACGAGCGCATAAACTTAAAGCTAAATTTACCAAGTGTCACTTATGGAGAGAGGAAGTGCGATTCTTAGGGCACGTGGTTTCCAAAGAAGGGATAGCTGTGGATCCCGCGAAGGTGGTGGCCATCCAAGATTGGAAGGTCCCTAAAAATGCTACCGAAGTGAGAAGTTTCTTGGGGTTGGCTGGCTACTATAGGAAGTTTATCAAAGACTTCGCAAAAATATCAGCTCCATTGACACGCCTGACGAAGAAGAAACTAGTCTTCGCATGGGACGTAGGTTGTGATGATGCGTTCCAACGTTTAAAGAGAGCGTTGACCACAGCCCCATTCTTAGTGTTGCCTGATGGGAGTAAGCCATTTACTGTTTATACCGATGCTTGTGGGACAGGTCTAGGCGCAGTCTTAATGCAAGAGGGTAGGGTAATAGCCTATGGTGGAAGGCAGTTAAGGGTGCATGAGAAAAATTACCCTACACATGACCTAGAGTTGGCCGCTATTGTTTTCGCGCTTAAGTCTTGGCGCCATTATCTTCTTGGGGAGAAATTCGAATTGTTCACTGACCACAAATCGCTAAAATACTTGTTCTATCAGAAGGACTTGAACTTAAGGCAGCAAAGGTGGATGGAGTTCTTAGCATCCTACGACTTCGAGATAGCATATACCCCTGGCAAGGGTAACGTAGTGGCTGATGCCTTAAGTAGAAAAAGATTATCCTTAAGTCCTTTGTTTGTTGAGCGGCGAAGTTTAAACTTCATTTCTACGTTTGACTTTACACCTTCCATTGACTTCGTACCCGGTTTGCTAGCATCCTTAGAGGTTAGACCTACGGTTTTGGGACGGATTGGCGAGGCACAGCGAGACGACCCATAGTTGGTTGAGTTAGTAGAAAAGCTCAAAGGAGGGGAGTCATCGAGCCATCTCCGTAGGTATACCCTAGATGATAAGGGTTGGTTACGTAGGGACGGTAGACTTTGTATACCAAAAGACGATGACCTAAGGAAGACCAATCTTGATGATGCACATCATTCGAAGATGACCATCCATCCCGGCGGGGACAAGATGTACATGGACATGAGACGAGTTTACTTTTGGGTCGACATGAAGAAAGATGTGGCTGAGTATGTCGCTAGATGCTTGGTGTGCCAACAAGTAAAAGCGGAGCAAAAGAAGCCCGGTGGATTGCTTCATCCATTGGAGGTCCCACAATGGAAGTGGGAAAGCGTCTCGATGGACTTTATTGACGGATTACCGAGATCGAGGAAGGGTAATACGGGTATTTGGGTCGTGGTAGACAGACTTACTAAGAGCGCCCATTTCATTCCCGTGAAGAGTAAGAGGACTGCTCCATGGTTAGCCTCCGTATACATTCGAGAAATAGTTCGTTTGCACGGTGTTCCTTCTAGCATAGTGAGCGACCGCGATCCTATCTTCACTAGCGAATTTTGGAAGAGCTTGCAAGAGGCGGTAGGGACTCAGTTAAGTTTGAGCACCGCGTATCATCCTCAGACAGATGGCCAGACCGAGAGGGTGAATCGTATTCTAGAGGACTTGTTGAGGTTATGTGTCTTAGATTTCGGAGGTACATGGGAGGAACATCTTCCGTTGGTAGAATTTGCATATAATAACAGCTTTCAGTCTAGCATTGGCATGGCACCATTCGAAGCTCTTTACGGACGGCCGTGTCGTTCGCCTACATGTTGGTGGGAAGCTACAGATAAGATCTTGCTTGGGCCCGATATGATTAGAGAGACTTCGGAAAAGATTGATTTGATCCGAAGAAGGATGAAGACGGCGCAAGATAGACAGAAATCTTATGCGGACAAGAGGAGGTCATATCTTGAGTTTGAGTTTGGGGACATGGTCTTTGTCAAGGTGTCTCCATTACGGAATGTTGTTCGCTTTGGGTCCGTTGGGAAATTAGCACCAAGATTTGTAGGGCCGTTTCCTATTAAGGAGAAGATTGGACAGATGGCGTATAGAGTGGAGTTGCCTGAGAGACTTAGTGGTGTACACGACGTATTCCATGTGTCACATTTGAGGAAGTGCTTGCACGAGACCGCGGAAGTGGTAGAGCGGAGCTTGCTTAGAGAGGTGGAGATAGAGCGTGATGCGACGATTCGACGAGCTCCTACGCGCATTCTTGGGTCAGAGATTAAGAAGCTGAGAAATCGAGAGGTCAGACTAGTCAAAGTGCAATGGGGAGATGTTGAGAGCAACGCTACTTGGGAGACAGAAGCGAAGATGCGTTCCCTGTACCCTTTTCTTTTTAAGGGTATGTCCTATAATTTCTCCTTTATCGCTTATCTTGTACTTATCTTACCTTTAGGGTATCCTCTCGCTAGTATCTTTGACCTTTAGTTAGGATAATCCTATGGTTGAAACATGTGTTTGAGACATGTTATGTATGATGGATGCAAAGTGGATGCAAGTGTTTGCTAGTGGTTGCTCGTGGACGCATATACACACACTATTAGGCACTAGATCGGCTTAGTCACTTCATATTGCATATTGCATATATATGGATGTATTTAGTAAAATGGATGTGTAACGCCCGGCCCCTAGACCCATGATAACCAAGAGCAACACTAAGTGTTACTGTCGGAAAGCACGGAGAATGGGACTCGATAGGGCTAAAAGTTGTTCTCACTCCTTTGAACGAACACTGGCATGAGAATTTAAAACTTCTCAACTTACCATTTGTGCTCAGTATAAGTTCAAAGTAATGATACAAGAAAATTTCCCAGGTACATAGTGCAAAATATAATAGAATCAAGCACAGCACAATAAAAATAGCAGAATACATAATACATATCATAATAGAGGTGTCCAACATACATGGTCCATCATACATAATGTCACATCCCAAAATACATAATAGCATACATACCATAATACTACACGCTACTGATAATTTGAAGCTGCATAGTCCAAAACCCCAAAACGTGGAAAAAGATAAGAACGCTGCTACAGTCCACGCAACCTAACCTGCAAACAATCCTCAACCAGACCCGAGGATTGTTTTAACAAAACAAATCACACGGGTCAGACTATGACTAGTGTGAGTGAAGTAAGTATCTATGGACATTAAATAATTTAACAAATAAGGGTGCCACATGTATAAGTCAACATGAGGCGTATGAATGTTACAAAAATGTGAACAATTTAGCATAATTAACACATTAACATGCCATAATCGCAGGTATCGGTATTGTATATAACTCAATACAATACCAAAACAATTATCATATGTAAAGCAATATGATAATATAAAAAGTAAAGTTATAGGGGGTGGGTATTGTATGTAAAGCAATACAACACCAAGACAATTATCATATGTAAAGCAATATGATAATATAAGAAGTAAGATTAAAGGCACAGGTATTGTATGTAAAGCAATACAACACCAAAACAATTATCATATGTAAAGCAATATGATAATATAATAAGTAAGATTTAAAGACACAGGTATTGTATGTAAAGCAATACAATACCAAAACAATTATCATATGTAAAGCAATAAGATAATATAATAAGTAAGAAAAAAGGCACATATATTGTATGTAAAGCAATACAATACCAAAACAATTATCATATATAAAACAATATGATAATATAATAAGTAAGATAAAAGGCACAGGTATTGTATGTAAAGCAATACAATACCAAAACAATTATCATATATAAAGCAATATGATAATATAATCAAACGTTGGTTAAAATACTGGGTTTCCAAATTATCTTGGGTAATATCCCATTATTATTCAAACAAATTAGAAGTTAATAAAGAATTATGGGAATTACGGGATAAATATAATATGACCCATAACAGACCAAATAAACAGACGCTAGTATTGTAAAATCACAGTGGTAGAGCTCTTGCGCGCGCGGAGACATCAGCACCGTAACCTACTCATAACGCCATAACGACACCTGGCGATCAACCCAGGATAACCAAGACGGTCTAAGGCGAAGGCCGTATGCTACCCGTTCACGGCACTACACGTGGCACACCCACGCCTCCATCTGATGTAGTCCGTGACCCGCCGATCGGGAATCCCGATCAAACAACAAAATTGCCCAATGTAGCAGACCGTTTGACCTTTGGTGGTAGGTGGGCGAAAGTTAAAACCACCGTGACTCAGGTAGCGAACCCGAATCAGGTCGACCAAGATGGAGTTTTGGCCCATTGGTACAACAGAGTCCAATCTATCCCAATCCCAAAATTAAAAGTATTTTTTAAAAGTATTATTTTGTAAAATCATGCCTTAAAAATTCATAGTGTTTATAACACGAAAACACTATATAGAACCAATCATGGCAATATTCATAAAACTAAGTTTTATAAAACCCAGTACACTTTACAAAAAAAAAAGGTTAGCAACGCATGTCCATAGATGATTACACTACCGTTTCGCTCTAATACACAAGTACCCCATAATACTTATGTATTATAACGAAACATAAGCAATGTTTAGCATGTTAAACTTGTTTGAGATTAACAAATTTATTTGACCATTTAATTTGTACAAAATACTATTATTTTTGCTCATGGAAAAAAAACTTTGTTTTCAAAATTTTTTAAAGTAAATAATAGTTTTCTAATATAAAACATATAATTGTTTAAAAGAAAATCTTATTTTAAACTAAAGAAAAATTTAAGTTTTTTTTTTTTATATAAAAAAAACTGTTCTGCTGGGCTGCACTGTGCAGCCCATGTTTGGGCTGCTGCACAGCCTGTTTGGGCTGCACAGCCTGTTTGGGCTGCACCGTAGCCCATTCTGGGCTGCATTGCAGCCCAGTCACGGGCTGCATGGCAGCCCATTCTGGGCTGCCGCATGCAGCCCAGATACGGGCTGCATGGCAGCCCGTTTTTGGGCTGCATGGCAGCCCGTTTTGGGCTGCCGCATGCAGCCCAGATACGGGCTGCATGGCAGCCCCTTTTTGGGCTGCCGCATGCAGCCCAGATACGGGCTGGTGCAGCCCGTTCTGGGCTGCACTGCAGCCCGAACGTGGCTGCACACTGCAGCCCGCACGCGGGCTGCACTGCAGCCCTTTCTGGGCTGCATGGCAGCCCAAACGCAGGCTGCTGTGCAGCCTGCGCCTGGGCTGCCTGTGCATCCCAATTCTGGGTGCACAGTGCAGCCTAGCTGCACAGGACTGCACAGCAGTCCTCCCCTCCCCTTGATGAAATTTCAGTAATTTTTTTTCTCTTTATTTTCAATGGAATCGAAGTTTAACAAAGGCATGTAGGTTTGTTCATCAAGGTTTAATAATGTACTTCTCTTTGAAGCAATTAAGCAAGCATTTTGCATGCATCAAAACTACATACCTACAACAATCTTCACTACATAACATTTTCTTTCAACCAATTTGCAGCAAATTCAATTAGGTAAAGATTAACCACAAAAGGGGCGGAGCCAATATATAACTACGAAAAGGTTTTGACCTTTTCTCCTACATGCATACCTAAATCAACCAAAAAGAGGAGAAAGATTGAAACTTCACTCACCTTCAACGCCAAAATGCAATCTTGAAGCTCTAAAACCGCTAGCTTTTGATTGCAATTCCTTTTACTTTCCAATACAAACAAAAATCAAAAACCCCTAAATAACAATTCATAAAAAAACAAAAGGAAAGGATATGGAGGAACTGATTTAGGGATACTTACTTGAAGAATTGGGAATCTACTTCACTCTTAGATTGCAAATTTCTAATTTTTTACTTTGATTGGATGAGAAGGTTTGATCTCTCTTTTTTTTTTTCCTTACGATGGGTGAAGTTTCTGGTTGAGGAAGGGAGAAATATGTACGGTGAGAAATGAGAAATGAGGTAGGAAGGATTTTTATTCTTAGGCCCTCCTCTAGATCCTTCTTATCCAATATCTCCACTTTATTTTATTACTTTTTTGTTTTAACCCCTTCTTTTCTTATGCACCTAATGATTATCCTTTGTCATGTTATGAATATTTTTGCTTTGGTCACTTTTTAAATTAAGTATCTAGAGTATTCCTACAAATGAAAATAAAATTTGTTATTAATTTTATTTATTTATTTTTCTTTTTATAATCTTTCTTTTTATTTTCTTTTTATGAAAAATGTACATAAAATTCTCTTTTTACCTTACATTACACACATTTTCAACATTATGTGAACTTCTTTTTTTTTCATAATTTAAAAACAACAAGAAAACATTATTTTATACATTATTTAAAATAACACATGACAATGAACACATTTTATGAAATCAATCAAATTTTCCCATTAAAATTTGCATTTTTTCCATTGCATTGAAATTTGTCCTTTTTATTATATGCAAAAGACTTGTGCACGACTTTCACTAACTTATAAATACACCTTTTTCCCCATTAACGGAAAAAACATTTTTTTTTTCAAAAGTACATTTGCTGAAATAAATTACATTATTCAACAAAAATGGTGAAATTCTTCATATTAACTACACACAACCGATTTATTGATCATCAACAATTTTTCCTCTCATCCATTTTAATATTTTATTGCCATTTATTTAATTTTCAAACAATATTTAATATAATTATTACCAATTCATTATTGGATTCCCAATCCAGTATCCCTAAAAAAAGGGTTTGTTACAGGATGTATGAGGATTTTTTTTATCATATGGATGCCGCATTCAGATGATGATTGTGCACGCATATAGAGATAATATGTAGCATAAAGGAACTTTTGCATACATAATGGACGCATGGCACTATCATGATTTGCATTAAGGAGGTCAACTGAATCAGTGGACCGCCTGATTTTGCATTAGATATGGACATATACACACACTGTGCATTTAAACATGAAAGCATTAGAAGTCTATAAGGACAATGGATGCCTGTGTTTGATGGTTGAGTAGATGGACGATTGGATGTTAGGATATACATTCTTCTTGACTTGAAGATTTCGGGGTCGAAATCCTTTAAGGAGGGGAGAATGTAACACCCCGTAATTCTGTTAATATTAATATTCACAAATTAAAGAATAACTAATCTCAGACGTGAGAATTGTGGGAAACGGGTTGCGCCATTGTGTTCATCTCGGAATTCTGGTTGAAATAGAGTCCGAGTTTGCGTGATTTGGACTTCGTATGAAGGAGATATGGCCATCGGAAGTTTCAGAAAATTCAAAACAGATTTCAGAAAATTTAAAATTTAAAATTCGAAGTCAAACAGGCTAGGCGGGAAATTTCCCGCCCAGCACCCAGGTCGACTGGGGAGTCGACTGGGCAGTCGACACCCCAGGGACCAGGTCGACTGCGCAGTCGACCTGGGTGTCGACCTGGTCCAGTCGGCTAGGGTTTGACTGAGCCCAATCTTGAGCTGCTGATGTGTCTTTAGGGCTGAGTTAGCAAATTAAACGGTTCAGGTTAGTTCTGAGTTGATCTGACGGCCTAAATAAATCCTAAACTCTATATATACCTAGGTAGTCTCTCACTCTAAATCACATGGAAAATAGAATAGCCGCCGTCATGCCGTCGCCATGGAACTCAGTGTAGCCGCCGCCAACTAAGAAGGAAGAAAGCTAATCAAAACCCTAATTCTACTCAACTCTAAAGCAAATCAAGACTCTCTTTCTTCTATAATTGTGAGTATGATGATCTTAACAAGATTATTAGCAAACTAATTAGATTAAGATGTGATATGGATCATAAGAAAATGATGTGAATTGTCATATATGTTGTTGTAAATCTTATGCTATCATGTATGTTGTAAATCCTATGTTATGTGATGATGATATCCTATATGTCGTAAATCATGCTATGATGATATTGTATAGGTTGTAATTTTCTATGCTAAGTTGTGATAAATCATACATGTTATAAAGTCATGATGTTATTATCTATGCTAATTAGTTCATGTTAATCAAATCATAATGTTGATATTATTTAGGCTATGTTGATCTATATGACAAATCATGTATGCAAGTTTAGATTGATTAGTAAAGACTATGAACATATGCCATGACATTTATTTAGACCTAGAATTGTGCTATGACATGTGTGAGTTCTATGTGTTAGATGCTAGTTCACACCATCATTATGTTGCATAAACCACCTATGCAAGTTTATACATGAACTTGGGTTATGATCATATTATGTAAGTTGTGACATTTAACCAAACAAGTTGACACCTTTAGATCCATGACATGTGTAGTTTTATGCAAGTTTCACCCCTATTATGATTAGATCTATTTTATTTGTCTATGTTGTGATAATTTATCTTTGTGCTATGAGTTAGACTATTCGAGTCTAACGTATATTTTGCGTTGAATAAGCGAACGTATAACGTGGGGTAGGGGTAATATTAAGGATTTAATATTAAGAAATTGGGGTGCAATTGATATGATTTTGTGTACCGTAAGTGGATTTCCATAATTGAGTCAATTATGGACATCAATAAAATTGGAATTAATTAATAATTTGAATAGGGAATTATTAAAACTGGGGTAAGAGATTATAAGTGATAATCAATGCTTATGACACGAGGTTGGACTCATTTGTGACGTAAACCTGCCCGGACCCGACCGGCAAATCCAGTAGTCACAAATGTCTGCCCAGTGTGAGAGGTCCTAGGCCCAAATTAAAGCATAACAGTTGTAAAGACACGAGGTTAGACTCTTTTATGGTGTAAGACTGCCCGGACCCGCTGTAACGACCCAGAAAATCTGAACCAATTTAAATTTTTTAAACTGGCTAAAATAATGGATTTTAAATATTTTAAATAAATATTTTAAATAATGGCAATGAAAAGTGAGTTTGAATCGACCATTGAAAACGAATATAATTAATTATAATTATAAACAAGGCCTGAAATGGCGCTGCAGTTTCAAAAATTGAATTCAAACTTTGTCGGACTGTACCGGGTGCAAAACAAAACGGATTTTAGTGAAACCAAAATTATTTAAATCTGTTAGTGAATGCCTTTCTAACGAATCTGAAAAATCGAATTTTCATAGCGGAAAGCAAAAGTTATGGCCGAATGAATTTTCAGAAAGGTCGCTATGGAATTTATATAGCCCGTGAAATTGGCCATTTTGCATACGACCTTGGAATTCGACCAAACCACTTTTGTTGGATCTGGGATGTGATGTTATTGCTAGGTTTCAAATTTCATAATTTTTGAAGCTAGTATGTGAGCGTGGCAAAAGAAAACGTGTTTTGATCAATTATAGTTAAATTGGATCGACCAGAAATGGGGCTTTTTGCAAACGGTCTCAGAATTCGACGAAACTAGTTTTGTTGGGACCGTATCGTCAAAACAAAGCTAGATTTATTTTTCTGGAATTTTTCGTATTAGTTTGTGGCCCTGGCAAATTGAAATGCACGTTCAAATCAAATATTGAATGTTTTATATTTTAATTTGAAGGGAAACTGACTGAAACAGTCGAATGGTCCTACGAAACATATCCCATTGTGTTCGGAATGGGGGTAAAACGCTAGGGACGACAGTCGTTGGGCTTGGATTGGTGTTCGTGTGTGACGAGGGGTATTTTCGGATTTTTAAAAACTTTATAAATAAAAAAAATATAATTGGTCCACGTCAGAACGCACCCCCCCCCCCCCGCTTTTCTCTCTCCCCGACACGAACGAACGACGGAAATTGGTCGCTGCCTTCTCTCCTCTTTTTCTTTCAATCCACTCAATGAAATCCAATGCCACAGTTAAGGTTTTTGTAGTACTTCTCATGATCTTCAAATCCATATAAGTATTGGATTTTTTCGTGGCCTGTAGGGGGAGAACCACCCTCGAGAAGTTCGGCCGTTTGCACCCAGATTCCACCGCCTGGGGACCACCGAGCTCGACCCCCTCCCTGGCGAACGTGCGCCTCTCCTAGCCCGACAAGGTGGCGCTGGCCGATCGAAGCAACAATCAACGGATTTGAAGAAAAATTCAAACCTAGTTTTGAAGATTTCTGAAAGGTATCGGCTGTTTTAATTTAAAACTGATTTTAACAGTTTAAAACCGTTGCAAACTTCGAAAAATCATATCTTTTTGCTATGTTAACGAAATTCGATGAAACAGGAAACATCGTGACCGTGTGGACGCCTTCTACATTTTAGAAGAGACCGCATATTTTTCTGAGCCTTCTGTTATTTTTGGTGGAGTGGAACCCAATGTGAGATTTCTAATTTATAAACGATATGGAAAACGACGATGTATAAATTATATAGTCGATGTATGAGTTATATAAGCGTTGTACACCTCTTGTGTAAGCGTTGTATAAGTTGTACGTTCGATGTATAAGTTATATATGCGTTGTAAAAATTATATATGTGTTGAAATAGAAGTGAATTGCTATATATATAAATATATATATATATATATATATATATATATACGCCCCTCGTCCACAAACCATGGAAGATATTTATTGATTGTGATTGGTGTGAAAATTGATTGATAGCGAATGGTTGTTTGGGATTGTTTGTGGTTGATATTGATTGATTGTGGTTGAAAAATACCCGTTTGTGGTTGAGAAATATTTGGTTGAAACCACATAGGATTAGTTTGTGGAAATGAAATAAATATATATATGCCGCCTGCGTGCGAACTAGATGCATGATCCCCATTGTCAAAAACCGCGAGGTTTTAAGGTAGAGCGAGGAGCCGTACTAGGGACGGTCCCGGTTTTAACTACCCTGCCGTTATGCTGCCGAAATTTTGAATAATATTCATGTGTTTGAATTATTTTCATTTGTTGAAACTATATTTATTCATTGAATAGAAAACCTTCATGTGTTGAATCGATATTCATTCATTGATTAGAAATTCATGTGTTGAATGGTATTCGCGTTTTAAATATAAAAATCACATTTTTATCTATATATAGAAACTATAGAAAACCTTCATGTGTTGAATCGATATTCATTCGTTGATTAGAAATTCATGTGTTGAATGTTATCCGCGTTTTAAATATAAAAATCACATTTTTATCTATATATAGAAACTATGGAAAACCTTCATGTGTTGAATCGATATTCATTCGTTGATTTGAAATTCATGTGTTGAATGGTATTCATATTTTGAAATAAATTGTTTGATAATAAAAATCACCTTTTATCAACTATATGGACTATGTAAAATAATCTCGTTTTAAAAAGAAATTGTTTTATAATAAAAATCCTATTTTTATCACCTATATAAACTATACAAAAAAAAATAGTGTTTTGAAATAATTTGTTTTACAATAAAAATCACATTTTTATTATATACATGAATTGTAGAAAATGTGAAGTGTTAAAAATAGCAACTCGTTCAAATAAATATGCATGAGTTGAAATATTCATTAATTAGCTAATGATATGATTTTTGCCTATGCATGCAACATTAGAATGAATGGTGTTTTTAAACCAAATGGAATCAAATATGAAGTTGAATGGAAAATCATAAGTGATAAGAACTGTGTATCTGTACATGCATATTTATTTGAACAGGTTATAGCAAAGGGGCTAGAGAAGAGGAATAAAATTTTGTGCCCGACAAATAGGTACACATTTACTGTTTTGTTTGGGTGATGATTTTATGAGCCTGTTGGCTAGCCGCTTGGCTTTTTCTTTTTGTTTTTGACATGAGACGCCCGTGTGGCTATTTGTGAATTTTCCCAGCCCCTCCCGTACAAAGGAGGTTATGGCGAAATTTTCCAAAATTTAAAGGCGTTAGTGAAATATTTGAAGTGAAAACGATATTGAAATTGTCGAATGAACTATATTTATATACATATATAAATATAAATATAATTAAAACGAAACGTGGCCGTGCAGTTCGTATTTTGAAACCGTGATTTCAAACGATTATACCAGGAGATCCGACCATCGGATTTTCCTGAAATCGCAACCGTTGGGTTCGCCTTGGAAAAATCTTTCCAACGGCACCAACTTTGTAAAAATCCAACGGTTGGATTGTCTGGAATGTTTAATTCAAATCTGAAGAAAAACAGCGCCAGAAACGATTATATATATATATATAGTTATATTTAATCGAATAACGACGCTGCAGTTCGTATTTTGAAATCGAAACTTCAAACGATTGTACCGGGAGATCCGACCGTCGGATTTTCCCGAAACTGGAACCGTTGGATTCGTTTTGAAAAGACATTTCTAATGATGTAAATTTTGTGAAGATCCAACGGTTAGATTTTTAGATATGTGTAAATCAAATCTGAAGAAAAACAGCGCCACGGCCGCGTTATGGCCGGAAGCGTCGTTTTGAATAAATTGGCTATTTTAAAATAAATAAAAATAGCGATAAATCGTTATAAAATATCGTAAACGATATGGAATGGAAATAAACTGAATTTGCTCGATTTATGTGGTATTTGATGGTTGAATGTGTTTGGTGTGAAAATTACATTAAAGAACAAAATTGTTGTTGTCGAATGATTTAACCCTTGAAATAAATTGATTTGAAATTCTAAATATACATGAATTATTTGAAAAGGGCGAGTTAATTCTCACTTCAAATAATTGACCGACGATTGAAAGTCGAAGATGAAGACGGTGGTCGAAGACCTGAGATCTTCACCTCGTTTGGATGGTAACCGAGGTCCTGATTGGGAGGCATCGCGAAATATGGATAATGAGTGGTGATCGTCCAGACGTACGTGGTGACCGATGGGTTTGCGAGGTATATAGTGCCTCCGGTTTCGTTCAGACCCAGAACGGACTTGTAGATGGACTGTGTGTCTGACATTGGATTTTATTCTGTGTTGTTTGATCTCTATTAAATATACATCTGTTTGGCGGCGGAGAATTTATTCTTTTGCTTAACGCCCTTCTCTGAAACGCACGAGCTCAGAGGTTGTATATCGATGGACATTGGTCACATGGAATGAATTGCCCGTGTGGCATGCTAAGATGCAGTGATCAGGGCTTCTGTTGAAAAGCAAAGCCTTGTGGTGATGATCAAAGCACCGCCTGTGTGGCGTAGCTTTGTGTATAACGTGAATTCGCGAGCCTCACACCCCGGTATGAACCAGAAACGGGAGAAGGACCTCAGGGAGGGTGTAACAACCCGAAAATCTGGGCTAGTTTAAAATTTTTATTTTGGCAATTTTAGCGAATTTTGATTATTTAAAATGAATTATTTTAAATAATATCGACGAGAAATTTATTTTCAATAGCATTGGAACGTATATATTATATACGTCGTCGTTAGAATATATAATAATTATATATAATTATAAAAGGAAATGAAAATGGCGCGGTAGTTCGATAATTCGATTTCAAACTTCAATTGAATGTACCGGGTGCAAAATAATCCGGATTTTAGTGAAACCAAAAATAATGGGATCTAATTGATAATATCTTTCCAACGAATTCGAATAATCGAAATTCCATAGCGGGAATCAAAAGATATGTCCAGTTGAAAATTCTGAATAGTCGCTATGGAATTCAGGCCCTTAAAAATAGACATTTTGCAAACGACCTCGGATTCCGACGAAACCAGTTTTGTTGGGTCCGCAGTGTCAAATTATTGCTAGGTTTCAAATTTCATAATTTTTCGAATCAATATGTGAGCGTGGCAAAGGAAAACGCATTTGACCAGTTTCAGTTGATTTTAATCGACTGGAAATTGGCCATTTTTCAAACGGTCTCAGAATTCGACGAAGCTAGTTTTGTTAGGACCGTATCGTCAATACGAAGCTAGAAAATATTTTTCTGGAATTTTTAAAGTTAGTATGTGACCCCGGTAATTTGAAATGTACGTTTAAAATTCAATATAGTGATTTAAATGTAAATTCAACGGAAACGGATCGAGACGTCCGAATCAACCTACGATACATATCCCATTGTGTTCAGAATGGGGGTGAAACGCTATGGACGACAGGCGGTGGGCCTCGTTTCGAGGTCGTATGAAAAAGTCACTTTTAGTAAATAAATTAATTAAATAATAATAAAAAAAAAATATCTCCCTCCCCTTTTACCCGCTCTGGCCCCCCCCTTTCATTTTCAATCGATTGTACAGAACAAAAAAAAAGAAAAAAAAAAAGAAAATCGCGGTTGCCCACCGCCCTCCAGGCGGATCTCGTCGCCTCCGCCCTGGAGCCTACCGCGCCGCCGATCACCCTAGTCCTCTCCCTCACCTTCCCCTTCTTCTCCGCCTCCTCCTTCAGTAGGAGATTCCGCTCTTTCCCCCCCCCCCCCCACCGTGCCCTAACTCCTCCACCGCCGCCTTGGCCGACCACCGCGCAGCCTGCACCCTCGCCACCCCCACTCCGAACGCCAGCCGCCGCCTTTCTGCCCTCCGACCTCCTCCATTTGCTCCCCTCGCGCAAGACAGTGGACGCTCCTCTGGCAAGGAGATAAATCGTACGGTGAGCATTTATTTATTTATTTATTTCAGTTTAACTAGTTTAATTTAAACAACGTTGATTTATTTTCAGTTTTAAAGCTAAATTAGCAATGAAAAGGTCAGACCTTTAATGAGGAAGGTTTTGATTTTTATTGTTTAAAAGTTTTGATCTTTCACATATGAATAACAATGAATAGAGATATGATTTTGAAATGATTTTTAAAATAGAAAAGATTGTATTTTTAAAATAGAAAAGATCATATTTTTAAAATGGAAAAGATCATATTTTTAAAATAGAAAAGATCATATTTTTAAAATGGAAAAGATCATATTTTTAAAATGGAAAAGATCATATTTTTAAAATGGAAAAGATCATATTTTTAAAATAGAAAAGATCATATTTTTAAAATAGAAAAGATCATATTTTTAAAATGGAAAAGATCATATTTTTAAAATGGAAAAGATCATATTTTTAAAATGGAAAAGATTGAATTTTTAAAATAGGAAAAATTAGATTTTTGAAATGGGAAAAGACGAAATCCTTGCAAAGTAAAAATGTGATTTTTTATATATTGAACATCGAAGTAAAAATTCGATTTTTATATATTGAACATCGAAGTAAAAATGTGATTTTTATATATTGAACATCGAAGTAAAAATGTGATTTTTATATATTGAACATCGAAGTAAAAATTCGATTTTTATATATTGAACACCGAAGTAAAAATGTGATTTTTATATATTGAATAGCGAAGTAAAAATTCGATTTTTATATATTGAATAGCGAAGTAAAAATTCGATTTTTAGATATTGAATAACGAAGTAAAAATTCGATTTTTATATATTGAATAACGAAGTAAAAATTCGATTTTTATATATTGAATAGCGAAGTAAAAATTCGACTTTTACATATGTAGTGGCTACAGCAACGAAGATGATAAAAAGGCGAGAACGTTGAAGATTTCCTGCATTGGAAGTGCCGTGAAGTTGGATAGCTATCTGTGAGAATTTCTCACCTTTCAATTTCTTTTTCTAATTATATATATATACTAGGATGCAGACGGTGCTTAGTAGCACCCGACACAATCGTCCACAGACCATGGACTTGTTTGTTTGGTTGCATAGATTAGTTATATGATGTGATTTGAATTGGTTGTTTGGTGATTTTGATTGATGTGTGAATGGCGTGGGCCTTCACTAGACCGGGGATAAGGCTAGGCCTTGTCCCGTTTCTAGTATCGTGCCGTTATGCCGCCGAAATTTTCTAAAATATGTTAGAAAATAAAAATATCATTTTATTGTGTAAATGAATTGAATAGAAATTCATAGGTTGAAATAAAATGTTTTATCGTTAAAAATATAATTTTAACGTGAAGTGAATAAAATAAAACATTCATTTACAAACCAGACGGTTTGTTTATGTACACCTATTTGAAGGACATTGATTGGGACGATAAATTTTACACATCGCCCAACTGCACGAATAAAATATTTGTTTGATTGTTTGAAACCCCACACGGGTGTTGGGATGAAACTTGAAGTTCACTCATCCTGATTGATTAAATATGTCGATCGATTGATTGACAGGCTGTTATAAGCGTTAGATATCTATATTTGATGCTTATACAGTGTAGTGCACTTTGGTTGATGGTTGATTATTTTTCAATGCTATTATATGTGTGTAATGCATGAAAATCCGTATAATTAACTTTATATGGTAATTGATTGGGCCTCATTCCAATTTGAAAAATAAAGAATATTATAAAATAAAAGTTCATGTGTTGACAGTACTCATCCATTGAGATTGGTCATTTGTTGAACGAAATATTTTAGTAATAAAATTTGCATCTTTATCGATATAAAATAAAAGTTCATGTGTTGACAGTACTCATCCATTGAGATTGGTCATGTGTTGAACGAAATATTTTGAAAAAGAAATATTTGAAATAGAATATTTAAAAATAGAAATTTATGAAGCCGTGTTGATTAGATTGACGCCATTTTGACGTGATCGATATTTATATCGATTTTAAACGATTTCGAAATGAATTGAATTGAAAACGATTTTGAAATGAATTGAATTGAAAACGATTTCGAAATGAATTGAATTGAAAACGATTTCGAAATGAATTGAATTAAAAACGATTTCGAAATGAATTGAATTGAAAACGATTTCGAACTGAAATGAATTGAAAACGATTTCGAAATGAATTGAATTGAAAACGATTTCGAAATGAATTGAATTAAAAACGATTTCGAAATGAATTGAATTGAAAACGATTTCGAAATGAATTGAATTGAAAACGATTTCGAAATGAATTGAATTGAAAGCGAATTGAAATGAATTCAAATTGAATTGAAATTTGAATTGAATAGGAATGAATTTTAAAACGAAATTACAAAGAAGAATTCAATTTTGATTTGAATTGAAAAGGAAGTTGAAATTGCTTTTGAAACGAATTTAAAACTATTTATATAATTCGTTTTAAATAGAAATCGACGAAATATATATTATATATATTATATATATAATATAATGGCCTGAATAGAACGCGCCGCGCCGCGGCAGTTCGCGAATTTCGACCATTTATTTCAAACGGACATTACGGGAGATCCGACCGTCGGATTCTCCTAAAACCGGAACCGTTGGGTTCGTATCGAAAAGAGATTTCTAATGAATATTAGAAATTTGAAATCTAACGGTTGGATTTGGAGATACGTCCAAATCAAATTCGAAAAAGGTCGCTGTAAGTGCAGTTCGATGACCGTTGATGGAAATCGACTGTACAGGCCTTGATAAAATTATTAAAAATAGTAATAATTTGTGTAAAATCATAAGAAATGATTTGGGAAAAATTGGGATGAAAAACTCCATATTTGAAAAGATAAAAATAGATTTTTATCAAAATGAACTAGTTTTGAACTAGAAATATAATTCTATTTATTTTTAAATAAATAAATTGAATTTGAAATGGTTTTGAAAATAACCAAAATTTCCAATGATTGCATTGGGATGGATTTGAATCGAAATTGTCTTCGGAATATTTCGATGTTAGAATTCGTGATTATACAGGTGTTGTTGTGGAAATTTGAAAGATATATATATATCGTTATTTCCAATGCGATATTTGTTAGTCGTAGAATTTGATATTGAATATAAGCCGGTATATTTTCTATTCAGAGCCTTGTATTGAATATCAAATGTGATTTGGGTTTGTCGTGAACGGTGTCTTCACTAACACTGTTCTTGAACCCAGTTGAGAAAAGATTAAATCTTTTTGTTTAGATTTAACGAAGTGTCCCAATTAAATAATATTTAATTGGAATTGAATCGATATTGATTTTTGGGTTTATCGTGAACAGTGTTTTAAATAACACTTGTTCTTTAACCCGATAATCAATGGGATGTGACTTTGGGTTTATCGTGAACTGTGTTTTAAATGACACTGATTCTTTAACCCAGTCAAAGATTAAAACTAAGTGGAGTTTTAATGAATCTTTAAATAGATTGAAAAGATCGAGAATGGAGTATCACCAGTTTTACTCCAGGCGATAGTTAAATCTTTAATTAGATTTGAACGTGAAATGGTAATTGAATTACCGATAACACTGTGGTGTTAGATATGAAGTACTACCAGTTTTACTTCATGGGATGAATAGGTTGGGATTGGGAAAATAAAATAAATGATTACTTCGGTGTGGTTCGCTAATCCCGACTAGTTTGAATTGATATTCAAAGGAGATTAAAGAATAAATTTAAAGAATTTATCTTGGATAAAATTAATGGGAACTTTTCCCAAAGTATAGGAATATTCGAATAAAAGAATATTCTGAATTGGAATGAGGCGTATGTTGTGTTTGTGTAACACTTTTATAATATATACGCGAGTTATTCAGAAAGACCGGGTTTATCCCATTCTGAATAACTGATTCGACGTGGTGTCGAAGATGAAGACGGTGGTCGAAGACCAGAAGTCTTCACGTCGTTTGGGTGATAACTGATGATCTTGATTGGGCTGTACACCCAAGAAGATGGAAACAGTTGGTGATCGTCCAGACGTACTTGGAGATCGATGGATATGCGGGGTACTAGGTGCCTCCGGTTTCGTTCAGACCCAGAACGGACTTGTAAATGGACTGTGTGTCTGACATTGGATTTCAGTCCGTGTGATTGATCTCTATTAAATATATATCTGTTTGGCGGCGGAGAATTTATTCTCTTTCTTAACGCCCTTCTCTGAGACGTACGAGCTCAGGGGTTATATATTGATGGATATCAAACGCATGGAGTGAATTGCCTGTGTGGCATGCCTAAGTGGCAATTGATCGAGGCTTCTGTTGAAAAGCAAAGTCTTGTGGTGATGATCAAAGCACGGCCTTTGTGGCGTAGCTTTGTGTAACGTTTTCTTCGCGAGTTTCACACCCGGTATGAACCAAAAACGGGAGAGGACCTCAGGGAGGGCATGCGTTTCCTTCTAGCTAAAAAGTGGCGTCAGTGGTTTTACACGCCCTGACGAGTTTGACTTATGTGGTTGTTGCTGTTGCGAGGCGCCTCGGATTGATCGGTCGTTCTCGAACCGATGGAGTCATTTAGTTGGCTCATTTACGCCCCAAAGGGCGGGGAAACGTAGTGTTCAGGGTTTAAGTTTAATCCACATCGGTGGACCGGCCCTGACGATCCAAGGGTCACTCGAGCTCTGATCCTGAGACTCGGGCTAGACAGTCTCGAATCGGTTGAGGACTATCTTTTGCCTCGGTTCATAGATGGAAATCCAATTTCCAAATACGTGACATTTGCGGTTTTAATTGTAAAACTAGTATGGCGACATGATATATGGTACCCATGCCGCCTATGATTGATACTTATGATTTGAAGTTGTTTTATACACTATGCACTTATAGTAGTATCAAATGATTTGTTTTAAACGTACTAAGCATGTTTGGCTGTTATAAGGGAAAACCCTATCCTCGGCTGCGATGCATTGTGTGATGGGACCTGGGTCTTATAACAGCTTCATTTTTAGAAAAGCATTGCGTTGTTTGCTTATATGCACTGGTATTCTTGGGAGGAAACCCGTTCCGTGTTATACGGCGTGGTCCCTTGATTTGCCTAACTTTAAAAATAAAGATTAATAACTGTTTTAGTTCTCACACCAGTCACATGACTGACCTGGAGTTTATTGTTTTAACCTAAACTCTGGGTGCCCTTATTTTGACACGGGCAGCTAGTAGTTTTGGTTTTGCAGATTTATATTCACAGGATCCTGGTTTACAGCTGGAACGATATCCGGAAAGCTTTGTATCCGTATATCTCCTTCTAGTTGTGTATTGTATTATTTTCCGCTGCGATGTATTTAAATGTAATTTAAATCTTTGATATTTCTGTGTAATATTCATTTATACTTTGTATATTCTTGTAATCTGATGCATTGTTGTAATATACAATGAAATGTTCTTTTGTATGCGTTCTATTTTGTGGCTTGTTCTCGAACTATCCGACGCTTTCCTTTACGGGGAAGTTATGGGTTTTTACAGTTGGTATCAGAGCTTTGGTTTACAAAGCAGAGAACAAGGCACATTAGAACCTTACGAAAGAATTCATCAGAAATTGGATTAGTAATATCCAATGAGAATGACTCGTTAGAGATGGGATCAGTAGTATCCTAGAACGAGAGTGAAGAGTATATTTTTGAAAGTGAAAACAAATTTTTGTTTTGAAAATTTAAATCAATTATTCGTATTTGATTATCTATTTATATTGAGTTGGACAGTCCAGTATATAAAGATTTTTCGTATACGTCTGATCCACGTGTATTTGAAATTTTAATATACTGGATAGATATAGAATCACACTCTAGTCGCCCGAAGATGATTCCGATGATAGTTCGAACATCATCAGAATTGGTATTCGTGTTTCGAAGGTTTGATTTTCTATATATTTCCATTAGACTGGTGTGAGAACCGAAATTAGATAGGGCCTATTGTTGTGATTTGGCATCAAAAACATGATTTTTGTATATGTATCAAAATTATGAATTTGAAACTCTAATTCAACTAATTGATTGATGTTTGTGTTGTTTGTTTATTTGTTTGAATAATTAAAATTTGAACCATTATTCCTAACTGAATCAAATATTGAATTGTATTGAAATTTGGTCGCATTTGCTTGCATATACTTGTACTTACATTGAACAGGTCATAGCAAGGAGGCTAGAGCAGAGAATAAAATTTGTTTGCCCGACAAATAGGTACATGTTTACTACATAATTTACTGTTTTGTTTGGGTGATGATGATTTTATGAGCCTATTGGCTAGCCGCTTGGCTTTTTCTTTTTCTTTTTGAGATCTGAAGGACCGGGGAAGCTATTTGAAATTCCCCGATGCTCCCGGTGCAGGGGAGGTTATGGCGAAATTTTTCGAAAATTTAGGGTGTTAGCCAAATTTTTGAAATTTTGAAAATTCTCAGAAACTGAAAAGTTGGAGAATGGAAGCCGGATCGAACGTAGCGTTGATTGATCAAACCACTTTCGACTTTGTTCCTTTTCGGGGACGAAAAGTTTTAAGTGGGGGAGATTGTAACAACCCGAAAATCTGGGCCAGTTTAAAATTTTTATTTTGGCAATTTTAGCGAATTTTGATTATTTAAAATGAATTATTTTAAATAATATCGACGAGAAATTTATTTTCAATAGCATTGGAACGTATATATTATATACGTCGTCGTTAGAATATATAATAATTATATATAATTATAAAAGGAATTGAAAATGGCGCGGTAGTTCGATAATTCGATTTCAAACTTCAATTGAATGTACCGGGTGCAAAATAATCCGGATTTTAGTGAAACCAAAATTAATGGGATCTAATTGATAATATCTTTCCAACGAATTCGAATAATCGAAATTCCATAGCGGGAATCAAAATATATGTCCAGTTGAAAATTCTGAATAGTCGCTATGGAATTCAGGCCCTTAAAAATAGACATTTTGCAAACGACCTCGGATTCCGACGAAACCAGTTTTGTTGGGTCCGCAGTGTCAAATTATTGCTAGGTTTCAAATTTCATAATTTTTCGAATCAATATGTGAGCGTGGCAAAGAAAAACGCATTTGACCAGTTTCAGTTGATTTTAATCGACTGGAAATTGGCCATTTTTCAAACGGTCTCAGAATTCGATGAAGCTAGTTTTGTTAGGACCGTATCGTCAATACGAAGCTAGAAAATATTTTTCTGGAATTTTTAAAGTTAGTATGTGACCCCGGTAATTTGAAATGTACGTTTAAAATTCAATATAGTGATTTAAATGTAAATTCAGCGGAAACGGATCGAGACGTCCGAATCAACCTACGATACATATCCCATTGTGTTCAGAATGGGGGTGAAACGCTATGGACGACAGGCGGTGGGCCTCGTTTCGAGGTCGTATGAAAAAGTCAACTTTTAGTAAATAAATTAATTAAATAATAATAATAAAAAAATATATCTCCCTCCCCTTTTACCCGCTCTGGCCCCCCCCCTTTCATTTTCAATCGATTGTACAGAACAAAAAAAAAAGAAAAAAAAAAGAAAATCGCGGTTGCCCACCGCCCTCCAGGCGGATCTCGTCGCCTCCGCCCTGGAGCCTACCGCACCCCCGATCACCCTAGTCCTCTCCCTCACCTTCCCCTTCTTCTCCGCCTCCTCCTTCAGTAGGAGATTCCGCTCTTCCCCCCCCCCCCCCCCCCAGCGTGCCCTAACTCCTCCACCGCCGCCTTGGCCGACCACCGCGCAGCCTGCACCCTCGCCACCCCCACTCCGAACGCCAGCCGCCGCCTTTCTGCCCTCCGACCTCCTCCATTTGCTCCCCTTGCGCAAGACAGTGGACGCTCCTCTGGCAAGGAGATAAATCGTACAGTGAGCATTTATTTATTTATTTATTTCAGTTTAACTAGTTTAATTTAAACAACGTTGATTTATTTTCAGTTTTAAAGCTAAATTAGCAATGAAAAGGTCAGACCTTTAATGAGGAAGGTTTTGATTTTTATTGTTTAAAAGTTTTGATCTTTCACATATGAATAACAATGAATAGAGATATGATTTTGAAATGATTTTTAAAATAGAAAAGATTGTATTTTTAAAATAGAAAAGATCATATTTTTAAAATGGAAAAGATCATATTTTTAAAATGGAAAAGATCATATTTTTAAAATGGAAAAGATCATATTTTTAAAATGGAAAAGATCATATTTTTAAAATGGAAAAGATCATATTTTTAAAATAGAAAAGATCATATTTTTAAAATAGAAAAGATCATATTTTTAAAATGGAAAAGATCATATTTTTAAAATGGAAAAGATCATATTTTTAAAATGGAAAAGATTGAATTTTTAAAATAGGAAAAATTAGATTTTTGAAATGGGAAAAGACGAAATCCTTGCAAAGTAAAAATGTGATTTTTTATATATTGAACATCGAAGTAAAAATTCGATTTTTATATATTGAACATCGAAGTAAAAATGTGATTTTTATATATTGAACATCGAAGTAAAAATGTGATTTTTATATATTGAACATCGAAGTAAAAATTCGATTTTTATATATTGAACACCGAAGTAAAAATGTGATTTTTATATATTGAATAGCGAAGTAAAAATTCGATTTTTATATATTGAATAGCGAAGTAAAAATTCGATTTTTAGATATTGAATAACGAAGTAAAAATTCGATTTTTATATATTGAATAACGAAGTAAAAATTCGATTTTTATATATTGAATAGCGAAGTAAAAATTCGACTTTTACATATGTAGTGGCTACAGCAACGAAGATGATAAAAAGGCGAGAACGTTGAAGATTTCCTGCATTGGAAGTGCCGTGAAGTTGGATAGCTATCTGTGAGAATTTCTCACCTTTCAATTTCTTTTTCTAATTATATATATATATACTAGGATGCAGACGGTGCTTAGTAGCACCCGACACAATCGTCCATAGACCATGGACTTGTTTGTTTGGTTGCATAGATTAGTTATATGATGTGATTTGAATTGGTTGTTTGGTGATTTTGATTGATGTGTTAATGGCGTGGGCCTTCACTAGACCGGGGATAAGGCTAGGCCTTGTCCCGTTTCTAGTATCGTGCCGTTATGCCGCCGAAATTTTCTAAAATATGTTAGAAAATAAAAATATCATTTTATTGTGTAAATGAATTGAATAGAAATTCATAGGTTGAAATAAAATGTTTTATCGTTAAAAATATAATTTTAACGTGAAGTGAATAAAATAAAACATTCATTTACAAACCAGACGGTTTGTTTATGTACACCTATTTGAAGGACATTGATTGGGACGATAAATTTTACACATCGCCCAACTGCACGAATAAAATATTTGTTTGATTGTTTGAAACCCCACACGGGTGTTGGGATGAAACTTGAAGTTCACTCATCCTGATTGATTAAATATGTCGATCGATTGATTGACAGGCTGTTATAAGCGTTAGATATCTATATTTGATGCTTATACAGTGTAGTGCACTTTGGTTGATGGTTGATTATTTTTCAATGCTATTATATGTGTGTAATGCATGAAAATCCGTATAATTAACTTTATATGGTAATTGATTGGGCCTCATTCCAATTTGAAAAATAAAGAATATTATAAAATAAAAGTTCATGTGTTGACAGTACTCATCCATTGAGATTGGTCATGTGTTGAACGAAATATTTTAGTAATAAAATTTGCATCTTTATCGATATAAAATAAAAGTTCATGTGTTGACAGTACTCATCCATTGAGATTGGTCATGTGTTGAACGAAATATTTTGAAAAAGAAATATTTGAAATAGAATATTTAAAAATAGAAATTTATGAAGCCGTGTTGATTAGATTGACGCCATTTTGACGTGATCGATATTTATATCGATTTTAAACGATTTCGAAATGAATTGAATTGAAAACGATTTCGAAATGAATTGAATTGAAAACGATTTCGAAATGAATTGAATTGAAAACGATTTCGAAATGAATTGAATTAAAAACGATTTCGAAATGAATTGAATTGAAAACGATTTCGAACTGAAATGAATTGAATTGAAAACGATTTCGAAATGAATTGAATTGAAAACGATTTCGAAATGAATTGAATTAAAAACGATTTCGAAATGAATTGAATTGTAAACGATTTCGAAATGAATTGAATTGAAAACGATTTCGAAATGAATTGAATTGAAAGCGAATTGAAATGAATTCAAATTGAATTGAAATTTGAATTGAATAGGAATGAATTTTAAAACGAAATTACAAAGAAGAATTCAATTTTGATTTGAATTGAAAAGGAAGTTGAAATTGCTTTTGAAACGAATTTAAAACTATTTATATAATTCGTTTTAAATAGAAATCGACGAAATATATATTATATATATTATATATATAATATAATGGCCTGAATAGAACGCGCCGCGCCGCGGCAGTTCGCGAATTTCGACCATTTATTTCAAACGGACATTACGGGAGATCCGACCGTCGGATTCTCCTAAAACCGGAACCGTTGGGTTCGTATCGAAAAGAGATTTCTAATGAATATTAGAAATTTGAAATCTAACGGTTGGATTTGGAGATACGTCCAAATCAAATTCGAAAAAGGTCGCTGTAAGTGCAGTTCGATGACCGTTGATGGAAATCGACTGTACAGGCCTTGATAAAATTATTAAAAATAGTAATAATTTGTGTAAAATCATAAGAAATGATTTGGGAAAAATTGGGATGAAAAACTCCATATTTGAAAAGATAAAAATAGATTTTTATCAAAATGAACTAGTTTTGAACTAGAAATATAATTCTATTTATTTTTAAATAAATAAATTGAATTTGAAATGGTTTTGAAAATAACCAAAATTTCCAATGATTGCATTGGGATGGATTTGAATCGAAATTGTCTTCGGAATATTTCGATGTTAGAATTCGTGATTATACAGGTGTTGTTGTGGAAATTTGAAAGATATATATATATCGTTATTTCCAATGCGATATTTGTTAGTCGTAGAATTTGATATTGAATATAAGCCGGTATATTTTCTATTCAGAGCCTTGTATTGAATATCAAATGTGATTTGGGTTTGTCGTGAACGGTGTCTTCACTAACACTGTTCTTGAACCCAGTTGAGAAAAGATTAAATCTTTTTGTTTAGATTTAACGAAGTGTCCCAATTAAATAATATTTAATTGGAATTGAATCGATATTGATTTTTGGGTTTATCGTGAACAGTGTTTTAAATAACACTTGTTCTTTAACCCGATAATCAATGGGATGTGACTTTGGGTTTATCGTGAACTGTGTTTTAAATGACACTGATTCTTTAACCCAGTCAAAGATTAAAACTAAGTGGAGTTTTAATGAATCTTTAAATAGATTGAAAAGACCGAGAATGGAGTATCACCAGTTTTACTCCAGGCGATAGTTAAATCTTTAATTAGATTTGAACGTGAAATGGTAATTGAATTACCGATAACACTGTGGTGTTAGATATGAAGTACTACCAGTTTTACTTCATGGGATGAATAGGTTGGGATTGGGAAAATAAAATAAATGATTACTTCGGTGTGGTTCGCTAATCCCGACTAGTTTGAATTGATATTCAAAGGAGATTAAAGAATAAATTTAAAGAATTTATCTTGGATAAAATTAATGGGAACTTTTCCCAAAGTATAGGAATATTCGAATAAAAGAATATTCTGAATTGGAATGAGGCGTATGTTGTGTTTGTGTAACACTTTTATAATATATACGCGAGTTATTCAGAAAGACCGGGTTTATCCCATTCTGAATAACTGATTCGACGTGGTGTCGAAGATGAAGACGGTGGTCGAAGACCAGAAGTCTTCACGTCGTTTGGGTGATAACTGATGATCTTGATTGGGCTGTACACCCAAGAAGATGGAAACAGTTGGTGATCGTCCAGACGTACTTGGAGATCGATGGATATGCGGGGTACTAGGTGCCTCCGGTTTCGTTCAGACCCAGAACGGACTTGTAAATGGACTGTGTGTCTGACATTGGATTTCAGTCCGTGTGATTGATCTCTATTAAATATATATCTGTTTGGCGGCGGAGAATTTATTCTCTTTCTTAACGCCCTTCTCTGAGACGTACGAGCTCAGGGGTTATATATTGATGGATATCAAACGCATGGAGTGAATTGCCTGTGTGGCATGCCTAAGTGGCAATTGATCGAGGCTTCTGTTGAAAAGCAAAGTCTTGTGGTGATGATCAAAGCACGGCCTTTGTGGCGTAGCTTTGTGTAACGTTTTCTTCGCGAGTTTCACACCCGGTATGAACCAAAAACGGGAGAGGACCTCAGGGAGGGCATGCGTTTCCTTCTAGCTAAAAAGTGGCGTCAGTGGTTTTACACGCCCTGACGAGTTTGACTTATGTGGTTGTTGCTGTTGCGAGGCGCCTCGGATTGATCGGTCGTTCTCGAACCGATGGAGTCATTTAGTTGGCTCATTTACGCCCCAAAGGGCGGGGAAACGTAGTGTTCAGGGTTTAAGTTTAATCCACATCGGTGGACCGGCCCTGACGATCCAAGGGTCACTCGAGCTCTGATCCTGAGACTCGGGCTAGACAGTCTCGAATCGGTTGAGGACTATCTTTTGCCTCGGTTCATAGATGGAAATCCAATTTCCAAATACGAGACATTTGCGGTTTTAATTGTAAAACTAGTATGGCGACATGATATATGGTACCCATGCCGCCTATGATTGATACTTATGATTTGAAGTTGTTTTATACACTATGCACTTATAGTAGTATCAAATGATTTGTTTTAAACGTACTAAGCATGTTTGGCTGTTATAAGGGAAAACCCTATCCTCGGCTGCGATGCATTGTGTGATGGGACCTGGGTCTTATAACAGCTTCATTTTTAGAAAAGCATTGCGTTGTTTGCTTATATGCACTGGTATTCTTGGGAGGAAACCCGTTCCGTGTTATACGGCGTGGTCCCTTGATTTGCCTAACTTTAAAAATAAAGATTAATAACTGTTTTAGTTCTCACACCAGTCACATGACTGACCTGGAGTTTATTGTTTTAACCTAAACTCTGGGTGCCCTTATTTTGACACGGGCAGCTAGTAGTTTTGGTTTTGCAGATTTATATTCACAGGATCCTGGTTTACAGCTGGAACGATATCCGGAAAGCTTTGTATCCGTATATCTCCTTCTAGTTGTGTATTGTATTATTTTCCGCAGCAATGTATTTAAATGTAATTTAAATCTCTGATATTTCTGTGTAATATTCATTTATACTTTGTATATTCTTGTAATCTGATGCATTGTTGTAATATACAATGAAATGTTCTTTTGTATGCGTTCTATTTTGTGGCTTGTTCTCGAACTATCCGACGCTTTCCTTTACGGGGAAGTTACGGGTTTTTACAGAGGGCATGCATTTCTTTCTAGCTAGGGTGGTGTCAGTGACCTACCAGCCCTGACATTTATATACTTTTCACTTATGTGGTTGTTGCTGTTGCGAGGCACCTCGGTTAGATCGGACGATCCGGGTCCGATGGAGCCATTCGTTGGCTCATTTACACCCCAAAGGGTGGGGAAACGCAGTGTTCAGGAATTTTAATCCATATCGGTGGACCGGACCTGAGTCTGGGTCCTGTGGCTCGGGCTAGAGAGTTACGAATTCGGTAAGGACTATCTTTTTCCTTGGTTCATGACGGAAATCCAATTTCCAAATACGTGACTGTGCGGTTTTGATTGTATATATATATGGCGACATGATATATGGTACCCATGCCACCTATGATTGATAGTTATGATTTGAAATTGTTTTCAAAACATATAAACACTAGCAATAATATCAAATGCCTTTGTTTTATTCGTATCAAGCATATTTTGGCCGTTATAAGGTAAAAACTCTATCCGCCGGTTTGCGTTGCATTGTGTGATGGGAACTGAGTCTTATAACGGCTTCATTTTATAAAAAGCATAGCGATGTTTAAAAGAAAGATTTGTTTTAAAGCACTGGCAATCCACTGGAGTAAACCCGTTCCACGAAAGTGGCGTGGTCCTGTGATTGGCCATATTATATATTATATATGTGTTGAGTAGATTTCTTATACCTTGGGTGGCATGAGGAATCTAGTGAGTGCCTTTAGTGGCATTTGAAATACGATTAGTAAGACTTAACCAAACACACATGTAAATGAACATGACTAAGAGGGTTAAGTGGGATGTACTAGTGGGGACAAGCTTAGGTGGATAGCTTGTGGGGGCCCATTTCAACCAGTAACCCAAACGTATCTTTGTGGGCTCGACCCGAGTCGAGGATGGGACACGCATACTGGGTTTGACTATTAGAGCCCAAACGGGGTTAGCGGTGGCAACGCAAGTCCAACGGGTTTCATATGCGTGTGTGGACCCGGGCTGGTAGGTAAGACGTTGTTGCATCGTGTAGGTATAAGCCGTGCACTCTCAAGTTGTATCGGGTTTCCACTTTAGGGGAGTGATACACCCCACTGTGGGGCTAGCACGGGTATCTACGAGTAGGGAGCCGATCGAAAGTGGGCAGTGGGGTACACCTAGCGGAGATAGGGGCAGGCGACACCTATGTAGTCAGCTAGCGGTACACGAAGCTATTTATATAATTTCTAAGTGAAGCAAGTGGGATCAACCTTTAGGGTGACTGGTGTGGTGCAGTGTAGTAATTATTCGTTAGTAATTAGGTGTGCCTTTAACGTTATCTTTATCTGCTCTTCCATACCCAATAATTCATAGACATTTCCTTGTTTTCCAGCTTATGCCTTAGTCTAGTTATTTTGGTAATAGTATTGTTAGAATTATCATACTCGCTAGACTTTATGTCTGACCCCCTCTATTTCTATCCTTTTTCCCCTCCAGGTCCTCAGGGTGGACCCAGCTCTAGTGGAGTCTGATTGGATTGCTTTATCTCTCTTTTGGAAAGCTTGGACCGTTGAAGTAAAGTCCAGCTTGTTATCTTCTTTAATGGCTATTTATGTAATGGGATTATGTATTTTGTTTTATCAAGATGGATATTGTACTTAACTCTGATTTATGGTTTTATGATGTAACAAACATGTTTAATTCCCGCTGCAATAAAATAAAGTTTTAGATTTCCAAGTACTACTTATTATCTGTCTTGTTGTAATTTTTCTGTTCTATATTCACTTAAAACCTCCATGGAAGTTAATGCATTCCCTTTGTGAGTGACATTAATGGACGTGGGGTGTTACAAGGTCGCCGTAAAACAAGTGTACTGGGGGACCACTGGCAGCCACGGTGGGTTTTACCTGCTGCTATGGGGGATGAAGGGATGGTTGCAAAGCCTACCGGATTTCGTCGGGCTATGTCAATTTGGTATCAGAGCTTTGGTTTATAGAGCTCGAAAACAAGACACATTAGAACCATACGAAAGAATTCATCAGATATTGGATTAGTAATATCCAATTAGAATGATTCGTTAGAGATAGGATCAGTAGTATCCTAGAACGAGTGTGAAGAGTATATTTTTCAAATGAAAACAATTTTGTTTTGAAAATTTAAATCCCTTTATACGTATTTGAATATTTATTTATTTTGAATTTGGACAATCGAGTATATAAAGATTTCGCGTATATGCGTCATGAACGTATATTCGAAGTTTTAATATACTGGATAGATATAGAATCACACTCTAGTCGCCCGGAGATAATTCTGGTAATGCGGCCGCATTATCAATATTTATGTTCATGTTTCGAAGGTGTGATATCTATATATTTCCATTAGACTGGTGTGAGAACCAAAACTTCTATAGGATTATTTGTTGTGAATTGGCATCAAAAACATGATTTTCTATATATATGTATCAAAATTATGAATTTGAAACTCTAATTCACTAATCGATTGATGTTTGTGTTGTTAGTTTATTTGTTTGATAATTTTGAACCATTTAGCCTAATTGTATCAAATATTGAATTGTTTGAAAATTGGTCACATTTGCTTGCATATACATGTACTTACATTGAACAGGTCATAGCAAGGAGGCTAGAGCAGAGGAATAAAAATTGTTTGCCCGACAAATAGGTACATGTTTACCATAATTTACTGTTTTTTTTGGGTGATGATGATTTTCTGAGCCTATTGGCTAGCCGCTTGGCTTTTTCTTTTTCTTTTTGAGATCAGAAGGCCTATATGGCCATTTCGGGATTTTCCCGGTGCTCCCGGTGCAGGAGAGGTTATGGCGAAAGTTTTCGAAAATTTGGGGTGTTAGCCAAATTTTTGTAAAATTTGAAAAGTTCTTAAAAACTGAAAAGTTGAAAAACTTAAGCCGTAAAGAAAATAATGGAAGTTGAGTTGAATTGTTAAATAACTTTCGGCTTTGTTCCTTTTCGGGGACGAAAAGTTTTAAGTGGGGGAGAATGTAACAACCCGGAAATGCGAGCCAGTTTAAAATTTTTATTTTGGCAATTTTAGCGAATTTTGAACATTTAAAATGAATTATTTTAAATAATATCGATGAGAAATTTATTTTGAATAGAATTCGAACGTATATATTTATATACGTCATCGTTAGAATATAATAATTATATATAATTATAAAGGAATTGAAAATGGCGCGGTAGTTCGATAATTCAATTTCAAACTTCAATTGAATGTACCGGGTGCAAAATAAACCGGATTTTAGTGAAACTAAAAATATTTGAATCTAATTGAGAATATCTTTCCAACGAATCCGAAAAATTGAGATTTCATAGCGGGAATCAAAAGATATGTCCAGTTGAAAATTCAGAATAGTCGCTATGGAATTCAGGCCCTTAAAAATAGCCATTTTGCAAACGACCTCGGATTTCGACGAAACCACTTTTGTTGGATCCGGGATGTCAAATTATTGCTAGATTCCAAATTTCATAATTTTTCGAATCAATATGTGAGCATGGCAAAGGAAAACGCGTTTGACCAGTTTCAGTTGATTTTAATCGACTGGAAAATGGCCATTTTTCAAACGGTCTCAGAATTCGACGAAATTAGTTTTATTAGGACCGTATCATCAATACGAAGTTAGAAAATATTTTTCTGAAATTTTTCGAGTTAGTATGTGACCGCGGTAATATGAAATGTACGTTTAAAATTCAATATAGTAATTTAAATGTAAATTTGACGAAAACTGATTGAAACGATCGAATCAACTTACGATACATATCCCATTGTTTTCGGAATGGGGGTAATTAGCAGTGGACGACAGGCGGTGGGTCTTGTTTTGAGTTCGAAAATAAAAGTACCTTTTTTTTGAATTAAATTAATTAAATAATAAAAAAAATCTCTCCCTCTCTCCTTACATCACTCAGCCCCCCCCCCCCCCGTTTTCTTCTAATTGAATTCAAAATCAAGAAGAAAAAAAAGAAAAAAAGAAGAAGAGGAGGACGGAGGGGCGGAGCGGCCTCCTCCATCGCCGCTGCCACCGCCCCAGGCGGCGCCCTCAACCAGGATCCCCTCCTCTCCTCTTGCGCTACGCCCCCTCCAACGCTCGAACGAGACCCAAATCCCCGAGCCCCACAACCCAACGCCGCCTCCTCCTGTCGCTGCCCACCTCCTCCGCCGCATGCGCCTCCCCCACTAACCTCAGCGCGATGGTGAAACCCCCCCTCCAACGATGCTCCAGTTCGACAGTGAAGGTGAGTTTTTACAGTAAAAAACTGATTTTTTCTATAGTTATTAAAACTGATTTATTTCATTGTTTAAAAACTGAATTTTTACATTGTTTAAAAACGGAAATTGTCATTGATTTGAAATGTAAACATTCTTGATTTGAAAAATAAAATAGAATAGCTTTTTAAAAAAAAGAGGATTTTTATTATAGATAAAAATACGATTTTTTAGGTAAAAGGTTAGATTTTTAACTAAGTAAAAAGGCGATGTTTTTAACATACAAAATATACGATTTTTAACAAATAAAAATTCGAATTTTATGTGTATACTAGCATGGTAAAAATATGATTTTTGTTGTAGCAAGATCGAATTTTTACAAAGTAGAAAGAGTGGGGTTTCAATAGAGAGAAAGATGTGATTTTTAATCTAGTAAAGAAGTGATTTTTAATTATATAAAAATATAATTTTTATATGATGTGAAAATATATTTTTTATAGTGTTGAAATAAAAATTAAATCTTTATATTTGAAAAGGCGAAATCTTTATATTTGAAAAGGCGAAATCTTTATATCTGAAAAGGCGAAGTCTTTATATAGAGAATAGCGTGATAAAAATATAATCTTTACTATATGAGCATCGATGTAAAAATAGAATTTATATCTATATAGTAGCAATGTAAAAATAGAATTTTTATCCATATGGAGTGATTATAAAAATATGATTTTTATATACATAGCGACAATATAAAAATGTGATTTTTATATATGTAGTGGCTACGGGCAACGAAAGTGACAAAAGGCGAGAACAGTGATGATTCCCTACATTAGAAGAGTCGTGGAGTTGGGATAGCTTTGGTGAGAACTTCTCACTCTTAATTTCTTTTTCTAGTTATATATATATATACTAGGATGCAGACGGTGCTTAGCAGCACCCGACACCCGTCGTCCACAGACCATGGACGGCTTGTTTGTTTGATTGATGTGTTGTGAAAATTGTTTGAGATGTTGATGTGAAATAGATAATGAAATATATTCATGTGTTGAAATAAATTAATTATCTTTAAAAATATAATTTTTAACGTGAATGTGAATAAATAAATATTTATAAACAAATTGACCGATTTTTTTATAAACACTGATTTGACTGATATTGATTGGGATGATAAATTTTACACATCGCCCAACTGCACAAATAATATTCAGTGTTTGTTGATTTGAAACCCCACACGGGTGTTGGGATGATATTTGGCGTACACTAATCCCCATTATTTAATTATATGTCGATCGATTGGTCGACAGGCTGTGTAAGCGTTGATTATTTATAATTAATGCTTATGCAGTTGTGTGGTGCACTTTGGATGATGGTTGATTGTTTATCGTTGCTATTATATACATGTGTTGGGTGGAATCCATATAATTAACGTTATATGGTAATTGATTGAGCCTCATTCCAAATGGAAAAATAATGAATATTGGAATATAAAAATATTCATGTGTTGAAACTATTTATGTGTTGAGTAAAATATTTTAACAATAAAATTTACATCTTTATCATATTTAAGATTAGACACTACTTTACGGTTGGGGTCTAATTAAAAATCAAACGATAGATACCATAGTTTTATAAAATATTTTACATAACAAAAATAGTTGTGTGTTGACAGTACTCATGTGTTGAGATTGGTCGTGTGTTGAAAGAAATATAGATTCATGTGTTGAATGGAATAAATTTCATTTGTTGAATAGAATAACGAATTTATTGAAAGATATAAAGCCGTGTTGATTAGAGTTGCGCCATTTTGACGTGAACAATATTTATGTCGATTATATTCGTTTTTATAGTGAATATTGAAAAAGTGGTGATTTCAAAATATAACATTTTGAAAATAATATCATTTATATAGTAATGATATGAAATATTCAATTTTGATTTGAAATTGAATATAGAGTTGTAATGGTTTGGAAAACAAATTTAAAACGATTTATAAAATACGTTTTAAAAGGAAATCGACGAAATATATATAATATATATATACTATATATATAATGGCCTGAATAGAACGCGCCGCGCCGCGGTAGTTCGTGAATTTCGACCATTGACTTCGAATTGACGTTGCGGGAGATCCGACCGTCGGATTCTCCTAAAACCGGAACCGTTGGGTTCGTATCGTAAAGTGCTTTCCAATGAATATTAGAAATTTGAAATCCAAAGGTTGGATTTGGAATTATGTTAAAATCAAATTTGAAAAAGGTCGCTGTAAGTGAAATTCGATGGCCGTTGATGGAAATCGACTGTACGGGCCTTGATAAAATTATTAAAAATATTAATAATTTGTGTAAAATCATAATATGTGAATTGGAAAGAACTGGGATGAATAACTCCATATTTGAAAGGATACAAATAGATTTTTATCGAAATGAACTAGTTTTGAACTAGAATTAAAATCAATTTATTTTTGAAATAAATAAATTGAATTTGAAAGTGATTTTAAAAATAATCAATATTCCCAATGCGTGAATTGGACTGGAGTTGAATCAAAATTATCTTTAGAATATTTCGATGTTGGATTTCGTGACTATACAGATATTGTTATGGGAATTTGAAAGATATATTTTATATCGTTATTTCCAATACGATATTTGTTGGTTTCAGGATTTGATATTGAATATAAGCCGGTATATTTTCTATTCAGAGCCTTGTATTTAATATCAAATGTGATTTAGGTTTGTCGTGAATGGTGTCTTCATTAACACTGTTCTTAAGCCCAATAGGGAAAAAGATTAAATCTTTCTATTTAGATTTAATGAAGTGTATCAATTAAATAATATTTAATTGAAATTGAATTTGAATTGGTTTTTGGGTTTATCGTGAGCGGTGTTTTGAACAACACATGTTCTTTAACCCGATTAACAATAGAGTGTAATTTTGGGTTTATCGTGAATCGTGTTTTAGATGACATTGGTTCTTTAACCCAGTTAAAGGTAGGATACTGATTTTTGAAAAGATTAAAACTAAGTGGAGTTTTGATGAATCTTTAATTAGATTGAAATGTGAATTGATAATTTAAATTATCAAATCTGAAAGGTGATCGAGAATGGAGTACCACCAGTTCTTGTTGCAGTCATGATGGGGGGTTCTCACCATGTGGTTTGGTGGCGAACAGTGGGCTCTTACCCTCACATGTCCCTTGCGGGGGTTCGTTAGGCAGTGGCCGGGAGGCTCGAGAGGGTCGCCGTAAAACAAGTGTACTGGGGGACCACTGGCAGCCACGATGGGTTTTGCCTGCTGCTTTGGGGGATGAGGGGATGGTTGCAAAGCCTACCGGATTTCGTCGAGCTATGTCAATTTGGTATCAGAGATTTGGTTTACAAAGCTCGAGAAAAAGACACATTATAACCATATGAAAGAATTCATCAGATATTGGATTAGTAATATCCAATTAGAATGACTCGTTAGAGATAGGATCAGTAGTACCCTAGAACGAGTGTGAAGAGTATATTTTTCAAATGAAAACAATTTTGTTTTGAAAATTTAAATCGCTTTATAAGTATTTGAATATTTATTTATTTTGAATTTGGACAATCGAGTATATAAAGATTTCGCGTATACGCGTCATGAACGTATATTCGAAGTTTTAATATACTGGATAGATATAGAATCACACTCTAGTCGCCCGGAGATAATTCTGGTAATGCGGCTGCATTATCAATATTTATGTTCGTGTTTCGAAGGTGTGATATCTATATATTTCCATTAGACTGGTGTGAGAACCAAAACTTCTATAGGATTATTTGTTGTGAATTGGCATCAAAAACATGATTTTCTGTATACATGTATCAAAATTATGAATTTGAAACTCTAATTCACTAATCGATTGATGTTTGTGTTGTTTGTTTATTTGTTTGATAATTTTGAACCATTTAGCCTAATTGTATCAAATATTGAATTGTTTGAAAATTGGTCACATTTGCTTGCATATACATGTACTTACATTGAACAGGTCATAGCAAGGAGGCTAGAGCAGAAGAATAAAATTTGTTTGCCCGACAAATAGGTACATGTTTACCATAATTTACTGTTTTGTTTGGGTGATGATGATTTTATGAGCCTATTGGCTAGCTGCTTAGCTTTTTCTTTTTGAGATCAGAAGGCCTATATGGCAATTTCGGGATTTTCCCGGTGCTCCCGGTGCAGGGGAGGTTATGGCGAATTTTTTTGAAAATTTAGGGTGTTAGCCAAATTTTTGAAAAATTTGAAAAGTTCTTAGAAACTGAAAAGTTGAAGAACTTAAGCCGTAAAGAAAATAATGGAAGTTGAGTTGAATTGTTAAATAACTTTCGGCTTTGTTCCTTTTCGGGGACGAAAAGTTTTAAGTGGGGGAGAATGTAACAACCCGGAAATGCGAGCCAGTTTAAAATTTTTATTTTGGCAATTTTAGCAAATTTTGAACATTTAAAATGAATTATTTTAAATAATATCGATGAGAAATTTATTTTGAATAGAATTCGAACGTATATATTTATATACGTCGTCGTTAGAATATAATAATTATATATAATTATAAAAGGAATTGAAAATGGCACGGTAGTTCAATAATTCGATTTCAAACTTCAATTGAATGTACCGGGTGCAAAATAAACCGGATTTTAGTGAAACCGAAATTATTTGAATCTAATTGAGAATATCTTTCCAACGAATCCGAAAAATTGAGATTTCATAGCGGGAATCAAAAGATATGTCCAGTTGAAAATTCAAAATAGTCGCTATGGAATTCAGGCCCTTAAAAATAGCCATTTTGCAAACGACCTCGGATTTTGACGAAACCACTTTTGTTGGATCCGGGATGTCAAATTATTGCTAGATTCCAAATTTCATAAATTTTCGAATCAATATGTGAGCGTGGCAAAGGAAAACGCGTTTGACCAGTTTCAGTTGATTTTAATCGACTGGAAAATGGCCATTTTTCCACCGGTCTCAGAATTCGACGAAATTAGTTTTATTAGGACCGTATCGTCAATACGAAGTTAGAAAATATTTTTCTGAATTTTTTTGAGTTAGTATGTGACCCCGGTAATATGAAATGTACGTTTAAAATTCAATATAGTGATTTAAATGTAAATTTGACGAAAACTGATCGAAACGACCGAATCAGCTTACGATACATATCCCATTGTGTTCAGAATGGGGGTAATTAGCTATGAACGACAGGCGGTGGGTCTTGTTTTGAGTTCGAAAATAAAAGTACCTTTTTTGAATTAAATAATAAAAAAAATCTCTCCCTCTCTCCTTACATCACTCAGGATCCCCCCCCCCCCGTTTTCTTCTAATTGATTTCAAAATCAGGAAAAAAAAGAAGAAGAAGAGGACGGAGGGGCGGAGCGGCCTCCTCCATCGCCGCTGCCACCGCCCCAGGCGGCGCCCTCCACTAGGAACCCCTCCTCTCCTCTTGCGCTACGCGCTACGCCCCCTCCAACGCTCGAACGAGACCCAAACCCCCGAGCCCCACAACCCAACGCCGCCTCCTCCTGTCGCCGCCCACCTCCTTCACCGCATGCGCCTCCCCCACTGACCTCAGCGCGATTGTGAAACCCCCCCTCCTACGTTGCTCCAGTTCGACAGTGAAGGTGAGTTTTTTACAGTAAAAAACTGATTTTTTCTATAGTTATTAAAACCGATTTATTTCATTGTTTAAAAACTGAATTTTTACATTGTTTAAAAACTGAAATTGTCATTGATTTGAAATGTAAACATTCTTGGTTTGAAAAATAAAATAGAATAGCTTTTAAAATAAAAAGAGGATTTTTATTGTAGATAAAAATACGATTTTTCAGGTAAAAAGGTTAGATTTTTAACTAAGTAAAAAGGCGATGTTTTTAACATATAAAAGATACGATTTTTAACAAATAAAAATTCGATTTTTATGTGTATTCTAGAATGGTAAAAATATGATTTTTGTAGTAGCAAGATTGAATTTTTACAAAGTAGAAAGAGTGGGTTTTCAATAGAGAAAAAGATGTGATTTTTAATCTAGTAAAGAAGTGATTTTTAATTATATAAAAATATAATTTTTATATGATGTGAAAATATAATTTTTATAGTGATGAAATAAAAATTAAATCTTTATATTTGAAAAGGCGAAATCTTTATATTTGAAAAGGCGAAATCTTTATATTTGAAAAGGCGAAGTCTTTATATAGAGAATAGCGTGATAAAAATATAATCTTTACTATATGAGCATCGATGTAAAAATAGAATTTATATCTATATAGTAGCAATGTAAAAATAGAATTTTTATCCATATGGAGTGATTATAAAAATATGATTTTTATATACATAGCGACAATATAAAAATGTGATTTTTATATATGTAGTGGCTACGGGCAACGAAAGTGACAAAAGGCGAGAACAGTGATGATTCCCTACATTAGAAGAGTCGTGGAGTTGGGATAGCTTTGGTGAGAACTTCTCACTCTAAATTTCTTTTTCTAGTTATATATATATACTAGGATGCAGACGGTGCTTAGCAGCACCCGACACCCGTCGTCCATAGACCATGGACGGCTTGTTTGTTTGATTGATGTGTTGTGAAAATTGTTTGAGATGTTGATGTGAAATAGATAATGAAATATATTCATGTGTTGAAATAAATTAATTATCTTTAAAAATATAATTTTTAACGTGAATGTGAATTAATAAATATTTATAAACAAATAGACCGATTTTTTTTATAAACACTGATTTGACTGATATTGATTGGGATGATAAATTTTACACATCGCCCAACTGCACAAATAATATTCAGTGTTTGTTGATTTGAAACCCCATACGGGTGTTGGGATGATATTTGGCGTACACTAATCCCAATTATTTAATTATATGTCGATCGATTGGTCGACAGGCTGTGTAAGCGTTGATTATTTATAATTGATGCTTATGCAGTTGTGTGGTGCACTTTGGATGATGGTTGATTGTTTATCGTTGCTATTATATACATGTGTTGGGTGGAATCCATATAATTAACGTTATATGGTAATTGATTGGGCCTCATTCCAAATGGAAAAATAATGAATATTGGAATATAAAAATATTCATGTGTTGAAACTATTTATGTGTTGAGTAAAATATTTTAACAATAAAATTTACATCTTTATCATATTTAAGATTAGACACTACTTTACGGTTGGGGTCTAATTAAAAATCAAACGATAGATACCATAGTTTTATAAAATATTTTACATAACAAAAATAGTTGTGTGTTGACAGTACTCATGTGTTGAGATTGGTCGTGTGTTGAAAGAAATATAGATTCATGTGTTGAATGGAATAAATTTCATTTGTTGAATAGAATAACGAATTTATTGAAAGATATAAAGCCGTGTTGATTAGAGTTGCGCCATTTTGACGTAAACAATATTTATATCGATTATATTCGTTTTTATAGTGAATATTGAAAAAGTGGTGATTTCAAAATATAACATTTTGAAAATAATATCATTTATATAGTAATGATATGAAATATTCAATTTTGATTTGAAATTGAATATAGAGTTGTAATGGTTTTGAAAACGAATTTAAAACGATTTATAAAATACGTTTTAAAAGGAAATCGACGAAATATATATAATATATATACTATATATATAATGGCCTGAATAGAACGCGCCGCGGTAGTTCGTGAATTTCGACCATTGACTTCGAATTGACGTTGCGGGAGATCCGACCGTCGGATTCTCCTAAAACCGGAACCGTTGGGTTCGTATCGAAAAGAGCTTTCCAATGAATATTAGAAATTTGAAATCCAAAGGTTGGATTTGGAATTATGTCCAAATCAAATTTGAAAAAGGTCGCTGTAAGTGCAGTTCGATGGCCGTTGATGGAAATCGACTGTACGGGCCTTGATAAAATTATTAAAAATATTAATAATTTGTGTAAAATCATAATATGTGAATTGGAAAGAACTGGGATGAAAAACTCCATATTTGAAAGGATAAAAATAGATTTTTATCGAAATGAACTGGTTTTGAACTAGAATTAAAATCAATTTATTTTTGAAATAAATAAATTGAATTTGAAAGTGATTTTAAAAATAATCAATATTCCCAATACGTGAATTGGACTGGAGTTGAATCGAAATTATCTTCGGAATATTTCGATGTTGGATTTCGTGACTATACAGATATTGTTATGGGAATTTGAAAGATATATTTTATATCGTTATTTCCAATACGATATTTGTTGGTTTCAGGATTTGATATTGAATATAAGCCGGTATATTTTCTATTCAGAGCCTTGTATTTAATATCAAATGTGATTTGAGTTTATCGTGAATGGTGTCTTAATTAACACTGTTCTTAAGCCCAATAGGGAAAAAGATTAAATCTTTCTATTTAGATTTGATGAAGTGTATCAATTAAATAATATTTAATTGAAATTGAATTTGAATTGGTTTTTGGGTTTATCGTGAGCGGTGTTTTGAACAACACCTGTTCTTTAACCCGATTAGCAATAGAGTGTGTTTTTGGGTTTATCGTGAATCGTGTTTTAGATGACATTGGTATTTTAACCCAGTTAAAGGCAGGATATTGATTTTTGAAAAGATTAAAACTAAGTGGAGTTTTAATGAATCTTTAATTAGATTGAAATGTGAATTGATAATTTAAATTATCAAATCTGAAAGGTGTGTAACACCCAGTAATTTTATAACATTAAAATTCACAAATTAAAGTATACTTAATTTTTAGAAAAGAATTAAGTGAAATGGGTTGCGCAGAGAAATATATATATATATATTGATATATATATATATATATAAATTAAAAATTAAATAAATAAATATGCGAAAAAGTTCAAAATAGCGAATTGGGAGGGGAAATAACCGAACCGTCCCATTTTTGAGGTCGACCCAAGCCCCGCTGGGTCGACTAGGGGTTAATCCAGGGTGTTTGGCTGTCAACCCGTGGGCCGGTTCGCCCAAATGGAGATTTTGCATTTGATTGGTTCTCATGGTTCAGGGTTAATCTAATGGTCCTAAATAACTTCCTACACCTATAAATACATCCTAATGCTAACCCCAAACCTAATTAAAATAGAATGGTTACCGTCATACCATCGCCATGGAAATCAATGGAGCCGCCGCCAACTAAGAAAGAAGAAAAGCAAATTCAATTCTAATTCTCTCAACCCTAAAGCAAAGCAAAACTCTCTCTTTTCTTCTCTAAATTGTGAGTATGATGATCTTAACATGATTATTATCATTTTAATTAGGTTGAGTTATGAATGGATTATGAGTAGATGATGTGAATTATCATATATGTTGTTGTAAACCCCTTTTGCTATCATGTATATTGTAAATCCAATGTTATGTGATGATGATATCTTATATGTTGTAAATCATGCTATGATGATGTTATGTATGTTGAAAGTTTCTATGCTAAGTTGTGATGAATCATACATGTTAAAAAGTCCATGATGTTACCATCTATGCTAGTTAGTTCATATTAATTAAATCATCATGTTTGGGTTATGTTGATCTATATGACAAGTCACATATGCAAGTTAGATTGATTAGAAAAGTTATGAACATATACCAAGACATCTATTATGACATCTAGAATTATGCTATGACATATGTGATATCCTATGCTAGTTCACACCATCATTATGTTGCCTAAAAACCCCATATGCAAGTTTATGTATAGATTTGGGCTATGATCATATCATATAAATTGAGACATTTAACAAGTTGACACCTTTTGATCCTTAACAAGTGTAGTTTATGCAAGTTTCACCCCTATTATGATTAGATTTATTTTAATTGTCTATATGTTGTGATAATTTATCTTTGTGCCAAGTGTTAGACTATACAAGTCTAGCCTATATTATGCGTTGAATAAGTGAACGTATAAACGTGGGGTAGGGGTAATATTAAGGATTTAATATTAAAAAGTTGGGGTGCAATTGATATGATTTTGCATGCCATAAGTGGATGGCCATAATTGAGTCAATTATGGACATCATTAAAAGTTGACTTAATTAATAATTTGAATAGGGAATTATTAAAACTGGGGTAAAAGATTTTAAGTGTTAATCAATGCTTAGGACACGAGGTTGGACTCGTTTGTGACGTAAACCCGCCCGGCAAATCCAGTGGTCACAAATGTCAGCCCAATGTGAGAGCTCCTAGGCCTAAACTAAAGCATAACGGTTGTAAAGACACGAGGTTAGACTCTTTTATGGTGTAAGACTACCCGGACCCGCCCGGCAAATCCAGCTGCCATAAATGCCAGTCTAATGTGAGAGGTCTTTTTGAGGTTATGGCCTGAATGAATTAAGAAATACTTAACCAGATAAACATGTAAAGTGGGACATGGGGGTTAAGTAGGTTCCTTGGGTGGCACGAGGAATCTAGGGGGTGCCCTTAGTGGCATGTGAAATACGATTAGTAAGACTTAACCAAACACACATGTAAATGAACATGACTAAGAGGGTTAAGTGGGATATACTAGTGACAAGCTTAGGTGGGTAGCTTGTGGGGGCCCATTTCGACCAGTATCCCAAACGTATCTTTGTGGGCTCGTCCCAAGTCGAGGACGGGACACGCATGCTGGGTTTGACTGTAAGAGGCCAAAGCGGGGAGCGGTGGCAACGCAAGTCCAACGGGTTTCATATGCGTGTGTGGACCTGGGCTGGTAGATAAGACGTTGTTGCATCGTGTAGGTATAAGTCGTGCATTCTCAAGTTGTATCGGGTTGCCACTTTAGGGGAGTGATACACCCCACTGTGGGGCCAGCACGGGTATCTACGAGTAGGGAGCCGATCGAAAGTGGGTAATGGGGTACACCTAGTGGAGATAGGGGCAGACGACACCTATGTAGTTAGCTAGGGGTACGTAAGGCTATTTATAAAGTTTTTGTGTGAAGCAAGTGGGATCAAACAATAGGGTGACTGGTGTGGTGCAGTGTAGTAATGTGCAGTGCAGTGTAGTAATCATTCGTTAGTAATTAGGTGTGCCTTTACCGTTATCTTTAATGTTACCTTAAACGCTATCTTTATCTTCCTAAGAGTTCATAGACATTTACTTGTCTTCCAGCTTATGCCTTAGTCTAGTTATTTTGATAATAGTATTGTTAGAATTATCATACTCGCCAGACTTTATGTCTGACCCCCACTATTTCTATCCTTTTCCCCCTCCAGGTCCTCAGGTTGGGCCCAGCTCTAGTGGAGTTTGATTGAATTGCTTCATCTCTCTTTGGAAAGCTTGGACCGTTGAAGTAAAGTCCAGCTTGTTATCTTTTTAATGGCTATTTATGTAATGGGATTATGTATTTTGTTTTTATGAAGATGGATATTGTACTTGGTTATGATCTATGGTTTTATGATGTAACAAACATGTTTAATTTCCGCTGCAATAAAATGAAGTTTTAGATTTCCAAGTACTATTTATTATCTGTCTTGTTGTAATTTTTCTGTTCTATATTCACTTATAACCTCCATGGAAGTTAATGCATTCCCTTTGTGAGTGACATTAATGGACGTGGGCTGTTACACGTGGTATTAGAGCTTAAGGTTACCAGAACAGATAAAAATACTTTAGAAAAATAGTTATTTTTGGAAGAAGTGTTTTCAAAAACATGTTTTAATGAGAAATTTAAAGAGAAAAGTTTTTAAGAAAAACATAATCCCCAATAGCCACATATCTTTATCTTTCGAATTCTCCATTTTGAATCTTTCCTTTTTCGTTTCAGCATGGCTGAAGATCTTAATCTACCCGACGGTGTAACGATACCAGGATGGTATAGGAGGCTATTGGAGGCTATGGCCGCTGCAAGTCCAGCCAATGTTCCTCCACCACCAGTTGCACCCGTTCCTCCTCCTCCACCTCGCGTAGATACTTTTGCAAAGACGTGCAAGGAATTCAAGGCTATGGGTGGAAAACCATTTCAAGGGTCAGAAACGTTTGTGGAAGCTAGAGATTGGCTTAAGTAGGTGTAAGAATTGCTAGAAATCTTTGAAGTAGAAGAAGGGAGGAGAGTTCGTTTAGCAGCTTGGTTGATGAAGGGAGAGGCCTCGTTTTGGTGGGAGGTCACTAATGGGGAGCGTCATGTTGACTCTTGGGCGGATTTCAGATGTAGGTTCGAGGCGAAGTTTCTCTCAAGGGCGGAAGAAAATCTATATATGGAAAGGTTCTTGACATTGAAGCAAGGAAGCTCATCAGTGAAAGAATATGTCAATAAATTTAATCAGTTAGCAAGGTTTGGCTTGGACTTAGTAAACACGCCGGAGAAGAAGGCTCTAAGGTTCGTGAATGGCTTGAATGAACCATTGCAAGGGTTAGCTATGACCCACATCCCGATGGGGGCCACCTTTGAGAAGTTAGTAGAAATGGCACTCATGCATGAGGAGAAAAGCGCTAAAGCTGATAAGGCACCCGAGAAGAAGGGGGATCAGAAGAAACCACAACAGCAAAACAAGAAGGGTGGAAAAGACAATAATGGCAAGGGAAAGAAGAAGTGCTTTAACTGTGGAACCCCAGGCCATCTCAGCAAGGATTGCCGAAAGAAAAAGAAGACAGGCTGTTTATATTGTGGCAATGCGGTACATTTAGTGAAGGACTGCCCAAAGAAGGGGTAGAGGGCAGGAGCTACCTCGGGAGGACAGGTGCAGGCTCTTATGGCACCAGGGCAGGCTAGGGGACAAGTTCAGGCTCTCGCGGTCCCACCGCTGCAAGAACGAGGTAGAACCATTTCTGTTGAAAGCTTAGTTTTTCTGTTAGATCATCCTGTCCGTACCTTATTCGATTCGGGCGCATCACATTCGTTTATCTCTACATCATTAGTTGAATCACTGCACTTAAACACCAGTTTAGTAGAGGATCCCTTAGTTGTTTCGAATCCAATAGGGGGCTCAGCTTATTTGTCCATGATGTGTTTGGATTTGAAAATTTCCATACTTTGCGTTGAATTTAGATGTGATGCTTATGTGTTGGGCTTCACGGGCTATGGGCTAATTTTAGGAATGGATTGGTTATCCAGAAATGGGGCCGTTCTTGATTGTGAAAGGAGAGTAGTTAGGCTCGTGACTCGCCTTGGCAACACTCTCGAAATCTTATGTAATCCCATAAATTCGGTTATGCTAAGTTATCTAGAATCGCTTGACGCGTCTGAGGAAAATCTACGATCTGTTAGAGTGGTCCGAGAATATTCGGATGTGTTTGAGGTGGTGAAGGGCTTGCCTCCGAAGCGGGAGATAGATTTTCGAATATATCTTGTGGATAATGCGAAACTAGTATCTTTGCCAGTACGCCACATGGCTCCACGTGAAAGGAGGGAACTCGATAAGCAAGTGAAGGAGTTGCTTGAGAAGGGGTTCATAAGACGAAGTATATCGGAGTGGGGTGCTCCAGTAGTATTTGCCACAAAGGCGGATGGGTCCCTTAGACTGTGTGTGGACTATAGAGAACTTTAAACTTACTAAGAAGAACAGACACCCACTGCCGAGGATTGACGATCTCTTCGATCAGTTAGTTGGCGCCTCAGTGTTTTCGCAGTTGGACTTAGCCACTGGGTTCCATCAGTTGAGAGTGGCTAAGGATAGCATAGACAAGACTACCTTTAGGACTCCAGACGGTTTCTATGAATGGCTAGTGATGCCCTTCGGTTTGACAAACGCCCCAGCATATTTTGTTGATTTGATGAGTAGGGTGTTTAGGGAGTACCTTAACAAATTCGTGGTAGTCTTTGTAGATGACATCTTGATCTTTTCTAAGGATGAAGAAGAGCATGCCCTACATCTTAGGGAAGTGTGGGAGACCCTACGAGCGCATAGCCTTAAGGCTAAATTTTCTAAGTGTCACTTTTGGAGGAAGGAAGTACGGTTCTTAGGACACGTGGTTTCCAAAGAAGGGATAGCTGTAGATCCCGCGAAGGTGGTGGCCATCCAAGATTGGAAGGTCCCTAAAATTGCTACCGAAGTGAGAAGTTTCTTGGGGTTGGCTGGCTACTATAGGAAGTTTATCAAAGAATTCGCAAAGATATCAGCTCCATTGACACGCTTGACGAAGAAGAACCTAGTTTTCACATGGGACGTAGATTGTGATGATGCATTCCAATGTTTGAAGAGAGCTTTGACTTCAGCCCCAGTCTTAGTATTGCCAAACGGGAGTAAGCCGTTTACCGTTTATACTGATGCTTGTGGGATAGGACTAGGCGCAGTCTTAGTGCAAGAGGGTAGGGTAATAGCCTATGGTGGAAGGCAGTTGAGAGCGCATGAGAAAAATTATCCTACACATGACCTAGAATTGGCCGCTATTGTTTTCGCGCTTAAGTCTTGGCGTCATTATCTTCTTGGCGAGAAATTCGAATTATTCACTGACCACAAGTCTTTAAAATACCTATTCTCTCAAAAGAACTTGAACTTAAGGCAGCAAAGGTGGATGAAGTTCTTAGCGTCCTACGACTTCGAAATAGCCTATACCCCAGGCAAGGGTAACGTGGTGGCAGACGCCTTAAGTAGAAAAAGATTATCCTTAAGTCCTTTGTTTGTTGAGCGGCGAAGTTTAGAATTCATTTCGATGTTTGACTTTAGACCTTCCGTTGACTTCGTACCCGGTTTGCTAGCATCCTTGGAGGTCAGACCTACGCTTTTGGGACGGATTGGCGAGGCACAGCGAGACCACCTGCAATTGGTTGAGTTAGTAGAAAAACTCAAAGGAGGGGAGTCATCAAGCCATCTCCGTAGGTATACCCTAGACGATAAGGGTTGGTTACGTAGGGACGGTAGACTTTGTGTACCAAAAGACGATGACCTAAGGAAGACTATTCTTGACGAACCACATCATTCGAAGATGACCATTCATCCCGGCGGGGACAAGATGTACAAAGACATGAAGAGAGTTTACTTTTGGGCCGGCATGAAGAAAGATGTGGCCGAGCATGTCGCTAGATGCTTGGTGTGCCAACAAGTAAAAGCAGAGCAAAAGAAACCCGGTGGGTTGCTTCACCCATTGGAGGTTCCACTAAGCGCCCATTTCATTCCCGTAAAGAGTAAGAGGACTTCTCCATGGTTAGCCTCCGTATACGTTCGAGAAATAGTTCGTTTGCACGGTGTTCCTTCTAGCATAGTGAGCGACCGCGATCCAATTTTCACTAGCGAATTTTGGAGAAGCTTACAAGAGGCGGTAGGGACTTAGTTATGTTTGGGCACCGCATATCATCCTCAGACAGACGGCCAGACCGAGAGGGTGAATCGCATTCTAGAGGATCTGTTGAGGCTATGTATCCTAGACTTTGGGGGTACGTGGGAAGAGCATCTTCCATTGGTGGAGTTCGCATATAATAACAGCTTTCAGTCCAGCATTGGTATGTCACCATTCGAAGCTCTTTATGGACGACCTTGTCGTTCACCTACATGTTGGTGGGAATCTACGGATAAGATCTTACTTGGGCCCGATATGATTAGGGAGACTTCGGAGAAGATCGACTTGATTCGAAGGAGGATGAAAGCAGCGCAAGATAGGCAGAAATCTTATGCGGATAAGAGGAGGACAGATCTCGAGTTTGAAGTTGAGGACATGGTCTTTGCCAAAGTGTCTCCATTACAGAACGTTGTTCGCTTTGGGTCCGTTGGGAAATTAGCACCAAGGTTTGTAGGGTCGTTTCCTATTAAGGAGAAAATTGGACAGATGGCATATAGAGTGGAGTTGCCCGAGAGACTTAGTGGTGTACACGACGTATTCCATGTGTCACATTTGAGGAAGTGCTTGCACGAGACCGCGGAAGTGGTAGAGCCGAGCTTTCTTAGAGAGGTGGAGATAGAGCGTGATGCGACAATTCGACGAGCTCCTACGCGCATTCTTGGGTCGGAGATCAAGAGGTTGAGGAATCGAGAGGTCAGACTAGTCAAAGTGCAATGGGGAGATGATGAGAGCAACGCTACTTGGGAGACGGAAGAGAAGATGCGTTCATGATACCCTTTTCTTTTTGAGGGTATGTCCTTTAATATCTCCTTTATCGCTTAGCTTGTACTTATCTTATCTTTAGTATATCCTCTCGCTAGTATCTTTGACCTTTAGTTAGGATAATCCTATGGTTGAAACATGTGTTTGAGACATGTTATGTATGGTGGATGCAAAGTGGATGCAAGTGTTTGCTAGTGGTTGCTCGTGGATGCATAAACACACACTATTAGGCACCAGATCGGCTCAGTCACTTTATATTGCATATTGCATATATATGGATGTATTTAGTAAAATGGATGTATAATGGTTGTATTATCATATAGTTGCTGCATTCGGGTGGATGGTTGTGCATGCATATAGAATTAATATGTATCATTAGGAATCTTTTGCATACATATTGTACGCATGGCACTATCATGAATTGCACTAAGGAGGTCGACTGAATCAGTAGACCGCCTAATTTTACATTAGATATGGACATATACACACACAGTGCATATAAACATTAAAGCATTAGAAGTCTTTTAAGGACAATGGATGCGGGTGTTTGATGGTTGAGTAGATGGACGATTAGATGGTAGGATATACATTCTTCTTGACTTGGAGATTTCGGGGACGAAATCCTTTAAGGAGGGGAGAATGTAACACCCTGTAATTTTATAACATTAAAATTCACAAATTAAAGTATACTTAATTTTTAGAAAAGAATTAAGTGAAATGGGTTGCGCAGAGAATTTTTTTTTTTTTTTGAAACTGGGTAGATATTATTAAGGCCTATTCCAGCCCAAAAGAGATGCGCGTCAACAGTCGACAACGTACAGTAGCAATGATTATACAGACGTGGTAAACGAAATCATTAAATACATTATTTTACTTTAACCGCAACTTTCCAAATTAGGGATGGCGGCCAGCTTCGTCTTCAACGAGCAGATCATGGCGGCTTTAGGTTTTGAGCTGCTGACCGTGGTTCCTGCGCATCCACTCGATCCTCTACTCCAATACGAGGTAGTAGTGTTACCGCAGATGTTGTAAGTCTTCTTCCCCTTGTGCGTAGAATCAAATTGACTTCGAATTCGATTAGCTTTGTAATCTCAGTCGCTGATTTCTTTTTGTTTTGAAAAATGCGCCTATTCCTCTCCTTCCATATCCACCAACAAGCAGTAACTACGCAAATGCCGTACTCTTTTACTTTTGCGTCTATGTCCGCCCAATTCAAGCTCAGGTGAGTAATTATGCTCTGAAAGCTTTCATCTTGTGTGTTTGTAGTGTATTTCTGTTTGATGAATCCAAGAATTTCACATGCAAAGTTACACTGGAAAAATAAGTGTTGATGAGTCTCTACATTATTATCACATAGGGCGCAACTATTGATAGGAATAATACCCCAATTAAACAGCCTGTCTCTAGTGGGAAGACGATTTAGCATAATTTTGTATGCAGTGTGTGACACTTTTAGGGGAAATAATTTGTCCCAAATCACTTTGTGCCACTCCACCTTAGGTTCAGATATTCTGCTTGCATTCCATGCTTCTTTTAATTTGAAGTCAGTGCCTGATGACCATTTCCATATATCAAAATCTCTATCAAAATATAAAGGCATGAATTCAATTTCCTTCTTCATTGCAAAATTACAAGGAATACCATCACAGTTCCATCTACCGTTTTGAATGATGTGGTTAACAGTTTGATTCGGACACCCATAAGCTGAATAAGTGTCTCACCCCAGAGTGTTGATTAAAGATTTACCTTTGATCCAAGGGTCATGCCACAAATCAGTTTCATTTCCATTTGCAAAAACTCTTTCACAATTCACAGCTAGCTTGTTTCTAACTCTGAGAATAGCTTTCCACGTAGCCGATGCATTATTATCTATTTCCATAGTCCAGAAATTAGTCCTGACATATCTTTTCCTCATCCATCTAGCCCATAATCCATTAGCACTTATGATTTTCCATGCTTGCTTTAGAGTAAAAGCCTCTCTCATGTCTCTAATTCTCCTCAATCCAACACCCCCTTCTTCTTTTGGCCTGCATAGATCATCATATTTTATTTTATGTAGACCTCCCTTCCAAATAAAATCTGCACACACACTTTCAATTTTTCCAATAGAAGTCTCAGGAATCTGAAATGTCTGTAACCAAAAATTGATTTTTGCTTGAATTACTGTGTGGACAAGTTCAATTCTCCCAGCAAAAGATAATAATCTAGAGTTCCACCCCTGTAGTCTTTCTCTGATCTTGGTGATAAGCACTGCACATTCCCTATCAGTTATTTTATTTGAAGAGAGAGGGACTCCTAGATATTTTACAGGTAATTCACCCTCTTTAACCCCCAAAATGTTAAGCACCCTTTCCTTGTTCACACAGAACTTGTTGAAGTAACATTTAGTCTTTTGCTCATTCAGCTTGAGCCCAGCATATTTCCCCAAATTGTCAAAAATCAAAGTGACCGAATTCGCTGCTTTAACATTTGACTTGACACATATTATCAGGTCGTCAGCATACAACAAGTGGCTAATGGACGGTTGGAAATTATGAATTGGTTGTATCTCTTTAGCAAACTCTGCTAACTCCATCTGCAGTGTAAAATACTCCATAGCAATAGCAAACAAATAAGGGGAAAGAGGATCCCCTTGTCTGATACCTCTGTTGCTGGTAATAAATCCTTTTGGCACTCCGTTGATTAGAATAGAAAAAGTAGGGGATTGTATACATTCTGAAATTAATCTAGTAATTTTCACAGGGAAGCCCATCGCTAATAACATGTGAATAATGAACTGTCTGTTGACTTTATCATATGCTTTTTGCAAATCAACTTTTAAACAAAATTTGTCTGCTCCCTTTTTATTGAAATTTCTAATAAGTTCTTGAGCTAGGAGGGAATTATCAGATATACTTCTGCCTTTAATAAAAGCACTTTGGCATTCAGCGATCAAATTCGGTAGAACCACCTTAATTCTATTGCATATGACTTTGCTTAAAATTTTATATAGCACATTGCAGCATGCAATAAGTCTGTAGTCAGCAACCCTGGAAGGTTTCTCATTTTTTGGTATAAGGCATAGGAACGTGTGGTTAATTTCTTTAATAATTTTACCTGAGTTGAAGGCTTCTTGCACAACTGACAGCAAATTATCTTTCAGGTCAACCCAGTGGGTGTGGAAGAAGCTGGACCCGAACCCGTCGGGCCCGGGGGCGGAGTCAACACCAATGGCAGGTGGCTTCCTTCAGCTCCTCCTCAGTTATGCGCCTGCACAGCATTCTGCGCCCTCGCGTAGAGATATATATAAATAAAAATTAAAAATTAAATAAATAAATATGCAAAAAAGTTCAAAACAGCGAATTGGGAGGGGAAATAACCGAACCGGCCCATTTTTGAGGTCGACCCGAGCACCGCTGGGTCGACTAGGGGTTAATCCAGGGTGTTTGGCTGTCAACCCGTGGGCCGATTCGCCCAAATGCAGATTTTGCATTTGATTGGTTCTCATGGTTGAGGGTTAATCTAATGGTCCTAAATAACTTCCTACACCTATAAATACATCCTAATGCTAACCCTAAACCTAATTAAAATAGAATAGTTACCGTCATACCATCGCCATGGAAATCAATGGAGCCGCCGCCAACTAAGAAAGAAGAAAAGCAAATTCAATTCTAATTCTCTCAACCCTAAAGCAAAGCAAAACTCTCTCTTTTCTTCTCTAAATTGTGAGTATGATGATCTTAACAGGATTATTATCATTTTAATTAGGTTGAGTTATGAATGGATTATGAGTATATGATGTGAATTATCATATATGTTGTTGTAAACCCCTTTTGCTATCATGTATATTGTAAATCCAATGTTATGTGATGATGATATCTTATATGTTGTAAATCATGCTATGATGATGTTATGTATGTTGAAAGTTTCTATGCTAAGTTGTGATGAATCATACATGTTAAAAAGGTCATGATGTTACCATCTATGCTAGTTAGTTCATATTAATTAAATCATCATGTTTGGGTTATGTTGATCTATATGACAAGTCACATATGCAAGTTAGATTGATTAGAAAAGTTATGAACATATACCAAGACATCTATTTTGACATCTAGAATTATGCTATGACATATGTGATATCCTATGCTAGTTCACACCATCATTATGTTGCCTAAAAACCCCATATGCAAGTTTATGTATAGATTTGGGCTATGATCATATCATATAAATTGAGACATTTAACAAGTTGACACCTTTTGATCCTTAACAAGTGTAGTTTATGCAAGTTTCACCCCTATTATGATTAGATTTATTTTAATTGTCTATATGTTGTGATAATTTATCTTTGTGCTAAGTGTTAGACTATACAAGTCTAGCCTATATTATGCGTTGAATAAGCGAACGTATAAACGTGGGGTAGGGGTAATATTAAGGATTTAATATTAAAAAGTTGGGTGCAATTGATATGATTTTGCATGCCATAAGTGGATGGTCATAATTGAGTCAATTATGGACATCATTAAAAGTTGACTTAATTAATAATTTGAATAGGGAATTATTAAAACTGGGGTAAAAGATTTTAATTGTTAATCAATTATTAGGACACGAGGTTGGACTCGTTTGTGACGTAAACCTGCCCGGACCCGCCCGGCAAATCCAGTGGTCACAAATGTCAGCCCAATGTGAGAGGTCCTAGGCCTAAACTAAAGCATAACGGTTGTAAAGACACGAGGTTAGACTCTTTTATGGTGTAAGACTGCCCGGACCCGCCCGGCAAATCCAGCTGCCATAAATGCCAGTCTAATGTGAGAGGTCTTTATGAGGTTATGGCCTGAATGAATTAAGAAATACTTAACCAGATAAACATGTAAAGTGGGACATGGGGGTAAAGTAGGTGCCTTGGGTGGCACGAGGAATCTAGGGGGTGCCCTTAGTGGCATGTGAAATACGATTAGTAAGACTTAACCAAACACACATGTAAATGAACATGACTAAGAGGGTTAAGTGGGATATACTAGTGACAAGCTTAGGTGGGTAGCTTGTGGGGGCCCATTTCGACTAGTATCCCAAACGTATCTTTGTGGGCTCGACCCAAGTCGAGGACGGGACACGCATGCTGGGTTTGACTGTAAGAGGCCAAAGCGGGGAGCGATGGCAACGTAAGTCCAACGGGTTTCATATGCGTGTGTGGACCCGGGCTGGTAGATAAGACGTTGTTGCATCGTGTAGGTATAAGCCGTGCATTCTCAAGTTGTATCGGGTTGCCACTTTAGGGGAGTGATACACCCCACTGTGGGGCCAGCACGGGTATCTACGAGTAGGGAGCCGATCGAAAGTGGGTAGTGGGGTACACCTAGTGGAGATAGGGGCAGACGGCACCTATGTAGTCAGCTAGGGGTACGTAAGGCTATTTATAAAGTTTCTGTGTGAAGCAAGTGGGATCAAACAATAGGGTGACTGGTGTGGTGCAGTGTAGTAATGTGCGGGGCAGTGTAGTAATCATTCGTTAGTAATTAGGTGTGCCTTTACCGTTATCTTAAACGTTATCTTTATCTTCCTAAGAGTTCATAGACATTTACTTGTCTTCCAGCTTATGCCTTAGTCTAGTTATTTTGATAATAGTATTGTTAGAATTATCATACTCGCCAGACTTTGTGTCTGACCCCCTCTATTTCTATCCTTTTCCCCCTCCAGGTCCTCAGGTTGGGCCCAGCTCTAGTGGAGTTTGATTGAATTGCTTCATCTCTCTTTGGAAAGCTTGGACCGTTGAAGTAAAGTCCAGCTTGTTATCTTTTTAATGGCTATTTATGTAATGGGATTATGTATTTTGTTTTTATGAAGATTGTAACACCCCGTAATTTGAACATAAAAATTCACAAATTAAAGTATACTTAATTAAGTGAAATGGGTTGCGCAGAGAAATATATATATATTGATATATATATATATATATATATATATGTAATTGAAAATTTAATAAATAAATATGCAAAAATGTTCAAAACAGCGAATTGGGAGAGGGGAATAACCGAACCGGCCGATTTTTGAGGTCGACCCAAGCCTGCTGGGTCGACTAGGGGTTAATCCAGGGTGTTTGGCTGTCAACCCATGGCCGATTCGCTCGAATGCAGATTTTGCATTTGAATGGTTCTCATGGTTCAGCTTTAATCTAAAGGCCCTAAATGGTTCCTACATGTGACTTCTTCCCCAAGACATGCTTTAAAGGCTAGGATTGGTTCTAGGGTTTATCCTATGGCTAAAACTATCCTAGTCTTCTATAAAAAGACCCCTAACCCTCTCCTAAAACCCTCATAAATTGATCCTACAACTAAACTATGCCAAAATGATTCCTCATCATGGCCTCCACTTCAACCCATGGCCTCCATCTTCTTCTTCATGATAGCTTAAGTGTTCTAAGCTAGTTTCAAAGTAAAGGAGCCTCTTTTCTTCATTCATGAGAGATTCTATGATCATTTGAGTGATTTCATGTTTGTATGAGAGTTCATAAGTTGCATTCTAGCCAAAGTTGCAACCTTTTCTTGACCAAAAAGCAAGGATCTTGCATGAGAGCTCATAAGCTTCATTCAAAGCCAAAGTTGAAACCTTTCTTCTTCAAAGCAAGGATTTTTATTGATATTTGCTCAAGGGTTTCATTTGGAGCTTGTTCTTTTGGGGTTTTTGGGTGATAGCATGAATGGCTTCGTCTCAATCTTTGTTTTATATGTTGATTTGTGCCTTCATAGCATTGTAAGCCCCTCCTACTCTTAGATATTAACTATAAAGTTAAATGAATGTTGCAAGTTTGGGTTTGATCATTAAGTATGATACATGCTATCATGTTATGCAAGTCTATAAAGTCATTACCTTGATCTTGTGGGTTAAAAGCTATAACCTTTATGTTGAAATGTTGCATTATGCAACATGAGAACCCTCATAACCTTTAGGTTAACTTGCATATGAAGTCATAACCCTTATGTGATGTTATATGCGAGTTACTTGTCATCATTTCATGTCATCTATGACCATGTATCACCTATTTGCCAAGTTTGAATGTTATGCATGTTTTTGAGGCTTGACAATGTAACATGCAAGTTTGTGAGCACATTTATGCCTCATTTCCACCATGTTTAACTTGTGGCCTTATACCCTTTTTGTCATGCCTTTGCCAAGTTCCTTCTTTAAATCCATTATGCGTTGTTGTGAATGTATATGCGAGTTTAAAAGCGTTGGGGTTAGGTTATGGGGAAACTTTAATGACATGAAACATGATTTGGATAAGTTGGTATAAACGTGACAACATGTAACTTTGGCTATGAGCATGGGACTTGGAAACTTGACACATATGGGTAGTAAGTGTAACAAGACACTAGACCAAACATGAAAATGGCCAACTCGAGGTTGGGTTGAGTTTGTAGCATAAATCTACCCGGACCCGGCCGGCTTAACTAGTGGCTACAAACAATAGGATCTAATGTGAGAAGTTGGTCATGTCGCGCTTAAGACCCGAGGTTAGACTAGGTTGTGGTGTAAATCTACCCGGACCCGCCCGGCTTAACTAGTAACCACAACAAAGTCTAATGTGAGAGGTTGAGAGTGCATTAATTAAATTGATGCCATATGATAAGGTCAAGTAAATTTGACTAATGACACTTAACCGATATGACACAAATGGGTAGGTTAAGTGGGACCGGGCTTGATTTCTTAATGACACTTAACCATACAAGACAGTTAGGGGATGGGGTTAAGTAATTTACGCTTAACTAATCTAAACACGGTAATTAGATGGGGTTAAGTAACTAAGACTTAACTAATCTAAACACGGTAATTAGATGGGGTTAAGTAACTAAGACTTAACTAATCTAAACACGGTAATTAGATGGGGTTAAGTAATCTATACTTAACTAATCTAAACACGGGAATTCGATGGGGTTAAGTTAAACACTTAACCAATCTAAACTTGGTTATTCAATGGGGTTAAGTAACCAATACTTAACCAATTTAACATGATAATTTAATGGGGTTAAGTAACTTATACCTAACCAATTATACGTGATGATTTGATGAGGTTAAGTAACCTATACTTAACCAATCTAATAGGTGGACCTGATAAGGGTTAAGTCACAAGACCTTTTAAGATTAGGCTTAACCATTGTAATACGATTAGTGGATGGGGTTAAGCTAACCCATACTTAACCAATCCGACTCGATAATCTGATGGGATTAAGATAATCCAAGCTTAATCAATCTAACATGAAAATCTGATAGAGTTAAGGCAAATAAATACTTAACCAATTTGACTTGATAGGGTTAAGTCATGAGCTTCTTGGTACACTTAACCAACTTGTATGGCTAAGCCTTGAACTTGAGTACTTAGCCAATCTTGACATGATTTGTAGGCGGGTCAAGTCACGAACTTGGATAACAACACTTAACCCATTTGACAAAACCCTAGCTCAAAGGACTAGGTTGGAAATCGTAGTTAACAAGGATAGCGGAAAGAGGGGCTAAGTGGTAAACCTTAGTTAAGGGTAACTAAGTAATAATTCTTAGCTAAGGACATGGGACTAGTTCATAAAGAGATGAGTAACCTGGTACGGTAGGTCATCGCTTAGTATACGAGGAGGAGCAAGTTATCTGACTAGGATAAAAACTCCAGCGAACTGGGTGACGAAGTGAAAGCTTCGGGGAACGTGAGGGTACTCTTGGTATCCCTCTGTGAGGTGGCGAGTGGTCCATGAAACCCGGCCTCACAGGGGTTAAGGTCTGCGGTAGAAGAGCCAAGAGTATGCCTTGGTTGCTATGCGAGCGACCTAAAGACTGGGATGGATTAGCGTGGAGTCGACGATACTTGATTTTGCCCCGGGATAGCATGTCGCCGACTACCTACCATCTTTAGTCAATCGTGTACGTACGGAAAGGCAGGGAACTCCCAAAAGACCATATACTAGCTATCAAGTTATGGGTGAGGTTGGCTATCTGGAAGTGGGCATCGATGGACCTTAGTGTAGTTCTCATACATGATTTTTCTTGGATTGCCTTTCAGTAGTTGAGGGAGGGGTCACGTGGGACCATAGCCACGGGTACAAAAACAGACCTTGATATCTGCATCAGCAGACGACTTAAAGCTCCCGACCGAGTCCCGTATTTCTTGATTTGCCCTGGCACGGAACTCGGATGGCACATTGAGGAACATGTGCATCTAGACATGGAAAACGATTCACGATACATACGTGGGATAAAGGGCGCGGTTGACGGGTGGCATAATCCCTAGTGGCCCTAGGTGGCTGAACCCAAACCGAGACACGGAAACGTTCATTAGGTAGCATAGTCCCTAGTGGTCCTATATGGCATAAATCCTAAGTGGACACGCGATAGTTCATGGTAAGAAAACATAACTAGATCAAGGGTAGCAGTCCAAAATAACTTCAAGGATAAGAAGTTTACATGGGAAAGCCCGTATGGCCTACGGCAAAGGACTAAACTTATACATGGAAAGAAACATGCGAGTTGGGAAAACCTACATATGCTATATATTAGGTTGACATGGACCATTACGTGGCGTTGGGCAAGGGACATTCATAGTTAACACATGACGCGGGTTGGGATACTAGTACGAGGGGTGCAGAGCAAATATACATGATATATACCTTAGGATGTTATACATGATAAATACCTTGGGATAGTATACTTGATAGAAACCTGACGATGTGGTACCTTGATTTATCTTGACACCGTAGTTTATCATGACACACTCGTTTATTTTGGTACCGTAGTTCATCCTGTTATTTTGGTTTAGCTTATCTATCTTGTCATCATACTTATGTTCATCTCAGTTCCTCATGCCAGTTAACTTTACTAGTTTATATACTGATAGTAGATAGGGCTTACCAGTCTTTATGACTGACCCCGTTTTGTTTCGCCTCTTGTCTTCCGTTTCCCCCCCAGGTTACAGGGAGGAAATGCTATTGTTAGTTTGGACTTCTTTTGTTTGAAGGTCATCACGCATGGCTTGGACTTCTCTTGGCTATGGCTACTTTACTGTTTTACTTGGGGAATAATTTATGAAATGGTTTTATGCTTCTTTATTATTGCAAGACAGGTTTTGATGTATTTTGATGTAAAAGGCTTTTAGACCTTATTTTATAAGGTAATGAAATTTGTTTTACTTCCGCTGTTTTATATATATATGTTCTGTCTTGTAATATTTCTGTACATGTTTACCAATAATACCCCTCTAAAGCTAGTGCATTCCTTTGCGAGTGACCCTAGCGGAGGTGGGGTGTTACAAAGATGGATATTGTACTTGGTTATGATCTATGGTTTAATGATGTAACAAACATGTTTAATTTCCGCTGCAATAAAATGAAGTTTTAGATTTCCAAGTACTATTTATTATCTGTCTTGTTGTAATTTTTTTGTTCTATATTCACTTATAACCTCCATGGAAGTTAATGCATTCCCTTTGTGAGCGACATTAATGGACGTGGGGTGTTACAAGGTGATCGAGAATGGAGTACCACCAGTTTTGCTCCAAAGCGATAGTTAAATCTTTAATTAGATTTAAACGTGAAATGGTAATTAATTTTACCGATAACACCGTGGTGTTAGATATGGAGTATTACCAGTTTTCTCCATGGGATATATAGGTTGGGATTAGGAAATAAAATAAATAATTACTTCGGTGTGGTTCGCTAATCCCGACTAGTTTGAAATGATATCCAAAGGAAGATTAAAGAATAAATTTAGAAGAATTTATCTTGGATAAAATTAATGGGAACCTTTCCCTAAGAATGTGATTTTGTGAACAAAAGAATATTCTGAGTTGGAATGAGGCGTTCGTTGTGTTTGTGTAACAATTGTTTATTATACACGTGGGTTATTCAGAAAGGCCGAGTTATACCCATTATGAATAACCGATTCGGCGATAAGTCGAAGATGAAGACGGTGGTCGAAGACCGGAAGTCTTCACATCGTTTGGGTGATTACTGATGATCTTGATTGGGTTGTACACCCTAAATGAGGGAATCAGTTGGTGATCGTCCAGACGTACTTGGAGATGGATGGATATGCGAGGAAAGTGCCTCCGGTTTCGTTCAGACCCAGAACGAACTTGTAAATGGATTGTGTGTCTGACATTGGATTTTATTCTGTGTTGATTGATCTCTATTAAATATACATCTGTTTGGCGGTGGAGAATTTATTCTCTTGCTTAACGCCCTTCTCAGAGATGTACGAGCTCAGAGGTTGTATATCGATGGACATCAGTCGCATGGAGTGAATTGCCAGTGTGGCACGCGTAAGTGGCAATTGATCAAGGCTTCTGTTGAAAAGCAAAGTCTTGTGGTTGATGATCAAAGCACGGCCTGTGTGGCGCAGCTTTGTGTATAGCGTGAATTCGCGAGCCTCACACCTCGGTATGAGTCAAAAACGGGATAGTGACTGCAGGGAGAGCACGACGTTTCTTTCTAGCTAGGGTGGTGTCAGTGACCTACCAGCCCTGACATTTATATACTTTTCACCTGTGTGGTTGTTGGATACGAGGCGCCTCGGATATAGGTCTGTAAGGACTGGGAAACGTGTGTTCAGGAATAATTAATCCTCAAAAGTAAGAGAGGACCGGCCCTGAAGATCCAAGGATCATAGTGGGGTCCTGAGGCATTGCTAGAGTGTCTCGAATCGGAGAGGTGCTTGCCCCATGCCTCAACTCATGATGGAATCCAATTTCCAATACGTGTGTTTCGGTTTTATTTGTAGAGCCTAGTATGGCGACATAGTGGGATGGGGCACTTATGCCGTCTATGATTTATATTTATGATTGAAATTGTTTTGACACTATACACTTATAATAGTATCAAATAATGTGTTTTTAACGTATCAAGCATGCTTTGGCTGTTATAAGGTAAAAACCCTATCCTCCGGCTTGCGTTGCATTGTGTGATGGGACCTGGGTCTTATAACAGCTTCATTTTTCTTTATTTAGCATTGCGCTGTTTGTTTTATGCACTGGTATTCTTGGGAGGAAACTCGTTCCGTGTCATACGGCGTGGTCCCTTGATTTACCGAACTATAAAATAAAGATGAATAACTGTTTTAGTTCTCACACCAGTCACATGACTGACCTGGAGTTTATTGTTTTAACCTAAACTCTGGGTGCCCCTATTTTCCACACGGGCAGCTAGTAGTTTTGGTTTTGCAGATTTATATTCACAGGGTCCTGATTTACACCTGCAAGATGCTCGGAAAGCTCTGTATCCGTGTATTACTTCTAGTTGTGCTTTTGTACTATTTTCCGCTGCGATGTATTTAAATGTAATTTAATTCTCTGATATTTATTGAATGTAATTTATTCATTTATACTATGTATATTCTTGTATCTGATGGAATTGTTGTAATAACAATGAAATGTTCTTCCGTCTGCGTTCTGATTTGTCTTGTCCTCAATGCCATCCGTGCTTTCCTTCACGGGGAAGTTCGGGTCGTGTCATTATGTCACCGCCCAGGTTTGAAACCCTGACCTCTATATTGCATATTCAATGCCTCAACCAACTGAGCTATTAAGTCTTTTGTTAATAAGTTAAAAAACAATGGTACACATTGTTCTCCTTCTTTACCTTATTTTCATGTTTTGCTTCAATGCTTCATTTAAAGGTATCTCTTTCATTTTAAATCGATTTTCTACAATCCATAGGTCTAAATTGACCAGAAAATCGCCACGAACGCAATGATGCTCCTCCTGTGGCCAAACTCTGGAAGCTCTTCAAAAAAAAAATATTCTTTTTCTTATATGCATTATTTAATTATCTAATTGTTACAAAAATGCGGGGTGTTACATTCTTCCACCCTTAGGAAATTTTATCCCCGAAATTTGATAAGGGTAAAAATCAATCAACCCCTCACATAATATACATCCATTATTTTTGCATCCAATTTTTGCAAACATTGTGCACTTGTGAAAAGTGAAATACAACATAATAATGCATGTATGCCTAAGAGGTACCTCCTACATGCACGCAAATTTTTCAAAAATCCTTTTAAAATATGATGCTCACATCCTAAATATACTGGCAGTTGTATATAAATGCAATATTTTGAAAATCAAAAATGCTTTTTCATCCCAATTTTTCCACACTCTCACTGAGTAAAAGCGTAGTTTATACAATTGTTGCATCCAAAATCCTACCAACCAACTTTATTTTTCGAATTTCAGGGAAATCTAATTTTCTAAATTCGATTTCTTATGTTACAAAAAGGTAGAAAACGAAAAATTTCGCATATTCGGTTTTTCTTTTTAAACTTTTTTTCTAACTATACTTGGATTTGATGTAACTATTTATAAAGATTTCCCTATTTTTCCTATCCAAGCACAACCCACATAAGATAATTTTCTTTGCTATAGATTTTCTTTTTCATCTTATCTTGGAAAATTTTATTTTAGACCAAATTTCCGCAAGAAATCACTATTAACAAAATATACCCCATTTTACTTCAAAACCCAATACGTACTTCTTTACATGTTTTAAAACTATAACTTTTAAGATTAAAACTTGAAAACACCACAAACCATTTTCCAAAACTTTTACAATTTCAAGTTCTCAAAAGTTAGCAATGAGGTTAGACTCATTGTAATGACCCGCATTTTTAGCAGTCGAATAATTTATTTATTTAATTATTAATTATCGATTTAACAATATCAATAATTGAAATTAAATAATAGTGAATATTTAATTAAATTAAAATAATAGAATAATATATTTAATTTGGAAATAATAAAAAATATTGAAATTCACAGTATTGTGTGAATTGGATTATTTAAAATATATAATTCAGTTTAGAGTTGAATTATATTCACGAATACATTATATAAACGAAGTTTGAACGTATAATTATATTATAATTAAAATCAAGCTCGAAATGACGTGGCGGTTCGCTATTTGGCAATTTGAACTTCAACTGAATGTACAGAGTTCGTTTTAAATCGGATTTCTGTGAAACAAGAAACGTACGGAGCTGGTGAAGTATATTTTTCTAGTGGAAGAGAAAAATCGGGATTTCATTGTGTAGATTTTGATTTATGTCCAAATCAAATTTTAGAAAAGTCGCTGTGGAATTCCTTTATAATTTATTTATATTTATAAAAGGAATTTCATTATTAATCGAATATCGATTTATATCGGGATTTGAAATATCGAGTTAGAAATTCATATAGGAATATTATGGAGTAAATAATATTCTGTTGTGAATAAATACGAGAATATTTATTTATAAATATTAAATTAAAATGTTTTTAAATATATTTATATATTTAAAAGGGTTATTTAGAGCTTTAAAAATAGCCAGTTTTGCAAACGACCTCAGAGTTCGATGAAACCAATTTTGTTGGATCTGCAATGTTAAATTATTGTTAGATGTCAAGTTTCGTGATTTTTGAAGTCAGTAATGGTCGTACGAGATTTTAATGTGAAAAACAATTGATAAATTGACCTTTAAAAATACGCTGTGTGAGCAAACAGAGTCGGAATTCGATGAAACTAGTTTCATTGGGACCGTAATGTCGAACTGTAGCTGCATGCCGATTTTCATGATTTTTGGTATTATATGTGGTCGTACGAATTTTTAAAGACTTATACAAACAGCGTTGCTATAAAAATAAATTAAATAATGGAATATAAAAATAATATTTTTACCTTATATATACACTCACCATACCGTTCTAAACCTAAGTTTCCATTACCTTTGGTCAAATAAATTCCGCCATTGTTTTCTCCTTACAGCAAAAATAACAAGCAAGAATAAAATCAATAGAATTACAAATCAAATCTCATAAATTATAAAACTAGTGTATTTGGAATCGGGAAGAGAAGGGCTTCAAGTTAATGCCCATTCGAAACTGTGCGATGGGAATTTCTGGAACTCCAAATTTGTACAGCGGACCTAGGGCTAACGTTCGCTAGCGCCTGAGCCGGAGATTGGTCGAGATGATGATTGCAAACTGCTCGAGAGGAGTAAGCGAGTTGATCGATAGAGTTTGGAGGATTTCTGTGATCCTTTTGGTCGCACAAGGGGTACTGTGCGTGGACTCAGGGGGTTCGTCGCACTTGAGAAGGACAGTGCGAGTTCAGTTCTTTGAGTATGGGGATGGACGATTTGTGAAGAGAAGTAGTTTGGTGAGCTCGGTTCCTTGTTTCATGATTTGTGGAAGGAGCAGTTTAATTGGAAGTTTGAGTAATGGTGAGATACTATCACGTCATTGAGTTTGAGGAAGAAGGTACCTGTAGCAATCGGGTCAAGAGAGATTTAGAAGGGCTTGAAAAGGGTAAGGCCCAATCATGTTTAAAATCAAGTGTGTATTTAAATAACGTAAACTTTAAAATGCTATATCTTACACGTACGTTATCAAAATTCAACGAAACAGGACCCGTTGTTATCGCATGGACGAGCGCAACACAATGGGAGCTGACTAAGAGTGAATCGAAGCTCGTTACAATTTATAGTGAAATAAATTGTCAAAATCAAATCAAGCGATGTTTATCGTTATTAACGATGGTTGTCCAATGTGAGTAAAATTCACCAACTCTGAACATTTATATTTTTATAATGTATTTTTAGAACTGTTAATCATCTGTTGATTGATGTGTGTTAACTGTTTAGTTGAATCGCTTGTGTATTGGTTGAAATTATCGATAACGATATATATATAAATCGTTAATCAAATATTGATTCTGTTTAGCAGAATATTTCATATTGAAATTTTATCGATGTTAATTATATTGTTTAACATCTGTGATGCAGGGAGATAGGTTGGAGGAATCCAACTGGATTCCTCAACATTTATTTTACTATATTCATATATTGTGATATATGATGTGATATATAATCTGCTGTTGATTATGTGTGTTTGGACGATATCTATCAATGTTATATGGAATGTTAAATACCATAAGAAATACCAGAATGATAAAAGGGGATTTTCAAAGTATACTTTGAAAATAATTTATTTATATAAAATCAATGGATTTTATATATAAAAGAAAAAGGGATTTTATAAAGGAAATAATTATAAAATCAAAAGAGTTAAAAAGGAGATATATTTGTTAAACCAATATAAAGGAAAATATTTGTGAAAACAAATATAAAGGAAAAATATTTGTGAAATCAAATATAAAGGAATATATTTGTGAAAACAAATATAATTGAATTGGAAATATTTGTGAAAACAAATATAGAGGAAATATATTTGTAAAACAAATATAAAGAAAAATATTTGTAAAACAAATAGACAGAGGAATATTTGTAGAACATTTACAAATAGAAAATAAAAAGGAACTATTTGTAGAACATTTACAAATAGATTAAATGGGATTATTTATTTATTTAGGGAATAAATAAAAGTAAAAGGATTATTTATTTAGGGATTAAATAAAAGTAAAAGGATTATTTATTTAGGGAATAAATAAAAGAAAAAGGGTTATTGATTTAGGAAATAAATAGAAGGATAAAAGAAATATTTATTTGTTAAATAAATAGAAAAGATAAAAGAAATATTTATTTGTTAAGTAAATAGAACTGAAAAGGGAATAGTTATTTGTTAAGTAAACAAATAGAAAAGGAATTAATCAAATGAGATAATTCAAAGGAGTTAATTCAAAGAAGAGTTAATCGAAGTGAGTTAATCGAATATTAGTTATTCGATTAGAGTTAATCGAAATAAGTTAATCGAATATTAGTTATTCGATTAGAGTTAATCAGTTAGAGTTAACCAGTGAGAATTAGAGTTAACCAGTTAGAGTTATCCAAATGGAGTTAATCGAGTAGAGTAATCGAATATAGTGTATTCGAGAGAAGAGTAATCGAATATGGAGTATTCGAGAGAAGAGTAATCAAATATGGTGTATTCGAGGGAAGAGTAATCGAATATAATTTATTCGAGAGTAGAGAAATCAAATATTAGTTATTCGAAGAGGAGAAATCGAATTTTAGTTATTCGAAGAGGAGTTATCGAATATTAGTTATTCGAAGAGGAGTTATCGAATATTGGTTATTCGAAAGGAGTTATCAAATATTAGTTATTCAAAGAGGAGTTATCGAATATTGGTTATTCGAAGAGGAGTTATCGAATATTGGTTATTTGGAGAGGAGTTATTGAATATTGGTTATTCGAAGTGAGTTAATCGAATATTGGTTATTTGAAGTAAGTAAATCGAATATTGTTATTCGAATAGAATTAAAGGAGTTATCAAATCTAGTTATTTGAGAGGAGTAAATCGAATATAGTTCATTCGAATAGAATTGAAGGAGTTAATCAAAGATAGTTAAATCTAAAGGAGTTATCGAATATAGTTATTTGAAAGGAGTTAATCGAATATAGTTTATTCAAATAGAATTAAAGGAGTTAATCGAATATAGTTTATTAAAATAGAATTAAAGGAGTTAATCGAATATAGTTTATTCAAATAGAATTAAAGGAGTTAACTGAATATAGTTTATTCGAATAGAATTAAAGGAGTTAATCGAATATAGTTTATTCGAATAGAATTAAAGGAGTTAATCGAATATAGTTTATTCGAACAGAGTTAAAAGAGTTATCGAATATAGTTTATTCGAAAGGAGTTAAGTGAAAAGAGTTAATCCAATAGAGTTAATCAAATAGAGTTAATCTAATAGAATTAATCGATTAGAGTTAAATCAAAAGAGTTAATCCAATAAGAGTTAATTGATAAGAATTAATTGAATAGAGTTAATCGAAAATAGTTTATTCGAAGAAAGGTTTTCGAATCTAGTTATTCGTAAGAGAGATTATTGAATATAGTTATTCGAAGGGAGGAGTTATCAAATAGAGATTTATTCGAAAGAGAGTTATGTAAGGAAGTTTGTTAAAGGTTTAAAAGATAAACTTTGTTTATTCTGAAGTTAAAACATTGTTCAGTTAAGGTCTGAGAGGTAATTATGCCCCAACTTGATTGACTTCCTTCTTAACTAAGGAATGGCTAAGGTTTGATAGTGAATGATGGTTAAATGAATTTAGTGAATGGTTTGAGTTAGCATGGCGATGTTTGATTTAAACATCAGTTTAAATCTAGCGAAGGAGTTTTGGAAATGTTTTCCAAACAAGAATCAGAAATGTTTTCTGATAGTAAAAACTAAGAAATGTTGAATATATGGAAACAGGAGATAAGTGAATTAATTTAAAAGGGTTAAATGTTAAATGATGATTGATCGATATAATTTCCATCTAGAAATAATATCGTTGTTTGCACACGTGTTTTTCTTTGATAGTTAAATCACAGACTATCAAAGTTTTGACCATTTTAACGTTGTTAATATAGAGAGACCGGCTGGATTATTATCCGAAGAACCACTCCTTATTGGCATAAGCGTTGCAAATCATATATGCCAAAGATAATTGAAGACGGAGTAAAGTGCAAGGGCTGTTGTATAAATCTTAGGTAAAGATTTCCTAAGATGGATGTACTGAATAGTGCCTTCGGGTTGTCCAATCCCACGATGACCTGTATGGAAGAATGTACGATAGAGTATATTTAATAGATCGCGTAAGTTGATCTCTTCAAACATATTTATGTTTGGTGGCGGAGAAATTCGTTTCTATTAGTTGTATACCCGTGGTATTTTTGGGGAAATCAATTTGTGATTTGGCGGGTTTGACGATGTGACATTCAAAGTGAATAAATGTGTGATCTGTCAGAAATAAGCATGGCCTCTAGCCTCCCAACCGAGAAATGACAAAAATCGGGCAGGCAACATGGCTATGTAGGTCGCACCTATTAGGGTGTATAATCACCTGATCTAGAGTTTCATTTACTTCTAAAAATCTATTGTCGATGTTGTCCCATTCGAGAAACGGTTGCTGATCCCAATCGTTGGTGATATACATTCGATACACTCAAGCGAAATGAGTGGTCGGTCATGTGTGGCCGGGTTGCAAGATGTTCTTATTGAACCCAAAGTATTCCTCTCTAGAGGTACACTAGCGAAAAGTGGTTCCATACCTTGTCATAGTTGGAAATCCATTACCATGCTTGCGGTTTTGATTGTATACTATATATGTAGAACGTGAGAAGAAAGCGCTGCTAGATGATTATTATATTGTGGTTGATAGACATTATTATAATATCAAAAGGTTTTTGATATAAAGATAATTTGGATTCTCATAAGGGAAAAACCCATTCTGTTATACGGCGTGGTCTTATGAGATATCGTTTACTTATTCAAACTATTTTAAACTATTTTACTCATACCAATCCCATGACTGACCCGGAGTTTATTTTGTTTTGTTTTCCCTAAACTCTTGGGTGCCCAATTTTGTACGAGCAGTCAAGTACTCGGGATTTATAGATACACGAAGAGTTGGAGCAGGAGGCTTCATGATCATATAGTTATTGTTTATTTCCGTTGTGTTGTAAGTGTTGTAAGTGTTGTACTTTGAAATTGATATGTATATTCATGTACAGATTTATATTTCAAAGTTATGATATATATTATATGTTATTCGTTCCGCTGTGAGGTTCGTGTTACTCTGATGTTGTGTTCTTCTTCTTCTTTTCTATGTTTCTACGTTATCTGTTCTCACCCTCTAATTTCTTTCTATTAACTTTCCGGTATTTTTCGATCTCTGGATGTTCGATATGTGTTGTATATCGGATAACCAAGATCGCCTTTTTCCGGGTCGTTTTAGTTGGTATCAGAGCTTAAGGTTGAGTGAATTACCTTGGCTCTGTGGCATGACTCAATAGAGATGGCGTTAGTAATACCCTAGATTGAGTTTGAGTGTATATATACGAGAGCGTATTTATTATTCAATATAAAATGGTTTTATATTGTGGAGATTTATTGATTGAGTGGGCCTATGAATTTCTGGTCGATCAGATTGATCCACTGTATCGGTAGGGATTTATAAACATTCGAATACAATGAAGCGACACTGTATGTTTTGAAAAAAGGTTAAATGGAATAATTTTGCCCAGATTATATTTTGATATAAAGGAATTATTAATATTTGAAATATTAGTATATTGGATGTGTTGGTTGTTATTATAATCGAGTAAGATTATAAAAGTGAAACGGTTATGTAAATAACCAATTAAGATTTGTATAAGTGTTACGAATGAGTTAAATCTGAAATTAAATCAGAATTGAAATTTAAACCTGAAAATTTGGAGAAGTGTTTGTAAAAGAACATGGATTAAATATACGTGAATTTTAAAATCCTAGGAGATTTTAAATTTGTTACAAGCATTGAAATGATGTTTTGAACTGATTTCAAAATGGAAGTATGTGGAAATGATTTTGAAAGTGATATAGTATTGAACTCACTTCGATAGCTGGAAATAGATTCCGATAATGATCTAGAAATCATCGGTGTTCATTTTCGAGTTCTAAGTGACGGATTACTACCAAAGTTATTGTTTTGAATTGATTTGAGAAAAGCAAGTTGTTTGAATCTTGAAAAGGAAAGTTTGATTTTCGATATGGTAAACTGTTTAAAATTCCCAGGGAAAGACTGTTTGGATTAAAACTAAATTTGAATTGAAATTTGTAAAAGCTAATTGGAACTAAAATAAAGTCAGTTAAGTGCTAACTTTGAATGATATCGAGACAAATTGTATTTGGGAGATTCGAATTTGAAGTGTAATTTGATAACCAAGTTAAGAGTTGGGAATTGAGAATGAAAATCGAGTTGAAATAATATTTGGCTTGGATATAAGCGAATGGTTATGTTGGAGATAAAATTAATTGGAGTTTGATTGGGATGACATTGTTATATGCTGAATTAGCAGAAGATGTAAAGGATATAATGATATGCCCAACAAAAAGGTACCAGTTTCTATTATATATGGGTTTGAGATTATGATGAGAGCCGAATTGGCAAGCCGCTTGGTTGTTTGATTTTCTTTTGGGTTGGAGATGACCCAGAGAGGCAAGTTGGAGTTTGAGTTATTGACCAGTACAAAGGAGGTGTTGGCAAATTTTTTCGAAAAGTTAAGGTATTAGAAAATTTTCATGATTTTTGAAAATTTTCGTTGATAAGAATTAATTAATATTTAATGGAAATTAATCGGTTCAGTTGAAACAGAAGTAAACAAATGATTTTTTTCTTATCAATAGGGTTTGTTTTCTACCATAGCAATTTCAAGGACAAAATTACTTTAAGGGGGAAAGATTGTAATGACCCGCATTTTTAGTAGTTGAATAATTTATTTATTTAATTATTAATTATCGATTTAACGATATCGATAATAGAAATTAAATAATAGTGAATATTTAATTAAATTAAAATAATAGAATAATATATTTAATTCAGAAATAATCAAAAATAGTGAAATTCATAGTATTGTGTGAATTGGATTATTTAAAATATATAATTCAGTTTAAAGTTGAATTATATTCATGAATATATTATATAAACAAAGTTTGAACATATAATTATATTATAATTAAAATCGAGCTCGAAATTACGTGGCAGTTCGCTATTTGGCGATTTGAACTTCAACTGAATGTATAGGGTTCGTTTTAAATCGGATTTCTGTGAAACAAGAAACGTACAGAGCTGGTGAAGTATATTTTTCTAGTGGAAGAGAAAAATCGGGATTTCGTCGTGTAGATTTTGATTTATGTCCAAATCAAATTTAGAAAAGTCGTTGTGGAATTCCTTTATGATTTATTTATATTTATAAAAGGAATTTCATTATTAATCGAATATTGATTTATATCGGGATTTGAAATATCGAGTTAGAAATTCATATAGGAATATTGTGGAGCTGAATAATATTCTATTGTGAATATATATGAGAATATTTATTTATAAATATTAAATTAAATTGTTTTTAAATATATTTATATATTTAAAAGGGTTATTTAGAGCTTTAAAAATAGCCAGTTTTGCAAACGACCTCAGAATTCGATGAAACCAATTTTGTTGGATCCGCAATGTTAAATTATTGTTAGATGTCAAGTTTCGTGATTTTTGAAGTCAGTATGTGGTTGTATGGGATTTTAATGTGCAAAATAGTCGATAAATTGACCTTTAAAAATACGCTATGTAAGCAAACAGAGTCGGAATTCAACGAAACCAGTTTTGTTGGGACCGTAATGTCGAACTGTAGCTGCATGCCAATTTTCATGATTTTGGTTATTATATGTGGTCATACGAATTTTTAAAGACATATACAAACAGCGTTGCTATAAAAATAAATTAAATAATGGAATATAAAAATAATTTTTTTACCTTATATATACCCACACCATACCGTTCTAAACCTAAGTCGTCATTTCCTTTGGTCAAATAAATTCCGCCGTTGTTTTCTCCTTACAACAAAAATATCGAGCAAGAATAAAATCAATAGAAATACAAATCAAATCTCATAAATTATAAAACTAGTGTATTTGGAATCGGGAAGAGAAGGGCTTCAAGTTAATGCCCATTCGAAACCGTGCAATGGGAATTTCTGGAACTCCAAATTTGTACAGCGGAACTAGGGCTGACGTTCGCCAGCAACTGAGCCGGAGATTGGTCGAGAGGATGATTGCAAACTGCTCGGGAGGAGTAAGCGAGTTGATCGATGGAGTTTGGAGGATTTCTGTGATCAATTTGGTCGCGCGAGGGGTACTGTGCGTGGACTCAGGAGGTTCGTCGCACTTGAGAAGGATAGTGCGAGTTCAGTTCTTTGAGTATGAGGATGGACGATTTCTGAAGAGAAGTAGTTTGGTGAGCTCGGTTCCTTGTTTCATGATTTGTGGAAGGAGCAGATTAATTGGAAGTTTGAGTAATGGTGAGATACTGTCGCGTTATTGAGTTTGAGGAAGAAGGTACCTGTAGCGGTCAGGTCAGGAGAGATTTAGACGGGCTTGAAAAGGGTAAGGGCGAATCATGTTTAAACAATATCAAGTGTGTATTTAAATAACGTATAAACTTTAAAATGCTATATCTTACACGTACGTTATCGAAATTCAACGAAACAGGATCCATTGGGATCGTATGGACGTGCGCAACACAATGGGAGCTGACAGGGAGTGAGTCGAAGCTCGTTACAATTTATAGTGAAATAAATTGTCAAAATCAAATCAAGCGATGGTTATCGTTATTAACGATGATCGTCCAATGTGAGTAAAACTCACCAACTCTAAACAGTTATATTTTTATAACGTATTTTTAGAACTGTTAATCATTTGTTGATTGATGTGTGTTAACTGTTTGGTTGAATCGCTTGTGTATTGGTTGAAATAATGGATAATGATATATATATATATATATATATATATTGTTAATCAAATATTGATTCTGTTTAGCAGAATATTTCATATTGAAATATTATCGATGTTAATTATATTGTTTAACACCTATGATGCAGGGAGATAGGTTGGAGGAATCCAACTGGATTCCTCAATATTTATTTTACTGTATTCATATATTGTGATATATTATGTGATATATAATCTGCTGTTGATTATGTGTGTTTGGACGATATCTATCATTGTTATATGGAATGTTAAATACCATAAGAAATACCAGAACGATAAAAGGGGATTTTCAAAGAATATTTTGAAAATAATTTATTTATATAAAATCAATGGATTTTATATATAAGAAAAAAGGGATTTTATAAAGGAAATATTTATAAAATCAAAAGAGTTAAAAAGGAGATATATTTGTCAAACCAATATAAAGGAAAATATTTGTGAAAACAAATATAAAGGAAAAATATTTATGAAATAAAATATAAAGGAAAATATTTGTGAAAACAAATATAATTGAATTGGAAATATTTTTGAAAACAAATATAGAGGAAATATATTTGTAAAACAAATATAAAGAAAAATATTTGTAAAACAAATAGAAAGTGGAATATTTGTAGAACATTTACAAACAGAAAATAAAAAGGAACTATTTGTAGAACATTTACAAATAGATTAAAGGGGATTATTTATTTATTTAGGGAATAAATAAAAGTAAAAGGATTATTTATTTAGGGAATAAATAAAAGTAAAAGGATTATTTATTTAGGGAATAAATAAAAGAAAAAGGGTTATTGATTTAGGAAATAAATAGAAGGATAAAAGAAATATTTATTTCTTAAATAAATAGAAAAAATAAAAGAAATATTTATTTGTTAAGTAAATAGAATTGAAAAGGGAATAGTTATCTGTTAAGTAAACAAATAGAAAAGGAATTAATCAAATGAGATAATTCAAAGGATTTAATTCAAAGAAGAGTTAATCGAAATAAGTTAATCGACTATTAGTTATTCGATTAGAGTTAATCGAATATTAGTTATTCGATTAGAGTTAATCAGTTAGAGTTAATCAGTTAGAGTTAACTAGTGAGAATTAGAGTTAACCAGATAGAGTTATCCAAATGGAGTTAATCGAGTAGAGTAATCGAATATTGTGTATTCGAGAGAAGAGTAATCGAATATGGTGTATTCGAGAAAAAAGTAATCGAATATGTCGAGAGAAGAGTAATCGAATATAGTTTATTCGAGAGTAGAGAAGTCGAATATTAGTTTTTCGAAGAGGAGAAATCGAATATTAGTTATTCGAAGAGGAGTTATCGAATATTAGTTATTCGAAGAGGAGTTATCGAATATTGGTTATTCAAAAGAAGTTATCGAATATTAGTTATTCGAAGAGAAGTTATCGAATATTGGTTACTCGAAGAGGAGTTATCGAATATTGGTTATTCGAAGAGGAGTTATCGAATATTGGTTATTCGAAGTGAGTTAATCGAATATTGGTTATTCGAAGTGAGTAAATCGAATATAGTTATTCGAATAGAATTAAAGGAGTTATCAAATCTAGTTATTTGAGAGGAGCGAATCGAATATAGTTTATTCGAATATAATTGAAGGAGTTAATCAAAGTTAGTTAAATCGAAAGGAGTTATCGAATCTACTTATTTGAGACGGCCCCATACCCCGTACTGATGGCGGCAAGGGTAATACTTTGAACATAACACAGAAACAGATAATAGCAGAACAGAAATAAATAAATACACCAGATAATGCACAATAGAATATACTGGATAAACGTAATCATCAGAGTTACACAGTATACAGGATCATACTTAGTACAAATACAGTTCAGATATACATAAATGTCTACAGCGGAAAACAAACATAATGTACAATAGGAGCTGAACAGCATAAAAAGAGATAAATGATAGAATCCATCTTCATCTCTAGCTATCCAGAAAGAACCAGCTAAACCTGAATACAAGGCTGCCCGTGTAGAAAAAGGGGCACCCGAGTTTGAAAGTGAAACAAACTACGAGTCAGTCATGGGACTGGTATGAGAAATCTACTCAACACATTTAAAATATGGCTAATCACGGGACTACGCCACTTACATGAAACGGGTTTACTCCCTTGGATTGCCTGTGCTTTAAAACAAATCATTCTTTTAAACATCGCTATGCTTTTTTATAAAAACGAAGCCATTATAAGACTCAGTTCCCATCACACAATTTAACGCAAACCGGAGGATAGAGTTTTTTCTTTATAACGGCCAAAATATGCTTGATACGAATAAAACAAAGGCATTTGATATTAGTGCTAGTGTTTATATGTTTTGAAAACAATTTCAAATCATAACTATCAATCATAGACGACATTAATGCCCCATACCACTATGTCGCCATATATAGGTATACAATCAAAATCGCATGATGTCGTATTTGGAAATTGGATTTCCGTCATGAACCAAGGCAAAAGATAGTCCTTACCGAATTCGAGACTGCCTAGACCGAGTCTCAGGCAAGCGCGCATGCAAGCCTTGGATCGTCAGGGCCGGTCCACCGAGGTGGATTATTATGCCTGAACACTACGTTTCCCCGCCCTTTGGGGCGTAAATGAGCCAACGAATGACTCCATCGGACCCGGATCGTCCGATCTAACCGAGGCGCCTCGCAACAGCAACAACCACTAAGTCAAACTCGTCAGGGCGTGTAAAACCACTGACGCCACTTCTAGCTAGGAAGAAACGCAGACCCTCCCTGATGTCCTCTCCCGTTTCTGGTTCATACCGGGGTGTGAGGCTCGCGAATTTACGTTATACACAAAGCTACGCCACATAGGCGGGGGCTTTGATCATCACCACAAGACTTTGCTTTTCAACAGAAGCCCTGATCACTGCATCTTAGCATGCCACACAGGCAATTCACACCGTGCAACTGATAGCTATCAATCACACAGAATAAATTCCAATGTCAGACACACTGTCCATTTGCAAGTCCATTCTGGGTCTGAACGAAATCGGAGGCACTATATACCTCGCAAACCCATCGATCACCATGTACGTCTGGACGATCACCACTCATTATCCATATTTCGGGATGCCTCCCAATCAGGACCTCGGTTACCATCCAAACGAGGAAAAGATCTCCGGTCTTCGACCATCGTCTTCATCTTCGATTTCTTATCGTCGATTCGGTTATTCAGAATGGGATGAACCCGGTCTTTCTGAGCAACTCGCGTATATAATAAACAAGTGCAACACTAACATACACACGCGTCATTTCAATTCATTAGTCACTAACCGTCAATCAGTAAGAGAACGATTTCCCAAATATTAACCCCGAAGGCCGAAACCAACATCAGATCAATACCCAAGAAACCATTCGACTTAGCCAACCTTCAGTTAGTTTCTAAATTTCTCATCCATATCGTTTATAATATTTTATAACGATTTATCGCTATTTTTATTTATTTTAAAATAGCCAATTTATTCAAAATGACGCTTCGGGCCATAACGCGGTCGTGGCGCTGTTTTTCTTCAGATTTGATTTACACATTTCTGAAAATCTAACCGTTGGATCTTCACAAAATTTACATCATTAGAAAGATCTTTTCAAAACGAATCCAACGGTTCCATTTTCGGGAAAATCTGACGGTCGGATCTCCCGGTATAATCGTTTGAAGTTTTGATTTCAAAATATGAACTGCAGCGTCGTTATTCGATTAAATATAATTATATTTATATATATATATATAATCGATTCTGGTGTTGTTTTTCTTCAGATTTGAATTAAACATTCTAGACAATCCAACCGTTGGATTTTTACAAAGTTGGTGCCGTTGGAAAGATATTTCCAAAGCGAACTCAACGGTTGCGATTTCAGGAAAATCCGATGGTCAGATCTCCCGTACTAATCGTTTGAAATCACGGTTTCGAAATACGAACTGCAGCGTCGTTATTCGATATATTTCAATTCTATTAATATATATATATATATATATATCGATTTTTCGATTTCAAAACTATATGAATTTCATATTTTTGATAAAGGTGATATTTTTATCTAACTGTCTTATATTTCAACACTTCACTATATTTAACAATTCATGTATATAATAAAAATGTGATTTTTATTGCAAAACAATTCATTTCAAAACACTATTATTTTATATTGTTCATACAGGCAATAAAAATAGGATTTTTATTATAAAGCAATTTCTTTCGAAACAAAATTATTTTATACAGTTCATATAGATGATAAAAATGTGATTTTTATTATAAAACAATTTCAAAATATGAATACCATTCAACACAAGAATTTCAATTCAACGAATGAATATCGATTCAACACATGAAGGTTTTCTATAGTTTATATATATAGATAAAAATGTGATTTTTATATTTAAATCACGAACACCATTCAACACATGAATTTCTATCCAACGAGTGAATATCGATTCAACACATGAAGGTCTTCTATAGTTTATATATAGAGATAAAAATATGATTTTTATATTTAAAACACGAACACCATTCAACACATGAATTTAAATTCAACGAATGAATATCGATTCAACACATGAAGGTTTTCTATAGTTTATATATGTAGATGAAAATGTGATTTTTATATTTAAGACACAAATAACATTCAACACATGAATTTCTATCCAACGAATGAATATCGATTCAACACATGAAGGTTTTCTATAGTTTATATATATAGATAAAAATGTGATTTTTATATTTAAAACACGAATACCATTCAACACATGAATTTCTATCCAACGAATGAATATCGACTCAACACATGAAGGCTTTCTATTCAACGAATAAATATAGTTTCAACAAATGAAAATAATTCAAAAACATGAATATTATTCAAAATTTCGGCAGCATAACGGCAGGGTAGTTAAAACCGGGACCGTCCCTAGTACGGCTCCTCACTCTACCTTAAAACCTCGCGGTTTTTGACAATGGGGAATCATGCATCTAGTTCGCACGCAGGCGGCATGTATATATTTTTCATTTCCACAAACTAATCCTATGTGGTTTCAACCAAATATTTCTCAACCACAAATGGGTATTTTTCAACCACAATCAATCAATATCAACCATAAACAATTCCAATCAACCATTCGCTATCAATCAATTTTCACACCAATCACAACCAATAAATATCGTCCATGGTTTGTGGACGAGGGGCGTATATATATATATAGCAATTCACTTCTATTTCAACACATATATAATTTTTACAACGCATATATAACTTATACATCGAACGTACAACTTATACAACGCTTATACATGAGGTGTACAACGCTTATATAACCCATACATCGACTATATAATTTATACATCGTCATTTTCTATATCGTTTATAAATTAGAAATCTCACATTGGGTTCCACTCCACCAAAAATAGAAGAAGGCTCAGAAAAATATGCGATCTCTTCTAGAATGTAGAAGATGTCCACACGAGTCCACTGTCTCTTGTTTCACTGAATTTCGTCAAGAAACGAAAAAGATATGATTTTTACAGTGAAATCAAAAACCGTAGCGCTTTAAACTGCTATATTATAGTTTATATTAAAATCAGTCGTATACCTCCTTGAAGCTTCAAAACTAGGTTTATATTTTTACTCCAATCCGCGAAGTTGCAGCCCGATCAGACCATACCACGTTGTCGAGCTCCAAACCGCGCTCCTGTCGATGGTGGTGGGGTCCGCTCCGGTGGCTCGAGCTGGCAGCGGCGGCGACCTGAAGACCTCGACTTTGGAGCGTCGATCTGCGACGAAGACGAGATGAGGGAGGGCGAATCCTACATGGATTTGAAGGTGGAAGGGAGATCTTCAAAAACCCCTACTGGAGCCTCGCCTGAAGATGATCGGAGCGATCTGAATTTGATCGGGAAAGTTCGAAGGGTTTTCGGTCGTAGATCGCGATGGGGGAGAGAGAGAAGCGGGGAGATTCAGACGTGGACGAATAGTTTTTATTATTATTTATAAAGTTTTTAAAATCCGAAAATACCCCTTGCCTCCTGCGAACCCCAATCCAAACCCAACGACTGTCGTCCCTAGCGTTTTACCCCCATTTCGAACACGATGGGATATGTTTCGAAGGCCCATTCGAATGTTTCAGTCAGTTTTTCTTCAAATTAAAATATAAAACATTCAATATTAAATTTGAACGTACATTTCAATTTGCCAGGGCCACAAACTAATTCGAAAAATCCAGAAAAATAAATCTAGCTATATTTTGACGATACGGTCCCAACAAAACTAGTTTCGTCGAATTCTGAGACCGTTTGCAAAAAGGCCCATTTCTGGTCGATCCAATTTAACTGTAATTGACCAAAACACGTTTTCCTTTGCCACGCTTACATACTAGCTTCAAAAATTTTGAAATTTGAAACCTAGCAATAACTTCACATCCCGGATCCAACAAAAGTGGTTTCGTCGAATTCCGAGGTCGTTTGCAAAATGGCCAATTTCACGGGCTATATAAATTCCATAGCGACCTTTCTGAAAATTCATTTGGCCATAACTTTTGCTTCCCGCTATGAAACTTCAATTTTTCAGATTCGTTAGAAAGGTATTCACTAACAGATTTAAATATTTTTGGTTTCACTCAAATCCGTTTTGTTTTGCACCCGGTACCGTCCGACAAAGTTTGAATTCAATTTTTAAAACTGCAGCGCCATTTCAGGCCTTGTTTATAATTAGAATTAATTATATTCATTTTCAATTGTCGATTCAAACTAAGTTTTCATTGCTATTATTTAAAATATTTATTTTAAATATTTAAAATCCATTATTTTAGCCAATTTAAAATTTTTAAATTGGTTCAGATTTTCTGGGTCGTTACAATCTCCCCCACTTAAAAACTTTTCATCCCCGAAAAGGAACAAAGTTGAAAGTGGTTTGATTAATCAACTCTACGTTCGATTTGTCTTCCATTCTCCAACTTTTCAGTTTCTGATAATTTTCAAATTCTTCAAAAATTTGGCTAACACCCGGAATTTTCGAAAAATTTCGCCATAACCTCCTTTGTACGGGGAGAGGTTTGGAAATTTATTGGGCCGTATTAGGTACCCAATAAATCCTAATAAGCATACACATATTTATAGTGATATATTCTGGTGTTTACATGGGAGCGTGTATTGATAATAACTCCAGAGAATAAATTCTCGTCACCCTGTCAAAGCCTGAGGGAGTGTGTATTTTAAATGCTCCAGAGGATAAATCCTCGTCACCTCGTCCCGTGTGGGAAATAAATAGTCCATGTGTCGTATCTAATAACTAGTGAGACGTGGTTATTGTGAACTCCAGACCCGTGTGGGGTTTTTATTAATCTGGCAATTTTATCGTTACAATTTAAATAGTCCATATCAGTCATCAGTTCAACCTGTAAAATATAGTCATCGCCATACAAGCCTCTCGCTCATATGGTAAATCTTCCACCTTGTCACACAAGCTCCAAATGCTTATGTGGTATATGATGAAGTATGCCTATCTTCCAGAAGTATGCCATGAAATGTAGTTCAAAATTAATTGTTACTATCCTATGGAGACATTTATGATTACACACAGAATAACCAGCACTCCGCATCCAATGGCATTCACAGGAGTTGATATAATAATATTTCGCATCCAACTCATTAAGGTTTACCTATTTGTCGGGCACGCAAATAAAATCTTTACTCAACAGCTATCCATTTACCTGTTCAAACATATATAATACACATGTATATATTTCTATCTATTTTCTAATCAGTTCAGTGTGTGATTTAAATGAATAAATTCTACCATTATTCTATTGTTGATTAAATTAACTATTGTTTCAATAATTCAATTAATCAAATCTACAATCACACAACACAAACAACAATCAAATTATTTTTAACTTTTCAAAAATATACTAATCAATTTCTATATTCTTTTAAAATCATTCAGAGTATAGAATTAAAAGTGCACATCCATGGAAAGAAAATAATCAACAAAGTAGAGAACTAATTGGTAATGCAAAGTATGGTAAATGTACCTTGCACCGGAGTCAATCAGATATATCCACTCGGCATCTAGGATAGGCTTTCTGAATGCTCTCCTCAGTTTCCCAAGTACAATCTCGCGGATCCCCACTCCATTGCACTTTGACCAAGTGAACCTTCTTGTTCCTCAGCTCTTTGGTTTCTTTGCCGATGATCTTTAGCGGCTCTCTCCTCACAGCTAGTTCTGGGGTAATTTCAATATCATGTTGAGCTGCTTCTTCCACGATCAAGTCTGGGTCATGAACGTGCTTTCGAAGTTGAGATATGTGAAATACATCATGAACTCCAGGCAACCAATCAGGCAATTTAACCCTATAAGCGAGAGTTCCGATCCGTTCCAGAATAGGAAACAGACCAATGAATTTGGGCGCCAACTTCCCAGTTTTACCGAACCGGATAACTCCTCTCATCGGCGATACTTTCAAATATACGTAGTCGCCAACTGCAAACGATATATCTCTTCTTCTCCTATCTGCATAGCTCTTTTGTCGGCTTTGAGCGGCGAGTAATCGTTTCTTAACAAAATCGACTTTGTCGGCAGCTTCTTGGATCATATCAGGCCCTAACACAAGTCTATTACCAGGTTCGACCCAACAAGCAGGAGATCGACACGGTCTACCATACAACGCTTCGAATGGTGACATTGTCAGACTCGCCTGGTAGCTGTTGTTATATGAGAATTCAGCCAAATGCAGATGGTCTTCCCATGATCCACCGAAATCTAGAACACAAGCCCGCAATAGATCTTCTAGTATACGGTTCACCCTCTCAGTTTGACCATCTGTCTCAGGATGATAAGCGGTGCTCAAGTTCAACTTTGTTCCCAGCTCTACTTGAAATGCCTCCCAGAATTTACTAGTAAATATTGTATCTCTATCACTGACTATACTGAGCGGCACTCTATGTAGTCTAACTATTTCCTTGAAGTAAATCTGCACCAGACTCTGAGCGGTTCTGTTTGATCTGACAGGTATGAAATGGGCGGTCTTCGTGAAGCGATCTACGATCACCCAAATACTGTCATTCCCTTTTCTGGTTCTGGGCAGACCATCTATGAAGTCCATGGAAATATGTTCCCACTTCCAACCAGGAACGTCTAGCGGTTGCAATAATCTAGCCAGTTTCTGTTGGTCGCTCTTGACTAGCTGGCAAGTAGGGCATCGGCTAACATATATTGAAACGTCTCTTTTCATAGCCTTCCACCAGAATGTTCGCTTGAGATCGTTGTACATTTTGGCCACACTAGGATGGATACTCTGCTTGGACTTGTGACACTCGTCTAACACTTCCCTTTTTAGCTCGGGGATGCCAGGAACACAAATCCTTCCTTTCAACCTCAGGATCCCGTCGTCATCTATTTGAAAACACGAGGGTTCGCCTTTCTGAATCCTTTTGATCATATCCTTAGTAAAGTTATCCTCCTTCTGAAGAATAGATATTTTGTCAATCAAGGAAGTCGTAATAATAAAGCTGGCGATCATTATTCTTTCGGCTCAGCGCATCGTCCACGACATTGGCTTTCCCTGGAGTGTATGTAATCTCAAAGTCATATGCTGCAAGGAACTCCAGCCAACGCTGCTGCCTCAGATTCAAGTCCTTCTGGGTGAACAGATACCTTAGCGACTGGTGATCTGTAAACAGTTCAAATCTCTCACCCAGAAGATAGTGTCTCCAGATTTTCAAGGCGAATACTATAGCCAATAACTCAACATCATGAGTTACGTAGTTTTTCTCATGCGGCTTCAACTGACGGCTAGCATAAGCAATCACTTGACCCCTTTGCATTAACACTGCGCCAAGGCCTTCTCTAGAAGCGTCAGTCCATACTTTCAAATCCTAATTACCATCGATGATGGTTAACACTGGAGCTGTCGTTAATCTTAACTTTAGCTCTTCAAAAGCCTCTTCACTTTCTGGAGTCCATTTGAATTTAGAGTGCTTCTTTGTAAGCTTCGTTAAGTGACCAGATATCTTCGAAAAGTTTTTATCGAACTTCCGGTAATAACTAGCCAATCCGAGAAAACTACGGACTTCTGTAGGGGTAGTGGGCTGTTTCCAATTCTGAATAGCTATGATTTTACTTGGATCCACAGCAATTCCTTCTTTCGATACAACGTGGCCCAGAAATTTGACTTCTTCTTTCCAGAATATACATTTGGAAAACTTTGCTTTCAACACATTCTTTCTGAGAATCTCTAACACTTGTTCCAAATGTTTTTCGTGCTCGCTTTCTGACTTAGAGAGAAGATAAGGATATCATCAATGAAAACCAGAACAAATTTATTCAATACTCCTCTGAATACTTTGTTCATTAGATCGACGAAATAGGTTGGAGCGTTACATAAGCCGAAGGGCATCACTAACCACTCGTAGAATAAGTCTGGACCTCTGAATGTTGTCAAAGGAACACACTCCTCGGCGATACGAAGCTGATGGAAACCTATGGCTAGGTCCATTCGTGAAAATACTTGTGCTCCATTTAATCGATCCAACAAATCATCAATCCGCGACAATGGATATTTATTCTTTATTGTCTGTTTGTTCAGATCACGATAATCCACACATAGACGTAGAGTACCGTCAGATTTTGGGACAAACACCACTGTTGCACCCCAATCAGAGAAACTAGGCCTGATCAGACCCTTCCATACTAGCTGTCGTGTTTGATTGTCAAGTTCTTCTTTCTCTTTCAAGGACATTCTTCGAATAGCGTGAACTACCGGCCTTGCATTGGGAATCAAAGCGATCTTGAAATCAATCTCTCTTTGCGGAGGGAAGCGAACAACTTCTTCGAACACATCCGCATAGTTCTTGACGACAAGAATATCTTTGATCAGGTCAGGAATATTCTCTGTAACTTCAGGGATATTTTCAATTTGAACAGGAGAAATATCGAGAGTTGCCCAGAAGTCTTTTCTATTTGATTTCTGACCTTCACACGGTATGGTTATATAATTCCCTGATTTAATCTTAGCCCTAACAACTCTCTCGGCGCATCTGACCTCTGCTTCATATTTGGTTAGCCAATCCAATCCCAGATTAAGATCGAATTCATTAAAATTCATGACGATAGAGATAGTAGGGAATTTATAGCAAGAAAAATAGACAGGCACCCCACAAACCCAACTGAGATCGATGGAACTCCCAATTGGATTTTGGACAGTCATTGGTTCTTTGAGCTTCTTCAATTTCAAATCCAACTTCTTGACTGCACTCTTTGCAATAAAGCTTCGTGACGCGCCAGTATCAAACAGTACTTTAACTGGAATGTTCTTGACATTGAGCGTTCCTTCTAAAACATCAGACCTTTCCTGAGAAGACGAAGATGCAGGCACTTCTGCCACTTCATTTCCCTGAGCCTCTTTGGTCTTTTTTAACAGCCAGCAATCTCGCTTTATATGACCGTCCTGATGACAAAGATTGCACTCTCGAGTCATAGGAAACTTGCCCTTGGATTTAGACCCATCCTCCTTTCGTTTCTTCGAGGATTTACAATTTCTGGTCAAATGCCCTGGTTTCTTGCAGTTAGAGCAGGTGGTCGTCGTTGCTGGTTCCTTTTCAGATCTGGCCCTTTTTCGATTTACTTTGGGCTTCTAACTCACCTCAGATATCGAACTGGCCTCGGGATTATCAGTTTCAGGCTCATCTTCTTTACTAGAACTGACCCCTTCTTCGTAAGGTAACATATCTTTCTTGTCGAGATCTTCGTACTGGTAAGCCATGTATATCATTTCAGAAAAGGGGAGCTTCACATTCCTCATTACACTGTTCTGATATTTTCTTTTCAGGCCATGAATAAATCTCAAATTATTCCTCTTTGGATCTTGAATCAGATGAGGAGCAAAGTGAGAAAGTTCGTTGAATTTCTTATGATATTCTGGGATGGTCATATCACCTTGTATCAGATAAGAAAATTCATCACATAATCGCTCGGTTGCTTCGGGAGAAGTAAATCTTTCTAGGAAAATCACTTTGAATCTGTCCCAGGTGATATCACCTTCTGGATTATCTTTGATAACTGAATCCCACCAAAACAAAGCTTCTTCTTTGAGTGCCCAAGACGCCAGTAATCTTTTCTGATCGTCTCTCAGCTTTAAACCCTCAAAGATTTTCTCTACAGAACGAATCCAAGCTTGTGTTTCCATAATGGACTCTTTGCCTAAGAATGGCGATCCATCCAGATTTCGAAATCTCTTGAATAGAAACTATATATCTGATTCTGGCTGCGGGAGCACAACTGGCTCATTAGCTGGTCGAGCCATATGATTATTTCTTCTGTTCCTGCCACTCATTTTCTAATGCGTCTGCAATTAGCAGACAAAGTGTCAGGTCAACAGAAAAGATATTTCAAAATATAGAGACAAATACTTCAATGTAAATGTGTCTACTGGGGTGTATTCCATTCTGCTTTACTTATACTAGGATATTACTGATCCTATCCGTATAGAGTTACCCGTCCTAGAACACTACTGGTTCTATTTCTGACGAGTTCGTTTATATGTTATATTCCAGAACTAAGCTCAACCAAAGCTCTGATACCAAATGAGACGGCCCCAAACCCCGTACTGACGGCGGCAAGGGTAATCCTTGGAATATAACACAGAAACAGATAATAGCATAACAGAAATAAATAAATACACCAGATAATGCACAATAGAATATACTGGATAAACGTAATCATTAGAGTTACACAGTATACAGGATCATACTTAGTACAAATATAGTTCAGATATACATAAATGTCCACAGCGGAAAACAAACATAATGTACAATAGGAGCTGAACAGCATAAAAAGAGATAAATGATAGAATCCATCTTCAGCTCCAGCTATCCAGAAAGAACCAGCTAAACCTGAATACAAGGCTGCCCGTGTAGAAAAAGGGGCACCCGAGTTTGAAAGTGAAACAAACTACGAGTCAGTCATGGGACTGGTATGAGAAATCTACTCAACACATTTAAAATATGGCTAATCACAAGACCACGCCACTTTCGTGGAACAGCTTTACTCCCTTGGATTGCCAGTGCTTTAAAACAAATCATTCTTTTAAACATCGCTATGCTTTTTTATAAAAATGAAGCCATTATAAGACTCAGTTCCCATCACACAATGCAACGTAAACCGGAGGATAGAGTTTTTTCCTTATAACAGCCAAAATATGCTTGATACGAATAAAACAAAGGCATTTGATATTATTTCTAGTGTTTATATGTTTTGAAAATAATTTCAAATCCTAACTATCAATCATAGACGACATTAATGCCCCATACCACTATGTCGCCATATATAGGTATACAATCAAAATCGCACGATGTCGTATTTGGAAATTGGATTTCCATCATGAACCAAGGCAAAAGATTGTCCTTACCAAATTCGAGACCGCCTAGCTCGAGTCTTAGGCAAGCGCGTAGGCAAGCCTTGGATCATTAGGGCCGGTCCACCGAGGTGGATTATTATGCCTGAACACTACGTTTCCCCGTCCTTTGGGGCGTAAATGAGCCAACGAATGACTCCATCGGACCCGGATCGTCCGATCTAACCGAGGCGCCTCGCAACAGCAACAACCACATAAGTCAAACTCGTCAGGGCATGTAAAACCACTGACGCCACTTCTAGCTAGGAAGAAACGCAGGCCCTCCCTGATGTCCTCTCTCGTTTCTGGTTCATACCGGGGTGTGAGGCTCGCGAATTTACGTTATACACAAAGCTACGCCACACAGGCGGGGCTTTGTTCATTACCACAAGACTTTGCTTTTCAATAGAAGCCCTGATCACTGCATCTTAGCATGCCACACAGGCAATTCACACCGTGCAACTGATAGCTATCAATCACACAGAATAAATTCCAATGTCAGACACACTGTCCATTTGCAAGTCCATTCTAGGTCTGAACGAAACCGGAGGCACTATATACCTCGCAAACCCATCGATCACCACGTACGTCTAGACGATCACCACTCATTATCCATATTTCGGGATGCCTCCCAATCAGGACCTCGGTTACCATCCAAACGAGGTGAAGATCTCCGGTCTTCGACCATCATCTTCATCTTCGATTTCTTATCGTCGATTCAGTTATTCAGAATGGGATGAACCCGGTCTTTCTGAGCAACTCGTGTATATAATAAACAAGTGCAACACTAGCATACACATGCATCATTTCAATTCATTAGTCACTAACCATCAATCAGTAAGAGAATGATTTCCCAAATATTAACCCCGAAGGCCGAAACCAACATCAGATCAATACCCAAGAAACCATTCGACTTAGCCAACATTCAGTTAGTTTCTAAATTTCTCATCCATATCGTTTATAATATTTTATAATGATTTATCGCTATTTTTATTTATTTTAAAATAGCCAATTTATTCAAAACGACGCTTCGGGCCATAACGCGGTCGTGGCGCTATTTTTCTTCAGATTTGATTTACACATTTCTCAAAATCTAACCGTTGGATCTTCACAAAATTTACATCATTAGAAAGATCTTTTCAAAACGAATCCAACGGTTCCAGTTTCGAGAAAATCTGACGGTCGGATCTCCCGGTATAATCGTTTGAAGTTTTGATTTCAAAATATGAACTGCAGCATCGTTATTCGATTAAATATAATTATATTTATATATATATATATAATCGATTCTGGTGTTGTTTTTCTTTAGATTTGAATTAAAAATTCCAGACAATCCAACCGTTGGATTTTTACAAAGTTGGTGCCGTTGGAAAGATATTTCCAAAGCGAACCCAACGGTTGCGATTTCAGGAAAATCCGATGGTCGGATCTCCCGTACTAATCGTCTGAAATCACGGTTTCAAAATACGAACTGCTGCGTCGTTATTCGATATATTACAATTCTATTAATATATATATATATATATATATCGATTCTTCGATTTCAAAACTATATGAATTTCATATTTTTGATAAAGATGATATTTTTATCTAACTGTCTTCTATTTCAACACTTCACTATATTTAACAATTCATGTATATAATAAAAATGTGATTTTTATTGTAAAACAATTCATTTCAAAACACTATTATTTTATATAGTTCATACAGGTAACAAAAATAGGATTTTTATTATAAAACAATTTCTTTCAAAACAAGATTATTTTATATAGTTCATATAGATGATAAAAATGTGATTTTTATTATAAAACAATTTATTTCAAAATATGAATACCATTCAACACATGAATTTCAATTCAACGAATGAATATCGATTCAACACATGAAGGTTTTCTATAGTTCATATATATAGATAAAAATGTGATTTTTATATTTAAAACACGAACACCATTCAACACATGAATTTCTATCCAACGAGTGAATATCGATTCAACACATGAAGGTCTTCTATAGTTTATATATAAAGATAAAAATGTGATTTTTATATTTAAAACACGAACACCATTCAACACATGAATTTCAATTCAATGAATGAATATCGATTCAACACATGAAGGTTTTCTATAGTTTATATATGTAGATGAAAATGTGATTTTTATATTTAAAATACGAATACCATTCAACACATGAATTTCTATCCAACGAATGAATATCGATTCAACACCTGAAGGTTTTCTATAGTTTTTATATATAGATAAAAATGTGATTTTTATATTTAAAACATTAATACCATTCAACACATGAATTTCTATCCAACGAATGAATATCGACTCAACACATGAAGGCTTTCTATTCAACGAATAAATATAGTTTCAACAAATGAAAATAATTCAAACACATGAATATTATTCAAAATTTCGGCAGCATAACGGCAGTGTAGTTAAAACCGGGACCGTCCCTAGTACGGCTCCTCGCTCTACCTTAAAACCTCGCGGTTTTTGACAATGGGGAATCATGCATCTAGTTTGCATGCAGGCGGCATGTATATATTTTTCATTTCCACAAACTAATCCTATGTGGTTTCAACCAAATATTTCTCAACCACAAATGGGTATTTTTCAACCACAATCAATCAATATCAACCACAAACAATTCCAATCAACCATTCGCTATCAATCAATTTTCACACCAATTACAACCAATAAATATCGTCCATGGTTTGTGGACGAGGGGCGTGTATATATATATATATAGCAATTCACTTCTATTTCAACACATATATAATTTTTACAACGCATATATAACTTATACATTGAACGTACAACTTATACAACGCTTATACATGAGGTGTACAATGCTTATATAACCCATACATCGACTATATAATTTATACATCGTCGTTTTCTATATCGTTTATAAATTAGAAATCTCATATTGGGTTCCGCTCCACCAAAAATAGCAGAATTCTCAGAAAAATATGCGGTCTCTTCTAGAATGTAGAAGACGTCCACACGAGTCCACTGTCTCTTGTTTCACTGAATTTCGTAAAGAAATGAAAAAGATATGATTTTTACAGTGAAATCAAAAACCGTAGCGCTTTAAACTGCTATAATATAGTTTATATTAAAATCAGCCGTATACCTCCTTGAAGCTTCAAAACTAGGTTTAGAATTTTACTCCAATCCACGAAGTTGCAGCCCGATCAGACCATACCACGTTGTCGAGCTCCGAACCGTGCTCCTGTCGATGGTGGTGGGGTCCGCTCCGGTGGCTCGAGCTGGCAGCGGCGGCGACCTGAAGACCTCGACTTTGGAGCGTCGATCTGCGACGAAGACGAGATGAGGGAGGGCGAATCCTACATGGATTTGAAGGTGGAAGGGAGATCTTCAAAAACCCCTACTGGAGCCTCGCCTGAAGATGATCGGAGCGATCTGAATTTGATCGGGAAAGTTCGAAGGGTTTTCCATCATAGATCGCGATGGGGGAGAGAGAGAAGCGGGGAGATTCTGACGTGGACGAATAGTTTTTTATTTATTTATAAAGTTTAAAAAATCCGAAAATACCCCTTGCCTCCTGCAAACCCCAATCCAAACCCAACGACTGACGTCCCTAGCATTTTACCCCTATTCCGAACACAATGGGATATGTTTCGATGGCCCATTCGAATGTTTCAGTCGGTTTTTCTTCAAATTAAAATATAAAACATTCAATATTAAATTTGAACGTACATTTCAATTTGCCAGGGCCACAAAGTGATTCGAAAAATTCTAGAAAAATAAATCTAGCTATGTTTTGACGATACGGTCCCAACAAAACTAGTTTCGTCAAATTCTGAGACCGTTTGCAAAAAGGCCCATTTCTGGTCGATCCAATTTAACTGTAAATTGACCAAAAACACATTTTCCTTTGCCACGCTTACATACTTGCTTCAAAAATTATGAAATTTGAAACCTAGCAATAACTTCACATCCCGGATCCAACAAAAGAGATTTCTTCGAATTCCGAGGTCGTTTGCAAAATGGCCAATTTCACGGGCTATATAAATTCCATAGCGACCTTTCTGAAAATTCATTTGGCCATAACTTTTGCTTCCCGCTATGAAACTTCGATTTTTCAGATTCGATAGAAAGGTATTCACTAACAGATTTAAATATTTTTGGTTTCACTCAAATCCGTTTTGTTTTGCACCCGGTACATTCCGACGAAGTTTGAATTCAATTTTTGAAACTGCAGCGCCATTTCAGGCCTTGTTTATAATTAGAATTAATTATATTCGTTTTCAATTGTCGATTCAAACTCAGTTGTCATTGCTATTATTTAAAATATTTATTTTAAATATTTAAAATCCATTATTTTCGCCAATTTAAAATTTTTAAATTGGTTCAGATTTTCTGGGTCGTTACATTATTCGAAAGGAGTTAATCGAATATAGTTTATTCAAATAGAATTAAAGGATTTAATCGAATATAGTTTATTCAAATAGAATTAAAGGAGTTAATCGAATATAGTTTATTCGAATAGAATTAAAGGAGTTAATCGAATATAGATTATTCGAATAAAATTAAAGGAGTTAATCGAATAAAGTTAAAGGAGTTAATCAAATATAGTTTATTCGAAAGGAGTTAAGTGAAAAGAGTTAATCCAATAGAGTTAATCCAATAGAGTTAATCAAATAGAGTTAATCGATTAGAGTTAAATCAAAAGAGTTAATCCAATAAGAGTTAACTGATAAGAGTTAATTGAATAGAGTTAATCGAATATAGTTTATTCGAAGAAAGGTTTTCGAATGTAGTTATTCGTAAGAGAGATTATCGAATATAGTTATTCGAAGGGAGGAGTTATCGAATAAAGATTTATTCGAAAGAGAGTCACGTAAGGAAGTTTGTTAAAGGTTTAAAAGATAAACTTTGTCTATTCTGAAGTTAAAACGTTATTCAATTAAGGTCTGAGAGGTAATTATACCCCAACTTGATTGACTTCCTTCTTAACTAAGGAATGGCTAAGGTTTGATAGTGAATGATGGTTAAATGAATTTAGTGAATGGTTTGGGTTAGCATGGCGATGTTTGATTTAAACATCAGTTTAAATCCAGCGAAGGAGTTTTGGAAATGTTTTCCAAACAAGAATCAGAAATGTTTTCTGATAGTAGAAACTAAGAAATGTTGAATATATGGAAACAGGAGATAAGTGAATTAATTTAAAAGGGTTAAATGTTAAATGATGATTGATGGATATAATTTCCATCTGGAAATAATATCGTTGTTTGCACACGTGTTTTTCTTTGATAGTTAAATCACAGACTATCAATGTTTTGACCATTTTAACATTGTTAATATGGAGAGACCGGTTGGATTATTATCCGAAGAACCACTCCGTATTGGCATAAGCGTTGCGAATCATATATGCCAAAGATAATTGAAGACAGAGTAAAGTACAAGGGTTGTTATATAATTCTTAGGTAAAGATTGCCTAAGATGGATGTACTGAATAGTGCCATCGAGTTGTCCAGTCCCAGGACGACCTGTATGGAAGAATGTCTGACAGAGTATATTTAATAGATCGCGTAAGTTGATCTCTTCAAACGTATTTACGTTTGGTGGCGGAGGAATTCGTTTCTCTTAGCTGTATACCCATGGTATTTTTAGGGTGGCGGGTATGACGATGTGACATTCAAAGTGAATAAATGTGTGATCATTCAGAAATAAGTGTCGCCTCTAGCCTCACAACCGGGAAATGACAAAAATCGGGCAGGCAGCATGGCTATGTAGGTCGCACCTATTAGGGTGTATAATCACCTGATCTTGAGTTTCATTTACTTCTAAAAATCTATTGTCGATGTTGTCCCACTCGGGAAACGGTTGCTGATCCCAACCGTTGGTGATATACATTCGATACACTCAAGCGAAATGAGTGGTCGGTCATGTGTGGCCGGGTTGCAAGATGATCTTATTGAACCCAGTGTATTCCTCTCTAGAGGTACACTAGTGAAAGGTGGTTCCATACCTTGTCATAGTTGGAAATCCATTACCCAATACGTGCTTGTGGTTTTGATTGTATACTATATATGTAGAACGTGAGATGAAAGCATTTCTACTAGATGATTATTATATTGTGGTTGATAGACATTATTATAATATCAGAAGGTTTTTGATATAAAGATAATTTGGATTCTCATAAGGGAAAAACCCGTTCCGTTATACGGCGTGGTCTTATGAGATATCGTTTACTTGTTCAAACTGTTTAAAACTGTTTTACTCATACCAGTCCCATGACTGACCCGAAGTTTATTTTTTTTTGTTTTCCCTAAACTCTTGGGTGCCCAATTTTGTACAGGCAGTCAAGTAGTCGGGATTTACAGATACTCGAAGAGTTGGAGCAGGAGGCTTTAGGATTATATAGCTATTGTTTATTTCTGCTGTGTTGTAAGTGTTATCCTTTGAAATTGATATGTAAATTCAAGTACAGATTTATATTTCAAAGTTATGATATATATTATATGTTATTCGCTCCGCTGTGAGGTTCGTGTTACTCTGATGTTGTGTTTTTCTTCTTCTTCTTCTATTCTAAGTTTCTACCTTATCTATTCTCACCCTCTAACTTCTTTCTATTAACTTTCTGATATTTTTTGATCTTTGGATGTTCGATATGTGTTGTATATCGGATAACCAAGATCTCCTTTTTCTGGGTCGTTACACTCATAGCGGGTATCCAATTTTTCCTAGGCTTTCCTAGTCACTCCCATAAAGTCAATTCTCTCAACTATATATATTCCTAATCCATCTTTCTCTTTTTAACCATTTTTGCCAAACCCATTAACCTAAATTACTAATCATATCAGATTCACCTTCCTTCCATACAAAATACATTGTACACTTTCCACCCAAATTACTTAAGGGTCTCATATTTCCATATTCCTTTCTTTAGTGTACAAAATATTCATCCAAATTCTTACCATATTATATTCTTTCTATTTAGTGGGTTCCTTTATGTATCTAGGTATATTTATATAATATTTATATTTTTAAATATACAAATACGTTCATTCACAATTTATACAGGAATCATAAACCGTAACTCTGATACGAGATGTAACAACCCGAATTCCGACAGACCGATTTTTTTTTTCAAAATTCCAATCTATCGAAACTCAAGTTGTTGTGCTCTAGTATCCTACAGAAAAGACAAAGACATAAAATATGTCAGAGCTCAGAAAACATCTCACAGTGGAATCGATAAAATATAATATAATCAAAGTATAGCCTTACCGTATTAATAATACTGCCTAACTAGTATCCAAAGCTATAACGTATCTGCCACAAATCAAACCTGTGAGTATGTTATGAGGAGGGGGTCAGAACACAAGTTTTGGTGACTAGATTTAAATTATACACTTTGGATAATCCTACATATACCGTTCAATCATATTTTCTTATTTATTAGGTTACTTGGGTTAATAGAACTAAAGACTTACACACATGTCGTACCCATTTATTTCCCAGTGGATTACCCTAATATAGTATATATGTAGCTACCCCTCAAAACTGAGGTATACCCCATGGTACCCCACTCGCACGGTCTCTACCGTAATGCCACAGAAATGAACGCAGTCCATCATCCTACGCCAGAGTGACGTATGGATCTCTACATAATAATGTTACGTTCCACATACATTTGTCATTACTACGCTACGTAAGCGTATGGACTGCCATCGTCGATCGAATCAGATTTCATACTGGAGTAATGCCCTCAAGTCTATGATACACAACTCAGAGCCGACATGCATGTATCTAGACTATCCCACATACGTATCATCAATTGTAGCTCGATGTCCTAACAGCACGTCCTCTAATGTGCACCGAGTTCTGTGGCATGGCGATACAAGAAACACAGAACTCGGTCGAGAGCTATTCCATATCTGTACAGGCCCGTCTTTTAGAGCCTCTATATACAGATATTCCTAGGGTCTGTTTTCATGGTGGCTATGGCCCCACCTCGACCCCTTCCTCAACTAGTAAATACTACAAGAGATAAACGACTGCCCCTAAAAAAACAATCTAAATATCCATTTGGCGTCTTCCCTCAACCTCCGTACCCCGACGGTGAAAGGTGTGGTCTATTGGTTTTAGCTTTAGTTTTTTCACATCCCACTGGCTGCCATTGACGGGTATTCGACGATCTACTATCTTTATTGGTCGTGACCCTTCGCCTCCCCATTGAGGCGACCGCCGAATCACCCTAGTGTCACCGCATCATAGCATTCTAATTGCATAGCTACTTTTGCAGTCAAAGCCCACCCACCTAGTAGTTACGCGAAGGCCCAACCTCTTAGAGCACATCCTAAACATCTGCCACCGCACAGGGGACTACTAGGAGCACCTTACATATCTCAGGAAGTCGCGTGGTTCTCCTTCTAGTCCTTCGGAGCTGACAGAATAATCAGATAAATGTACGCTCCCCTCATGCCTTATAAAACCAAATGATCTACCCTGTTGGGTTGTTCACCCTCAAACGTGCAGACTGGTCCAAGCGCTTCACTTTAATATGTTGTTAGACCCTATGTCTAAATACTCTTTTATGTGCTTGCCTTACCTTATCAGGTTTCCATTTAACTTGGTTATTATCATTCATATTGAATTCTTAATCAAGTTACCAAGTTCCTCTTGCTTATTAATTTCAGTTGTATAACTTAACCCAATTAAGTTTATCAATAAGCCCTCAACATATTATTCTCTAGAATGTGGTCCAAGGTCTGTGATCCACAATTGCTTTATATTCTTGTTTGATTTTATCATTACAATAACATGTTCTACTTAATATGTAATTAAGTATATCACAATTCACATGTTTTGTGTTTAACATGTCAGTCATTATCTATGATTAAGTATAACTTATTTTATAAGTTTTCGTCATTATTTCTCATTAATCATAATTCCATTTTTACACCGTCACTATAACTTATCGTTGTTTACTTATTAACTTAGTTCTCTTAATTAAGGTCCATTAATAAGTCTCTCTAACCATTTATTATAATCTATGTTATAATTTCCTCTTGTCCCTAGGACAGGTCCAAACATGTTATTCTTATCAGTGGGTTTCAGACTTCCAAGTTTGCATATTACTTAATTTATAATTAAGTACAACTTCTTATATTTCATATATTTTTCCCCTTTTCTCATCTGGTTTACGGCTTTCCCCATTTACTAGTTACTCAATTTACAATTAAGTGTCCCTTATCTCATTTCCCCAGTTATCTCATTTCCTTATATAACCCAAGTTATAATCTTCACTTTTCCCTAGGACAAGTCTACCTATTATACAACATTTTCATTAATGTTATTTATTTATAATAGGTTATTATCATTCCCCGTTTAAACCATTTATTGTTGTAATCCATTATTCTTCATTCACTATAATATATGTTCCTTATTTTATTAAGGAAAACACTTCATGCACCTTATCAGTTTGATTTATAGAAGGAATCAACGATTTATTTTCATAACATATCCCCATCTAAATTCATGGTGGCAAGTAATTTCTTTCCTCTTTCTTACTTTATTCACTGTGGCTTACTTGCAACCACGTTCTCAGAAATAGGTCATTTAGGGAAATACATCACTTTTTCTTTGCATCACACTAACTCAGTCCATTACATCCCTTCCATTCTTATTTTCTGAGTTAGACATTTAATTACCATCATTGCCATTTATTCATATCTTATTATATCTATATTTTTTGAAACTTAGTAAATTTTTATTGCTAAAGCCCAAAGCCTTCTCGGCTAAAATCGTTACAGCCCATATACAGTCCGATATAATACACACAATGCATCCAAAATCCACTTTTCATTTCAACATTCTCTGTCAAACGAAAAGTAAAATTAGGGCACTTTTCATGGCTGCCGTTGATTCTCTGCTTGAGTTTTTGAGATCTGTTCCTTCCAGTTCCACTTCACCATTAACGATCGTCCTTGTTCCTATGCAGTGGTAATTGTCTTCTTCTTAATTCTGTTGAACAACATCTCAACCTCTCTGTTTATGATATGTGCGTTGACTAATAATTCTGTCTTCTTCTTTTTGAAAGCTCTGGTGTTGCGTTCTCTCCAAGCTTGCCACACTGTGGCTGCGAGGCAAATCTTGCCCACCTCTATCACCAGCTTAGGCGCGTTTCTTCGATTGTTCAGGTATTGAATCTCTTCTTCCAAGCTTCCTACTTCATCTTCATTCAAACCCTTGATTTTCTGAATAGCCCATAGTCTTTTAGTGTATTTACAATCAAAGAAAAGGTGTGTGTTTGATTCGCCCTCCTCATTACATAAAAGACACCTGTCTTCACTGACTATTCCCCAATTTTGCAATCTATCCTTAGTTGGGAGACGTCCCAATAGTGCTTTGTGCAGTGCATGTGCCATTTTTGGGGGACGAACCCTTGCCCAGACCACTGTGTGCCAATCTAGTGTAGGGTGTTTAACCTTAATTTCTTCTAGAACATTTTTGAGTTGAAAGCCTCCTTCCTCTGCCCATACCCATTTGTCTGAGTTTTGGTCATGATAAATTTTCTTTTCCCTCAGTTCTTCCTGTAAATTTCTACAAATTGCATGTCTTTCTTCTGCCCACCGATTATTGGATATGATTGAGTCAACCTGGGTTTTGGTTGCACCATATGCCAAGTAGCAGTCCCAACCATATCTGTCCACCAAACTTTTTCCATTTAGCCACGGATCTTGCCATAAATTCGCGTTTTTGCCATTTGCAATTTCTCTTTGTATTTTCTTTTTAAGTTCGTCTCTTTGCTTAAGGTAGTTTTTCCAAATTGTTGAAGCGTTATTGTCTGCATTTGTGGTCCAAAAATTGCCTTTAATGTATCTGGCCCGCATCCATTGGGCCCATCGATTGTTCGAAGAGATTAAATTCCAAGCCTGCTTCAGCCCATATACTTTCTTGAGTTCAAACAAGTTCTTAAGGCCCACTCCTCCTTTTCTTTTGGGCCTGCAGAGTAGTTTATAACTGATTTTATGCATCCTCCCTCTCCAAATAAAATTGGCACATACTGTGTTGATTTTTGCTATTGAAACAGTCCGGTATTTGAAAAGTTTGTAACCAAAATCTAACTTTGTATGTGATAACCATGTGTACTAGTTCCACTCTTCCTGCAAATGAAAGTAGCTTCGACCTCCAACCTTGTAATTTGTTTCTGATGTCATCGACCAGTTTCCCGCATTCCACATCAGTAATTGTGTTGTTAGACAACGGTACTCCTAAATATTTGACTGGAAGTGTACCTTCTTGCATCCCTATTTTCCCTAAATATTGTTGTTTTCCTCTGCAAAATTTATTAAAGTAACATTTCATTTTGAGTTCATTGACTTTAAGGCCCACCGAATTCTCTAGATTCCCAAAAATTTGTTTAAGTTGTTCAATTGCAGTCATTGACGCTTTGAATACCACTAGTAGATCATATGCATAAATTAAATGTGTGACTTTGGGCCGATGCTTGTATACAGGCTCAATTAGCCTATGTTATGTGGCTAATTCCATTTGCAAAGTAAACCACTCCATCGCCACTGCAAACAGGTATGGGGAGAGAGGGACCCCTTGCCTGATGCCTCTGGAGCTGTTAATACATCCTTTCGGAATACCATTAATCAGAATAGAAAAAGTAGGGGTGCCTATACAGAACCCAATGAGTTTAATTAGTTTAGCTGGTAGGCCCATGGCTCTGAGTATGTGTATGATGAACTTACGATTTACTCTATCATAAGCCTTGTGGAGGTCAATTTTCATGCATATTTTATCAGCACCTTTTTTTATTGAACTCTCGAACTAGTTCATGCGCCATTAATGAATTCTCTGAAATAAATCTTCCTTTAATGAAAGCATTCTGACATTGTGATATGAGGAAAGGTAGAACCTTGTTCAGCCTATTACATATAATTTTGCTGAGAATTTTGTAAATTACCATACAGCATGCAATTGGTCGATAGTCTTCGATTCTTTTGGGGTTTGTGTCTTTTGGGATAAGGGTTAGGAATGTATGATTTATTTCATGAATAAATTCACCAGTGTCCAATGCTTCTTGATATGCTACTAATAGATGGTTTTTCAAGTTTTTCCAGTGCAATTTGAAGAAGGCTGCCCCCATGTCGTCAGGGCCGGGACTGGAGTTGTCATGGATGGGGAAGAGGGCCATCTTCAGTACCCTTTTGCTGATGTCAGCTCCCAAGATCAGCCTCCCTTCAACAGTAACTTGTCTTCGGCATATGATATCAGGTAATTCTTCATTGTATACGCTGTTGAACATCTCATAATAATACACGATGGCTAAATCTTCAAGTTGTTTAATTGCTTTTCTCGAGTCTCCCTGTTCATTCAAACAATTAAATAAGTTATTGAAAATTTTCCTTTGAGACATTTTAGTATAGAAAAATTATTGCATTCATCCCCTTTTGTAAGCCATTTTTCTTTTTGTTTAATTTCAAAAGCTTTTGAAGCCAATGCATCCTTAAGTTGTCATTGCATCGCATAAAAAATCACTTTTTAATGCTTCATTTAGTGGGTCTGCATCCAACAGCTTTTGGGTGGAGTCGAGCTGGTCTTGTGAACTTTGAATGTTGTCTCCCTCTTTTGGCCTGACTTTGTTTCCAGTGTTTGAGTCTGGACTTACATGTTTTGAGAATCATGACTAATTTAAACATGCAATTGTCTTCTGGAATGGGCATGGAATTGAGATTGAGGTTGTCATGGCACCCATGTATGAGATGCCAATGGTTTGCGTATTTGAAAGGTTTCCCTTTGGGGTTATAAGCAGTATCGCTGAATTGTATAAGCAAAGGGGAGTGGTCGCTTGTTGATGAGGCTAAGACTGTTGCATTAAGACTGTTGATCTTGTTTAGCAAATTTGCATTAGCTAGTGCACGGTCAAATCTTGATGAGATCTTCTTAGCCTCACCACTTCTCCATGTATACTGCAGCCCGAAATAGGGAATTTTAGACAATCCGCTGGACAACACGCAATTATTGAATTCAGCAACTTGGGAAAGCTTGAGCGTAAGTCTACCTTTCTTCTCTCTGGTGCTCAACACAGCATTGAAATCCCCAAGAACCAACCAAGGCGATTGAATAGTGCGAGCATTATCAGATATAGTTTTTCATAACTTTATTCTTCTAGTAGCTAGATTACTTGCATATATAAATGAAATAGCTAGGTCTAATCCACCATTGTTAACTACACGTAATGTTACATGTTGTTCATCATTGTTGATCATATAACATTTCCAGTAAGTAACTTCCCAAAAGACAACAATACAACCTCTTTATGTGGTATGAAAGTTATCACTATGTTCCCATTGCTCTCCCATACGAAACTTGAAGTATTCTAAATTTTCATTAGTAAACTTGTTTTCTAAAACAGCTATGATAGAGGGCTTATACTTGTCCCTAAATTTGTAGAGATCTAATTGACGAGTGTCATTATTTAGGCCTCTAACATTCCAGCATAGTATAAACATTATTTATTGGTCCTTTTGCTCCGTGTAACTGGAGCAGTGCTGACCAATGTGTTTAACGCACTTGAAGTACCACCTTTTTCTTTGAATTGTTCATTATATTTGGTATTTTCTGCTGTCAAATTTTTGTTGCTAACTTCTTCTTCTGGACCTTCTTCCTCAGACTCATCAATTTGGATACCCAGCTTCTGAATATCCTCAAGAGTTGTCGGCCCCTCCTCCACCTCTAGATTGGGCTCCACACGTTGATCACCTGGACCTTAGCCATCTTCCTTTGCTTGAACAGAGTGGGTTTGATCTGGATTTGTATGAGATGCTTCAGTTGCTACAGAGTCCACTGCATTGATCTCTGGTTCAGTAGTGTTAGCTTCAGCGTTACCAGCACTTGATTGTACAGTTGAAGTTGCTGGATTTTTGGAAGTGCTGCCTTCATCACTCTTTTCCTTTCTAACTCATGTTTTGTCTAGTAAGGTTGTGTTGCAATATGTATCTATGTGCCCAAAGCACAAACAGTTAGTGCACTTAAGTGGGAAAGACTTGTATTCTACTGCTTGTTTATACGTATTGCCTTTCTTGTCTACTGCTTTGATGTTGTTTGGCAGTTCTGCATCAGCTGTGATTTCTATTAGCATTCTTGCATAGCTGACCTTTTTAACATTTCTTGTGTTTTCATCAATGTCCAACGGTTTTCCAATAATACTTGCAAGTTTACTAATGCACCGTGTGTTCCATAGGGCTAGATTAAGTTGGGAAGCTTTAACCATATCGGATAAGTAGATAACATTGCCTTTTCAAAATTGAAATATGCAACCCATTTACGCATAAAGATGAGTTTACTGTCCATAAACCATGGTCCTCCTTTGTAGATTCTCTCAAAATCTTCCTTAAGTTGAAACTTTATCAAAAAGAAGCCATTTCTCTTGGGTACACGTCCCATGCCCCTTTGGGGCTCCATACTCGCTTAATGTAGGCATTAAAGTAAATAAAATATGGGCGTTTACCTGCCATGTAAATGTAGAGCGAGTTTTCCCACAGTTTATTTGATTCAGCGAAATCTAGGTCATCTATCAGTTGATATTTGATGTTCCCCATCTGCTGTGGTTCGAAGTATTGCATTTCCCCAAAGATTCTCAGTTTCAATTCAAACATATCTGCCCATTTGCTAGGGTTTTGAGGTTCGTGCGTTGCAGTTGGTCTTGGGTTCTGGCGTATGACGTCAACAAAGGTCTGTTTGCCCTTCCGACGAACGTCTGGCCATCCACTTCCTCCTTCATCTTCTTGTTGGGTTAGGGTTTCATGGGGGGTGGTTGCAGCCGCCATCTTCCTCATCCAACTTCATATCTTATTATATATATATACTAGACCTCTCACATTAAGCCTACACTTGTGGACGCTGGATTTGTCGGGCGGGTCCGGACAGACTTCTACCACAAGTTGACTTAACCTCATGTCTTAGTACCATTGCATGTAGTAATTACGCACTTAGACCCCTCACATTAGATTTACCACTTGTGAATGCTGGATATGCCAGGCAGTTCCGGGCAGACTTCTAACACAAGTGCAATCTAACCTCGTGTCTAAGATTGTTACAGTGTCAAATTATTATGAATTCAGGCATGTTCATTCTTTAACAATTATTCATATTTCATGTAAATCTTAGGCATATTGTCCTTTTCATATGTTTACTGTAATCCAATTTACATGTCATCAAATTATGCCTATATTATGTCGCATGTCCTTTTTACCATGTGTTTAATTCTATTTTGACATGTAAATATTTAATCGGGTAATTGTTCAAATCCAACAAGTTAAACATGCCATTTACTCAATAATATACCACAAGTGAATCATGTGATTATAGCAACGATAGTCATTAACCATTTTCTAATAAGTTTGTTTTCAACATGTAATCATTCCAACACTTTAACTGATTCAACATATGAGTTATTCATATTAACATCTTAACTTGTTATAACAGTAATTCTTAATTATTCTGGAAAATTCAATTATACAAAATGGGGAATGGTAAATGATAATATATTATTATCTAAAATGTTATAGGTTAAACCCACCCACCTCGTACGCTTTCCCAATTCTAGGTCTGATCCAATTTTAGCATCCATGGTTTTTCCCTTAATCGGATTCAAAACCTAACGACCATTGATTGATTATTTTCGTTAAAAGAGAAAGGAAAGAAATTGGAAGGAATTTGAATAGATCGGATCTAGAAAGTTACCTTACTTTAATACGAGATCTAAACACCCATTTACAAGTATACGTTTCTTTCCTTCAGATCTGGATTCAGAATTTTTCCTAGACTAATATTTTTAATTTTCTGAATAGATTTGAGAAGAAGGAAGAACGGCAGAGCCTCCACGTAGCCTCAGAAATATGACGTTTAGGGATGACTCTACAAACTTATTTATAGGTGTAGTAGAAAGCTCTTAACCTTCGAATTTAATTAAGTTAAATCTGAGCCGCGCACACACAACGCGCTGCAACACCTATGGGTCCTCACACGTTAAATGTGCTTTGTTGTTTTTATATGTTAATGTTTATTGATTTTTAAACGTTAGTTTGCTTCCTTTTTATTTTTTTGATTTCAATGTTTATTAATTAAAGGTTTATCACTTGCTTGTTATGTCTCCTTTAATTTATCTTCTTCCTGTTACAAACCATATCAGCTTTTGAATTTCAAATTTGTGTGCCACAAATATATATCTTCCCTTCATTATTTCATGCATTACCATTATTTTATTTTATTTTAATGTAATCAATTCATTGCATTATTTCCTTTCTATTTATACCTATCAATTCATTGCAATGTTTCCTTTCTTATATTGCATGTTGCATTAATTCCTTATGCACACTTTTATAACTTTAATATCAGATTGCATACATTCAGTTTTCTAGTTTTGAATTTCATGGTTATATATGTATGCCCTTTTTTATGCAAAAACTTGATTGTTTTGTTTCTTTCTTTTTATTGCATAGCTTTATTATTGCTGCTTACATTGTTAACTTCCTCCTTTTTTTCCATGCATTAAAACTTTTAATCGTCATGTATGTATATACATCTTTCCTCATTTTTATTTTTGCATGAAATTGTCTCATTAATTTATCCTTGCTTATCTCCCTTTTTTTGTTAATGCATTCACACATTGGTTTCTTCATTTTAAACCTTTCCATGCACTGCACCAATTAATGTTTCTTTTTTTTTTAAATATGCATTTTATGTATTGCATTAATTAGCGCATACATTACCTCTTTTAATTTTATGTGCTCTCTTAAAAAATTGTATGTATTCTTTCTCTTTTTAAAATATACATATTTCTGGACATATATACATATATTTGTATGTTCAGTTGGCCCTCTCTAAAACAAAAATAAAATTATGTCATCGCCGGGGTTCTAAGCCCCAACCTCTGTGTTACAAATCCAATGCCCCAACCAGTGGGCTATGAATTCTTTTGTTAATAAGTTTAGAAACAATGTTACTCATTGTTCCCCTTCTTTACCTTATTTTCATGTTTTAGTGCAATGCTTCATTCAAAGGTATCTTTTTCATCTTAAATCGGTTTTCTGCAATCCATTGGTCCAAATTGACCAGAAAATCGCCATGAACGTAATAACACTACCCCCGTGGCCAAATTCTGGAAGCTCTTCAATTTTTTTTCTTTTTCTTATATGAAATATTTAATTGTTTAATTGTTACAAAAATGCGGGGTGTTACATTCTCCCACCCTTAGGAAATTTCATCGCCGAAATTTGATAAGGGTAAAAATCAATTAACCCCTCGCATAATATACATCCATCATGTGTGCATCCAATTTTTGCAAAAATTGTGCACTTGTGCAATGTGAAATACAACATAATAATGCATGTATGCCTAAGCGGTACCTCCTACGTATATGCAAATTTTTCAAAAATCCTTTTAAAATATGATGCTCACATCCTAAATATAGTGGCAGTTCTACATGAATGCAATATTTTGAAAATCAAAAATGCTTTTTCGTCCAAATTTTCCTATACTCTCACTAAGTAAGAGCGTAGTTCATCCAATTGTTGCATCCAAAATCCTACCAACCAACTTTATTTTTCGAATTTCAGAAAAATCTAATTTATATTTTCTAAATTTGATTTCTTATGTTACAAAAAGGTAGAAATCGGAAATCTTTGCATATTCCATTTCACGTTTTCAACTTTTTTTCCCTAACCGTACTTGGATTTGATGTAACTATTTATAAAGATTCCCCTCTTTTTCCTATCCAAGCACAGCCCACATAAGAAAATTTTCTTTATTACAGATTTTCTTTTTCATCTTATCTTGGAAAATTTTATTTTAGACAAAATTTTCGCAAGAAATCACTATTTATAAAATATACCCCATTTTACTTCAAAACCCAATATGTACTTCTTTACATATTTTAAAACTATAAATTTTAAGATTAAAACTTGAAAACACCACAATCCATTTTCCCCAAACTTTTACAATTTCAAGTTCTTAGAAGTTAACAATGGGGTTAGACTCATAGCGGGTTTCCAATTTTTCCTAGGCTTTCCTAGTCACTCCCACAAAGTCAATTATCTCAACTATATATATATATATATATATATATATATTCCTAATCCATCTTTCTCTTTTTAACCTTTTCCAATTTATAAGGTTCTACTGCCAAACCCACTAACCCAAAGTACTAATCATATGGGATTCACCTTCCTTCCATACAAAGTACATTGTACACTTTCCACCCAAATTACCTAAGGGTCTCAGATTTCCATATTCCTTTCTTTAGTGTACAAATAATCATCCAAATTCTTACCATATTATACTCTTTCTATTTAGTGGATTCCTTTATGAATTTAGGTATATATATAATATTTATATTTTTAAAAATACAAATATGTTCACTCACTATTTATACTGGAATCCTAAACCTAAGTTCTGATACCAGATGTAACAACCCAAATTCCGCAGACCGATTTTTTTTCCAAAATTCTAATCTATCGAAACTCAAGTTGTTGTGCTCTGGTATCCTACAGAAAAGGCATAGACATAAAATATGTCAGAGCTCAGAAAACGTCTTACAGTGGAATGGATAAAATATAACATAATCAAAGTATAGCCTTACCGTATTAATAATACTGCCTAACCAGCATCCAAAGCTATAGTGTCTCTGCCACAAATCTAACTTGCGAATATTTTATGAGGAAGGGGTCAGAACACAAGTTCTTGTGACTAGATTTAAATTATAACTTTGGATAATCCTACATATACCGTTCAATCATATTTTCTTATTTATTAGGTTACTTGGGTTAACAATACTCAAGGCTTACACACGCGTCGTACCCATTTACTTCCCAATGGATTAACCTAATATAGTATATATATGTAGCTACCCCTCAATACTGAGGTACACTCTATGGTACCCCACTCGCACGATCTCCACCGTAATGCCACAGAAACGAACGCAGTCCCTTATCCTACGCTGGAGTAACGTATGGATTTCTACATAACAATGTTACGTTCCACATATATCTGTCATTACTACGCTACGCAAGTGTACAGACTTCCATCGTTGATTGAATCAGATTTCATACCGGAGTAATGCCCTCAAGTCTACGATACACCACCTAGAGCCAAGATGCATGTATCTAGACTGTCCCACATATGTATCGTCAATTGTAGCTCGATGCCTTAACCACATGTCCTCTAATGTGCACCGAGTTTCATGGCACAATGATACAAGAAACACGAAACTCGGTCGGGAGCTTTTTCATATCTATACAGGCCCGTCATTGAGAGCCTCTATATACAGGTATTCCTAGGGTCTGTTTTAACGGTGGCTATGGCCCCACCTCGGCCCCTCCCACAACTAGAAAAGACTAAGAGAGCTAAACGACTGCCCCTAAAGAAACAATCTAAACATCCATTTGGTGTCTTCCCTCAACCTCCGTACCCCGATAGTGAAAGGTGAATGGTCTATTGGTTTTAGCTTTAATTTTTTCGCATCCCACTGGCTGCTGATGACAGGTATCCGACGATCTACTATCTTTGTTGGTCGTGACCCTTCGCCTCCCCATTGAGGTGACCGCTGAATCACCCTGGTGTCACCGCATCATAGCATTCTGACTACATAGCTACTTTTGCAGTCAAGGCTCACCCACCTAGTAGTTACGCGCAGACCCAACCTCTGCGAGCACAACCTAAACATCTGCGACCACACAGCGGACTACTAGGAGCACCTTACGTATCTCGGGGAGCCGCGTTGTGACAGCCCGCCCTGCACCAACCGACATTTATTCCAAAGGTGCGCTGTACACATATCCAGTTAGCACGGGACGGTCGCCAGAAGAAAAAGAAAGAAGAGAATGGACTAATCAAGGGACCTGTAATATGTCTCACAGCGCATAGAACAAAATATAATAATAACATACTTGACATAAAACAGGAGAGACAGTGCATAAGCTAAAAACCAAAACTGATCATCATAGCAGCGGAAATCCAAAATATAGCTTATTACAACTTTTCAAACTGTCTCAAAGCAAAAGCAAGATAAAGGAGGTACACTACTAATGCCCAAGTAGCAACCACCAACGACACAGGGAGAATATCTATATATCATACGTGGAAGCCTCCTGCCCGCCTCCGAATCAGCTACTCGCGCATCACCAGCTAACCATAACCTGTCTCTAGTCTGCTCGTGTGAGCACCCAGAGTAATAAGAAGGGACATAAAACTCTGGGTCAGACATAAAGCCTGGTATGAGCGATAAGCATCTAAACAAAATAATAACAGGTATAATCCAATCATACCTGAACCTGGACCTGCAACCAAAGAGTTAGCACTACATACTGTACAACACTCTAAGGTGGCCTTTCAAATGGTGTAAAGATAACGGGGGTGGGGGTGTGCATGTCATAGTGATGTCAAACAATCAAGCATAGCAATCATCCTCACATCCCTCACTCAGTGCGTAAAGCATACGATATCCACTACTTTGGTCACTTAATACTTTGGGCCATGGCGGAATCCAATCCCGTGTAACTATCACTACAAGCCCACTATCCATCTCTCAGTGGTGAACCAAAGTTATGAATACCGACAACTCCTTAGCACACGTCCCGCAGCAAAGCCCAACTATGAAGTGAACTCATTGGTTCCCAACTGGATCCTAAGCTCTAACTTCCCATATTGGTCTACCTTTGCATCTCGGGTTATTGGTCAATACTGGGTCGGGTCGGGTTCCTTCTCAAGCCATCGGTTCGGGTCGGGTGTCCTTCATCTGTTCGGGTCGGGTCTTCTCCTGGTGCGGTTCGGGTCGGTTGTCCTCCATCGGTTCGGGTCGGCGTTCCTCTGGGTTCGAGTCAGCTGCTTCTTCTTCTTCGGGTCGGGTCGGTGCTTCCTTTCGGGTCGGGTCGGGTCCTTCTTGGTTTGTGCTTTCGATCCGTCTTCATGCTCCCCTTCATATGCTCCTATCCGATCCGCTTTTGTGCTCCTGCTCTGATTCGCCTTTGTGTTTCCGATCCGATCCGTCCCCTTCGATCCGATCCGTCTTCCTCTATCCGATCCGATCCGTCTTCCTCTATCCGATCCGATCCCAGTTTAGCTAGCGTGGCCTTCCTTTTTACCACTTTTCCCAAGTGTTGGGTTCCGATCCGATCGGATTCTTTGCTCAGTTTTACATATCCGATCCGAGCCCCCTTATCTGATCCGATCCGAACTCTGCACTGTTTTCTGAAACTGTTCCAACAAGTGTTTACGCCATTCGACGACGTTTTCGACCATTCTAACTATTGAAATCAATCACAAAGCATTTCATACAGTCATAGCAACATGCATAATCAACCACAAACATCATTCACATCAATATCATAGGTTAAAATGGATCAAACATACCCAAAAATTCATATTTTCCCCTTAAGCATGTTTAAGCAAATCTAACAATAGGATTAGCAAAACTTAACCAAATTAGCCAATTTTTCTAACAGAGGCTTAAAATAACATTTATGAATTTCTGCATATTTTTCCAGATTTTTAACATGCATAATTTCGCTAATTATCACTAATTACTCCTTAATCCCCCAAATTCCGGGATTTACAAAATTAGTCGAAATCAACCCAAATTCATATCAGAGGCATAAAATGATGTTTTAGAATTTTAGGAATTTTTCTAGATTTTTCTGAGCCATAATTTCGCTAATCTTCGCTAATTACCATAATTAGCCGTAATTAGTGAAAAACAATGCAAATCACTCACCTTTGCCACAAAGTAAACTATAGATCTGAAATGATTCTCTGTTTGGGTTGAATTCCAATGCTTAGCAGCAGCTCCAACTCTGATTTGATGTTGATTAGCCTTGGTTTGATGCTAATTAGCTTAATCTTCAATTAGAAAGTGTTTAGAGGTGATTTGGGATGATTCTAGATGTTGGAGGCCATGACTAGGTTGAAGGAAAGCAAGTGGCGGCTGGAAAAATGAGAAAGAAACCGAAATCCTAACCCTATCAGCCCTCATATACCCCTAAACCCGAAATCCCCCATTGGGCCTAGTTGCTAATCACCCGGTTTGGCCCAATTAAGCTGTTTTTCCACTTCTGAACCTTAATTCAGCCCTACAGCCCAAACGGTAAGTCCGCTTGACTAATGTGACCACTCTACGGAATTGTAAACCATCATTCAAATCCAATGGAAGTGGTTTCAGGTCAAAATTCTTTTCCAGTCAAAAGTTATGGGCGAAACAAGATCAGCTAGGGGCAAAACGGTCATTTAAAAATCGGCAAAAATCATGAACATGGGAAATGACCCCAATAGTCGTCCCCCAAAGTTACATGACCATACGACTTCATATGAAAATGAAATAAATATTCTACGATCCTAGATGCGTAGAATGCGGGTTGTTACATTCTTCCCTCCTTAAGAAATTTCGCCCCCGAAATTCTTTAACTAAGAAACAAGCAATGGATCCCGCATGCCTATCAACCAATTTCAACAATCAAACATACATGATAGTACAACAAACCTATCCTAGCATGCGGTTTTCTAACAAAGGAAGAATCATCGCCGCTAAAGTCTTATCAGGCGGAGAGCTTTGGATACGACTTTCTTATGTTATTCTCTACTTCCCAAGTACAGTCGTTCCCTCGCCATCGATCTCCATCTCTATCTTAGCGGTGATTTCCAATAAGTTAGGATCGTCCCTCTGACTGGAACTGATCCACTCAATCCAGATCGATCTAATCGTCAAGCTTACTAACGTTTCTGAATCCAATTCACACTTAGGTCTGAAGTTATATCCCATGATATACTCTAGTTGCTTTCATTCCAAAACATAGCCTCTAAACTGGCATGTCTCCTACCCAATGCATCAGTTACCGCACCTAGTCCGGTACTACGGCATCCATCCATACTGTCATCATCTTCTTAGGTAATCCAACCATATACGTTAAATTACCAACCACATCCCAAATATCCTTTCGAGTCTAACCCGAATCTTGCCTACATCCACACTGTACGTCCAACGTATATTCACCTCCTAGAGGCAAACTAGATCCATCCAATGACCCTAGGCACTACATCCATATCCGTACTGTACGTCTAACGCACATTCACCTTCCAAAGGTGAACTAGATCCATCCAATGAATCTAGGTACCCTACCCACATTCGTACTGCACGTCCAACGTACATTCACCTTCCAAAGGTGAACTAGACTCATCCAATGAATCTAGGTACTCTACCTATATCTGTACTGCACGTCCAACGTACATCCACCTTCCAAAGGTGAACTAGACTCATCCAATGAATCTAGGTACCCTACCTATGAGTCCAAGTCCAACTTGAAGCTCCTATATCCGCTGAATCTCCAAGATCAACGGACGCTCTACAATTCCCAAACATACTTCAAGTCTAACGTAAAGTATCTTACTCCCGTCATATCACCATGATCAACAAACTTATCCTATTTTCTATTCAACAGGATCCTACAGGTGACAGTCTACCTAAGAAAAGAAAAATAGGAACAAACATAGCAATCATAGCATCTATCAAACAAATCCTATCCATCACCTGCTAAAGCTATAAATACGCCTATACCTGTATGTCTGGTCTAACCAACATCAATAACTAATGGAAGCCCCGCCTCCAAACAACCCACCGTACGTCCAACATACATTTATCCCCCAAGGATAACTAAAACTAATGGAAGCCCCGCCTCCAAACGGACTACCGTACGTCCAACGTACGTTTATCCTCCAAGGATAACTAGATCACGTCCAACGGATCCAAGGTAATGGGCGTCCCCATATACCCCTGCTTTTAGTCCTCCTAAAATACTTGAGTCCAACCCAAGTCTACCCATTTTCTTGCTGCCCTCTCGAGTCCAACTCGAGCCGAATCCAATTCCTTGCAGCCTTCTCGAGTCTAACCCGAGCCATTCTATAACTCAGACCCAGTCTTGAGTATTCATCATCGACAAACTCTAGTCTAACGTGAGTCGTCTCCCTATTTATTGCATCTCTAAGATCAATCAAACACCTATTTTATTTTACGAGTTCAAGTCCAACTTGAATCGTCCCAACCTTCGTTGCATCTTCCATGATCAACGAGTACATCCTATTCTTTCAAAAAGAACATCAACATAGGGTCCTAAACAATCCATCACTTTGCATCTTTCTCGAGTCCCACTCGAGTCATCTCATAACCTTATTGAGTCTAACTCGGGTAATCTATACCATCGAACATTCCTATCATGTTACGAGCTGTACATCACTCCTCGAGTGCACCAAGATATCATCCAATGAGAATCACAACAACCACTTATCTCTCACGCTAACCATCCTAGTCGACCTCGACATTCCCCAAGCACAAGCCCCAAAGGCCTAAACCAATATCAGACAAGCACCCAAGGAACATCTCCTCCGAGTTCAGACAATATACGTGAGATGATATGAGCAAAACATCCAAACATTCAAGCATCCATAACCGACTTTGGCTATCCTCGCCAATCTTGCTTGAAACTATCGTCGGTCGCATGACCAAGTCCTGACCAAACTACTGTACATCCAATGTACATTTGCTTCTCTAACTCCCGTTATCGTCTTCATCATAAGGTAGGCGATCCAATACCACCTTTCGTCCATCATTCACTCTAACGGTCGTCAAAGACTCTTCGCAATCTACTACCACTCTATACCTTTGGAGTCAATCGGCTCCCAAAAATCAAGCCAAACCTAGTAAAGCTCGAAATAAAGCAATCACAACAAACATACATCCATGACTCGATAAGACCAAATTACGACAAATCCTACAAAGGTTAGTCAAACCACCCATCGGGTTTGTCACTACTAGGGGTCTATCGACTATCGGGTTCCAATTCCAACTTATCCACCAGGTTACTAGACATAAAAGAATGGAAAAATCCCGACATCAAACAAAACTAGAATAGGAACATCATAAATAGAAAGCATACCTCGAATAACGACACCTTTTTCCTTCTGCGCCGCAGTTGGGGCATTCGACGAAGAAGGAACGACGCTGATAGCATATGCTTTCACGATCTGCTTCTCCCTAGGAGGTTGTGGACATTCATTCTTGTGATGTCCCGCTTGCCCACAATTGAAGCACTTCCTTTCCCCAGGCTTTTCTCGACAATCTCTAGCATAGTGGCCCTTCTTGCCACAGCTAAAACACTCAGAATCTTCCCTGCTTTTCTTCTTTGGACCATCCTTAGCTTGGGCCTGATTCTGCTTCCTTTTGCTCTGGGAATTCTCCTTACCTCCACCGCTTGCTTGCGGCTTTGGTTCCTCTGCTGATGTAATAACAACCTCAATCTTTGGCTTAGGGTAAAGACTCTCTGACCTTAATGCTTTTCCCACAATCGAGTCAAACGTCTCATCGATGTGGTTTATAAGCCTTTCCCCCAAGTATCCATCCAAGCCAGTTATGAACTTCTCATTCTTCTTCTCGGCAGTATCAATCAAAGATAATCCATATTTCGACAAAGTGTCGAACTCAGCAACGTACTCCGAGATAGCCCTGCCATTCTGCTTCAACTCCAGAAACTTCCTAAACAACTCTGATTTCTGAGCAGCTGGGATAAACTTATCGCTAAAGCGAGCCTTGAACTGATCCCAAGTCATCTGATCCTCGGGAGTAGCTGCTTTAATGGCATCCCACCAATTCATTGCCCGTCCTTGCAGCTGACGGGATGCTAGCCTTCTCTTCATCGCATCCTCGATACCCAAGTCCTCAAAGATGCGCTCGCAGCTATCCAACCAATTCTGAACATCCGTAGCCGATTCCGTTCCGTGGAACGGCTTTCCACCAAGGTTAGTATAATCCTTGCTCAGCTTGGCGAAATCGGCCCTAGGCGCCTGCACCGCTGCACCACCACCATTAGCAGCATTAGGGACTGCTCCCTGAGCATCCCTAATCATATCCCGCATGAAGTTGGTGAACATCGTCCTCAAGTCTGGGTCATTCCTATTGTTACCCCTTGGACCATTGTTCCTCAGGTTTCGGCTCATCGTTCAATCTGTAAAGAGAACGAATCAGCCATCTCCATAGTGGTACTAGTGCAGTGCGACTTCATCCTTACTAATACTACTAGTATATATATAACTAGCTTTTGAAAACCAAAGTATAACAAATACGCGCTCTCATATACGTATACTATCTCTCCCTGGTGTCTTTCCCTAGGTTAACTTCGCAACCTAGAGCTCTGATACCACGTGTGACAGCCCGCCCCGCACCAACCGACATTTATTCCAAAGGTGCGCTGTACACATATCCAGTTAGCACGGGACGGTCGCCAGAAGAAAAAGAAAGAAGAGAATGGACTAATCAAGGGACCTGTAATATGTCTCACAGCGCATAGAACAAAATATAATAATAACATACTTGACATAAAACAGGAGAGACAGTGCATAAGCTAAAAACCAGAACTGATCATCATAGCAGCGGAAATCCAAAATATAGCTTATTACAACTTTTCAAACTGTCTCAAAGCAAAAGCAAGATAAAGGAGGTACACTACTAATGCCCAAGTAGCAACCACCAACGACACAGGGAGAATATCTATATATCATACGTGGAAGCCTCCTGCCCGCCTCCGAATCAGCTACTCGCGCATCACCAGCTAACCATAACCTGTCTCTAGTCTGCTCGTGTGAGCACCCAGAGTAATAAGAAGGGACATAAAACTCTGGGTCAGACATAAAGCCTGGTATGAGCGATAAGCATCTAAACAAAATAATAACAGGTATAATCCAATCATACCTGAACCTGGACCTGCAACCAAAGAGTTAGCACTACATACTGTACAACACTCTAAGGTGCCCTTTCAAATGGTGTAAAGATAACGGGGGTGGGGGTGTGCATGTCATAGTGATGTCAAACAATCAAGCATAGCAATCATCCTCACATCCCTCACTCAGTGCGTAAAGCATACGATATCCACTACTTTGGTCACTTAATACTTTGGGCCATGGCGGAATCCAATCCCGTGTAACTATCACTACAAGCCCACTATCCATCTCTCAGTGGTGAACCAAAGTTATGAATACCGACAACTCCTTAGCACACGTCCCGCAGCAAAGCCCAACTATGAAGTGAACTCATTGGTTCCCAACTGGATCCTAAGCTCTAACTTCCCATATTGGTCTACCTTTGCATCTCGGGTAATTGGTCAATACTGGGTCGGGTCGGGTTCCTTCTCAAGCCATCGGTTCGGGTCGGGTGTCCTTCATCTGTTCGGGTCGGGTCTTCTCCTGGTGCGGTTCGGGTCGGTTGTCCTCCATCGGTTCGGGTCGGCGTTCCTCTGGGTTCGAGTCAGCTGCTTCTTCTTCTTTGGGTCGGGTCGGTGCTTCCTTTCGGGTCGGGTCGGGTCCTTCTTGGTTTGTGCTTTCGATCCGTCTTCATGCTCCCCTTCATATGCTCCTATCCGATCCGCTTTTGTGCTCCTGCTCTGATTCGCCTTTGTGTTTCCGATCCGATCCGTCCCCTTCGATCCGATCCGTCTTCCTCTATCCGATCCGATCCGTCTTCCTCTATCCGATCCGATCTCAGTTTAGCTAGCGTGGCCTTCCTTTTTACCACTTTTCCCAAGTGTTGGGTTCCGATCCGATCGGATTCTTTGCTCAGTTTTACATATCCGATCCGAGCCCCCTTATCCGATCCGATCCGAACTCTGCACTGTTTTCTGAAACTGTTCCAACAAGTGTTTACGCCATTCGACGACGTTTTCGACCATTCTAACTATTGAAATCAATCACAAAGCATTTCATACAGTCATAGCAACATGCATAATCAACCACAAACATCATTCACATCAATATCATAGGTTAAAATGGATCAAACATACCCAAAAATTCATATTTTCCCCTTAAGCATGTTTAAGCAAATCTAACAATAGGATTAGCAAAACTTAACCAAATTAGCCAATTTTTCTAACAGAGGCTTAAAATAATATTTATGAATTTCTGCATATTTTTCCAGATTTTTAACATGCATAATTTCGCTAATTATCACTAATTACTCCTTAATCCCCCAAATTCCGGGATTTACAAAATTAGTCGAAATCAACCCAAATTCATATCAGAGGCATAAAATGATGTTTTAGAATTTTAGGAATTTTTCTAGATTTTTCTGAGCCATAATTTCGCTAATCTTCGCTAATTACCATAATTAGCCGTAATTAGTGAAAAACAATGCAAATCACTCACCTTTGCCACAAAGTAAACTATAGATCTGAAATGATTCTCTATTTGGGTTGAATTCCAATGCTTAGCAGCAGCTCCAACTCTGATTTGATGTTGATTAGCCTTGGTTTGATGCTAATTAGCTTAATCTTCAATTAGAAAGTGTTTAGAGGTGATTTGGGATGATTCTAGATGTTGGAGGCCATGACTAGGTTGAAGGAAAGCAAGTGGCGGCTGGAAAAATGAGAAAGAAACCGAAATCCTAACCCTATCAGCCCTCATATACCCCTAAACCCGAAATCCCCCATTGGGCCTAGTTGCTAATCACCCGGTTTGGCCCAATTAAGCTGTTTTTCCACTTCTGAACCTTAATTCAGCCCTACAGCCCAAACGGTAAGTCCGCTTGACTAATGTGACCACTCTACGGAATTGTAAACCATCATTCGAATCCAATGGAAGTGGTTTCAGGTCAAAATTCTTTTCCAGTCAAAAGTTATGGGCGAAACAAGATCAGCTAGGGGCAAAACGGTCATTTAAAAATCGGCAAAAATCATGAACATGGGAAATGACCCCAATAGTCGTCCCCCAAAGTTACATGACCATACGACTTCATATGAAAATGAAATAAATATTCTACGATCCTAGATGCGTAGAATGCGGGTTGTTACACGCGTGCTTCCCCTTCTAGTCCTTCGGAGCCGACAGAATAATCAGATAAATGTGCGCTCCCCTCGTGCGTTATAGCACCACGATGATCTACCCCGTTGGGTTGCTCACCCTCAAACGTGCGGACTGGTCCCAAGCGCTTCACTTTAATATATTGTTAGACCCTGTGTCTAAACATTCTTTTATGCACTTGCCTTACCACATCAGGTTTCCATTTAACTTGGTTATTCTCTTTCATATTGAATTCTTAATCAAGTTACCAAGTTCCTCTTGCTTATTAATTTCAGTTATACAACTTAACCCATTTAAGTTTATTAATAAGCCCACAACATGTTATTCTCTAGATTGTGGTCCAAGGTTTGTAATCCACAATCGCTTTATATTCTTGTTTGATTTCATCATTACAATAGCATGTTCTATTTAATATGCAATTAAGTATATCCTAATTCACATGTTTTCTATTTAACATGTCAGTCATTATTTTTGATTAAGTATAACTTATTTCCTAAGTTTTCCACATTCTTTCTCATTTAATCATAATTTCATTTTACACTGTTACTACAACTTATCATTGTTTACTTATTAACTTAGTTCTCTTAACTAAGGTCCATTAATAAGTCTCTCTACCCATTTATTATAACCTATTTTATAATTTCCTCTTGTCCCTAGGACAAGTACAAACATGTTATTCTTATCAGTGGGTTTCAGACTTCCAAGTTTACATATTACTTAATTTATAATTAAGTACAACTTCTTATATTTCATATATTTTCCCCCTTTTCTCAACTAGTTTACGGCTTTCCCCATTTACTGATAACTCTATTTACAATTAAGTGTCCCTTATCTCATTTCACCAGTTATCCCATTTCCTTACTAGTTTATTACAACCTAAGTTATAATCTTCACTTGTCCCTAGGACAAGTCTACCTATTATACAACATTTTCACTAATGTTATTTATTTATAATAGGTTATTATCATTCCCCATTTAAACCATTTACTGCTGTAATCCACTATTCTTCATTCACTGTAATATATGTTCCTTATTTTATTAAGGAAAACACTTCATGCACCTTATCAGTTTGATTTATAAAAAGAATCAGTGATTTATTTTCATAACGTATTCCCATCTAAAATCATGGTGGCAAGTAATTTCTTTCCACTTTCTTACTTTATTCACTATGGCTGACTTGCAACCACGTTTTCAGAAATAGGTCATTTAGGGAAATACATCACTTTTCCTTCGCATCACACTAACTTAGTCCATTACATCCCTTCCTTTCTTATTTTCTGAGTTAGACATTTAATTACCATCATTTCCATTTGTTCATATATTATTATATATATATATATATATATATATATATATATATATATTTAGATATATGTACTAGACCTCTCACATTAAGCCTACACTTGTGGACGCTGGATTTACCAAGCGGGTCCGGGCAAAATTGTACCATAAGTTGACTTAACCTCGTGTCTTAATACCGTTTCATGTTTTATTTATGCACTTAGACCCCACACATTAGATTTACCACTTGTGAATACTGGATATGTCGAGCAGTTCCGAGCAGACTTCTATCACAAGTGCAATCTAACCTCGTGTCTAAGAGCATTACAGTGTCAAATTACTGTGAATCTAGGCATGTTCGTTCTTTAACAATTATTCCTATTTCATGTAAATTTTAGGCATATTGTTCTTTTCATATGTTTACTGTGATCTAATTTACATGTCATCAAATAATGCCTATATTTTGTCGCATGTCTTTTTTAACATGTGTTTAATTCTATTTTGACATGTAAATATTTAATTAGGTAATTGTTCAAATTCAACAAGTTAAACATGTCATTTACTCAATAATAAACCACAAGTGAATCATGTGATTATAACAACAGAGTCATTACCCATTTTCTAACAAGTTTGTTTTCAACATGTAATCATTCCAACAATTTAACTGATTCAACATATGAATTATTTAAATTAACATCTCAACTTGTTATAACAGTAAATCTTAATTATTCTGGCAAATATAATTATTCAAAATGGGGAATGGTTAACGATAATATATTATTATCTGAAATGCTATTGCTTAAACCCACTCACCTCGTACGCTTTCCCAATTCTGGACCTGATCCAGTTTTAGCATCCATGGTTTTTCCTTAATCGGATTCAAAATCTAACGACCATGGATTGATTATTTTCATTAAAAGACAAAGGAAAGAAAGAGGAAAGAATTTGAAAAGATCGGATCTAGAAAGTTACCTTACTTTAATACGAGATCTGAACACCCATTTACAAGTATAAGTTTCTTTCCTTCAGATCTGGAATCAGAATTTTTCCTAGATTAATATTCTTAATTTTCTGAATATATAGGGAAGAACGGCAGAGCCTCCGCGTAGCCTCAAAAATATGAGGCTTAGTGTTGACTCTACAAACTTATTTATAGGTGTAATAGAAAGCGGTAAACCTTCGGATTTAATTAAATTAAATCCGAACCGCGCGCACACATCACATAATGTTATATAAACACACTGCATCACCTACGGGTACTCACGTGTTATATGTGCTGTATTGTTTTATATATGTTAATGTTTATAGATTTTTAAACGTTAATTTGCTTCCTTTTTATTCTTTTGATTTTAATTTTTATTAATTAAAGGTTTATCACTTGCTTGTTATGTCTCCTTTAATTAATCTTATTTCTGTTAAAAACCATACCCGCTTTTGAATTTCAAATTTGTGTGCACAAATATATATATATCTTTCCTTCATTATTTCATTCATTACCCTTTTTTATTTTTTATTTTAATGCAATCAATTCATTGCATTGTTTCCTTTCTATTTATCTCTATCAATTCATTGCAATGTTTCCTTTCTTTTATCGTATGTTGCATTAATTCCGTATGCACACTTTTATTCCTTTAATACCAGGTTGCATACATTCAATCTTCTAGTTTTGAATTTCATGGTTATATATGTATGCCCTTTTTTTAATGCAATAACTTGATTTTTTTTATTTCTTTCTTTTTATTGCATACCTTTATTATTGTTGCTTACATTGTTAACCTCTTCCTTTTTTTCCATGCATTAAAAAATTTTAACAGTCATGTATGTATATACATCTTTCCTCATTTTTATTGTTGAATGAAATTGTCTCATTAATTTATCCTTTCTTATCTCTCTTTTTATGGTAATGCATTCACACATTGATTTCTTATTTTTAAACCTTTCCATGCATTGCACCAATTAATGTTTTTTAAATATGCATTTCATGCATTGCATTAATTAGCGCATACATTACCTCTTTTAATTACATGCGCTCTCTTAAAAAAATGTATGTATTCCTTTCTTCTTTTAAAATATACATATTTCTGGACTTATATACATATATTTCTATGTTCAATTGGCCCTCTCTAAAACAAAGATAAAAATTATGTCACTACCAAGATTCGAATCCCCGACCTCTATGCTGCATATGCAATGCCTCAACCAACTAAGCTATGAAGTCTTTTGTTAATAAGTCTAGAAACAATGGTACTCATTGTTCTCCTTCTTTACCTTATTTTCATGTTTTACTGCAATGCTTCAATTAAAGGTATCTCTTTCATCTTAAATCGGGTTTCAGCAATCCATAGGTCTAAATTGACCAGAAAAATGCCACGAAGTAATTTTGCTACTCCCATGGCCAAATTCTAGAAGCTCTTCAAAAAAAATTCTTTTTTTTATATGCATTATTTAATTGTTACAAAAATGCGGGGTGTTACAAGTTGAAATAAGGTTGTTGTCATCAAAACCATCTTTATACCCATCTTAATCCCTAACCATCTCCCTTTTTTATGATGACAACCTTGGTTTATAAAGTATTCATACGTGATGTCTTGATTCTCCAGTTACTCCCCCTTACTACATTAACTTCTTCTAAAATACCTAACTCCCCCTTAATTTAAGCCTTATATATAATTCTCCCCCTTTGTCATCAATAAAACTCAATTTATGTGCCTAACCTATAATACTCCCCATAATATAAGACTAAACGTAGACTTACAATTATTCTAATAATCCCCCTTAAACTATCGCTAATTATCTTAAAATAAATAACTCCCCTTGACTATTTCGCTATAATAATATAGTATTTAAATGAGACACATGAGTAAAGTATAGTCAATCAATCAATCAGACCACACCATTGTTAATTATGTTACTTATTATGTTTAAATTATTCTAACCAAAATAACAATTTACAACAAATCAAACAATATATGTTAATTAAAACATTTCTTGGAACTTCAACCAATCCTAAAAATTGTAAAGCCCCACCTTAGTTTAAAACTAGAAGAACTATATGAAGGTAATGAAATGAAATGTGAAAAGAACGAGTATAGTTATATTACTCTATACCTACACATGTATAAGAAAATTTCAAACAAACCTATCAACATTCAAACATCAAATCCAACCATGTCAAACAAGTCAATCAAGTCAAATAATTCAAACAAACAAATCAAACAAGATAATTAAGTTAAATAAATCAAACAAGTCAAACTTCCTATACTTTTTAAAACAATAATACAAAACTCCGTATAAATTACACTTGTTGTGTGTGAAGTTAAAGTTAATTTGTGATGCAGTGTGTGCATTATGTTATTTGTAGTGCAGTACGAAATGTATATTATATGCAAAGCATTATAAGATGAAATATAAAATGAAGTGCAACTCGTGATGTAAATGATTTAATATGTGCATTATAATAATGAAGTGTGATATGAAATAAGATGTACAATGATAATAACATGTAGAATGATTTGATGATGATGTGTATTACAAAAGAAGATATTCAGGGTATAATCATTAGTAATAAGTAATATCCAATAATCATGCATATATATATATATATATGTCAAAAAAGTTGTTTCAACCAAACAAAGGAAATACCAATTAATTTCTAGACTTAGGTTAATGATACCAATAAATGAGATTCAAAGGATAGTAACAATAAGAGTCTAAAGGTAATTAAAAATATATTCATGCTAGGTAGTAATCAAAAATTATATATTCAAAATAATTTTGTAAGAAATATGGATTTAAATAATTTTAGTAGAAAGCTTCTTTAAAAATAATATAGTAAATATTGAAGATCTTTTTAAAGAAAATATAAAAGTAAATCATTATAATATAGACATATATTCATAATTATATATAAAAATATAAAAATTAATGTTAATAAAAAAAATTAATGTATAAAAAATTATTTTATTGTGATATTTGCATAAATCTTTTAATACAAAGCAATTTTGAATTTAAACTTTAGAAACCAAAATATATTTGTTTTCTAATGGAACATTTAAATGTTAAAAATAAAAATAAAAATAAATTATAAAAAATTCATAATCATAAGAAAATTATTTTTGATGAAATCTAGTGATATAAAGTAAACTATAAAATTAGAACTTCTTATATTTTAAACTATATATTTAAGACATAAAAATATAATTTATATACCAAAATATTAATTTTAAAAATACAGGTTTTATAAATCTAATAAAATAAGGAAATCAAAATTAGTATAAAATTTCAAATAGTATTTGTGATAATGTAACCCAAATTTCAAATAGATTGATTTGATTTGTTGCACATCCGTGATTTTAGAAGTGTTGTTCGAGGTTAGTGGTAGTTACGGCTATTCGTTTCCACTAGAACCGAAAGGGTAAAATGGTTGTATCCAGCCTTAGGCATTGCCTTGGGTACCTTGTCATATTTATCCTGAACTAGCCCACTACGACTTGGTTTGGTGTTGTACAATATGAAGTGCCCTTTGGTAATACCACTTTATGGTAAATTTATGGTACTATGTAGACTATGATTGTAACACCCCGCATTTTAATTAATTAAAATAAAATTTTGAAAAGCTTCAAGAAATTGATCATGGAATTTGCGTCATTGTGTTCGTGGCGATTTTCTGATCAATTTAGACTTATGGTTTACAAGAAACGGATTTAAGATGAAAAAGATATATTAAAATGAAATATTACAATAAAAGTGAAAAGAAGGTATAAGAAAAAAACTAAAAAGAACAATGACTACCATTGTTTTTAGTCTTGTTAACAAAAGCCTATGAAGTCCAGTTGGTAGGAGCATGTGTCTCCCAAATGAGGACGCAAGTTCGAATCCCGTTGGTGCCCTTTTTTATTCAAGAGGGAAGGCTAAAATAGTATATATTCTAAAAGAAAAATATGTATAAATGCACATAAAAGGAATATTATACATAAAAATAAGTACAAAAATATATGTATGCATGCAAATGTAAATATATGTGTATGTTGAGGAAAAATATAAACATATGAAAGAGAAATCCAAAATAAACCTATAATCAACGAAAATAGGTAAGAATTTAATGATGGCATAACGTCGTTTGAATTTTGAAAAAGAAAAACGGTTGCACGTATATATACGCTTAAATTTAAATGTTGAAATAAAAAAGTGCAAGATAAAAGCAGAAAGAAGTTAATGCATAATAAATGAGTAATGGGCAACAAATCAGCTGCATTTGAAATAAGAGTGAATAAAAAGGAACAAAACAAAGCGCCATTAATTGCATTAATTAATGGACAAGAAATGGAAAGATTGTATGCGTATATGCATGCATAAATTAAAAATTCAAACTTAAAGATATGTTATAACTGGAATATTATAATTCAGATGTGTATATTAAGTATGGAATTAAATGTCATTAATCAACATTAAAACGTTAAGATTTGTTTCATGCGACGTGGAATTTTCATATATACGGTTCGGATTTTAATGGATTAAATCCGATGGTCAAGACTTTCTTGTACACCTATAAATAGACCAGTAGAGCCTAGCTTTGAACTCATATTTTCTGAGGTGCTACCTAGGCTCTTCCATTCTCTTCTTCCTCCAAAACTTTTCAGAAAAATAAAATATTTGTTTTAGGAAATTCTGATTCAAGATTTGAAGATAAAAGAATGTAAATCTACAAAAAGGTGTTTAGAAGTTTGATCACCTTGAGGTGAGTTCTTGAATTCGATTTATTTAGGTTTCTCCTCCTTTCCCTCTTCTTTTAGCATTAGATTTGTGAAACCGTGGTTGTTTTAATAATAGATTCAATTAGGGATGCCACAAAACAACAAATCTGAATCTGATTCATGGATTGGAAAGTTGTTATTGTATGGATTTAAATTATACCTTTTTAAATAATGGTATATATTCCATTTACATTACCCGTCATTCTTAACATGTTAGATAACTGTAAGTTGTGATATTAGCGATATAATTCATTTTCAGTTATGTTAAGAATATTACTGTTGTATACATCTATTCTATGAGCATGTCAATGGGATTAAAATTGCTGTAATACTGAATTTATGAGATTTGCAATAAGTGAACTTGTTACAAAAAAAATATTGTTAATGATAAATTGGATATTGTAACTCAAATTACAGTGAAATTGGGAATAATTATGGTAATTGAGATTAAATATTGCTGAGAACATTTCTGTTATATAAAGCCTTTTTCCATTAATCATCTGTCTAAATTGGAAATTATATAAACACTGTAATTATGGAATTTACAATAAATATGAATATTTTCTTATGAGAATTATTATGCCAAAAGGTTGTAAATAGAATTACAGTAAAATTTTGGAATAATGAAATAATATAGGTATGCTTAATTTTTATGTAAAATTTACAGTAAGAGGGAAATTTTAGATAACCGCACTGAGACTCGAGGTTAAGTTCAACTTGTGGTAAAAGCCTGTCCGGAACCGCCCAGCAAAACCAGCATTCATAAGTGGTCAACTTAATGCGAGAGGCCTGGTGCCTAAACATACATAAGAATATATGTATGCAATGAAAATAAATGGTATATGTGAAAATTTACAAGATGGTAAAGGGATAAATGTTACAACAGTAAGAGTTTCGTTATTTCAATTAGCACTTTAGCAAAACTGGTTTTCCGAATTGAAGGGTTTGAGGCAGCTGCTGTTAATGGCGACTGGGTTTTCTTCCTTTCTTCCACGCAACCTTCTCCTCCTCTAATTCTCTGAATCGCCTCAATCGATCCACCCCTTCCTCCTTTTCGCTTACTATTTCACCCAGTTTTCGTCATCGTGGGGGCCGCTTTCAATCCCTTTTCTCAGATCTCACCTTTTAGATCTGAGTGTCTATATCTCCTTTTACCCCCTGCTTTTTGTTATGTCTTCCCAATCTCTTTTCCTTGTTCTCGAATCCTTCTCAGTTTCCCTTTTTGGCTTTGTGTGGTGTCCCTCTCGGCTGGTGACTTGTCTGGCTTGCTTCGCGACTGCACTGCCTTCCTGTTGTCACTGGGTGAACTCATTGCCATCGCAAGGTCTTCAAGTATATTAGTACTGACTTGTTCCTCAACTTGGTGAGTTTTTTATGTCCTGTGTTTGGTTTATGTTTGTCTAGGTGATTATGGGTGAGGTTTGGTGATGTGTTGGTGCTTGCCGTTGTTGTTACTTTGAGTGTTTGTCGACTTGCATTGTCTGAGAAGTCTTGGTGTATTCATGGATGTAACACCCCAACCTCCGCCAGGGTCACTCTTGCAAGTACACTGGCTTTGGAGGGGTGTTGGTCAAGGTAAACATGCATGAGATACCACAAGACAGAACATATAAGTAAAACAGAGTAAGTAAAGCAGCGGATAAAACTACTATTTCAAAACCATAGTTAACTTACATCAAAAGTACTAAGTCATTATTTTCCAACCACTACAAGTCTAGAAACATAAACTGAAAACTGGAAATAACATAAAGTAAACTATCCCCAAAGTAGACGTGGTAAAGCCATAGCGAGCTCAAGTCCAAACCGTACATGAGCTATCCAGAAAGCAAGCTAAAGATCCAAGCTAGGTGCTAGTGTTCCCACCCTGAGAACTTGGGGGGGAAACGGAAGAAAAGAGGCGAAAGAAAATGGGTCAGTCAAAAAGACTGGTAAGTCCTACCAACTATTAGTATAAAAACTAATAAAGTTAACTGGACATGTAAAACAGAGATGAAACATAGGATGATAACTGGCATGGTGAAAAGTTAACAAGAGTGGCATCGCATATACAAGGTTAAGTTGCACCAAGTGTACTAGTATTCTAATCCATGTCAAGTATAAACAAGAAATGATCCCTTAGCCCAATATTGGCCCAAACTCATGAGATGACCTAAATCAAGGTCCAACTACTCGGTCTAGTCGATCGACTCCCTATAAGTCTAACTCGTCGTGTATCGGTGTCATACGACTTAATTATGGAATGTAGTTAACTGTGCAAGGTCCACCCTTGGGTGTATCCAGTCCTAGGGTGTAAACCACAGACACAAAACAAGCACGCACAGTCTAAACCTACCGGTGCCCATGTTCAACTCCGGACTTAATGTGCACGACCATGGTCCACCTGAACTTAACTGGTGCACCATTCAGCCGTCTCTTTTGGTCTCTTACAATCAGCCCAGTAATCGTGCCCCACCCTAGCCTAGCCCTAGGGTATCCATGATACTCCCTAGTGGGTTACTGCTGAAAAGGACCACGTAACTAGGATTTCAAGCGGGTTAAGTGTGGTTAACCCTATCCTAACCATGTATTGAGTTGGTCAAGTGTATCCAAGCAGTTCATGACTTAATCCTATCAATACATTGCGTTCAACGGGTCAAGTATATTCAAGTGGTCCATGACTTGACCCTACCAATCCATCGTGTTTAATTGGTTAAGTATTCAAGTAGTCCATGACTTAACCCTATCATGTGGCATTAATTAACTTAATGCACCCCAACCTCTCACATTAGACCTTGTTGTGGTTACTAGTTAAGTCGGGCGGGTCCGGGTAGCTTTACACCACAACCTAGTCTAACCTCGGGTTTTAAGTGCGATATGACCAACTACTCACATTGGGTCCTATTGTTTGTAGCCACTAGTTAAGCCGGTCGGTTCCGAGTAGATTTATGCTACAAACTCAACCCAACCTCGAGTTGGCCACTTTCATGTTTTCTACATGTCATGTCCACGTTCATGTTTTCAAGCATAATCTCATGTCATATTTTCAAGTCATGTTTCATGTCATTTAATTTTACCCATAACGTAACCCTATCGCACGTAAGTTCGCATCAACACAAATAGATCAAAAGGGGGAACACAAGAATATGACAAGGTGGGCATAAGATGGCAAAGTCTATCACAAGTTAAACATGGTGATATTTGAGGCAAAAGGGGTTCAACATACTAGCATATAAGGTTAATGGCCTTAAAACATGCATGACATCAACTTAGCAAATAAGTGATAACATGGTCATAGTTAACATAGGGTGATAACTTGTGATTAGCATATGGTTCATAACATCATAGGCAAGTTAACATAAAGATCATGAGAGGATCTATGTTGCATTATGCATAACTACCAAGTTCTATGTTGCATTATGCATAACCACCAAATAAAGCTCATAGCTTTCTACCCAAAAATCAAGGTGATAGTCTCATAATCATATATCAAAGGAGTCATTAATAGATCTATGCATAAAATGATAGATCTAAGGTAAACATTACACTTAAGCCCAATTTCAACTTGCAACATGTCACATTTAAGTTCATAGTTTAAATCTAAGAGTAGAATAAGGCTTACAAAGCTTGGCTATGAAGACTAGAACAAAATAAAACAAGATTGAGACGAAGCCACACTAGAAATCCCCAAATGAATATAAGCTCCAAGTTGTCTTGAGAAATAAGAAGCTCCTTTGATTTGTATGAAGAAAGATGGCTCTTTTACTAGCTTAGAACACTCAAGCTTTCATGAAGAAGATGGAGGTTATGATATGAAGGTGGAGGCCATGATTAGGAAGCATTTTGGCATAATTTAGTTGTAGGAATAATTTGTGATGATTTAGGCTAGGTATTAGGGTGTTTTTATAGGTGTAGTGTAACACCCCGCCTCCGCCAGGATGTCTCTTGCAAGCACTCTGACTTTGGAGGGGCGTTTGAATCAGGTAAACATGCATAATGATATATCAAGGCAGAACAAGAACATATGTATATATGTAAACAGAGTAAATAACATAGATAAAACAGCGGAAGATATTCAAACCATTTCAAACACAAGTTTAGTACATCATAATGTCAATTTTCCAAATAAATAAGTCTAGTACATAAAACAACATCATCTGAAACTGAAAAGAAGAACATAAAGTAGCTATCCCCAAAGTGGAAAAACCATAGCGAGCTCAAGTCCAAAGCATACATGAGCTATCCAAGAAAAGCAGGTAAAATCCAAGCTAAGCTCCTGTATTCCCTCCCTGAGGACCTGGGGGGGAAACGGAAGAAAAGAGGCGAAAGAAAACAGGTCAGTCAAAAAGACTGAGTAAGCCCTACTACAATCAATGTAAACTGATAAAGTTAACTGGCATGAGCAGCAGGTATGAACATAGGGATAACAACATACTAACATGTTGATTAACTAACAAGGCAGATAAAGGTGTCATCGCATAACCCGGTTTAAGGTTTTGTACCACAGGTGTACTAACATTCTAACATGTCATGAATAATCCAGAATTTATCCCTTGGCCCAAACTTGGCCCAGTATCAGGTATTTGACTCAAACCAAGATCTGACTTCTTGGTACCAATTCTAGTATAACAGGATTAGGTGTTACCCCAACGTTCACATCGAAACAGGTCGGGGCAGAAGGGTCCATGCAGAAATAGAGTTTGGGAAAAATGGGCTTTTACCATCCCAATAGGTAAAGTACAGAAACGGAATACTAACTATAATGGGCCTTTACCACCCTACAGATAAAGTACAGAAACAGAATGCTAACAAAAATGGGCCTTTACCACCCTAACAGAATGGTACCACGCAGAAACAGACGGGTGTTGCCACCCAACAAAACAGACGGTACCGACAGAATCAGACAGAACTAAGTGTACCTTGAATCCTACCCAAGCGATCGGTTCCCTAATACATAAATACCCTGTGTCGGCCCCACGATAGGGTGTATCACTCCCTAAAGTGCCAACCAATTGGCACAGGCATATTTACAGATGTCACGGTGTCTTACATCCTCAGAGGCAGACTGGGATCCATGCACGCACATGACCCGGTTGGAACGCACCATCAACACCCATCGCCATTATCAGAATGAACCACTTATAATTAGTTCAGTAAGCGTGCCCGGACCCTACCTACGGTTGGGTCAAAGTTTTGATACCAGAAAGGGTTACTGACTAATATGGGTCCCAAACAACAGATGACACAAGTATTCCCCCTTGTATCCCCAGACTATCAAATTCAGATTAACTTATTAACAGAGTTCAGACATACCAGATTCAGATGGTCAGTTTTCAGACTAACGGATCAGATAACAGATTTACAAACTTGCCTAACTTGGTGTGGGTCCTACAGATCCGCAAAACAGGTTCGTTTAATTTATAAATCAAGTTAGTTTATCCAGACCAGGTATCAAATTGGTCCTCAGTCTTACCAAATTACTAAGTTGGATTGGTTAAGTATAGTTCAACTTAACCCCGTTAAATTACCGAGTTCAGATTGGTTAAGTGTAGGTTAACTTAACCCCGTTAATTTACCGAGTTCAGATTGGTTAAGTGTTGGTTAACTTAACCCCGTTACTTTACCGAGTTCAGATTGGTTAAGTGTCATAAGTCAGATTTCCTTAACCTTATCATATGGCATTAATTAATTAATGCGCCTTAACCTCTCACATTAGACTTTGTTGCGGTTACTAGTTAAGCCGGTCGGTTCCGGGTAGCTTTACACCACAACTTGGTCTAACCTCGGGTTCAAGGTACAACATGACCAACTTCTCACATTGGGTCCTATTGTTTGTAGCAACTAGTTAGGCCGGTTGGTTCCGGGTAGGTTTACGCTACAAACTCAACCCAACCTCGAGTTGGTCACACTTATCTTTTCTATGTGTCATGTCCATCATGTTTCCAAAACATGTTACAAATTTTCAAGCAATTGGGTAGACCTAACTTAATAGGTAAATTCCCAAGCTCATGTTTTTTTTATGTCTTTTAAGTTTACCCAACCCCAAACGCAATCCCATCGCTTACATATCGCAATAGCGCATAAAGGATAGAAAGAGGGAACTTGGCATAATCATGACATAAAAATGTTAAAGCCACAAGTTCAACATGGTGGCATATGAAAGGTTCATGTGTGCATACACTTGCATATTACATTTTTAGGCCCAAAAAGCATGCATAACATGATAACATGAACCATATGACCATCCCAAACTTGCATAACATACTTGCATATCATATGACAACTTGCATATCAAACTTGCATAAACAAACTTGCATAACATATGTCAACTTGCATATCATACTTGCATAAACAAACATGCATAACATATGTCAACTTGCATATCATACTTGCATAAACAAACTTGCATAACATATGTCAACTTGCATATCATACTTGCATAAACAAACTTGCATAACATATGTCAACTTGCATATCATACTTGCATAAACAAACTTGCATAACATATGACAACTTGCATATCATACTTTTAACTTTAAAGTTCAAGTATGAAAGGAATAGGGCTTACAATGCTTATGCGGACTCAAATGAGTATTGCAAATGTAAGAAAACCCTTATGCAACCAAAACCCCCAAAAGTGCAAGCAAACTTGATCAAGACTCCTCCTTTATGATGCAAATATAAGAACTAGACTTTAATGCAAGCTAAAGAGGATCATACAAGCCTAAATGCACTTGTATGCATGGAAATCTCTTAGAAATTTGATTTAGGAATTGTATGAAGAGAGTGGAGGCCATGAGAGGATTGATTTTGCCATAGTTTAGTTGTAGGATAGATTAATGATGATTTAGGGTAGGTTAGGGTCTTATTTATAGATTAGGCTAGTGTTTTAGACCATAGGATTAAACCCTAGTTGCAATCTCAACCCTCAAAACCGAATCTGGCCCCCTAGCTCAACCCATTCTCAAAATGGTGCACCAGGCTTGACTGGGCGTCTGAGCCAAGTCGACAGCCAAGTCGACAGGGCTGTCGACCTGGTCAGACCAAGTCGACAGGGCTGTCGACTTGGGTACTGTGGCGGGAATTTTTCCCGCCTGGCCCAACTGGCCCAATTTCCAAGTTCAGGTTTGAATTTGAAATCTGTTTTTTACTTAGAAATTTTCTGAAAACTTCGCTGGGCCTTAATCGGGTCATACGGACTCCGATTTTCGAAAACTCGGACTCTATTTCGCGTATTTTTCCGAGACGAACACAATGGCATAGCTCGTTTTCCCTTGATTCAGATTTTAGAATTAATTTCTGCCTTGATTTACAATATAACATATTATCAGAAATACGGGTTGTTACATTCTCCCCTCCTTAAAGGATTTCGTCCTCGAAATCTTCAAGCTAGGAAGAACGCATCCTACCATCCATCTACTCAAATCATCATTCACGAGCAATCATTGTCCTTAAAGATTCTAATGCGGTATGAACATATGCAAAAGGTGTGTGTATATGTTCTTATCTAATGCAAAGATCAGCAATGCAGAGTATGTTAGTGAAATGAATCCATCATGTATGCAAATAGTCCTAATCACATAATACTATATGTGTGCACAACCATTCGTCCATATGCAACATCCATGTGCTGAATTAACCATCTTGCAACCATAAGAATCGAAAATGTACACACTTCCATATGCAATATGAGAGTGTATTTCAAGCCGATCTAGTGCCTAGTGTGTGTTTATGCATCCACGAGCAACCACTAGCAACCACTTGCATCCACTTGCAACCATCAAACATAACATGTCTCAAACACATGTTTACATCCATAGGATTCCTATCTCCACCAGATATAGTCGAGTGATGGAAGCGAGTATAGATAAAACAAAAACTTGGTACATATACTTACAGACTACTAGTACCGATCAGATTTTCCCCAAATGATTCTTAGGAAACTAAGCATGGTAAAAACCCAGAATGTATTTGTCATAGTCACAGATACTCTCAAATCCCAATTTATCACAGACAGATGAGTTATAACTCTCAGGGAGTTTGAGACCATTACCAGATCAGAAGCAAAACTAGCATTAAAGTACTGAGTTTCCATTACAGAATCGAGATACCAGAAAAAGAGTTTCAAACTGAAAATCAGACAAGGAAAATTAAACATCCTACAGACAAATTATTCTAGCCCTGATCTATTCACCCGCTATGCGCGTATTCATCGTTCCTTCCGATGTAGTCCCTTTCTTCTTTGGGCAGTCCCTAGTGAAGTGCCCCATCTCTCCACAGTTAAAGCAAGTGCCCTTTCTCTTTCTGCAATCCTTGTTTAGATGAGTTGAGCTTCCACAAGTAAAGCACTTCTTTTCCTTCTTATCTTCAGACTTCTCCTCCTTCTTTTGTATTTCCTTTTTGGGTCCCGCTTTCTTGTTTTGAGACTCATTCACCTTGATCTCCTTCTTCGCACTCTTGTTCTCTTCATGGAGTAGGGCCATATCTACCAAACTCTCAAACGTGGCCCCCATGGGCACATGAGACATAGCTAATTCCTGTAATGGCTCATTCAATCCTCTAGCAAAACGAAGAGCCTTCTTCTGAGTAGTACTCACCATATCCAAGCCAAAACGAGCTAACTGGTTGAACTTGTTCACATATTCTTTAACAGACATGTCTCCTTGCTTCAAAGCAATAAACCTTTCCATTTGCAAATTCTCTTCAGTAGAAGACAGAAACTTAAGCATAAACCTTGCCCTGAAATTGGCCCAAGTCTCAACAGGCCTAGTACCATTGGTGACTTCCCACCAATAAGCGGCTTCATCCTTCATAAGCCAAACCGCCAACAAGACCTTCCTCTGATCGTCTAACCCAAAGATAGCAAACAAATCCTCGGTCTCTTTCAACCAATTTCTGGCCTCCACAAAAGTCTCAGTGCCTTGGAAGTTCTTGCCACCCATTGCTTTGAAATCTTTGCAAGTCTTTGCAAAGTCAACCTGAGGATGCTGAGGGGGAGGAGGAAGAGGAACCTCAGCAATTGGTGGAGGAGGAACATTAGCGACAGGAGGAGGAATATTAACCACCAGAGGAGGAGTAACATTTGCGGGACCAGCTTCGGTCGCCCTAGCCTCCATAAGTCTCCTATACCAAACAGGAACTTGCACTCCCTCTGGGATAACAAAGTTATCAGCCATACTGAAACGAAGGAAAAGATAGATTCAGAATGAGGAAACTGAGAATAGATAACTAAGGATTGTGCTAATGGCTTTTGGGGAATAGCCTTTAAAATAAACTAGACTTTTCTTTGGAAAATACTTTATACTTGGTTTTGAAAATAGTTTTCCAAAAGTTTCAAAAACCTTTTTGTCCCTTCTCGTAAACCATATGCTCTGATACCAAATGTAACACCCCGCCTCCGCCAGGATGTCTCTTGCAAGCACTCTGACTTTGGAGGGGCGTTTGAATCAGGTAAACATGCATAATGATATATCAAGGCAGAACAAGAACATATGTATATATGTAAACAGAGTAAATAACATAGATAAAACAGCGGAAGATATTCAAACCATTTCAAACACAAGTTTAGTACATCATAATGTCAATTTTCCAAATAAATAAGTCTAGTACATAAAACAACATCATCTGAAACTGAAAAGAAGAACATAAAGTAGCTATCCCCAAAGTGGAAAAACCATAGCGAGCTCAAGTCCAAAGCATACATGAGCTATCCAAGAAAAGCAGGTAAAATCCAAGCTAAGCTCCTGTATTCCCTCCCTGAGGACCTGGGGGGGGGGGGAAACGGAAGAAAAGAGGCGAAAGAAAACAGGTCAGTCAAAAAGACTGAGTAAGCCCTACTACAATCAATGTAAACTGATAAAGTTAACTGGCATGAGCAGCAGGTATGAACATAGGGATAACAACATACTAACATGTTGATTAACTAACAAGGCAGATAAAGGTGTCATCGCATAACCCGGTTTAAGGTTTTGTACCATAGGTGTACTAACATTCTAACATGTCATGAATAATCCAGAATTTATCCCTTGGCCCAAACTTGGGCCAGTATCAGGTATTTGACTCAAACCAAGATCTGACTTCTTGGTACCAATTCTAGTATAACAGGATTAGGTGTTACCCCAACGTTCACATCGAAACAGGTCGGGACAGAAGGGTCCATGCAGAAATAGAGTTTGGGAAAAATGCGCTTTTACCATCCCAACAGGTAAAGTACAGAAACGGAATACTAACTATAATGGTCCTTTACCACCCTACAGATAAAGTACAGAAACAGAATGCTAACAAAAATGGGCCTTTACCACCCTAACAGAATGGTACCACGCAGAAACAGACGGGTGTTGCCACCCAACAAAACAGACGGTACCGACAGAATCAGACAGAACTAAGTGTACCTTGAATCCTACCCAAGCGATCGGCTCCCTAATACATAAATACCCTGTGTCGGCCCCACGATAGGGTGTATCACTCCCTAAAGTGCCAACCAATTGGCACAGGCATATTTACAGATGTCACGGTGTCTTACATCCTCAGAGGCAGACTGGGATCCATGCACGCACATGACCCGGTTGGAACGCACCATCAACACCCATCGCCATTATCCGAATGAACCACTTATAATTAGTTCAGTAAGCATGCCCGGACCCTACCTACGGTTGGGTCAAAGTTTTGATACCAGAAAGGGTTACTGACTAATATGGGTCCCAAACAACAGATGACACAAGTATTCCCCCTTGTATCCCCAGACTATCAAATTCAGATTAACTTATTAACAGAGTTCAGACATACCAGATTCAGATGGTCAGTTTTCAGACTAACGGATCAGATAACAGATTTACAAACTTGCCTAACTTGGTGTGGGTCCTACAGATCCGCAAAACAGGTTCGTTTAATTTATAAATCAAGTTAGTTTATCCAGACCAGGTATCAAATTGGTCCTCAGTCTTACCAAATTACTAAGTTGGATTGGTTAAGTATAGTTCAACTTAACCCCGTTAAATTACCGAGTTCAGATTGGTTAAGTGTAGGTTAACTTAACCCCGTTAATTTACCGAGTTCAGATTGGTTAAGTGTTGGTTAACTTAACACCGTTACTTTACCGAGTTCAGATTGGTTAAGTGTCATAAGTCAGATTTCCTTAACCTTATCATATGGCATTAATTAATTAATTAATGCGCCTTAACCTCTCACATTAGACTTTGTTGCGGTTACTAGTTAAGCCGGTCGGTTCCGGGTAGCTTTACACCACAACTTGGTCTAACCTCGGGTTCAAGGTACAACATGACCAACTTCTCACATTGGGTCCTATTGTTTGTAGCAACTAGTTAGGCCGGTTGGTTCCGGGTAGGTTTACGCTACAAACTCAACCCAACCTCGAGTTGGTCACACTTATCTTTTCTAAGTGTCATGTCCATCATGTTTCCAAAACATGTTACAAATTTTCAAGCAATTGGGTAGACCTAACTTAAAAGGTAAATTCCCAAGCTCATGTTTTTTTTTATGTCTTTTAAGTTTACCCAACCCCAAACGCAATCCCATCGCTTACATATCGCAATAGCGCATAAAGGATAGAAAGAGGGAACTTGGCATAATCATGACATAAAAATGTTAAAGCCACAAGTTCAACATGGTGGCATATGAAAGGTTCATGTGTGCATACACTTGCATATTACATTTTTAGGCCCAAAAAGCATGCATAACATGATAACATGAACCATGTGACCATCCCAAACTTGCATAACATACTTGCATATCATATGACAACTTGCATATCAAACTTGCATAAACAAACTTGCATAACATATGTCAACTTGGATATCATACTTGCATAAACAAACATGCATAACATATGTCAACTTGCATATCATACTTGCATAAACAAACTTGCATAACATATGTCAACTTGCATATCATACTTGCATAAACAAACTTGCATAACATATGTCAACTTGCATATCATACTTGCATAAACAAACTTGCATAACATATGACAACTTGCATATCATACTTTTAACTTTAAAGTTCAAGTATGAAAGGAATAGGGCTTACAATGCTTATGCGGACTCAAATGAGTATTGCAAATGCAAGAAAACCCTTATGCAACCAAAAACCCCAAAAATGCAAGCAAACTTGATCAAGACTCCTCCTTTATGATGCAAATATAAGAACTAGACTTTAATGCAAGCTAAAGAGGATCATACAAGCCTAAATGCACTTGTATGCATGGAAATCTCTTAGAAATTTGATTTAGGAATTGTATGAAGAGAGTGGAGGCCATGAGAGGATTGATTTTGCCATAGTTTAGTTGTAGGATAGATTAATGATGATTTAGGGTAGGTTAGGGTCTTATTTATAGATTAGGCTAGTGTCTTAGACCATAGGATTAAACCCTAGTTGCAATCTCAACCCTCAAAACCGAATCTGGCCCCCTAGCTCAACCCATTCTCAAAATGGTGCACCAGGCTTGACTGGGCGTCTAAGCCAAGTCGACAGCCAAGTCGACAGGGCTGTCGACCTGGTCAAACCAAGTCGACTCCCAAGTCGACAGGGCTGTCGACTTGGGTACTGTGGCGGGAATTTTTCCCGCCTGGCCCAACTGGCCCAATTTCCAAGTTCAGGTTTGAATTTGAAATCTGTTTTTTACTTAGAAATTTTCTGAAAACTTCGCTGGGCCTTAATCGGGTCATACGGACTCCGATTTTCGAAAACTCGGACTCTATTTCGCGTATTTTTCCGAGACGAACACAATGGCATAGCTCGTTTTCCCTTGATTCAGATTTTAGAATTAATTTCTGCCTCGATTTACAATATAACATATTATCAGAAATACGGGTTGTTACATGTAGAGACTAGTTTAGGCCATAGGATTAACCCTAATTCAGATCTGAGCCATCAAATCACGTCACAAGCCAACAAAACAAGACCCAAGAGCCAAAACAGGTGCACCTATCCAAACTGGCCCGACCACCCAGGTCGACAGGGGTGTCGACTGGGCAGTCGACACTAACTGGGGCGTGTCGACTCCCCAGTCGACTTGGGGGTTGGGCGGGAAATTTTCCCGCCCAGTCTGTTTGGCTCCAGATTTGAAATTTGAACTGTTTTTGAACTTGAAATTTTCTGAAAACTTTGACGGGCCATAACTGGGTCATACGGACTCCGATTTTCGAAAACTCGGACTCTATTTCGCGTATTTTTCCGAGACGAACGCAATGGCACCGCCCTTTTCCCTTGATTCAGATTTTAACATTTAATTCTGCCTTGATTTACGTTATAACATGTTATTCAAAATACGGGTTGTTACATCCTCCCTACCTTAAAGGATTTCGTCCCCGAAATCTTCAAGTTAGGAAGAACGTATCCTACCATCCATCATCCATCTACTCAAAACATCATCCACGAGCAGTCATTGTCCTTAAAAGATTCTAAATGTTGTATGATCAAATGCGAAAGGTGTGTGTATATGTACTTATCTAATGCGAAAATCAGGCGGAAACTGATTCAGTAAACCTCCTTAATGCGAAGTATGTTAGTGAAATGAGTCCATATGTATGCAAATTCCTAACATAATTCATAATCTCTACATGAGTGCACATAACATTCATTCATATGCAACATCCACGTGATAGCATAACAAGTTTCAGCCATGAATAAGTATAAGCACCCATGCATATGCAATATGAAAGTGTGTGAGCTGATCTTAGTGCCTAATGTGTATCATGCATCCATGAGTATCCACTTGCAAACACTTGCAACCACTTGCAAACATCAAGCATAACATGTTTCAAATACATGTTTCATCCAAAGGGTTTCTACCTAAGGTTCCCATGACAGGATTAACGAGATAACAAGATAAACATGGATAGCAAAAGAAAGATATGCTAACTAGGAAAAGAGATTGAGAATGTACCCTCAAAAAGGAATGGATAAAGCCCATGCATCTTCTCCTCGGTTTCCCAAGTTGCATCTTCATCGACTTCACTCCACTGAACCTTTACTAACTTGACTTCTCGATTCCTCGGCTTTTTGATCTCCGTTCCCAAGATACGAATCGGAGCTCGCCTCAAAGTTGCCTCTTTTTCTACCTCCACGTCTTCAAGAATGCTAGGCTCAACTACCTCGGCTGACTCATGTAGGCACTTTCGGAGATGCGAGACATGAAAAACATTGTGCACCCCGGCCAGCTTCTCGGGCAATTCCAACTTATAAGCCATCTTCCCAATCCTCTCTATGATAGGGAAGGGTCCTACGAACCTTGGTGCCAGCTTCCCAACTGCTCCAAAATGAACCACACTACGTAAGGGAGAAACTTTCACAAAGACCATATCTCCAACTTCAAATCATGCGTGGGATAGTTCTTCTCATGAACTTTAAGTTGCCTACCCCCCATAACATATCACTCTTCCTTCTTGCATCAAGACAACACCTAATCCCGTGCCACATGCATCGGTGTACACGGTAAACATCTTACCCCCAACGGGTTATGCTAGAACTGGAGCTGTGGTAAGGGTTCTCTCAAGCCTTTTGAAAAGCAAGCTCACACTCTAAGTCCCATGCAAAGACTAAATTCTTCTTTGTTAACTTAGTAAGAGGGGCTGATATTTTTGCGAAGTCCTTAATGAACTTCTTATAAAAGCCTGCCAGACCGAGAAAGCTTCTTACTTCAGTTGCATTCTTAGGAGTTTTCCAGTCTTGAACTGCAACCACTTTCGCGGGATCCACAGCTATGCCTTGCTTAAAAACTATATGTCCAAGAAACCAAACTTCCTTTCTCCAGAAATGGCATTTGGAGAACTTGGCTTTCAACCGATGAGCTCTAAGCGCATCCATAACCTCCTTGAGGTGTGTAGCATGCTCTTCCTCGTCCTTAGAGAAGACCAGAATATCATCCGTGAAGACAACCACAAACTTGTTAAGGAACTCCCTGAACACCCTACTCATCAAATCAACAAAGTATGCGGGTGCATTAGTCAAACCGAACGGCATGACTAGCTATTCAAAGAATCCGTCTGGAGTCCTAAACGCAGTTTTGTCAATACTATCCTCAGCCACTCTAAGTTGATGGAATTCGGTGGCTAGATCGAGTTGAGAGAAAACAGAAGCACCAACAAGTTGGTCAAAAAGATCATCAATCCTCGGTAACGGGTGCCTATTCTTCTTTGTCAGCTTGTTTAACTCACGATAATCAACACATAGACGAAGCGAACCATCCACCTTAGCAGCGAACACCACAGGAGCACCCTATTCAGAAATGCTTCGCCTAATAAAATTCTTCTCAAGCAACTCCTTGACATGCTTACTAAGCTCCTTTCTTTCTCGCTGGGCCTTGTGCCTAACGGGCAATGAAACTGGCTTGACATTATCAACAAGATAAATGCGGAAATCTATCTCGCGTTTAGGGGGTAACCCCTTAACCTCTTCAAAGACATCAAGATATTCTCAGACCACTCTCACAGATTGCAAATCATCGAAGGACGAGTCAAGAGATTCAAGATAACATAACATGACGGGATCCATAGGGTTATAAGAAATTTCTAGGGTATTACCGAGGCGAGTCATGAGCCTCACTACCCTATGCTCACAATCAAAAATGGCTCCATAACTGGACAACCAATCCATGCCCAAAATCAACCCGTATCCCATAAACCCGAGAACATAAACATTACACATGAATTCTACGGTCAAAATAGAAATCTTCAAATCCACACAAATCATAGATAAATGGGCGGAACCCCCAATTGGATTTGAAACACTAACGGGATCCTCAACAAGACTAGTACTTAGGTGCAAACTTTCAACAAGACTAGAAGAAATAAAACTATGCGATCCGCCAGAATCAAATAAAGTACGAACAGGGAAATCAGAAATGTAAACATGACTTTCTATAGAAACACTACCTTGATCAAGAGTTGGAAGAGCGTTGAGAGCCTGTAGTTGTCCTCCAGGAGGTCCTACTCGCTGAATTTGCCTTTTCCCTTGTCCCCACTTTTTCGGGCAATCCTTGCTATAGTGTCCAGACTCTCCACAATGAAAGCATTCGTCCAACTTTCTCTTCTTCTTCCTACAGTCTTTGGCTATGTGCCCAGTGATCCCACAGAAGTTGCACTTCCTTGTCTCCTTGGTCTTGTTGTCATTGCGGTTGTTGTTGTCCTTGCCTCCTTTCTCGGAATCTACCTTCTTGCCTTGAGACTCATTCAACTTGACTTCCTTCTTACCACTCTTATCTTCCTCTTGAAGCAGGGCCATATTTACCAAACTCTCGAAGGTCGCCCCCATGAGTATGTGAGACATTGCCAAACCGTGCAATGGCTCGTTCAATCCTAGAGCAAAGTGTAGGGCCTTCTTCTGAGCTGTATTAACCAAGTCTAAACCGAACCGAGCAAGCTGATTAAACTTATCCACGTATTCCCTAACGGTCATGTCCCCTTGCTTTAGTGATAGGAACCTCTCCATCTGAAGGTTCTCTTCTGTCGATGATAGAAACCTCAGTCCAAACCTTCTCCTAAAGTCATCCCAAGTTTGAATTGGCCTAGTAGTGGTGGTGACTACCCACCAATATGCAGCTTCCCCTTTCAACAGCCATACCGCTAACAGAACTTTCCTACGGTCTTCTATATCAAAGATAGCAAAGAGGTCTTCAGTTTCCTTTAACCAGTTTCTTGCCTTAATAAAAGTCTCCGTCCCAATAAAATTCTTGCCACCCATCGCCTTAAAATCCTTGCAAATCTTCGCGAAATCCGCTTGTGGATGCTGAGGAGGAGGAACCTCAGCTACGGGAGGAGGAGGAATGTTAGTGGGGTCGGCTTCATTCGCCCTTGCCTCCATGTACCTTCTAAACCAAATAGGTACTGGTACGCCCTCCAGAATGGCAAAATTATCAGCCATACTGAAACGAAGAAAAAGATAGATTCAGAACGAGGAAACAAAGGATAGTGCAAATGGCTTTTGAGGAATAGCCTTTTAAAATAAACTAGACTTTTCTTGGAAAAATACTTCTTTATAATCGGTTTTGAAAATAGTTTTTCAAAAGGTAAGTTTTTAAAACCTTTTGTTCAATCCCGTAACCTTATGCTCTGATACCAAATGTAACACCCCAACCTCCGCCAGGGTCACTCTTGCAAGTACACTGGCTTTGGAGGGGTGTTGGTCAAGGTAAACATGCATGAGATACCACAAGACAGAACATATAAGTAAAACAGAGTAAGTAAAGCAGCGGATAAAACTACTATTTCAAAACCATAGTCAACTTACATCAAAAGTACTAAGTCATTATTTTCCAACCACTACAAGTCTAGAAACATAAACTGAAAACTTGAAATAACATAAAGTAAACTATCCCCAAAGTAGACGTGGTAAAGCCATAGCGAGCTCAAGTCCAAACCGTACATGAGCTATCCAGAAAGCAAGCTAAAGATCCAAGCTAGGTGCTAGTGTTCCCACCCTGAGAACCTGGGGGGAAACGGAAGAAAAGAGACAAAAGAAAATGGGTCAGTCAAAAAGACTGGTAAGTCCTACCAACTATTAGTATAAAAACTAATAAAGTTAACTGGACATGTAAAACAGAGATGAAACATAGGATGATAACTGGCATGGTGAAAAGTTAACAAGAGTGGCATCGCATATACAAGGTTAAGTTGCACCAAGTGTACTAGTATTCTAATCCATGTCAAGTATAAACAAGAAATGATCCCTTAGCCCAATATTGGCCCAAACTCATGAGATGACCTAAATCAAGGTCCAACTACTCGGTCTAGTCGATCGGCTCCCTATAAGCCTAACTCGTCGTGTATCGGTGTCATACGGCTTAATCATGGAATGTAGTTAACTGTGCAAGGTCCACCCTAGGGTGTATCCAGTCATAGGGTGTAAACCACAGACACAAAACAAGCATGCACAGTCTAAACCTACCGGTGCCCATGTTCAACTCCGGACTTAATGTGCACGACCATGGTCCGCCTGAACTTAACTGGTGCACCATTCAGCCGTCTCTTTTGGTCTCTTACAATCAGCCCAGTAATCGTGCCCCACCCTAGCCTAGTCCTAGGGTATCCATGATACTCCCTAGTGCTGAAAAGGACCACGTAACTAGGATTTCAAGCGGGTTAAGTGTGGTTAACCCTATCCTAACCATGTATTGAGTTGGTCAAGTGTATCCAAGTAGTTCATGACTTAACCCTATCAACACATCGTGTTCAACTGGTCAAGTATATTCAAGTGGTCCATGACTTGACCCTACCAATCCATCGTGTTTAATTGGTTAAGTATTCAAGTAGTCCATGACTTAACCCTATCATGTGGCATTAATTAACTTAATGCACCCCAACCTCTCACATTAGACCTTGTTGTGGTTACTAGTTAAGCCGGGCGGGTCCGGGTAGCTTTACACCACAACCTAGTCTAACCTCGGGTTTTAAGTGCGATATGACCAACTACTCACATTGGGTCCTATTGTTTGTAGCCACTAGTTAAGTCGGTCAGTTCCGGGTAGATTTATGCTACAAACTCAACCCAACCTCGAGTTGGCCACTTTCATGTTTTCAACATGTCATGTCCACGTTCATGTTTTCAAGCATAATCTCATGTCATATTTTCAAGTCATGTTTCATGTCATTCAATTTTACCCATACGTAACCCCATCGCACGTAAGTTCGCGTCAACACAAATAGATCAAAAGGGGGAACATAAGAATATGACAAGGTGGGCATAAGATGGCAAAGTCTATCACAAGTTAAACATGGTGATATTTGAGGCAAAAGGGGTTCAACATACTAGCATATAAGGTTATTGGCCTCAAAACATGCATGACATCAACTTAGCAAATAGGTGATAACATGGTCATAGTTAACATAGGGTGATAACTTGTGATTAGCATATGGTTCATAACATCATAGGCAAGTTAACATAAAGATCATGAGAGGATATATGTTGCATTATGCATAACTAACAAGTTCTATGTTGCATTATGCATAACCACCAAATAAAGCTCATAGCTTTCTACCCAAAAATCAAGGTGATAGTCTCATAATCATAGATCAAAGGAGTCATGAATAGATCTATGCATAAAATGATAGATCTAAGGTAAACATTACACTTAAGGCCATTTTCAACTTGCAACATGTCACATTTAAGTTCATAGTTTAAATCTAAGAGTAGAATAGGGCTTACAAAGCTTGGCTATGAAGACTAGAACAAAATAAAACAAGATTGAGACGAAGCCACACTAGAAATCCCCAAATGAATATAAGCTCCAAGTTGTCTTGAGAAATAAGAAGCTCCTTTGATTTGTATGAAGAAAGATGGCTCTTTTACTAGCTTAGAACACTCAAGCTTTCATGAAGAAGATGGAGGTCATGATATGAAGGTGGAGGCCATGATTAGGAAGCATTTTGGCATAATTTAGTTGTAGGAATGATTTGTGATGATTTAGGCTAGGTATTAGGGTGTTTTTATAGGTGTAGAGACTAGTTTAGGCCATAGAATTAACCCTAATTCAGATCTGAGCCATCAAATCACGCCACAAGCCAACAAAACAAGACCCAGGAGCCAAAACAGGCGCACCAGGCCAAACTGGCCCGACCACCCAGGTCGACAGGGGTGTCGACTGGGCAGTCGACACCAACTGGGGCGTGTCGACTCCCCAGTCGACTTGGGGGCTGGGCGGGAAATTTTCCCGCCCAGTCTGTTTGGCTCCAGATTTGAAATTTGAACTGTTTTTGAACTTGAAATTTTCTGAAAACTTTGACGGGCCATAACTGGGTCATACGGACTCCGATTTTCGAAAACTGAGACTCTATTTCGCGTATTTTTCCGAGACGAACGCAATGGCTCAGCTCGTTTCCCTTGATTCAGATTTTAACATTTAATTCTGCCTTGATTTACGTTATAACATGTTATTCAAAATACGGGTTGTTACAATGGAGCTCCCTTTTCAAGTGCAAGTGCCGTGATCCATAAACAGTTTTCGCGACTCTCTCTTACTCCTACTATGAATTTTCGTGCAACTTTACATGTTAGCCGAGTTTATTGTGATTTTCTCTTTTCTTCGGTAGACCATTGTTGTGTTTCTTTACTTGATTGATCTAGAGTTTAGTTGAGTTTGATAAGTGTTGGGGCTTTTCATGGTGTTCGATCGTCTGAGTAGAACTGGGTGTTGTCTTCAGTATGTTGGGTCGAAGTCTGATTATGGTTTTTGAGATAATGGTAGTAGTGGATTGGTGTTGTTTTGTTGGGGTATTGGAATCTTGTTACTTTGCATTGGCCTTTTTAGGTATATTGTATCCTGCTGAGGATGAGAAAGAGAACTTGGTGTATGTGCTTGATTCAATTCTGTTTGCGGCCGTGATTGGAGTCATTCTGCTTATTGCAGTAACATATTTTGCTGTGCACTTTTGCTGCTTGGATTGGTCTTGTTTGTCAATGGTATTCCTGAATGTATTTTCTGACTGTCTTTGTATGCTTATAGTAGTGCGAGATTTTGCTCGACTCCTATTCTATAATCTATATAGATGTAGTGGACGGACCACTTCAAAACCGCTTGTAGCAGATAGAGTAACTATCTATCACCAATGTCCTCTTTGTATCATTACTAGTTATATGAAAGGAATGGACCTGTAATGACCCAAAATTCCGGTCCAATTTGAGCTGACCAAAAACACAAGTCCAACCCCAAATTAAACTGAAAATCAGGAAATTAATATAAATAAAACCGAGGGTGAGGAAAGATAAGATAGAAACTTAGAATAGAAGAAGAAGAACAACACAACATCAGAGTAACACGAATCTCACAGCGGAACGAATAACATATAATATATAATATAACTTTGAAATATAACTTCGTACTTGAATATACATCATTTTCAAAGTATAACACTTACAACACAGCGGAAATAAACTATAGCTATATCATTCTGAAGCCTCATGCTCCAGCTCTTCAAGTATCTATAAATCCCGACTACTTGACTGCCCATAAAAAATTGGGCACCCAAGAGTTTAGGGAAAACAAAACAAAATAAACTCCGGGTCAGTCATGGGACTGGTATGAGTAAAACAGTTTGAACAAGTAAACGATATCTCATAAGACCACGCCGTATAACGGAACGGGTTTTTCCCTTATGAGAATCCAAATTATCTTTATATCAAAAACCTTTTGATATTATAATAATGTCTATCAACACAATATAATAATCATTTAGTAGAACGCTTTCATCGCACGTTCTACATATATAGTATACAATCAAAACCGCAAGCACGTATTGGGTAATGGATTTCCAACTATGACAAGGTATGGAACTACCTTTTGCTAGTGTACCTCTAGAAAGGAATACACTGGGTTCAACAAGAACATCTTGCAACCCGGCCACACATGACCGACCACTCATTTCGCTTGAGTGTATCGACTGTATATCACCAACAGTTCGGATCAGCAACCGTTTCCCGAATGGGACAACATCAACAATAGATTTTTAAAAGTAAATGAAACTCTAGATCAGGTGATTATACACCCTACTTCGGTGCGACCGACTTAGCCATTCTGCCTGCCCGATTTCTGTCATTTACCGGTTGACGAGGCTAGAAGCTACGCTTTATCATCACATCAGATTCACTTTGAATGCCACATCGTCAAATCCATCAAATCACCGATTGACGTCCTCAATCATACATTATGTGTTAGCTAAAAGAAGTTTCCTTCTCTGCTTCCACTCTTGGTACGGTTGGAGAAATCAATATACGTGATCGTCTGGAAATACTCTGTCAGACATCCGTCCATACAAGTCATCCAGGAACAGGATGAACCGAAGGTACTATTCAGTATATCCATCTTAGGCACTGTTATCTAAGATTTATACAACAACCCTTGCACTTTACTCCGTCTTCAATTATCTTTGGCATATATGATTCGCAACGCTTATGCCAATACAGAGTGGTTCTTTGGATAATAATCCAACCGGTCTCTCCATATTAACAACGTTAAAATGGTCAAAAACTTCGATAGTCTGTGATTTAACCATCAAAGAAAAACAGGTGTGCAAACAACGATATTATTTCCAAATGGAAATTCTATCAATCAATCATCAATCATATATATATATTTATTTATATATATATTTCCTTATTCCATTTTTCATCTCCTATTTCCCTATATTCAACATTTCTTATTTTCTATGTTTAGAAAATATATATGTTATTACCATTGGAAAACATTTCCATTTCTTGTTTTCTATATCAGAAAACATTTCTGGTTCTTAGTTGGAAAACATTTCCAAAACTCCTTCATTGGACTTAGACAGATGTTTAAACAAACCATCGCGATGCCACTCAAACCATTACGCTTATTAACTAAATCCCTTTAACCAACCTTCACTATCGAACCTTAACCATTCCTTAGTTAAAAATGGAGTCAATCAAGTTGGGGTAATACTACCTCTCAGACCTTAACTGAACAACGTTTCTAACCTTGAAATAGACAAAGTTCACCCTTTTAATTCTTTAACAACTTCCTGACGTAACTCTCCTTCGAATTATCTCTTATTCGATAATTCTTTCCTTCGAATAAGGTATATTCGATAACTCTATTCAATTTACTCTATTCGATTAACCCTTATTAATTAACTCTATTGGACTAACGCTATTTGATTAACTCTATTTGACTAACGTTATTGATTTACTCGTTTCACTTAACTCCTTTCGAATAAACTATATTCGATAACTCCTTTAACTTTATTCGAATAAACTATATTCGATTAACTCAATTGATTCTATTCGAATAAACTATATTCGATTAACTCCTTTTACTTTCGATTCGAATAAACTATATTCGATTAACTCATTTGTTTTAACTCTAATCGATTAACTCCATCAAATAACTAAATTCGATAACTCCTTCGATTAACTAATAATCAATAACCCCTTTCCTTTAACTCTATTCGAATAAACTATACTGTGTTTAACTCTATTCGAATAACTATTTTGAATAACTCTTATTTATTTAACTCTATTCGAATAACTAATTCGCATAACTAATTCGATTTGCTTACTTTCGAATACTATATTTGATAAATTCCCTTCGAATAAACTATTCATTTATAAAAATTTACTTTTAGTAACGGTTCTTCACTTTACAAATGATTTCCTTTTTAGTAACGTTTTCCTTTTTATAACGGTTTCCTTTTATAACATCCTATTCGATTATAAACAAATTTCCTTTTTACAAATCTATTTATTTTCTAAATATTTCCTTTTTATAAAATCTCCTTTGATTGTTATAAATATTATCTCTTTTATAAAATCCTTTGATTTTATAAATAATCTATTTTCAATATTCATTTTGAAATTTCCCTTTTCACCATTCCGGTATGTTATGGTATTTAACACATCAAATCACGATGACCAATATCGTTCAAACACATATAATCGACAACAGATTATATATCACATCAAATATCACAATATATGAATCATAGTAAAATAAATGTTTGAGGAATCTAGTTGGATTCATCCAACCTGTTTCCCTGCATCACAGATGTTAAACGATATAGATAACATCACTTTCAGTCCCATATGATATATTCTGTTAAACAGAATCAATATAGAAATTCAACTAACTGACCAGCAGTTCAATCAAACAGTCAACACACAGTCCATCAGCCAATATTTAATAGTTCTAAAAATACAACATGAAATTATAAACTGTTCAGAGTTAGTGAGATTTACTCACATTGTCCGTTATCGTTAATAACGATTTACAGTCGTTGATCATATCCGATGTTTTCACCATACATTGTAATGAGTCATTAACCGCTCCAATCCCCATTCGTACACGTAGTTTCTGCAACCATGATTTCAATGGAACCCATTTTGACCTGTTTGGACCTCGTATCACAAAGTCATATGGTTTTAAATATTTTATATAGTTTATAAATTTAGATCCATAAATTTCTTCTATTTTAAATGGGGCTTAACCTTTTAAAAATGGCCCATCCAAACATGTATCGAAGCCCAGGCCAGCGTTCAAAATCCCCTTTAAGTCTCCTACTCCGTCTTAAGTTTCCTGCTCCATCATTTCATCATTGATTTATAAATGAAGATCATCAACTTCCTTCTCCTTACAAACTACATCCCCAAACAGCTGAACTAGTACACCCCTTTCTAATTGCGATTCTCGGCTTCATCCAGCTTCAACAGCAAAGCATCGAACAAAATAAATCACGCAGATCCCTAAAATGTCACAAACACTTGTGCTTTCATCTCAGGAAAACAAAACAAACTTCAACGTTCACAAAACTTACTCAAATCAAAACATTCACGGCCTTGACCCCTTCTCCTTACCCACATTAGCTACTGCTCACACTCCTCTTCCCCAAAATGATTTGCACGAACCTTCCCAGCAAACAAACCCTCCACCGTTTCTTTGCAAACCAACAGCACCTCTCCATCACTACAGTTTTCAACTCGTACCCCCTCTCATATTTGTCCCATCTTCAGCCTCCTATCATCAGTACAGCTCGCTTCCGAACCCACTGAACATCACAAACCCTTCACCCATGGCTTCCAGTACTGAACCGCCACCAACTTCTCTCCCTCCATCATCGCACCACACAGCTCACGCCCCTACCCAGAAATGCATCGAAGCCACCTCGACAGTCAGCTGAAACAGATTACACCCCAGTCTCCTCAATCTCCCTCGGTAACATCTCAAACTCGGAGCCTTTTAGCCGTCGATCTGTCCACCCCAGCGCCCCAAAACTGGCGTCGCACTTCTTGAAATGGATACGGAAGCAAAGAGAGTTGCTTGAGGAATTTAAGATTTTCCTTTGAATTTTGGTGAATATATGAAGAGGATGTTTCACGTTAGAGAAGGAAGCTGGCGGCCCATTCTTTCTATTGACCTCGGATGAAGAATAAATTAGGTTTTAAGGGTATGGTTAAGGAGTATTTATAAGGGAACTAAATATCTAGATATTTTGAGGTAGGGAATATTCTCGGAATATTCTTTTGTTAATTCGTCTTCTAAAAATCTATGTGCTCACACACGCTATCTAAAAATCACGAAACTAGACAAGCAGCTACAGTTCGACATTACGGTCCCGACGAAACTAGTTTCGTCGAATTCCGATTCCGTTTCCAAAAGTGGCTATTTTTAAAGCTTTGAATAACCATTTAAATATATAAACATATTTAAAAAATTAAATATAAATAAATTTATATTGTCGAATATATCCAAAATAGAATACCATACAGCTCCAACATATACGTATACTCGATATTCCAAATCCAGGTTGAAACGATATTCAATTTATATTAAAAATCCAATTATAACGTAAATAAAGCGTTACGAATTATAAAGGAATTCCATAGCGACTTTTCTAAAATTTGATTTGTACATAAATCAAAATCTACACGACGAAATCTCGAATTTTCTCATCCACTAGAAAAATATACTTCACCAACTCCATTCATTTCTTGTTTCACAAAAAATCCGATTTAAAACGAACTCTGTATATTCAGTTGAAGTTCGAATCGCCAAATAACGAACTGCATCTCCATTTCAAGCTCGATTTTAATTATAATATAATTATACGTTCGAACTGTCGTTCAAATAATATATTCATTATTCTAGTTCAATTCTAAACTGAATTAAATATCACAGATGATCCAGTTCACACCATATCGCCATTTCAGCCAATTCTGATTATTTCAGAATTTTATATATTATTTAATTTATTATTTTAAATTAAATATTCACCATTATTTAATTAAACCACTATTTAATTCACTATATCACTATTTATATAATTAAATTAATTATAATACCTCTGCAAATGCGGTTCATTACAATCTTCCCCACTTAAAATAATTTCGTCCTCGAAATTGCTAAGGTAGAGAACAAAGCCTATCGACTGGTTAGAACTTATTTGTTCATTTCTTAACTTCAGTTTCAACTGAACCAATTTAATTTCTATTAGAAATTTATTTAATTCTTATCAACGAAAATTTTCAAAAATCCTGGAAATTTTCTAACGCCTTAACTTTTCGAAAAATTTCGCCAGCACCTCCTTTGTACTGGTTAATAGCTCAAACTCCAACTTGCCTCTCTGGGCCATCTCCAAGCGAAAAGAAAATCAAATAGCCAAGCGGCTTGCTAATTCGGCTCATAAATCTTATATCCAACAGAAATATAAACTTGTACCTTTTGTCGGCATATCACTTTATCCTTTCCACATGTTATCAATTCAGCAGATACCCGGGTCATCTCAATCAAATCCCAATCTGCTTTTATCCACGACACAATCATTCGCTTATATCTGAGCCAAATATCATTTCCACTCGAGTTTCTTCTCGATTCCCAACTCTTAACTTGATTATCCCATTACACTTCAAATTTGAATCTCACAATCCAATTTGTCTTGATATCATTCTAATTCAATCTCAGTTACCACTTTACTGGCTTTACTTTAATTCAATTTTGCTTTCACAAATTTCTGTTAAATTTGTTTTTAATTCAAACAGTCTTTCCCTGGGAGTTTTTAAACAGTTTATTCTTTTCAAAAATCAAATTTTCCTTTTGATCATGTCATTGAGCCCTTAATTAATATTCCATTAGTTAAATCACTTCTCTATTTCTTTATCAATATTTGTTAACCAAATATTTTCAATAACCATATTGGTCTTTTATGTTATTTGGAAAACATTTCTGAATATCGCCCTCCTTTATTTTCTAAACTTTAGAAAATATATGCTATTTATAATTGGAAAATATTCCAATTACTTATCTCTTTTCCGATCTCATTTATTCCTATACTTAGGAAATATTCTTTATTATATTTCCAAGCTTACACTTATTTGGGTTAAAACGGATGTTGTGTAAAACATCGTTACGACAACCCAAATACTATATTCAACTAACTCTTATTCAACATTGATCTTCGAGCCTGAAATCTTACTATTTATTTGTTAATAATGAAATCAATCAAGTTGGGGTATAACTAGCTCTCAGACCTTGACTAAATAACATTTATAACGTCAAAACAGATATGACTACTTACTCGAATAATCAATACCATACAACTACTTATTCACTTTTAAACACATATACACTTCCTCTTTCTATTCTTACTAGATTTAATTCCTAGTCTTCCTTTTTGATTTTACTATTCTATTTCTAAGTTCGTTTCCTTATCGAGTTCTATATATATATCGATACGTTGATTTCTAACTATCAAATTATCTTAAGAATATTCTAACTCCTTAAATTCCCGGAAAAATTCGCCATAACCTCCTTTGTACCAGGAGCATCGGGATATTTCATATAGCCTCCCATGGCCCTCACCAATCCAAAAGAAAAGGAAAAAGCCAAGCGGCTAGCCGATACGGTGCATAAAATCTCATATATGAATTAAATACATACCTTTTCGTCGAGCATTCTATTTATATACCTTCATACCTTATCCATACCTATCTCATGTATACTTATACCTTCCCAATCTATTTTAACTATACCTGATCGTTTAACTCAATTCGTTAATTAATTTGTTAATTAACTCTTTAGTCTATTTCACTTTTATATTTGAACATGACATGTTCAAATATATTTTAACTTGCTTATTAACTAATTTGAATCCAAATTTCAAATTTAAATTCTATATTCGATTTCGAATATCCATTTACAAATCCAATTCACCTTTCAAAGTTCAACTTCAAATTCAAAACTCGATTAATTAATTCCTCTTCGACTTAGTTAATTCTATTCAATTTCTATTCAAATTTTATATCACTTCTATTATTCAAATCTATATATCAAATTCTATTTAAATTCTATATTTTAAATTCCATTTGAATTCTATATATTCAAATTCTATAGTTTAAATTCCATTTGAATTCTATATATTCAAATCCTATATTTGAATTCCTTTATATTTTCTATATTCAAATTCTATATTTGAATTCCATTTGAATTTCTATATTCAAATTCTATATCACTTCCATTGAATTTCATATATTCAAACTCCCTTTGAATTTCTATATTCAATTTCTATTTCAATTCCATTGAATTTCATATATTCAAACTCCCTTTGAACTTCTATATTCAATTTCTATTTCATACTTTCTTTATTCATTCTTTATTATAAATCCCATTTTGAAATTCAACACAACTTGTCTTTCCCAAAACAAATTCAAAACAGTATCTCTGGTAGTAATTCGTCACTTACAACTCGAAAATGAATACTGATGATGCAGGTGTCATCATCAGAATCTATTTTCTAGCGATCGAAGTGAGTTCAATACTATAAAACCATTTCTAAATATTTCCACTTTGAAATTCATTTCAAAATATAATTCACACGGCTTGTAAAACAATTTAAAATCTCCCAGGATCTTAAATTTTCCTTATTTTTAATCCAAATCCATTTACAAACACTTATCCAATTCTCCAGAAATTTAACTCAATTTCTGGTTTAAAATTTCAGATTCAACTCATCTGATTTCACGTATTTCACTTATATGAATTCTGATTGGTTATTTACATAACCATTTCACTTTATAATCTTACTCGATTATAATAACAACCAATATATCCACTATATTATAATTTTGATATATATATCTTCTCTATATCAAGATATACCTTGGGTAAACTTATTTTAATTTACCCTCTTTTCAAAACATATTGTGACGACCCATCATATTCGAGTGTTTATAAACTCCTACCGATACAGTGGATCAAACTGATTGACCAGAACTCATAAACAACTCAACCAATGAATCTCCCCAATATAAAACCATTTTTATATCAATAACAAATACGCTCACTCGTATATATACACTCAAACTCAATCTAGGGTATTACTAACCCTATCTCTACCGAGTCACGCCACAGAGCCAAGGTAATTACTTAACTTAAGCTCTGATACCAACTGTAATGACCCAAAATACCGGTCCAATTTGAGCTGACCAAAAACAATAGTCCAGCCCCAAATTAAACTGAAAATCAGGAAATTAATAGAAAGAAAACAGAGGGTGAGGAAAGATAAGATAGAAACTTAGAATAGAAGAAGAAGAACAACACAACATCAGAGTAACACGAATCTCACAGCGGAACGAATAACATATAATATATAACATAACTTTGAAATATAACTTTGTACTTGAATATACATCATTTTCAAAGTACAGCACTTACAACACAGCGGAAATAAACCATAGCTATATGATTCTGAAGCCTCCTGCTACAGCTCTTCAAGTATCTGTAAATCCCGACTACTTGACTGCCCATACAAAATTGGGCACCCAAGAGTTTAGGGAAAACAAAACAAAATAAACTCCGGGTCAGTCATAGGACTGGTACGAGTAAAACAGTTTAAAACAGTTTGAACAAATAAACGATATCTCATAAGACCACGCCGTATAACGGAACGGGTTTTTCCCTTATGAGAATCCAAATTATCTTTATATCAAAAACCTTTTGATATTGTAATAATGTCTATCAACACAATATAATAATCATCTAGCAGAACGCTTTCATCTCACGTTCTACTTATAAAGTATACAATCAAAATCGCAAGCACATATTGGGTAACGGATTTCCAACTATGACAAGGTATGGAACTACCTTTCGCTAGTGTACCTCTAGAAAGGAATACACTGGGTTCAACAAGAACATCTTGCAACCCGGCCACACATGACCGACCGCTCATTTCGCTTGAGTGTATCGAATGTATATTACCAACGGTTGGGATCAACAACCGTTTCCCGAATAAGAAAGCATCAACAATAGATTTTTAGAAGTAAATGAAACTCTAGATCAGGTGATTATACACCCTACTTCGGTGCGACCGACTTAGCCATGCTACCTACCCGATTTCTGTCATTTATCGGTTGATGAGGCTAGAACCTACGCTTTATCATCACATCAGATTCACTTTGAATGCCACATCGTCAAATCCATCAAATCACCGATTGACGTCCTCAACCATACATTATGTGTTAGCTAAAAGAAGTTTCCTTCTCCGCTTCCACTCTTGGTACGGTTGGAGAAATCAATATACGTGATCGTCTTGAAATACTCTGTCAGACATCCGTCCATACAAGTCATCCAGGAACAGGATGAACCGAAGGTACTATTTAGTATATCCATCTTAGGCACTGTTATCTAAGATTTATACAACAGCCCTTGCACTTTACTCCGTCTTCAATAATCTTTGGCATATATGATTCGCAACGCTTATGCCAATACAGAGTGGTTCTTTGGATAATAATCCAACCGCTCTCTCCATATTAACAACGTTAAAATGGTCATAAACTTCGACAGTCTGTGATTTAACCATCAAAGAAAAACAGGTGTGCAAACAACGATATTATTTCCAAATGGAAATTCTATCATTCAATCATCAATCATATATATATATATATATCCTCATTCCATTTTTCATCTCCTGTTTCCCTATATTCAACATTTCTTATTTTCTATGTTTAGAAAATATATATGTTATTACCAATGGAAAACATTTCCATTTCTTGTTTTCTATATCAGAAAACATTTCTGGTTCTTAGTTGGAAAACATTTCCAAAACTCCTTCATTGGACTTAGACAGATGTTTAAACAAACCATCGCGATGCCACTCAAACCATTACGCTTATTAACTAAATCCCTTTAACCAACCTTCACTATCGAACCTTAACCATTCCTTAGTTAAAAATGGAGTCAATCAAGTTGGGGTAATACTACCTCTCAGACCTTAACTGAACAACGTTTCTAACCTTGAAATAGACAAAGTTCACCCTTTTAATTCTTTAACAACTTCCTGACGTAACTCTCCTTCGAATTATCTCTTATTCGATAATTATTTCCTTCGAATAAGGTATATTCGATAACTCTATTCAATTTACTCTATTCGATTAACCCTTATTAATTAACTCTATTGGACTAACGCTATTTGATTAACTCTATTTGACTAACGTTATTGATTTACTCGTTTCACTTAACTCCTTTCGAATAAACTATATTCGATAACTCCTTTAACTTTATTCGAATAAACTATATTCGATTAAATCAATTGATTCTATTCGAATAAACTATATTCGATTAACTCCTTTTACTTTCGATTCGAATAAACTATATTCGATTAACTCATTTGTTTTAACTCTAATCGATTAACTCCATCAAATAACTAAATTCGATAACTCCTTCGATAAACTCCCTTCGAATAAACTATTCATTTATAAAGATTTACTTTTAGTAATGGTTCTTCACTTTACAAATGATTTCCTTTTTAGTAACGTTTTCCTTTTTATAACGATTTCCTTTTTATAACATTCTATTCGGTTATAAACAAATTTACTTTTTGTAACTCTATTTATTTTCTAAATATTTCCTTTTTATAAAATCTCCTTTGATTGTTATAAATATTATCTCTTTTATAAAATCCTTTGATTTTATAAATAATCTATTTTCAATATTCATTTTGAAAATTCCCTTTTCACCATTTCAGTATGTTATGGTATTTAACACATCAAATCACGATGACCAATATCGTTCAAACACACATAATCGACAATAGATTATATATCACATCATATATCACAAAATATGAATCACAGTAAAATAAATGTTTGAGGAATCCAGTTGGTTTCCTCCAACATATTTCCCTGCATCACAGATGTTAAACGATATAGATAACATCACTTTCAGTCCCATATGATATATTCTGTTAAACAGAACCAATATAGAAATTCAACTAACTGACTAGCAGTTCAATCAAACAGTCAACACACAGTCCATCAGCCAATATTTAACAGTTCTAAAAATACAACATGAAATTATAAACTGTTCAGAGTTAGTGAGATTTACTCACATTGTCCGTTATCGTTAATAACGATTTATGGTCGTTGATCATATCCGATGTTTTCACAATACATTGTAATGAGTCATTAACCGCTCCAATCCCCATTCGTACACGTAGTTTCTGCAACCATGATTTCAATGGAACTCATTTTGACCTGTTTGGACCTCGTATCACAAAGTCATATGGTTTTAAATATTTTATATAGTTTATAAATTTAGATCCATAAATTTCTTATATTTTAAATGGGGCTTAACCTTTTAAAAATGGCCCATCCAAACATGTATCGAAGCCCAGGCCAGCGTTCAAAATCCTCTTTAAGTCTCCAACTACGTCTTAAGTTTCCTGCTCCATCATTTCATCATTGATTTATAAATGAAGATCATAAACTTCCTTCTCCTTACAAACTACATCCCCAAACAGCTGAACTAGTACACCCCTTTCTAATTGCGATTCTCGGCTTCATCCAGCTTCAACAGCAAAGCATCGAACAAAATAAATCACGCAGATCCCTAAAATGTCACAAACACTTGTGCTTTCATCTCAGGAAAACAAAACAAACTTCAATGTTCACAAAACTTACTCAAATCAAAACATTCACGGCCTTGACCCCTTCTCCTTACCCACAATAGCTACTGCTCACACTCCTCTTCCCCAAAATGATTTGCACGAACCTTCCCAGCAAACAAACCCTCCACCGTTTCTTTGCAAACCAACAGCACCTCTCCATCACTACAGTTTTCAACTCGTACCCCCTCTCATATTTGTCCCGTCTTCAGCCTCCTATCTTCAGTACAACTCGCTTCCGAACCCACTGAACATCACAAACCCTTCACCCGTGGCTTCCAGTACTGAACCGCCACCAACTTCTCTCCCTCCATGATCGCACCACACAGCTCATGCCCCTACCCAGAAATGGATCGAAGCCACCTCGACAGTCAGCTGAAACAGATTACACCCCAGTCTCCTCAATCACCCTCGGTAACATCTCAAACTCGGAGCCTTTTAGTCGTCGATCTGTCCACCCCAACGCCCTAAAACTGGCGTCGCACATCTTGAAATGGATACGGAAGCAAAGAGAGTCGCTTGAGGAATTTAAGATTTTCCTTTGAATTTTGGTGAATATATGAAGAGGATGTTTCACGTTAGAGAAGGAAGCCGGTGGCCCATTCTTTCTGTTAACTTCAGATGAAGAATAAATTAGGTTTTAAGGGTATGGTTAAGGAGTATTTATAAGGGAACTAAATATCTAGATATTTTGAGGTAGGGAATATTCTCGGAATATTCTTTTGTTAATTCGTCTTCTAAAAATCCTTGTGCTCACACACGCTATCTAAAAATCACGAAACTGGACAAGCGGCTACAGTTCGACATTACGGTCCCAACGAAACTGGTTTCGTCGAATTCCAACTCCGTTTGCAAAATGGATATTTTTAAGGCTCTGAATAACCCATTTAAATATATAAATATATTTAAAATAAAAATTAAATTAAATATAAATCAATTTATATTGTCGTATATATCCAAAATAGAATACCATACAGCTCCAGCATATACGTATACTCGATATTCCAAATCCAGGTTGAAACGATATTCAATTTATATTAAAAATCCAATTATAACGTAAATAAAGCGTTACGAATTATAAAGGAATTCCATAACGACTTTTCTAAAAGTTGATTTGTACATAAATCAAAATCTGCACGACGAAATCCTGATTTTTCTCTTCCACTAGAAAAATATACTTCACCAGCTCCATACGTTTCTTGTTTCACAAAAAAAACCGATTTAAAACGAACTCTGTATATTCAGTTGAAGTTCGAATCGCCAAATAACGAACTGCAGCGCCATTTCAAGCTCGATTTTAATTATAATATAATTATACGTTCGAACTGTCATTCAAATAATATATTCGTTATTCTAATTCAATTCTAAACTGAATTAAATACCACAGATGATCCAGTTCACACCATATCGCCATTTCAGCCAATTCTGATTATTTCAGAATTTTATATATTATTTAATTTATTATTTTAAATTAAATATTCACCGTTATTTAATTAATCCACTATTTAATTCACTATATCACTATTTATATAATTAAATAAATTAATTATAATACCTCTGCAAATGCGGGTCATTACAGGACCACTATAAAAACTAGTTTTCTTTGCAAAAAAATGTAATGAATGAGGAATATAACCTATTATAATTAATTACATGAATGAAAATGGAATATAATAGATAGGCTTTTCCTAGGGACAAGTGGAATTATAACATGGGTTATAATAAATAGAAAGGGAACTTACTAATAAGCCTCAGTTAAGAGAACTAAGTTAATAAGTAAATAACAACCGTTGTAATGACAATGTAAGATGAGGTTGTGATTAAATAAGGAAGAATGAGGTAGACTTATGGAATGAGATAAGTTATATTCAATCATATATAGTAAGAAACATGTTAACGAAAGCATGTGGATTGAGATAAGATATACTTAATTATAAATTAAGTAGAACATGTTTTGTAACTTTTAAGCATGAAATTGGACATTGAATTACACGGTAATAATGTAAAGAGATTGTAGATTACTTTCGTTAATTACAATATAGGGAATAACATGTTGTGAGCTTATTAATGAACCTAAATGGTTAAGTTGTATTACTGAATTAATAAGCCAAAGGAGTTCGTTCCTTCGAGATATAAGGGGCTCAGAGAAAGCCCGGTAACTTGAATAAAAAGTTAATATGTGGATAATGTTAATTGGTAAGCTGATAAGATAAAGCAAGCGCATGATTAAATGATTGGACATAGGGTCTAATAACACGACGATGTGATGCGCTTGGACATGTCTGCACGTCTGAAGGTGAAGAACCAAATAGGGTAGATCATCGAGGTGTTTAGAGGCATGAGAAGAGCATGTCCATCTAATTCTTCTTCTTGCAATTCTGCTTGCTGGCACTATGGGACTAGAGGAAGCACACGGTTTCTGAGGGACGTGGTAGGGTACTCCATGGCGGTCCTCTGTTGTGGTGCATGCTCAGGCTATACTCGTAGAGGTTGGGTCTGCGCATTACCACCTGGTGAGTTACCTTAACTGCAATGGTAGCTTGTCAGTCAGAAAACTGTGACGGTATGACATTAGGGTGATACGATTATTTGCCTACAAATAGGCTGGTCATGACCAAATAAAGGATAGTAATCGTCAGGTACTTATCATTGGCAGTCAGTGTGATGCGGAAAGACTGGAGCTAAACCTACAGACCACCAATCTTTCACTATCGAGACTTTGGTTGCGAGACACGTCAATTCGGATGTAGATTGTTTGCTAAGGGCATGTCACTTAGCTCTTAATGTAGTCTTTCACTAGTTGAGGGAGAGGTCGATGTAGGACTATTGCCACCGTGAAAATGCAGACCATAGTTTAGATACCTGTACTTTAGGCCTTTTTAGCAGGCCCTATACAAATATGGAAAGGCTCCCGACCAAGTTCCATGCATTCGGATGCAGCCCTATTACGAGACTCGGTGTACAGGAGATAGAATGTATGTGTGAGGGTCTAGGTACATCCACACCGCACCTGGTGGTGTATCGTAGACAATAGGGCATTACTTCGATTTGATACTAGGCTTGATCGAGGAGTTTAGATATGGTCGTCCGTACACTTATGTAGCATAGCGATGGTGGTTTTGTGCGAAACGTGGCGTAGTAATATGGAGGTTCGTACGTCGTTCGGTGTAGGATGAGGGTTGCATACGCTTCCGAGGTGTGACGGTGGAGACTGTGTGTAATGTCCTAGAAATTTCAACAACTGGAATTAGAAATTGAAAATCAAAAATATATTGTTTGTGTATGGAATGAATTTAATATTTAGAATGGTTGGTGAGAAATCAAATATTTATTATTGTAATATTTAAATTAGAATTGGAATTTCAACTGGGAAAATATGAATGGCTAAATTTATAGATAAAACGTAGTTGACGTTAAATGAATTGAAATTTTTTTAATTTGTTAAAAAAATATAGGAAATTGGCTTGGAAACGTGTGTATTTGTGTATATAAAGATAATGAAATTTTATGTTTTAAAATTTTGGAATTGAACGGAATTGTTGATACGGAATAAAATTGGTAAACCGATAAATATATAAATAAATAAATAACATCGTGTACAGATGGAGTCAGAGTACAATCAAATTTATTATTTGGTTCAGAACATCGAGACGTAGCAGTAGTTCAATTTCGTTGTGATTGAAATTTATTTATGATAATACAAAAATTTAAAACATAGCAATAAATTGCAGTAGGATTTGATTTTTATAGGGTACAAATAAATAAATCTCTTCCAGTATGTTGCCACCCAAGATATTACCTTCCTCAGTTAAAATACGCATTTTCTTTGCCTTGGCTACCACCGTTCCTTCCTTATAAATTGAACTCTTTTTCCTTAATTCCACTCAAAGAAAAACCATTTCTTATCCATCTTCTAATGATAAACCGAGAATAATCTGTCACTTCCTCCAAGTAGAATTCATTTCTTTCTTCATTTATTTTTAAATGGATGAAGCCCTCAATTCTTTCTTTCCCAAATCGAAGACTACACAATCAACTTTCAAGCCGCCGCCACCTTCAAATTATTCTGAAACCCTAGCACCACCAAAAATAAAATAAACACTGTTCCTCCTGAAATCAAGTGAATGGTCCTTCGATTGAATTGAATTGGGTATTGAAGCTGTTGTCGCTCCGCCGTTTCCTCAAGCTGCCACCTTTTTTAGATCGAAGCTATGCCTCGCTTCACCATTTCAAAGCAGCAAAGTCGCTGCCTTTCTTCCCGTTGCTGTCGCCATTTTTTGCTGCGTTTCGGTGAGTTATCTCACTCACGATTAATCTTATTTTCAAGTAGATTTGATTTCAGTTTAAACTACATTATAATAATTGATTTTGGGTTCGTAGTTGGTTGTCTCGTGTTACTGTTGTATTTTAGATGATTGCAAGTAATTTCACCTTAATGTCTGATAAGAACAGATTACTAATAATAATTGTACTACACTTGAATTTAGCTTCTTGAATTTGGTAACACCGATTTATTACTTGATATACCTTCATAAAATTTGTTGCGCTTGCTTGAGGCCTATAATTGTAACACTAGCTTCATGTTAGTTTGCCTATTGTGTTCACTGCTACACCTTCACTTTTGTCATGATGGCCAGGCTTGACCATTTAAATGCACAGCCTTGTTCGCTTGAGGTGTCTATACTTGTACAAATTTATCTTAGCTATATGCTTGACCATTCTTGATACTAAAATTTTGGTTGCATTTGTTGCATGTTTCCTTCATGCTCTGAACCCTCGTGTGCCTTATGTTGCAGTCATAAACCCTTGCAGTATTCATGACCCAATACCATTATTCAGTTGCACTTCGTATGAGTATTCCTGAAGTTTGAACTAGACATTGTGTAGTTGACCATTTACTTCCTACTGCCTTGTTGCTGCAACCACTGCAGTGTTTTTGTGCACTTAACTTTCACTTGAAACCCTCTTGACATAAATTACTTTGTATTTGTCCCTTGTTCCTTTGTAACACACTGAATCATTTGTCACTATGGACTGAAACTTTGATTTGTACATCGGCATTTTTCTGGCACCCATTTCTGGACTTGCTTCTTTGGCTCCGACCATGTATTCATCATGCTGGCCTGTTGCATACCCTTGTACACTTGTTACTAGTTCCCGCTACACGTCTCATGTCATGACCTTGAACCATGATTGTGTATGTATGTGGAGGCCATATATATATGTGTATGTAGATACATTTTATATGTGTATATCCACATCGTGGCATATGTACATATATATATGGGTGACTAATGTGCATGATTTTGTTTGGCTCTGATTTGTTTGTGGGACTGAATATATAATTATAAAAACTGTTCTAGAGACATCGAACTTGAAATTTAGTTTCAACTACATATTACTGGTAGAACGGTTTTTATGTATATAATATGGATTGGGCTTAAATCGATTTCAGAAATTTAAACTGAAAGGTGATAGACTTGTCAACAGCAGGCTAAAATAAGGAATGGAGTAATATGTATATGGTTAGCATATACTTGGTAACTGTATCAAAGTCTGAATTAAGGTAAACAAGAGACCGGGCCTTACCCACACCCTTAACCGTATAGTGAATAAATTTAAGTTGTAGTTAAAGGGTAAGTACCTCATATACAAACGTATTATGCTTCTGATGTTTTAGAGTTAAACTTGTATTATTATTTCAGAAAATATAATTTTTTAGTTTAACAAATGGTATCATGGTCTAAGTTGTGAAATTTGTAAATTTATTGGTTAATTTTCCTTTGGGATTCGTTGAACTGTATAGTGTAGTACTGGCTGAGCACGACCATATTTGTTCCTTTATTATACGGAAACATTGACAGTATGTTAGTAAGAAAAACTATCCCCATTTGAACCTATTTCAAGTAGTATAGGAATGGTGCTAATATATAAATATTTAAATATGGTGTTATACTTTGTGTACATGGTAGGCCTTTATGTGTATTTGTTGGGATATTTTGTTGACAATTTTCATGCGTACCTAAAGTACTTAGTGGCATAGGCATACTGAAATGCATTTATAAGTATGTATACCTGCACCTTGTTGATAAATTTAGGGTATGTTGTGGCTCATCTATATATATATATATATATATATATATATATATATATATATATATATATAGACCCCGTAAATCCTACATGACTAAATAATGAACCTGAAAGGAAACTGGAGCTAATGGCTTGTTCTGTGTTGATAAATTGCAGTATAGTACTTTCCATGTATTGCCTATAGCTTTTAAGTATGAATACATTGGATATGTGAATACCCTGAAGCTATTTTCATGTGTGTGCGGCTTTGAACACATAACTTGTTGGAAAACTGAAAACCATCTTAACCTGTATAACATGCCTTCATCATGAAGACAAGTTTGTATTTAGCAGCACCTATACTAACATGGGTCCGTCTATATATACATATTTATTTAGAAGTAGATAGATATGTGTATGGACACACTTAACATTTCATGTATATATCGCCTAGTGCATATACTGGACCGTAGTAGCTTGTGTATATTGTTGGCCATTGTCAAATCCTATATGGTGATCATAAAAGTAGAATGAGGTAACATATGTTATAGGAAATTTGAGTTAGGACTATAGTTCATTTATGAATATCATTAAAAATTTAAAACTAGATAATTCAATTTAGTCTGTTATGAATGAATACCATGTTTATATCATCCTTAAAATGGAGCAGATATTACAGCCTTGAATGTTTGGTATATGCCATCGAATTGAAGTTAGTAATAACTATTGAATTTCAGTTTATAGTGAAATTAATTTGCTTGAACTTATGATTAATCCTGACACAAGTGTTGTATGATTTGTATGGAACGCTCGGGTCAGACCCGAGCAATACAGATATAAAGATTATAGCATGGAATTCGAAGATTGGCGAAACTGGGGATTCCAAAGACGGCGCGCTATGAAGATTTTAAACCAGTAAATATATATTTTTGTATTTAAACTTTGTTTTGATTCCGCTGAATTGAAAAAATATTGTACTCAAAAAAAATTCTGAATAATATATAAAAGATGATTTTGATGTTACTGTGATATATATTTATTCTGCATTTTTCTGTGTTGATTCTATCTTTAAACTCTATAAGCTAAATAACGATCCGTCGATTTGAATGTTTTAAGTTGATCTAATTATCAATTTGAAGCGGTCAAAAAGGAGGAATGTTACAAGTGGTATTAGAGCTTAGGTTTATTCAAAGTTTAGCTTATGGGGTTTAAAAACGGATTTTGAAAATAAAAAGGTTTTGAAAAAAAAAATCAAAGTATAAATAATTTTAAAAGGAAAATTATTTTGGAAATATCTAGTATTTTAAAATTAGTACAAATAAAATAAAAAATATTATTTTGATATTTAAAATTTTCGGAGTCCCCAGTCTTCGAATCGGGTTTTGCCAGAGCTGTTCTTCGATAAATTCTCTTAGGATTTGATCCTGAATTCACCATCGAACGATATTTAGGGAATATAAGTATAAGAGAATTAATGATTAGGGAAATATTTTAGCAATCAGAAACAACTGAAATTTATTGGAAATGAGAACTCCGATAGAAATTTAAATGAATAGAGAACTTACAATCGTTTCGAAAATGAAACGATGAAGTTTATTTCGCTATTTGGAATATAAATTAAAATCAAAGAGGTTATAATTGGAGTTCGACCAGGTCAAATTTTATTACTACTTTATATGAATTATTTTGAACTTGGTAAGATAAATTATAATTGGTTTCAAACCAAAAATGGATAATCGAATATATGAATTCGATAGTGAGGTATAAACTTGTTAATCAATTAATACGAAGTGAATTGTGAACAAGAGTTGTAAAAGGAGCGGAATGTGAATGAAAATTTTAAAGAGATTTGAATCAATGCTCAAATGAAATCAAAGCTAATTTGATGTGACGAGTTCAAATTTCGATAAAAGGAATAATATTTACTTTTTAGAAGTAAATGACTTTTGAAAGCAAATATATTGCAAACGAAATTGAGAATAAAGGAAACGGAGTTAACTAGTACAGAGAGATTATTCTGAAGTTCAGAATATAAGTCAAATGAGATTTTTCCGAAGTTCGGAATATGGTATCGAATAATAGATTATTCAAAAGGAAGTTATTTATGGAAGACAATTGTATCAAATTTCAAGAAAATACTATTTACTTCCCATTTTAAAATTTAAAATATTATTAATAAATTGTTTAATCAGAATGAATAATATTTTGAAGTTAATATTTTGAAGGCATGAATTATTGTTACAACCAACGATTTTGCTAAAGAAGAAAATTTTAAATTGAATCTGAAAGTTACAAGAATGAATGTTTCATTGGTGTTGAAAGTTGTGAACTTGATCTATTTTCAAAGTTAATAATGTTGTTCAGTTAAGATCTGAGAGGTAATTATACCCCAACTTGATTGACTTCATTGTTTAATAAGAAATGATTAAGGCTCGACAGCAAGAGTTATTTAAGTAAAGTAAGTTAATGAGTGTCAATGGTTAAGTTTGAATAACGGTGTTTTATTTAGCATCTGTTTAAATCCAAATAACGAATTTATAAATGTTCCCCCATGAGAATAAAGTATTTCCTATGGAAAATAAAGATTTATGAATATACATAAATATTTTTCGGTAGTAGAAAAAAAATTTGTAAGACCATAGAAAATAAATATGATAAATGGGAAATGTTTTTCAAAATATCATGAGAGGCTAAAGGGTTTTGATAAATCGGAATGTCAAGAACTGAAGAACAAAGAGTTGCACATCGAGAACGAAGGCCGATAGAACGTAAGAGTAGTGGATTTAAAAATTTAATCCAAGAAATTGTGAAAGAAACGATTAGATAAGAAATTAAGGAATGGCGATACAGAAATTGGAAATGGACTGAAGATTAGTTAAGTTGAATAATTTCTTGAGTGTTGATCAGATGTTGGTTTCGGCCTTCAGGATTGGTACTCAGGGAGTTGTTCGCTTGCTAATTGACGATCGAAGAGTGTGAATATGGAAGAAGAATAATGCATGGATAACGAATTTGTTATAAGAATGAAAATTCTGAAATTTTGAGAGCATAAAGATTTTGAATTAAGTGGTGGATTTAATAGTTGGAATGTTGGAACAAAATTGGGTTATAACCAATAAATTCATAAATCTGAGTTAAAAGGATATCAAATATCTGAATTGATTAGGAGATCGAAACTGAAATAAATTTTGGAAATTTGAATGGGAATTTGAGGATATTCGATTTGAGATATTGGATATAGAAATTTTCGAAACTTATATGAGAAATATATAAGAATTTAGTGAATTTGGAAATTGTTGGATTGAAAGGTAATTGATTGAGATAAAATCTTGTATAATAGAATTTATATAAGAACAAGATGGTTGAAATATGATTTGAAAAAGAAATCTTATGTAAGTTGACATAAGCATGATTATGAGGAATATGAAATAAAGTACTATATGTATATAGTACAATATGTTTTCAAAATCAAAGATAAGGAAAGTACCTTCCTTCTCTATGAATTTCGAGCGTTGTTGAGATATGCTGCTAGTGGTTGTAGGTTGTCAAGACATAAAACTCATGAGTTACCATTGAGCACGACTGCTAGTGTAATTTGCAGGGCTGCAGATAGCCTACGGGGGTCGGATGTTTTCTGAGGGAATCAGGCGAAACCATTGTGATCGTTGCGGTCTAGAGTCGTTGAATTCAACTGTGTAGCGTAATTCGCAGGGCTGCAAATAGCCTATGGCGGACGGACGTTTCTTGGGAGAACCAAGCGTAACCATTGTAACTGCTGCGATCTACAGTCGAATGATAAGGGCGTAATCCGCATAGCTGTGAAATCTTACGGGTATGGATGTTTCCTGGGGGACTCAGGCGTAACCATTGTGTACTTGCGGTCCACTGATATATCTTAGTGGTTGAGCCACCTGTTAATGTAGCAGTTGTCTTCGTGACTTGATTGATCTTCGTGATTGATTTATCTTCATCATGATCTATCTTCATAATTTGATGATTGGTTTTCATGATTCTGAGATAGAGCAACCAACGCTCAATGACCTCAGGTTGCCTTTTGATACTTAAATATCTTCCGATTGATTTGTCCATAACGAAATTCAAAGGGGAGTGATTTCCTATGGATACGGATGTTTTCTGGGGGATCCAGACGAAACCATTGTGTATCTGCGATTCATGAACAATCAACATCAATATTACATTGGTACTTTCCGTATCTGTTTTTAAAGGAATTTTTGAAATATTTTTCAATGAGAGTTGAAGCAAGGATATTCAGTACTGGATATTTTAGTCGTGCGTCTGGCCAGCGTACGCCTAACATCTGTGAGAACGAAAATAGACTTGTCAGACTTCGAGTTATCAAATATTTTCAAATAAATAATTTGAAATTAAAATATACCTAACTAAATAAGTTAAGAAAGAAAATTTCGTAATATTTTTAAATCCTCATCTTTGTAATAATGATACAAATATTTTGAATGCCTAAATTTTGGGCTATGTATACAAATTTTTAAATGATTTCGATTTTTGGAAATTTCAATTGTGACTTGAAGAGGAGATGTTATTTACACTCTTTAACGAGTGTAGGAAAAAGATTAAATGGATCGAATGTAAGGAATTTGGGTTGAGGGTTGCTAAGCCTAGACCCATTAAATTTGCAACGATGGATAAATAACGTTGATAGATGATGTTTATGATGAAATTTGGGATAACTTGAGATGCATAAATCCAGATTTGGCAGAATTTGGAATTTAAAAAGAGTTCGGTTTTGAAAGAAATTAAATGATTAAGCAGAATGAGAAATACCTCAAATTAACTTGAGATAGAAAATGGGTCCAAGGATATTGATTGGAATTTAAAGAGGCATGAAAACAAATAAAATCGTATTGATCAAGATTTATCCCGTCCATAAGAAAGAAAATTTGATTTTCCATGTCAATTGAATATGATAAATGAAAGGGACCGATGAATTAAATATGAATATTTAAATTAGTTGTGGGACAATTTCACATGGATATGAGAAAAAGAATTATTAGAAGTATGTGTTAGTATAACTATAATGGTCTCTTCTTTTCGAGGACGAAAAGTTTTGAAGGGGGGAAGAATGTAACGTCCCAGAAATTTCAAAAACTGGAATTAGAAATTTAAAATCAAAAATATATTGTTTGTGTATGGAATGAATTTAATATTTAGAATGGTTGGTGAGAAATCAAATATTTATTGTTGTAATATTTGAATTAGAATTGGAATTTCAACTAGGAAAATATGAACGGCTAAATTTATAGATAAAATGTAGTTGACGTTAAATGAATTGAAATTTTTTAATTTTGTTAAAAAAATAAAGGAAATTGGCTTGGAAACGTGTGTATTTGTGTATATAAAGACAATGAAATTTTACGTTTTAAAATTTTGGAATCAAACGGAATTGTTGGTAGACAAACGGAATAAAATCGGTAAACCGATAAATATATAAATAAAAAAATAACATCGTGTACAAATGGAGTCAGAGTACAATCAAATTTATTTTATTGGGTTCAGAACATCGAGACGTAGCAGCACGTTCAATTTCGTTGTGATTGAAGTTTATTTATGATAATACAAAAAATTAAAACATAGCAATAAATTGCGGTAGGATTTGGTTTTTATGGGGTACAAATAAATAAATCTCTTCCCATATGTTTCCTCCCCAAATATTACCTTCCTCAGTTAAAATACGCATTTTCTTTGCCTTGGCTTCCACGGTTCCTTCCTTATAAATTGAACCCTTTATCCTCAATTCGACTCAAAGAAAAACTATTTCTTTTCCATCTTCTATTGATAAACCGAGAATAATTTGTCACTTCCTCCAAGTAGAAATCGTTTCTTTCTTCATTTATTTTTAAATGGATGAATCCCTCAATTCTTTCTTTCCCAAATCGAAGACTACACAATAACTTTTAAGCCGTCGCCACCTTCAAATTATTCGGAAACCCTAGCACCACCAAAAATCGAAAAAAAAAACTGTTCCTCCTGAAATCGAGTGAATGGTCCTTCGATTGAATCGAATCGAGTATTTAAGTTGTTGTCGCTCTACCATTTCCTCAAGCTGCCACCTTTTCAGATCGGAGCTACGCTTCGCTTCACCATTTCAAAGCAGCAAAGTCGCTGCCTTTCTTCCCGTTGCTGTCGTCATTTTTTTGCTGCGTTTCGGTGAGTTATCTCACTCATGATTAATCTTACTTTCATGTAAATTTGATTTCAGTTTAAACTACATTATAATAATTGATTGTGGGTTCGTAGTTGGCTGTCTCGTGTTACTGTTGTATTTTAGATGGTTGCAAGTAAGTTCACCTTAATGTCTGATAAGAACAGATTATTAATAATAATTGTACTACACTTGAATTTAGCTTCTTGAATTTAGCTTCTTGAATTTGGTAACACCAATTTATTACTTGATATACCTTCATAAAATTTGTTGCACTTGCTTGAGTCCTTTAATTGTAACATTAGCTTCATGTTAGTTTGCCCATTGTGTTCACTACTACATCATCACTTTTATCATGATGGCCAAGCTTGACCATTTAAATGCACAGCCTTGTTCGCTTGAGGTGTCTATACTTGTACAAATTTATCTTAACTGTCTGCTTGACCATTCTTGATACTGAAATGTTGGTTGCATTTATTGCATGTTTGCTTCATGCTCTAACCCCTCATGTGCCTTATGTTGCAGTCATAAACCCTTGCAATATGCATGACCCAATACCATTATTGAATTGCACTTCGTATGAGTATTTCTGAATTTTGAACTAGACAATGTGTACTTCCTACTGCCTTGTTGCTGCAACCACTGCAGTGTTGTTGTGCACTTAACTTTCACTTGAAACCCTCTTGACATAAATTACTTTGTATTTGTCCCTTGTTCCTATGTAACACACTGAATCATTTTTCACTATGGACTAAAACTTTGATTTGTACATCGGTATTTTTCTGGCACCTATTTTTGTACTTGCTTCTTTGGCTCCGACCATGTATTCATCATGCTGGCCTATTGCATACACTTGTACACTTGTCATCAGTTCCCGCTACGCGTCTCATGCCATGACCTTGAACCATAATTGTGTATGTATGTGGAGGCCATATATATGTGTATGTAGATACATTTTGTTTGTGTATATCCATATCGTAGCATATGTACATATATATATATATATATATATATATATATATTCGGGTAACTAATGTGCATGATTTTGTTTGGCTCTGATTTGTTTGTGGGACTGAATATATAATTATAAAAACTGTTTTGGAAACACTGAACTTGAAATTTAGTTTCAACCATATATTACTGGTAGAACGATTTTTTGTATATGATATGGATTGGGCTTAAATCGATTTCCGAAATTTAAACTGAAAGGTGATAGACTTGTCAATAGCAGGCTAAAATAAGGAATGGAGTAATATGTATATGGTTACCATTTACTTGGTAACTGTATCAAAGTCTGAATTAAGGTAAACAAGAGACCGGGCCTTACCCATACCCTTAACCGTATAGTGAATAAGTTTAAGTTGTAGTTAAAGGGTAAGTACCTCGTATAGAAACATATTATGCTTCTGATGTTTTAGAGTTAAACTTGTATTATTGTTTCAGAAAATATAATATTTTAGTTTAACAAATGATATCATGGTCTGAGTTGTGAAATTTGTAAATTTATTGGTTAATTTTCCTTTGGGATTCGTTGAACTGTATAGTGTAGTACTGGCTGAGCACGACCATATATGTTCCCTTACTATACGGAAACATTGACAGTATATTAGTAAGAAAAACTATCCCCATTTGAACCTATTTCAAGTAGTATAGGAATGGTGCTAATATATAAATATGCTGTTATACTTTGTGTACATGGTGGGCCTTTATGTGTATTTATTGAGATATTTTGTTGACAATTTCCATGCATACCTGAAATACTTAGTGGCATAGGCATACTGAAATGCATTTATAAGTATGTATACCTGCACCTTGCTGATAAATCTAGGGTATGTTGTGGTTCATCAATATATATATATATATATATATATATATATATATATATATAGACCCCGTAAATCCTGCATGACCAAATAATGAACTTGAAAGGAAACTGGAGCTAATGGCTTGTTGTGTATTGATAAATTGCAGTATAATACTTTCCATGTATTGCCTATTGCTTTCAAGTATGGTACATTGGATATGTGAATACTCTAAAGCTAGTTTCATGTGTGTGCGGCTTTGAACACATAACTTATTGGAAAACTGAAAACCATCTTAACCTGTATAACATATCTTCATCATGAAGACAAGTTTGTATTTAGCAGCACCTATACTAACATGGGTCCGTCTATATATACATATTTATTTAGAAGTAGATAGATATGTTTATGGACACACTTAACATTTCATATATATATCGCCTAGTGCGTATACTGGAGCGTAGTAGCTTGTGTATATTGTTGTCCATTGTAAAATCGTATATGGTGATCATAAAAGTAAAATGGGGTAACATATGTTATAGGAAATTTGAGTTAGGACTACAGTTCATTTATGAATATCATTAAAAATTTAAAACTAGATAATTCAATTTACTCTGTTATGAATGAATACCACGTTGATATCATCCTTAAAATGGAGCAGATATTACATCCTTGAATGTTTGGTATATGCCATCGAATTGTAGTTAGTAATAACTATTGAATTTCAGTTTATAGTGAAATTAATTTGCTTGAACATATGATTAATCCTGACTTGAGTGTTGTATGTTTTGTATGGAACGCTCGGGTCAGACCCTAGCAATACAGATATAAAGATTATAGCATGGAATTCGAAGATTGGCGAAGCTGGGGATTCCAAAGATGGCGCGCTCTGAAGATTTTAAACTAGTAAATATAATTTTTTGTATTTAAACTGTGTTTTGATTCCGCTGTATAGAAAAATATTGTATTCAAAAAAATTCTGATTAATATATAAAAGTTGATTTTGATGTTCAATACTGTGATATATATATATATATATATATATATATATATATTCTGCATTTTTGTTGATTTTGTCTTTAAACTCTATAAGCTAAATAATGATCCATTGATTTGAATGTTTTAAGTTGATCTAATTATCAATTTGAAGCGGTTGAAAAGGCGGAACATTAAACTGTGCGATAAGGGTACCATGGGAATCTCCTTGATATATTAGGATTAGCTACATATATACTATATTAGGTTAATCTACTAGGAGGTAGATGGTACGATGTATGTGTAAAGCCTAGAGTGCTATTAAACCAAACTAACTTAATAAATAAGAAAACATAACTGAATGGTATAAGTAGTGTTATTTCAGAATGTGTAATTTAGTCCAGTCACAAGAACTTGTGTTCTGACCCCCTCCTCATAATACACTCGTAGGTTAGATTAATGGCAGAAATATGATAGTTTTGGATATTGGTTAGGTAGTATTATTACTTCGGGGAAGCAATATTTGATTATATTACATTTTATTTCATTCCGCTGTGAGATGTTTTGTGAGCTCTGATATACTTTATATCTCTGTCTTTTCTGCAGGAAACCAGACAAGCCAATTCGAGTTTCGGTAGATTGGAATTTTTGGAAAAAAAACCGGTCTTCCGGAATTCGGGTTGTTACAATGATTCTTATCGAAATGTTTTAGGAGGATATGGGTAAAGCATTAACGATATTTTCAATAATATATTTTGCTAATAGACATTACTATAATAACGTATTGTATTACATGTAAATAATTTAAAGAATCCTTTGGAGATGGAAATTCTCTTAACAACTCTTAAGTTATTTGCGCTATCATTTCATGATTTTGATTTGACTTACATGAGATATTTAAGTCCTGACTCGAGTGTATTGTTTTCATTACACTCAGATCAGTCTGAGTTATTTCAGTTTAGCGAAGACCTTGGTGTGAAGATGGATCTTGACAATCTTATATATTTAGTAGTACTCCATTGCAATATTTTGGTACGATTGATGATTGTTAAACTCTGATATTGAAACATGTATGCTAGAAATTGATATTTGTTTTAATTATGTTCTTATTAAATTTTGTACTTCAATTGTGAGATTCTATGTTTTGCTCTTTTCTTTCTCTTTTATTTCTTATATTAAATCCTCGCGAATAATTCATGTTTTGAACATTTTTCGTCTAACATGCGTAGTTTATTGTCAATCTGAATCATCTAAAATGACAGGTCGTGACACCCACTCCATATTATTTTTTACAACGTAATTTGTAGACAATTTTTTTTGCTAAGCAACTACTTAAAATTTCCAGTTTCCAGTTTCTAAAACATTAGAAATTTATTCGTTATCATTAATTAATGCCTTAATTATTCTAATTCTATCAAACTTAGGAAATTCATAATTAATCATAAAAACTTGAGAAGAATCCCAAAAAAATCACAAGAGATCAGAGGTAGCCCCTTTTTCCTTGTATAGAAAATTCATATCAAAAACAGTTATTTAGTTATTTTTCATACTTAAATTTCATGATTAACACATATTCTTTATTTGAAATTTCGTATAAAATTCCTAAATGCTTATAAATTTATGAAACTTAAAACTCATATTTAAAAACATGTTATAAACAACAAGTGAAAATTTTGAATCAAGTGGGGATTAAAACTATAAGTTTCTTTCAAAAACCTAATCAAATCTACGCAAAACAAGCGTAAACAATTAAGTCCCAACATTGTTCTACCAAAACAACAAAATAACATCAAAACATCAAGAAAACAACATGAACAAGCATCAGAAATTTGGGAATGAGAAAAAGCCAAATCAAAAAGGGACAAAATTATCATTTACCTTAGTTTCTAATGGAGGGGTTGAGATTTATTGATGTAAAATCCTAGTCTTGATTTCCTATATCTTTTCCTTAGGTTTTCCCTTCTTCTTTTTTGATTATAACTGCACACTTCCCTAGCTTTATTTTTTGTAGAAATGAAAAATGAAAGTATGAATGAATAAAAGATTATGTATGAAAGACAGTTTGTTTCCCACTTTGTCCCTTTCACAAGCCTTTAGTAATTTTACTTAGATCGATTAGTTACCAGGGATGAACCACATCATTTTATTTACAACAGAATCCTGCTGCATTGTTCTTATTTAATTTATCTAATAAAAATTACTGAATAATGCCTACAAAAAATTAGGGGTATTACATTGTCGATATAGCTTCAAATAAGTAGGATGTTGGGGCAGGGTATGTTATCATTACTATAAATGGACAACAACATTATGTGATAAAGCTTGGTTTCCAGACCACAAACAATGTAGCTGAGTATGAATTTATAATGACTGACCTTAGCTTTCATTTAAGGATTCTCAGAGTTAAGGTTTTGAATGACTCAGAATTGATGGTAAAATAATTGAAGAAAACCTTTTGGACAAAGGACGCAAGGTAAATGTTATACGTTATGAAAATTTTGAAAAAATTAGCTCAATTCTAGGAATTTTTTTCGAACATCAAATACATAGAGAAAAGAACTTATAAGTCGATTCGCTAGCTAAGTCAGTCAGTTTTCGAGGAGCATTGAAGGATAAGATTTTCATGGTAGTCTACCAATGTAATAACCCGGAAAATACGAGCCAATTTAAATTTTTTAAATTGATTATTTCAAAGCAATTTGAACCATTGAAATAGAATATTTCAATAAAATAGTGAATTAGAAATAGTGAGTCAGTTTGAAAATTTGAATTCAAACTTTGACCGACTATGCAGGGTGGAAAATATAACGGATTTTAGTGAGACCAAAAATATTTAAATCTGTTAGTCAATACCTTTCTAACGAATCTGAAAAATCGAAGTTTCATAACGGGAATCAAAAGTTATGGCCGAATGAATTTTCAGAAGAGTCGGTATATAGAATATATAGGCCTGGAAAATTGATATTTTGCATACGACCTCGGAATTCGACGAAACCACTTTTGTTGGGTCCGGGATGTCAAACTATTGCTAGGTTTCAAATTTCATAATTTTTGAAGCTAGTATGTGAGCGTGGCAAAAGAAAATGTGTTTGGTCGATTTCTGTTAAATTGGATCGACCAGAAAATGGCCATTTTTCAAACGACCTCAGAATTCGACGAAACTAGTTTTGTTGGGACCGTAGCATCAAAACATAGCTAGATTTATTTTTCTGGAATTTTTCGAATCAGTTTGTGGCCCTGGCAAATTGAAATGTGCGTTCAGAGTTAAAAATAAAATGTTTTATACTTTAATTTGAAAAATAACTGACTGTAACAGTCGAATTGGCCTACGAAACATATCCCATTGTGTCCGGAATGGGGGTATTTAGCTAGGGGCGACAGTCGTTGGGTTTAAAAAGGAGTTCGTTTAAGAAAACACTATTTAAAAATTTTAATATAGTCTCGGCAAATCATATTTTTTCTTTCATAAATTTTAAAATAAAAAAAAATACAGAAACCCCCCCCCCCCCCGACCCCGACTTCGACGGCGGAAAGCCTTCGTCACCTTCCCAGGCGATTTCCGATCGCCACGGCCAGAATTAGCCCCTCCTCCAGTTCAACTTTTTGTAGTTCTCCCTCCCCTCTTCAAATCCATATAAGGAGCTCCCCCTGTCGTCGCCTCTCCGCCGAGATATCCGCCTCCAAAGTCCGACCCTATCGAGCGCCGCCCTGCCTTCCTGCCGCCATCGAACTGAGGGTGGTGACCATCGATGGAGAGCCCTCTCCAAGGCCTACGTGGTGGTGCAGACCGATCGTCTCAACGATCAACGGATCTCGCGATTTTCGCTGACCTAGTTTTGATACCTTCAGCCGAGGTAACGGCCTGTTTAATTAAATCGGTTTACGACACTTTAAAACCGTTGCAAAACTTTGAAAAATCATATCTTTTTGGTGTGTTGACGAAATTCGATGAAACAGGAAACATCGAGACCGCAAGGAAGCTCTCTACCCAATAGAAGAAGCTGCGGATTTTTCTGACATCGTATCGATTTTTAGCGCTCAGAAAACCAAGGTGAGAAATCTAAATTAGCGTGAAATTGAATGGAAAATGTCGTGTATAATTTATATAAGCGAAATATAAATTACATACGTGTTGTATACCTCATGTACATGCGTAGTGTAAGCTATATAAGCGAAGTATGAATTTTTACATGCATAGAATAATTGATATATGTGTTGAAATGCAAGTGAAATATAGCAAATATATATTACATATATATATATATATATATATACTCCCCTCGTCCACAAACCATGGACGATATTTATTGTGGTGAATTGGTGTGAAATATTGGGTGAAAAATACGAATGGTTGAATAATTGTTTGTGGTTAATATTGTTTGGTTGTGGTTGAAAAATACCCATTGGTGATTGAAATGAATTGGAAATATTTGTGGAAATAAAAATAAACATGCCGCCTGCGTGCGAATTAGATGCATGAATCCCCATTGTCAAAAACCGCGAGGTTTTAAGGTAGAGCGAGGAGCCGTACTAGGGATGGTGCCGGTTTTAACTACCCTGCCGTTATGCTGCCGAAATTTTGAATAATCTTTGTGTGTTAGAATTATTTTCATGTGTTGAAATTATTTTACATGCATTGAAATTAAAGCCATATATTGAAACTATGTCCATGTGTGGAAATATTCATGTGTTGAAAAGTGTTGTGTGAACATTAAATTCATTTGTGAATGAATGAAGTGTTTAATCAATAAAAATCACATTTTTATATATATATGAAGTATGCAAAATATTCGCCTTATATAAATAGTTTCAACAATCAAAATTTCATCTTTCTAATAAGAACAACATAAATAAGATGTCCATGTGTGGAAATGCTCATTTGTTGAGAAGTGTGTGTAGTGGAAAGGTTCATGTGTTGAATAAAAAGATTGAACGATAAAAATTACATTTTTATTGAAACTATGAAGTGTTGAAACCATACATTGGTTGAATAAATATTTTAAATGATAAAAATATCATTTTTATCATATGTGTGATATGCTAAAGATATGCGGAAGTTGAAATAAATATTTGTGATAGAAATATTATTTTTAACATGCATAGGAACTAAATAAAATAGTCATGTGTTGAAATCTATTTTAGTTCGCCAAAATTATCATCTTTTGAAATGTGAAGTGTTAAAAATATCCACTGGTTCAAATAAACGTGCATGAGTTGAAATATACATTAACTAGCTAATGATATGATTTTAGCCTATGCATGCAACATTCGAATGAATGGTGTTTTTAAACCAAAGCAAATCAAATATGCAATTGAATGGAAAATGATAAATGTTAGAAATTGTATATATGTACATGCATATCTATTGAACAGGTTAAAGCAAAAGGGGCTAGAGAAGAGAAATAGAATTTTGTGCCCGACAAATAGGTACACATTTACCGCTTTGTTTGGGTGATGATTTTATGAGCCTGTTGGCTAGCCGCTTGGCTTTTTCTTTTTCTTTTTGATATGAGACGCCCGTGTGGCTATTTGGGAATTTTCCCAGACCCTCCCGTACAAAGGAGGTTATGGCGAAATTTTCCAAAATTTAAAGGCGTTAGTGAAATAATTGAAGTGGAAACGATATAGGAATTTTTGAATGAACTATATTTATAAAAATATATAAATATAAATAGAATTAAAGCGAAACGTGAACGTGCAGTTCATATTTTGAAATCGTAACTTCAAATGGTTAGTGTGGAAGATCCGACCGTCGGATTTTCCCAAAACTGGAACCGTTGGATTCGTTTTGAAATGACCTTCCTAATGATGAAAAATTTGTGAAGATCCAACGGTTAGATTTTCAGATAGGTGTAAAACAAAATCAGTGGAAAGCAGCGCCAGTGCATCGACACGACCTGAAACGTCGTTTAATTAAATATGGCCGTTTTAAATTAAATAAAAATGGCGATATATCGTTATAAAGTACTATAGACGATATAGAGTGAAAATAAACCAATTTTGTTGTGTTTGCTTGATATGTGATGGTTGAATGTATTTGACATGAAAATTGTAACTAAATAACTGAAGTGTGAATGTTGAATAGTTCAACCATGTGATTAATTGGTTTGAAAATCTAAATATACGTGGATTATTTGGAAAGGCCGAGTTTATCTCATTTCAAATAATCGATCGACGTTGAGAAGTCGAAGAGTCGAAGATGGTTGAAGACCGACGATCTCCACATTGGATGGATGGGCGCTACTGATGCTCGTGATTGGAGTAGCTACCATGAAGGAATTGAAGTAGTAGTCGTCCAAACATATTGTTGATTGTACGGATATGCGAGGAATTGGTGCCTCCGGTTTCGTTCAGACCCAGAACGGACTTGTAAATGGACTGTGTGTCTGACATTGGATTTTGTTCTGTGTTGATTGATCTCTGTTAAATATATATCTGTTTGGCGGCAGAGAATTTATTCTCTTGCTTAACGCCCTTCTCTGAGACGTACGAGCTTAGAGGTTATGTATTGACAGAAATCAGTCGCATGGAGTGGATTGCCTGTGTGGCACGCCTAAGTGGCATATGATCAAGGCTTCTGTTGCAAAGCAAAGTCTTGTGGTTGATGATCCAAGCATGGTCTGTGTGACGTAGCTTGGTGTATAACGTGAATTCGTGAGCCTCACACCTCGGTATGAGTCAAAAACGGGAGAGTGACTGCAGGGAGAGCACGACGTTTCTTTCTAGCTAAGGTGGTGTCAGTGACCTACCAGCCCTGACATTATATATACTTTTCACCTGTGTGGTTGTTGGAATGCGAGGCGCCTCGATATAGGTCTGTAAGGACCGGGAAACGTGTGTTCAGGAATAATTAATCCTCAAAAGTAAGAGAGGACCGGCCCTGAAGATCCAAGGATCATAGTGGGGTCCTGGGACATTTGCTAGAGTGTCTCGAATCGGAGAGGAGCTTGCCCCTTGCCTCGACTCATGAAGGAATCCAATTTCCAATACGAAATATGCGGATGTGATTGTATAACTAGTATGGCGACATAGTGGTATGGGTCATTTATGCCGCCTAGGATTGATATTTATGATTGAATTTGCTTTTGAAACATATATGCACTAGTAATAATATCAAACACCTTTGTTTTATTCGTATGAAGCATCTTTGGCCATTATAAGGTAAAAACTCTATCCTCCGGCTTGCGTTGCATTGTGTGATGGGACCTGAGTCTTATAATGGCTTCATTTTATAAAAAGCATTGCGTTGATTTAATCATTTATTTTATTTCATGCACTAGCACTCGTTGGAGTAAACCCGTTCCGCGAAAGTGGCGTGGTCCTTTGATTTGCCTTATTATTGTTGTTAATAAGTTGAACAGATTTCTCATACCAGTCCCATGACTGACTCGTAGTTTGTTTCACCTTGCAAACTCGGGTGCCCTCATTTTCACACGGGCAGCCTAGTTACAGGTTTCTGACGCACCTTTTGGCTCATGGCGAGGCTTGACTACACCGTGCTGACTTGGATTTTCTCCGCCATTATTGTATCTATATTATGATTCCGCCATTGGCGATGTAGACTGATATTCCTTTTGTGTACTCTTTATGTATGATTCCGCCTCTGGCGATGGTGACTGATTATGTATCATTATGCACTAAGTTGTATCCTGTACTGTGCTCTCTAATGTGATGATATCTATATGATTCCGCTGTCATATGTGTGTAAATTATTCTATTTTCTGTTTATGCTATTATCTGTGATCTGCTAATGATGATTAATGTGTTATATTCCAATGATTATCCTTAACACCGTGTCACGGGGTTTTGGGATCGTCACAGCTGGTATCAGAGCTTTGGTTAACCTTAGTTCTGGAATCTAACACATTAAACACTTCGTCAAAATAGAATCAGTAGTATTCTAAGGCGAGTCGCTCATTAGAGATAGGACTAGTAAAGTCCTAGAATGAGCTGAGCAGAATAGCAGAAACAATTAATCAGTCCATCGTTATCTTTCCGTAGAATTTCTGCTTAACTATGCAATAGACTATCATTTCAGTTTACTGACTTTTTCGTTGCTTATACAGAATTTGACAAATGGCTACCAGAGCAGCCGCCGCTAGAGGAGGCCGTGCCGGCCGAGGCCGAGGAAGGGGAGAAATCCCTGCTCAAGAAGGACCTTTGATACAACCTCCGACAGCTCAATACTTCGAGCTCGACCGTGTAGCTAAGAGATATAAGAACTTAGGAGGCAAGACCTTCTCGGGAACTGGCACCGTAATAGAGGCCCTTGCATGGCTCAAAACATGCAAGAAAATTCTTGAAGGCCTAAGGCTTGGAGACGAAGACAAAGCTATTATGGGCGCCTGGCTTATGCAGGAACAAGCCGAATTATGGTGGGAATCTCTTACCGCCGGAAACAGAGAAGCTGGAAGAACATGGGATGGATTTAAAGAACTCTTCAAGGAGAAATATGTCCCAGAACAAGCTCTAGAAAGAATGCACGATGACTTCGCCAATCTCCAGCAAGGGGATCTTTCCGTGCAAGATTATCTGAACAAATTTACAATGTTGTCGCCCTATGCTCCAGAACTCGTTGCTACCGCGAAATCCAAAAATAAGAGGTTTATCTTTGGACTAAGACGACAATATCATGATAGAGCCATGGCCCATGTCAAGCTGGATTTCAACGAGATAGTGGAAATGACATGCAACTATGAAGACCTTGATCAAAGACATCTGGATCAGGATCGCGCTAGAAGCCAAGCCGGAAACAAGCGCAAGCCTGCTGTAAATCAGGGCGAGTCAAGCCAAGCAGCATCTTCAAAACCTCAGACTGGCAAGCCGCCAAGAGGAAATTGCTTTAACTGTGGTAAGCCGGGGCACTACTCAAACGTCTGCACAGCTCCGAAGAAACAGAAAACAAACTCTCAAGGCTCGAGCCAAGGCTCTCAGAACCCTCGCTCGTGCTTCAATTGTCGCAAGACCGATCATTTGTTCAAAGACTGTCCTTTGCTGAAGGAAGCTACCGTAGCTCATGTCTATGACGGGTCTAGCCCGCCAGCTGCTTCCGACGGAGCAGGTAAACCCAATGTTTTGGGAGGTACCCTTACAATTAAAAATATTCCTGTTTCTGTATTATTTGACACAGGTGCATCGCGTAGTTTTATTGCTAGTAACACAGTGCACAAATTAAAGTTAAAACAGCGAAAGCTCAAAGAATCGGTTGAAGTTCATAACCCGATAGGGGGTCCTGTTACTCTCAGTTCCTGTTGTAGAGTGCCAATCTCTTATTCTTCCTACAAGTTTCCCATTAATTTAATTGTTATGGATTTTCCCGAATTCGACGTTATCCTGGGGTTAGAATGGTTAACGAAATATGAAGCTGAAGTGAATTGTGCGGAAAGAATCGTTAAAATTCGAACGAAGCTTGGATATATTACGGTTCCCTGTCATGGTTCGAATCCGAATAGAGAAGAATTTTGGTCAGCATTAGAACTTATCCCCACTTCCATAGAAAAGATTCCGATTGTTAGCAACTATGCGGATGTGTTTGAAGAAGTTGAGAACTTACCTCCGCAAAGAGAAATAGAATTCCGAATCGATCTAATTCCTAATGCCAGACCCGTGGTACATCCAATTCGTAGAATGACTCCGAAAGAAAAAGAAGAATTAGGCGATCAAACTCGTCAACTGTTGTGGAAAGGTCTAATCAGACCGAGTTTTTCTAATTGGGGTGCAGCTGTTGTGTTTGTCCCGAAGTCAGACGGTACTCTTAGATTATGTGTTGATTACCGAGACCTCAACAAACAGACGCTTAAAAACAAATATCCATTACCCCGCATTGATGATTTGCTAGACCAATTGAATGGGGCGAAAGTATTTTCCCGAATGGACCTAGCTACAGGTTTTCATCAATTGAGAATAGCAGAAGAGTGTGTTCCTTTGACCGCTTTCAGAGGTCCAGACATATTTTATGAATGGTTAGTAATGCCGTTTGGCCTATGCAACGCTCCAGCATACTTTGTCGATCTAATGAATATAGTGTTCAGGGGAGTTCTGAATAAATTTGTCCTCGTATTCATCGATGATATTTTAATCTACTCCAAATCAAAACCCGAGCATGAAAAACACTTAGAACAAGTATTGGAGATTCTAAGGAAGAACGTCTTCAAAGCCAAATTCTCTAAATGTGTCTTCTGGCAAGAAGAAGTCAAATTTCTTGGCCATGTCGTGTCCGAGAAAGGAATTTCTGTTGACCCAAGCAAAATAACAGCGATTCAAGACTGGAAACAACCCACTACTCCCACAGAAGTTAGAAGTTTTATGGGGTTGGCTAGTTATTATCGAAAGTTCGTTAAGGATTTTTCGAAGATATCCGGTCCGTTAACGAAGCTCACAAAGAAACATGAGAAGTTTAAGTGGACTTCCGACTGTGAAGAAGCTTTCCAGGAATTGAAATCGAAGCTGACCACCGCTCCAGTGTTAACAATCATTGATGGCAATCAGGATTTAACGGTTTGGACAGATGCTTCTATTAGAGGTCTTGGTGCAGTGTTAATGCAGAGAGGCCAAGTTGTCGCTTATGCAAGCCGACAATTGAAACCACATGAGAAGAATTATGTGACTCATGATCTTGAGTTGCTAGCCATCGTATTTGCCTTGAAAATCTGGAGGCATTATTTATTGGGCGAGAAATTTATACTGTACACAGATCATCAATCATTGAAGTATTTATATACCCAAAAAGATCTGAATCTGAGACAGCAGCGTTGGCTAGAATTTCTTGCAGCGTATGATCTTGATATCCTGTATACGCCGGGGAAAGCTAACGTAGTAGCGGATGCGCTTAGTAGAAAAACCGCAATCATTGCCAATCTTATAATTACACCTGGATTGATTGATAGGATATCTGTTCTTCAGAAAAGTGACAATTTTGCGAAAGAGATAGTAAAAAGGATTCAAAGGGGCGAAGGCTCCAGTTTCGAAGTGGATACAAAAGGAGTTTTGAGGCTGAATAGAAGAATATGTGTTCTCGACATTCCCGAGCTTAAAAGAGAAGTGCTAGATGAATGCCATAAATCCAAATTTTGCATCCATCCTGGGGTGAGTAAAATGTACAACGATATCAAACGCACTTTCTGGTGGAAGGCAATGAAAAGAGATATTTCTTTGTATATTAGCAGATGCCCTACTTGTCAATTGGTCAAGAGTGACCAACAGAAGCTAGCTGGACTGTTGCAACCGTTGGAAGACCCAGGTTGGAAATGGGAACAGATTTCCATGGATTTCATAGATGGTTTGCCGCGAACCAAGAAAGGTAATGACAGTATTTGGGTAATCGTAGATCGCTTCACGAAGACTGCCCATTTCATACCTGTCAGATCCAATAGAACTGCCCAAAGTCTAGCACAGATATATTTCAAAGAAATTGTTAAGCTGCATGGAATTCCCATCAGCATAGTCAGTGATAGAGATCCCCTATTTACTAGCAAGTTCTGGGAGGCTTTCCAGACAGAATTGGGGACAAAACTGAATATGAGCACCGCTTATCACCCCCAAACAGATGGTCAAACTGAGCGGGTGAATAGAATTCTAGAAGATTTATTGCGGGCTTGTATAATCGATTTTGGTGGGTCATGGGAAGATCATTTGCATTTGGCAGAGTTCTCATATAACAATAGCTATCAAGCAAGTTTGAGAATATCACCATTTGAAGCATTATATGGCAGACCCTGCAGATCTCCAGCATGTTGGGTAGAACCTGGCAACAGACTTGTACTAGGACCCGATATGATTAGGGAAGCATCTGATAAAGTGGACTTCATCAAGAAGCGATTGAAAACCGCCCAAAGCCGACAGAAAAGTTATGCAGACTCTAGAAGGAGAGATTTGACATTTGCTGTTGGTGATCATGTTTATTTAAAGGTTTCTCCGATGAGAGGAGTAATCAGATTTGGAAAGACTGGGAAGTTGGCACCGAGATTTATTGGTCCCTTTCCTATACTTGAGCGAATTGGAACTCTTGCTTATAGGGTTCAATTGCCAGATTGGTTGCCTGGAGTGCACAATGTTTTTCACGTATCTCAACTTAGGAGACATGTGCATGATCCGGATCTTGTTGTAGAAGAAGCAGCGCAACAGGATGTGGAGATAACTCCAGAATTAGCACTCAGAAGAGAGCCATTAAAAATGGTTGGCAAAGAAACTAGAGAACTCAGAAGCAAAAAGGTTCATTTAGTTAAAGTGCAGTGGAGCAGTGATCCTAGAGACTATACTTGGGAAACTGAGGAAAGCATTAAGCAAGCTTACCCCAAATGCAGAGTGGATATCTCTGACTAACTCCGGTGCAAGGTACCTTTACCATACTTTGCATTTACATTTTATTTCCTACTTTACTGTTGTTTCCTTTTCGAGGACGAAAAGTTTTAAGTAGGGGAGATTGTAATAACCCGGAAAATACGAGCCAATTTAAAATTTTTAAATTGATTATTTCAAAGCAATTTGAACCATTTAAATAGAATATTTCAATAAAATAGTGAATTAGAAATAGTGAGTCAGTTTGAAAATTTGAATTCAAACTTTGACCGACTATGCAGGGTGGAAAATATAACGGATTTTAGTGAGACCAAAAATATTTAAATCTGTTAGTCAATACCTTTCTAACGAATATGAAAAATCGAAGTTTCATAACGGGAATCAAAAGTTATGGCCGAATGAATTTTCAGAAGAGTCGGTATATAGAATATATAGGCCTGGAAAATTGATATTTTGCATACGACCTCGGAATTCGACGAAACCACATTTGTTGGGTCCGGGATGTCAAACTATTGCTAGGTTTCAAATTTCATAATTTTTGAAGCTAGTATGTGAGCGTGGCAAAAGAAAATGTGTTTGGTCGATTTCTGTTAAATTGGATCGACCAGAAAATGGCCATTTTTCAAACGACCTCAGAATTCAACGAAACTAGTTTTGTTGGGACCGTAGCATCAAAACATAGCTAGATTTATTTTTCTGGAATTTTTCGAATCAGTTTGTGGCCCTGGCAAATTGAAATGTGCGTTCAGAGTTAAAAATAAAATGTTTTATACTTTAATTTGAAAAATAACTGACTGTAACAGTCGAATTGGCCTACGAAACATATCCCATTGTGTCCGGAATGGGGGTATTTAGCTAGGGGCGACAGTCGTTGGGTTTAAAAAGGAGTTCGTTTAAGAAAACACTATTTAAAAATTTTAATATAGTCTCGGCCAATCATATTTTTTCTTTCATAAATTTTAAAATAAAAAAAATACAGAAACCCCCCCCCCCCCCGACCCCGACTTCGACAGAGGAAAGCCTTCGTCACCTTCCCAGGCGATTTCCGATCGCCACGGCCAGAATTAGCCCCTCCTCCAGTTCAACTTTTTGTAGTTCTCCCTCCCCTCTTCAAATCCATATAAGGAGCTCCCCCTGTCGTCGCCTCTCCACCGAGATATCCGCCTCCAAAGTCCGACCCTATCGAGCGCCACCCTGCCTTCCTGCCGCCATCGAACTGAGGGTGGTGACCATCGACGGAGAGCCCTCTCCAAGGCCGACGTGGTGGTGCAGGCCGATCGTCTCAACGATCAACGGATCTCGCGATTTTCGCTGACCTAGTTTTGATACCATCAGCCGAGGTAACGGCCTGTTTAATTAAATCGGTTTACGACACTTTAAAACCGTTGCAAAACTTTGAAAAATCATATCTTTTTGGTGTGTTGACGAAATTCGATGAAACAGGAAACATCGAGACCGCAAGGAAGCTCTCTACCCAATAGAAGAAGCTGCGGATTTTTCTGACATCGTATCGATTTTTAGCGCTCAGAAAACCAAGGTGAGAAATCTAAATTTGCGTGAAATTGAATGGAAAATGTCGTGTATAATTTATATAAGCGAAATATAAATTACATACGTGTTGTATACCTCATGTACATGCGTAGTGTAAGCTATATAAGCGAAGTATGAATTTTTACATGCATAGAATAATTGATATATGTGTTGAAATGCAAGTGAAATATAGCAAATATATATTACATATATATATATATACTCCCCTCGTCCACAAACCATAGACGATATTTATTGTGGTGAATTGGTGTGAAATATTGGGTGAAAAATACGAATGGTTGAATAATTGTTTGTGGTTAATATTGTTTGGTTGTGGTTGAAAAATACCCATTGGTGATTGAAATGAATTGGAAATATTTGTGGAAATAAAAATAAACATGCCGCCTGCGTGCGAATTAGATGCATGAATCCCCATTGTCAAAAACCGCGAGGTTTTAAGGTAGAGCGAGGAGCCGTACTAGGGACGGTGCCGGTTTTAACTACCCTGCCGTTATGCTGCCGAAATTTTGAATAATCTTTGTGTGTTAGAATTATTTTCATGTGTTGAAATTATTTTACATGCATTGAAATTAAAGCCATATATTGAAACTATGTCCATGTGTGGAAATATTCATGTGTTGAAAAGTGTGGTGTGAACATTAAATTCATTTGTGAATGAATGAAGTGTTTAATCAATAAAAATCACATTTTTATATATATATGAAGTATGCAAAATATTCGCCTTATATAAATAGTTTCAACAATCAAAATTTCATCTTTCTAATAAGAACAACATAAATAAGATGTCCATGTGTGGAAATGCTCATTTGTTGAGAAGTGTGTGTAGTGGAAAGGTTCATGTGTTGAATAAAAAGATTGAACGATAAAAATTACATTTTTATTGAAACTATGAAGTGTTGAAACCATACATTGGTTGAATAAATATTTTAAATGATAAAAATATCATTTTTATCATATGTGTGATATGCTAAAGATATGCGGAAGTTGAAATAAATATTTGTGATAGAAATATTATTTTTAACATGCATAGGAACTAAATAAAATAGTCATGTGTTGAAATCTATTTTAGTTCGCCAAAATTATCATCTTTTGAAATGTGAAGTGTTAAAAATATCCACTGGTTCAAATAAACGTGCATGAGTTGAAATATACATTAACTAGCTAATGATATGATTTTAGCCTATGCATGCAACATTCGAATGAATGGTGTTTTTAAACCAAAGCAAATCAAATATGCAATTGAATGGAAAATGATAAATGTTAGAAATTGTATATATGTACATGCATATCTATTGAACAGGTTAAAGCAAAAGGGGCTAGAGAAGAGAAATAGAATTTTGTGCCCGACAAATAGGTACACATTTACCGCTTTGTTTGGGTGATGATTTTATGAGCCTGTTGGCTAGCCGCTTGGCTTTTTCTTTTTCTTTTTGATATGAGACGCCCGTGTGGCTATTTGGGAATTTTCCCAGACCCTCCCGTACAAAGGAGGTTATGGCGAAATTTTCCAAAATTTAAAGGCGTTAGTGAAATAATTGAAGTGGAAACGATATAGGAATTTTTGAATGAACTATATTTATAAAAATATATAAATATAAATAGAATTAAAGCGAAACGTGAACGTGCAGTTCATATTTTGAAATCGTAACTTCAAATGGTTAGTGTGGAAGATCCGACCGTCGGATTTTCCCAAAACTGGAACCGTTGGATTCGTTTTGAAATGACCTTCCTAATGATGAAAAATTTGTGAAGATCCAACGGTTAGATTTTCAGATAGGTGTAAAACAAAATCAGTGGAAAGCAGCGCCAGTGCATCGACACGACTTGAAACGTCGTTTAATTAAATATGGCCGTTTTAAATTAAATAAAAATGGCGATATATCGTTATAAAGTACTATAGACGATATAGAGTGAAAATAAACCAATTTTGTTGTGTTTGCTTGATATGTGATGGTTGAATGTATTTGACATGAAAATTGTAACTAAATAACTGAAGTGTGAATGTTGAATAGTTCAACCATGTGATTAATTGGTTTGAAAATCTAAATATACGTGGATTATTTGGAAAGGCCGAGTTTATCTCATTTCAAATAATCGATCGACGTTGAGAAGTCGAAGAGTCGAAGATGGTTGAAGACCGACGATCTCCACATTGGATGGATGGGCGCTACTGATGCTCGTGATTGGAGTAGCTACCATGAAGGAATTGAAGTAGTAGCCGTCCAAACATATTGTTGATTGTACGGATATGCGAGGAATTGGTGCCTCCGGTTTCGTTCAGACCCAGAACGGACTTGTAAATGGACTGTGTGTCTGACATTGGATTTTGTTCTGTGTTGATTGATCTCTGTTAAATATATATCTGTTTGGCGGCAGAGAATTTATTCTCTTGCTTAACGCCCTTCTCTGAGACGTACGAGCTTAGAGGTTATGTATTGACAGAAATCAGTCGCATGGAGTGGATTGCCTGTGTGGCACGCCTAAGTGGCATATGATCAAGGCTTCTGTTGCAAAGCAAAGTCTTGTGGTTGATGATCCAAGCATGGTCTGTGTGACGTAGCTTGGTGTATAACGTGAATTTGTGAGCCTCACACCTCGGTATGAGTCAAAAACGGGAGAGTGACTGCAGGGAGAGCACGACGTTTCTTTCTAGCTAAGGTGGTGTCAGTGACCTACCAGCCCTGACATTATATATACTTTTCACCTGTGTGGTTGTTGGAATGCGAGGCGCCTCGATATAGGTCTGTAAGGACCGGGAAACGTGTGTTTAGGAATAATTAATCCTCAAAAGTAAGAGAGGACCGGCCCTGAAGATCCAAGGATCATAGTGGGGTCCTGGGACATTTGCTAGAGTGTCTCGAATCGGAGAGGAGCTTACCCCTTGCCTCGACTCATGAAGGAATCCAATTTCCAATACGAAATATGCGGATGTGATTGTATTACTAGTATGGCGACATAGTGGTATGGGTCATTTATGCCGCCTAGGATTGATATTTATGATTGAATTTGCTTTTGAAACATATATGCACTAGTAATAATATCAAACACCTTTGTTTTTTTCGTATGAAGCATCTTTGGCCATTATAAGGTAAAAACTCTATCCTCCGGCTTGCGTTGCATTGTGTGATGGGACCTGAGTCTTATAATGGCTTCATTTTATAAAAAGCATTGCGTTGATTTAATCATTTATTTTATTTCATGCACTAGCACTCATTGGAGTAAACCCGTTCCGCGAAAGTGGCGTGGTCCTTTGATTTGCCTTATTATTGTTGTTAATAAGTTGAATTGATTTCTCATACCAGTCCCATGACTGACTCGTAGTTTGTTTCACCTTGCAAACTCGGGTGCCCTCATTTTCACACGGGCAGCCTAGTTACAGGTTTCTGACGCACCTTTTGGCTCATGGCGAGGCTTGACTACACTGTGCTGACTTGGATTTTCTCCGCCATTATTGTATCTATATTATGATTCCGCCATTGGCGATGTAGGCTGATATTCCTTTTGTGTACTCTTTATGTATGATTCCGCCTCTGGCGATGGTGACTGATTATGTATCATTATGCACTAAGTTGTATCCTGTACTGTGCTCTCTGATGAGATGATATCTATATGATTCCGCTGTCATATGTGTGTAAATTATTCTATTTTCTGTTTATGCTATTATCTGTGATCTGCTAATGATGATTAATGTGTTATATTCCAATGATTATCCTTAACACCGTGTCACGGGGTTTTGGGATCGTCACAACCAAGCTCAGCCCATGTAAATTCCTAAGAAAGGAACGTAATTGATGGTTTTTACACAATCTCAAGTCTGGTTACCTAAAGAGAAAGAACAAGGCAGAATTACCCTTCAATCAGAGTCACCGTTTGTAGAAGGAAATTAAAGCCATAGGAACATGTGGACCGAAATCATCATTAGATATTTGGTTGATGGAAAGTTACCAACTTACAAATTAAAGAAAGATAATTAAGATATTTGGCACTAACTTTTTCCTTATAAATGGCATGCCGTACAAAAAAGAATACTCGCTTTCTTATTTATAGTGTGTTAGCCCGGTACTTGGGTTACAATAGCTAAGTGAGGCTTACGAAGGATTATGTGGAAACCATTCTAATGTAGTAAAAATGGTCATGAAAGTCATGAGGTAATGATTTTACTAGCCTTAAATGACTAAATATGCAGTCATCTGTGTCAATAGATGTGACAAAAAAATTCTCTAAAATCTCTCGTTTACCTCCAAGTGAATTAACCTCGGTCTTAAGTCCATAGTCTTTCAAAACCCAAGGAACTGATTTGGTAGGCCTAGTGCCTGTCTCTAAAGGGGAAGTTAAGTATGCCCTGGTAGCATATGTTAAGTTACATAACTTGGAAAGTTTATAAGATTCAAGTTAGTTAAAAATGGACTTTAAAAGTTCATGGAAGAGTGCTAAAACATCATGTTGGTGTTATAAATAAGTCGACAACATGAAATGAAGGGATTTCAAGACTTAGAAGGTTTATTGATGCTTAGTGATGTTATTATTTGAATGTATTCAAGATGCTTACATTCAACCTCTTAAAAGATCAAGGTGTCCCTAGTCAACTTGGCTCTTATGATGGAATGAGTGGCCATTTCATCATGTGACATTTTTACGAAAAAGAATAAATTAGTTATAAGAATGCCTAGGTAACCAATAAGTAATTATGATAACTTCTTGATTAGCATCTAAATATGGGTTGTAGACGCAACAAATCTTATGGCTATGTTGACACTAGAAGGGGATGAATAGTATTTTATAACTAGCATGAATCATATTAACTTTATATCAAGATTTAAATCAAATCATAGATTATCAACACCGATCTATACTAATTATGCCATCATAGATAAATATAAAAGCAATGAAGAGTAAAATAAAAGAGATGACATCAATAATTTTTATAGGAATCCGGATTATATAATGTTACATCCAGTCCCAAACGATACCAACATGTCTCTTTTTGATTGCCTATTTTTAATGATAACAAACAAACCAGATTACAATCTTGATTCAAGGTTATGAGATACACCCTTCTGTCTTACTAGTTCGAATCAAAATCTCTTGATTTCCTGGCAATAAGATTTCCTACTTAATTTAAATGAGCAACAAGCTAAGGTTATAAAAATCGGTAGGCGGATGCTAGGCTGTAAACATGGACTATGGATTAATCGCTAAGGTGAAGATTAATCTAGTGTTAATTCGAACGCGATGCTTTTGGACAAAATCATGCATTTTGGATATAGGATTTAGTTTAGTATCAACTTATGTACAATGGTATAGCATGGATTTCGTTGGATTTTGGAGCAATCACTGAAGAAAAATTGCTATAACAAAACATTTTTATGCTTAAAAGAGGCTCAAGCATAAATTGGGGCATTAAAGGTGCCTAGCGCCTAGGCGGGAGCCTAGAAGGATTTTTACAAAACTATAGACAAGCACACCCACTTTATTTGAATGGACAACAAGCACATCCAAACAAGTAAGGGTTGAGTTACTTGTTTTAAAATACAAATAGTTTTACTTAGAATGCAAGATATAATATAGTCCTTTTTGTAATAATTCAATCTTTGAGTTTGTAGATAGATTGCTTCCATAATAGCAGATAATTTGTAGAGAATCGATATAATAGAATAATTCCGACGTGTAGAATTGGCTATTCACGTATGCCAATGCCCGAGTGTAAGTTTATAGCAAAAAAGGAATCCAAATATATGAGAGTAGTGAATATAAAAGGAGAACACAAATTTTATAGTGGTTTGGCACTAACACTTATGTCCACTTAATAGTAATCATTCATCATATAGTTGTTGATTAAAAATGTTGTACAAGTTCGGACAATTTCTGTGTACAATGTCGAATTATAGAACAACAAATAGCTTGTTAATTCCAAAATTTGACCAGAATGTCCTTCTTTGTTGAGTCAAAGTGTGCTTTAATGTCCAAGAAATAACTCCAATGTCCAAAAGTGTGAATATATATCCAAAACTATGTCAGAAGTCCAATTGAATGTCCAAAAGTTGTAAGCAAGCCATTAGAGGTCCATGTTATGTCCAATAGTCATGGAGGTGAAGATGAAAGCCATTCAAGGTGCTTGAGAGCTTCAAGAAGCCCAAAAATACCAAATGAGAACCAACCCCTTTATGCCAAGCTGGGGTATTTATAGGTGAGTTTTGTGAGCATCGACCCGAATTTCGTATCCCGAGGGTGAAACATGATGCTCTTAGGGGAAACCTTTGGAATTGTTTTTAAACTTCTATTTTTTATACAATAATTTTAAACATAGTTTTTGAATAAGTCGAACATATACCTTATAAAATACTTACAAAAACATATTTTGAATTTAAAATATTTTTTTGAATAAAATGTCAAAGATAAAAAATTTATGATAAAGATTAGAATCTACTATCATAGACTATAATAATTTATTTTACTGACTCATACTAAATTCTTGAGCTCTTCAATCTTTTGTCAATAAACTCGTCAGTATTGATCATCATCTCTAAATCTTCATTTTTTGTTTCTGTAGTGATCAGTCCTCAAATTTAATCATTATGTACCTATATGATTTTATGCTAAATATGCCACAAAACATTCGTATCTACATTTGCATGGTTATTGTCATCAAAATAATGCTAACACTAAGTTAGAGATTAAGAGGCTTGGTTCATGATTGGATGTTAAATATGAGGTATACTTTAAAACGAAATGATGCTATATAAACGTTCATTCAAAGGATGATTGTTTATTTAATGTGATGTAATTGTTGTAACTTATAAGTGCAGGGAAAACCCATTCTTTTCTTTAGTGGTGGGATTTCACTGGCTACATTGATGTTAAAGTTTTAATCGTGATGGGTTTATTTTTTATTTATGCTTTTATTATTTTCCATAAACTCATGGATAGTCATTCGAGTATACCAAGTTTATGGATTAGACATATTGTCTTTAGAAGAAGAATAAAATAGCCAAAGACGAAGCAGGAGGCTTTTAGGTGATAAAAGTTTCTTTGTATTCCGCCACTAGAAAATTTGACTTTACAATTAATTAATTAATATTGGCATCTTCAAATGTCAAAAATTATAGTATTACTTAAGTTTTCTCATAGTTTACCCCTATTGAAGGCACATTGTAACCATCTATAATTTTCGAGGTCGAAATTTCAACAGAAATCGAAATCAAAACCTATCCGAGCACGAAATCATATTGATTTGGTGCATGAAATAATAAGCATGAGCATAATCAGAGTATTAAAAATTTAAACTTATACAAGAACAAAATAGAATAATAGGCATTGACTATAGATACAACCTTGAAACCAAGTTGGCACAAAAATTAATACCGAGCATGGGAGAATAAGAATGAAAAATAAGCATATCCACTTCCAATAACCTGCTTTCTCTAATGCCTCTTGAGAGTTTTAATGAGGAGGGAGTCAGAGAAACAAGCCCTGGTGAGGAAAACATGTACAAATTATCCATGATAAAATTAATTTAGCTCGTTTGGTTTCACCTTATCTATAAGTCTAACAAGGTTAGCAATTCTAGTATAACCCTATAATGCATGGATGACGATTTATCTACCATATCCAATGTAGTGAATTCCCATATACCAAACTACCTGTATTGAAGGTAGAACCTTTATGTGTAGACTTTAAACCACCCAACCATTCCAAAATCCAATACCAAAAGTGGAGAGTTTGCTAACAACTTAGAATCTCATCCTAATATATAAAAGGCAAATTCTCTGACCATTTACTGCCTCACGCAAAATAACATTTGGCGGATCCCTCGATTACATAAGGCATCCCCCGAATGTAACATAAGGTGGATCGATTGATCACTAAAGACCTTCCAAGGTGGTTTTTGAAAAACATCATCATTAAGAAGACGACACTAGCTACTGAATCTATTGGAAAACTAATGGCTGAGTCACGTACAAAGTCGCTCTCTTGAAGACGTTTCAGCGATCTTGTAACGACCCACTTTTTCCATATAGTTTAAGCCGACATTTATCAACCACGTCAACTCAAATTATGCAGAAAAGCAGATAGTTAATAGGAATAAATTAGGGGGTGAGATAAGAAAGAAATATTAGAATAAAAGAAATAAGAAGAAGAAACACATCAAAATCAGAGTCTCACATCGCAGCGGAACAAAAATATAATATAGAAATAAATCTTTATTGAGAGTTTGACACCGACAATTAGAGTACATCAACATATCTGGACAGTTATAATAATCTGCCCTCGTATACAACATACAACGGAATAAATATTAATATGTCTGAACTCCTCCAGGACGTCTTCTGAACTTCATAGTGTCCAATAACTCGAACCTATACAGCCCGGTCTAACTCGAGCATTACAAACACCGGGTCAGTCTGGTGAACCAGAGTGAGAAAATTCGCCAAGTTTACAGAAATCATCCAACTTGATTTTAAAGTTCAAAATCTTTTCGAAAGAAAAAGGATAATCGTAAGACCAAATCCACAATAAATACGGACTGTTTTTACCTTACGATAACCCAAAACATTTTGAAACCAATATATTATTCTGATATTATGATAGTGTCTAAATACAAATAAATATCAATCTAATAGAACGCTTGCATTTCACGCTCTACATATATAGTATATAATCAAAAATGCGGCTCTTATTGGAGATTGGATTCCGACTATGACAAGGTATGGAACCATCTGCCGATAGTGTATCTCTAGAGACGAATACACTGGGTTCAACAAGAACGTCTTGCAACCCAGCCCAAACATGACCGACCACTCATTTCTCTTGAGTGTATCGAATATATTGCGATCTACGGTTGGTACCAACATAACCATTTCCGGGAGATACAGAAATGAAAAGAAGTAACATATGAATATTCTCTAGATGGTGACAATACACACTAATGGTTGCGACCCACATAGCCATGCTGTCTGCGCGATTTTTGTAATTTCCCGGTTGTGAGGCTTGAGGTTAAAATCTCTTTTGGAACATCTGACCACCCTTCACTTTGAATGCCACATCGTCATATCTGCCAGATATCACTAATTGACGTCCATAAAAATACTCTAGTCGTTAAGGTAAGAGAAATGCCCTTCTCCTCCACCAACTATAGTACGTTTGAAGAAATCAACATACGTAATCCCTTTGGAAATACTCTGTCAGACATCCGTCCATACAAGTCGTTCTAGGACTGAACAAACCGAAGGCACCCTCCTACTGCATCCTAGGAATCATCCTATAGATCAGTAGCGATCAGTCCTTGCAATACGTTGATTCCAACCATGACAGAAATCACATTGTATCCCTGATTGCAAGTCAGAGATTTTAAGTAATTCTTCCACTTTATGAAGATCAACGGTCTTCAATGCTCCAACTTGATCTTTGTCCGACATCTTCAATATTCACGTATTTGTTGGTCGGAATAGTTTTCGAATATAAATTCGATCCCGGTCTTTCCATTCCAACAATCATATAGGCCAGATTTTGATAGTCGGTTATTTAACTATCAAAATAAACAATCATTCAACCATAAAAATAAAACAAGTTCATTGGTTCAGTATTCAGCATCACTTGGCCCTTTAACTCCGTTCGTTAATCAAAATCTTTAAATTCTCCAATATTTGAAGCAAAGCTTTTTATATCTTATTTTAGAAAATACAACTATACTAAAAAAAATCTTATTGAACTTAAAACATTTAAATCTTTATTTTATAATACCATTATTCGAATTTCTAATTTTATTTCTCTCAACTACGTCCGTCTCTAACTAATATCATCCTAGTATAATCATGAAGTCGTTCAAGTTAGGGTATTTTATTATCTCTCAGACCTGAGTCAACAACATTCTTATCTTAGGAATAGATAGGAGTTTATCAACAAAATCTCATTTCACCGATATTCCACATATTCCATTTACCATTCGATTTAAAATATAGTTTATATCACACTTCCTTTTGGAAATCTTACTTCAATCTTAACGCATTTACTTAATTTAAGTAAACTATTATAACCTCCTCTATTAACTTTACAATCTTTTAAATATACACAAATCTTAATTCTATTATAAATAGAAAACTTCATAAACTCTGATAAGTTTATTTCAAACCCATTTGGTTATATCTCGATAAAACTTCATCTCCCATTTAATATACCGAATTTAAATCGCATCTTAATAACTTAACTTGCCTCGCCACTTTAATTCAAACTTGGGTTTTCGTTTTGATTTCCAATTCATATCTTCATCAGTCATTAACCGTAAACCAATAGGAGAATAATTCCATAAGTATCAACCCCGAAGGCCGAAACCAACATCAGATCAGTACTCAGAAATCATTCAATTCAACATATTTTCAGTTAGGTCCCAATTCTTTAATTTCACATTTTGGGGTTTTAATTCATTCACAAACCATCTTTAGTAACTCGTTCCCTTGATATCTTTGGTAACTTGGGTTTTAAAATAGCCCTGTTCAACTTGGATTTTATAAATCCAATCAAATAGAATTTCAATAAGAATTCAATTAAAACTTCAACTTAATTTAAACTGTATTACTATTAATATAAATTTCTTTTAAAATTCATTTAAATATAAATAGGACTTTATGTTTTTATAAACTTTTATTATTAAACTTCATTTAATATCAAAATATTTATCATTTTGATTATTAAATAAATAATAATCAAATATCAACATTTATTAAAAATAAATGTGGTTTACTTCTCCATTAACATCTCCATTAAATTAGTAAACTAATTTAATATTCCATTTTGTTAACTCAGCTAACTCTGTCAATTCAAACATGATTAATTCGTTAATCAATTCCAATTCGTCTTCCCACTTAAATTAATTAAAAATTTATTTAAATAAATCTCATTTACCTTGATAATAATAATAATTATCATCACTTTCATTTATTTCTAAAACTTAATAACATAAGAATTTCATTATAAAACCATCCAGTAATTTACTTTACAACTTAAATAATAAATAACAAACATTTATTTTCCTTTTCATAAACTTCTTTTTCAAATAATATATTTTAAGATCCATTCTTAGTTATAAAAAAAATTTATAACTACATTTCCATCGGTTTACCTGACGGTAAATAAATTCTTAGAAAAACAGTTTACGTTTGGGCCATCTTCTATTAGTTCCCAACCAATATTACCCATTGGTCAATAACGAACAATGTTGAATTTAGATTCAACAAATCAACAATCAATTCAATAATCCAATCATATTCGATAAACAGTTCATATGATGATAATAAACAATAAATTTGATGATAACATGAATAATCAATTCAACTGGTCGACTAATAACAATGCAAGCATCCAATTAAATAATATACATTTATATGTCATAAACGTAACAAGGTAAGTTACCACGTTTGGAAAAAATCGTCAAAATAAACGATTTGTTTTGATTAAATTAAACTACCGTTTAATTTAAATCGGTTATCAAAATATCAACATGCATCAAAACGATTAACAAATCAATCAACAACTAGCAATCATAGCACACAAACAACAAACCCGGCTTATAATAAATATAAGTGGGATAACTGAGTGAGTTAAACTCACCTTTGTTTCCATTTGTTGTCAGGACGATTTGTTTTAGATACTTTCAACTCTATCCAAATTAGTTCCCAATTGTTACGCTTGTCGGTACGGTTCCAACACTTCCGGTCTTCTCTGACTCTATCAATCATATGAGGACGTTACACAATTTATACGTTCACGTTATAAATATAAATAAATTTAACGTTAATTATTGTTTATTTGACACTAATTAGATTATGCGTTGAATATGCATAGTTGTAACAACCCGAAAATCTGGGCCAGTTTAAAAATTTTATTTTGGCAATTTTAGCGAATTTTGATTATTTAAAATGAATTATTTTAAATAATACCGACGAGAAAATTTCTCTTGAATAAAATTCAATCGTATATAGTCATATAGATCGACGTTAGAATATAAATAATTTATTTATATATATAAAAGGAATTGAAAATGGCGCGGTAGTTCGATAATTCGATTTCAAACTTCAATTGAATGTACCGGGTGCAAAACAATCCGGATTTTAGTGAAACCAAAAACATTAGGATCTAATTGGTAATATCTTTCTAATGAATCCGACAAATCAAAGTTTCATAGCGGGAATCAAAAGATATGTCCATTTGAAAATTCTGAATAGTCGTTGTGGAATTCAGGCCCTTAAAAATGGACATTTTGCAAACGACCTCGGATTTCGACGAAACCAGTTTTGTTGGGTCCGGGATGTCAAGTTATTGCTAGATTCCAATTTTCATAATTTTCTGAATCAATATGTGAGCAAGGCGCAGTTAAATGCGTTTGACCAGTTTCAGTCAATTTTAATCGACTGGAAAATGGCCATTTTTCAAACGGTCTCAGAATTCGACGAAACTAGTTTTGTTAGGACCATATCGTCAATACGAAGCTAGAAAATATTTTTATGGAATTTTTAGAGACAGTATGTGACCCCGGTAATTTGAAATGTGCGTTAAAATTAAATATATACTGATTTATAATTTAATTTTGAGAAATACCTATCGAAACGGCCAAATTGGCTTACGATACATATCCCATTGTGTTCGGGATGGGGGTAATTAGCTAGGGGCGACAGTCGTTGGATGTAAATTGGAGTTCAGATAAAAATCCACCTTTTTGAAATAAAATAAATAAATTAAAATATTAAATATATAATTCCCATGGTCAACCCCCCCCCCCCCTTTACATTAAACCCCCCCGTCGTTTTCCTATTCCCAAATCAGAATTTCAAAAAAAAAAAAAAAAAACCCGGACGATGACCTAATCGTGCCTCCCTCCACCATCGACGACTCCGGGGACCCCCTCCCCCTAAACCGCGAAGCCCTACTTCCCCATACCCGAACCCGATACCCCCAAAGCCCCCTTACGACGGAAACACCCTGCGCCCGCCTCCACAGACGGCGCTCAGCCCCTCCATCGCCTGGCCGTGCTCTTCCCCGACCACCAGAGGTCCGACACCCTCCGACAGCACTACCCACTTCGACGCTCAGCAACCCCATTCCCCCCTTCTCCCAATTTATACGGTAAGTTTTTTTTTTACTTTCTATTTTGTTTGTTTAGGAAGGAAAAACAACAATCTTTAACAGTGAAAAACGATGGTTTTATTTGACTAATGAAGATAAAGAAAATCAGATTTATTTATATTATAGTTAAAGAAAATCAGTTTTATTTATTTATATTATAGCAAAGAAAGATAAGATTTTGTTTAAGGAAAGATTAGAATTTGTTCATTAAAAAGATTCGACCTTTAGTAGAAGAAAATTAGATATAGAATAGCGTTGTAAAAATATATTCTTTTCATATAGAATAGCGTTATAAAAAGATAATCTTTATGAGATATAGAATTAAAAATATCATCTTTGTATATATAGCATAGTAAAAATGTGATTTTTATATATTGAACATCGAAGTAAAAATGTGATTTTTATATATTGAACATCGAAGGAAAAATGTGATTTTTATATATTGAACATCGAAGTAAAAATGTGATTTTTATATATTGAACATCGAAGTAAAAATGTGATTTTTATATATTGAATAGCGAAGTAAAGATATGACTTTTATATATGTAGTGGCTACGGGCGACAAAGATGACAAAGATGCGATAACGACGAAGGATTCTATAAAAGAAGAGTCAAGATGATTGGATAGCTATATGTGAGAATTTCTCACTCTTCAATTTCTTTTCTAGTTGTATATATATACTAGGATGCAGACGGTGCTTAGTAGCACCCGACACAATCGTCCACAGACCATGGACTTGTTTGTTTGATTGCAAAAAATAGTAAGATTATTTGATTGAAATTTGAATTGTTTGGTGAAATGAATGGATTTGATTGATGTGTGAATGGCGTGGGCCTTCACTAGACTGGGGATAAGGCTAGGCCTCGTCCCGTTTCTAGTATCCTGCCGTTATGCCGCCGAAATTTTCTAAAATATGTTAGAAAAATAAAAATATCATTTTATTGAAAGAATGAACTGAATAGAAATTCATATGTTGGGATAAAATGTTTTATCGTTAAAAATATAATTTTTAACGTGAAGTGAATAAAATAAAATATTCATTTACAAACCGGACGGTTTGTTTATGTACACCTATTTGAATGACATTGATTGGGACGATAAATTTTACACATCGCCCAACTGCACAAATAAAATCTGTGTTTGATTGTTTGAAACCCCACACGGGTGTTGGGATGAAATTTGAAGTTCACTCATCCTGATTGATTAAATATGTCGATCGATTGATTGACAGGCTGTTATAAGCGTTAAATATCTATAGTTGATGCTTATACAGTGTAGTGCACTTTGGTTGATGGTTGATTATTTTTCAATGCTATTATATACATGTGTTGTATGAAAATCCATATAATTAATTTTATATGGTGATTGATTGGGCCTCATTCCAATTTAGAAAATAAAGAATATTATAAAATAAAGGTTCATGTGTTGACTGTACTCATCTGTTGAGATTAGTCATGTGTTGAACGTAATATTTTAACAATAAATTTTATATCTTTATCACTATAAAATAAAGGTTCATGTGTTGACTATACTCATCCGTTGAGATTAGTCATGTGTTGAACGAAATAATTTAACAAAAATAGTCACACGTGGACAGTACTCATTCATTGAGATTAGTCGTGTGTTGACAAAAATAAATGCTCATTTGTTGAAAATAGAAATATTTGAAATAGAATATTTGAAAATAGAAATATATGAAGCCGTGTTGATTAGATTGACGCCATTTTGACGTGAACGATATTTATATCGATTTCATTCAATTTGAATTGAATCGAATAGAAAACCACTTTGAATTGAATCGAATAGAAAACCACTTTGAATTGAATCGAATAGAAAACCAATTTGAATTGAATCGAATAGAAAAAAAATGATTTCGAAATGAATTAAATATAAAACGATTTCGAAATGAATTGAATATATAACGAATTTGATTTGAATATATAACGAATTTGATTTGAATATATAACGAATTTGATTTGAATAGAAAACGAATTTGATTTGAGTAGAAAACGAATTTGATTTGAATATATAACGAATTTGAATTGAATTGAAAGCGAATTGAAATGAATTCAAATTGAATTGAAATTTGAATTGAATAGAAACTGAATTTTAAAACGAATTTATAAGAAAGAATTCAATTTTGCTTTGAATTGAGATGGAAGTTGAAATTGTTTTTGAAACGAATTCAAAACTATTTATAAAATTCGTTTTAAATAGAAATCGACGAAATATATATTATATATATAATATAATGGCCTGAATAGAACGCGCTGCGCCGCGGCAGTTCGTGAATTTCGACCATTTATTTCAAACGGACATTACGGGAGATCCGACCGTCGGATTCTCCTAAAACCGGAACCGTTGGGTTCGTATCGAAAAGAGCTTTCTAACGAATATTTGAAATTCAAAATCTAACGGTTGGATTTGGAGATACGTCCAAATCAAATTCGAAAAAGGTCGTTGTAAGTGCAGTTCGATGGCCGTTGATGGAAATCGACTGTACGGGCCTTGATAAAATTATTAAAAATAGTAATAATTTGTGTAAAATCATAAGAAATGATTTGAGAAGAATTGGGATGAAAAACTCCATATTTGATTTCGATACAAATAGATTTTTATCGAAATGAACTAGTTTTGAACTAGAATTATAATTCTATTTATTTTTAAATAAATAAATTGAATTTGAAAAGGGTTTTAAAAATAACCAGAATTTCCAATGATTGCATTAGAGTGGATTTGAATCGAAATTGTCTTCGGAATATTTCGATGTTGGAATTCGTGATTATACAGATGTTGTTATGGAAATTTGAAAGATATATATTTATATCGTTATTTCCAATACGACATTTGTTAGTCGTAGAACTTGATATTGAATATAAGCCGATATATTTTCTATTCAGAGCCTTGTATTGAATATCAAATGTGATTTGGGTTTGTCGTGAATGGTGTCTTCATTAACACTGTTCTTGAACCCAGTTGAGAAAAGATTAAATCTTTTTATTTAGATTTAATGAAGTGTACCAATTAAATAATATTTAATTGAATTGATATTGATTTTTGGGTTTATCGTGGACAGTGTTTTAAATAACACTCGTTCTTTAACCCGATAATTAATGAATGTGATTTTGGGTTTATCGTGAACTGTGTTTTAAATGACACTGATTCTTTAACCCAGTTAAAGATTAAAACTAAGTGGAGTTTTAATGAATCTTTAATTAGATTGAAAAGATCGAAAATGGAGTACCACCAGTTTTGCTCCAGGCGATAGTTAAATCTTTAATTAGATTTGAACGTGAAATGGTAATTGAATTTACCGATAACACCGTGGTGTTAGATATGAAGTATAACCAGTTTTACTTCATGGGATGAATAGGTTGGGATTGGGAAATTAAAACAAATGATTACTTCGGTAAGGTTCGCTAATCCCGACTAGTTTGAATTGATATTCAAAAATAGATTAAAGAAAAAAATTCAAGAAATTTATCTTGGATAAAATTAATGGGAACCTTTCCCTATGAATGTGAAATTTAGAAACTAACTGTCGGTTAGTTAAGCAGAATGGTTTTCTGGATATTGATCTGATGTTGGTTTCGGCCTTCGGGGTTAATATTTGGGGAATTATTCTCTTGACTAATTTACGGTTAGTGACTGATGAATTGGAATGAGGCGTATGTTGTGTTTGTGTAACATTTATTCTTAATATACGCGGGTTGTTCGGAAAGGCCGGGTTTATACCCATTCTGAATAATCAATTCGACGATATGTCGAAGATGAAGACGGTGGTTGAAGACCGGAAGTCTTCACATCGTTGGGATAATTACTGACGATCCTGATTGGGCTGTACACCCAAGAGGATGGAAATAGTTGGTGGTCGTCCAGACGTACTTGGAGATGGATGGATATGCGAGGAAAGTGCCTCCGGTTTCGTTCAGACCCAGAACGGACTTGTAAATGGATAGTGTGTCTGACGTTGTATTCCTTTATACTGTATTTGGTGATCTCTGCTAAATATATATCTGTTTGGTGGCAGAGAATTTATTCTCTTGCTATACACCCTTCTCTGAGACGTACGAGCCTAGAGGTTACATGTTGGCAGAAATCAGTGGTACAGTATGGACTGACAATGTGGCATGCTGAGTTGCATGGATCATGGCTTTTGTTGAAAAGAAAAGTCTTGTGGTTGATGATCAAAGCACGGCCTTGTGTGGCGTAGCTTTGTGTAACGTTGATTCGCGAGTATCACACCCGGTATGAACCAAAAACGGGAGACGGACATCAGGGAGGACATGCGTTTCTTTCTAGTTAGGAGTGGCGTCAGTGCTTGAACTGGCTGACGAGTTTGACTCATGTGGATGTTGCTTATTATTACTTGCTGAAAAGCGAGGCGCCTCGTGATATCGGTTTCGGCCGATGCTTCTGGTCGGCTGACGGGCCAGGCTTACGCCCCAAAGGGCGGGGAAACGCAGTGTTCAGGCATTTTAATCCACATCGGTGGACCGGCCCTGACGATCCAAAGGCTTGACAGAGTACTTGCCTGTGGCTTGGGCTAGAGAGTCACAAATCGGTAGAGGATCTTGCCCCTAGCCTCGGTTCATACCATAAATGATAACCCAACTTCCAATACGACATTGTGGTTTTGATTGTAAACTTATATATGGCGACATAGTGGTATGGGTCATTCATGCCGTCTATGATTGATACTTATGATTTGAAGTTGTTTTATACACTATGCACTTATAATAGTATCAAATAATCTGTTTTAAACGTATCAAGCATTCTTTGGCTGTTATAAGTGTTATAAGGGAAAACCCTATCCCCCGGCTTGCGTTGCATTGTGTGATAGGACCTGGGTCTTATAACAGCTTCATTTTTCTTTATTTAGCATTGCGTTGTTTGTTTTATGCACTGGTATTCTTGGGAGGAAACCCGTTCCGTGTTATACGGCGTGGTCCCTTGATTTGCCTAGCTTTAAAAATAAAGATTAATATCTGTTTTAGTTCTCACACCAGTCACATGACTGACCTGGAGTTTATTGTTTTAACCTAAACTCTGGGTGCCCTTATTTTCGACACGGGCAGCTAGTAGTTTTGGTTTTGCAGATTTATATTCACAGGATCCTGGTTTACAGCTGGAATGATATCCGGAAAGCTTTGTATCCGTATATCTCCTCTAGTTGTGTATTGTATTATTTTCCGCTGCGATGTATTTAAATGTAATTTAAATCTCTGATATTTCTGTGTAATATTCATTTATACTCTGTATATTCTTGTAATCTGGTGCATTGTTGTAATATACAATGAAATGTTCTCTCGTCTGCGTTCTATTTTGTCGTGTTCTCAAAACAATTCGTTCTTTCTCTTCTCTTCGGGGACCGGGGAAGTTCGGGTCGTTTCAGTTGGTATCAGAGCTTTGGTTTACAAAGCAGAGAACAAGGCACATTAGAACCGTATGAAAGAATTCATCAGATATTGGATTAGTTATATCCAATGAGAGTGACTCGTTAGAGATGGGATCAGTAGTATCCTAGAACGAGTGTGAAGAGTATATTTTTCAAATGAAAACAATTTTGTTTTGAAAATCTAAATCAATTATTCGTATTTGATTATTTATTTGTATTGATTTGGACAGTCCAGTATATAAAGATTTTGCATATACGCCTTGCAAACGTGTATTTGAAGTTTTAATATACTAGATAGATATAGAATTACACTCGAATCGCCCGGAGATGATTTTGATGATGGAGCTCCATCATTAGAATTTATGTTCGTGTGACGAAGGTGGACTTTCTATATATTTCCTATTGACTGGTGTGAGAACCAAAATTAGATAGGACTTATTGTTGTGATTTGGCATCAAAAATCTGATTTTTGTATATGTATCAAAATTATGAATTTGAAACGTTAATCCACTAATTGATTGATGTTTCTGTTGTTTGTTTAATTATTTGATAATTTTGAACCATTTAGCCTAACTGTACCAAATATTGAATTATATTGAAAATTAGTCGCATTTGCTTGCATATACATATACCCACATTGAACAGGTCATAGCAAGGAGGCTAGAGCAGAGAATAAAATTTGTTTGCCCGACAAATAGGTACATGTTTACTACATAATTTACTATTTTGTTTGGGTGATGATGATTTTATGAGCCTATTGGCTAGCCGCTTGGCTTTTTCTTTTTCTTTTTGAGATCAGAAGGCCTATATGGCAATTTCGGGATTTTCCCGTGGCTCCCGGTGCAGGGGAGGTTATGGCGAAATTTTTCGAAAATTTAGAGTGTTATCCAAATTTTTGAAGAATTTGAAAATTCTCAGAAACTGAAAAGTTGGAGAATGGAAGCCAGATCGAACGTAGAGTTGATTAATCAAACCACTTTCGACTTTGTTCCTTTTCGGGGACGAAAAGTTTTAAGTGGGGGAGATTGTAACAACCCGAAAATCTGGGCCAGTTTAAAATTTTTATTTTGGTAATTTTAGCGAATTTTGATTATTTAAAATGTATTATTTTAAATAATACCGACGAGAAAATTTCTCTTGAATAAAATTCAATCGTATATAGTCATATAGATCGACGTTAGAATATAAATAATTTATTTATATATATAAAAGGAATTGAAAATGGCGCGGTAGTTCGATAATTCGATTTCAAACTTCAATTGAATGTACCGGGTGCAAAACAATCCGGATTTTAGTGAAACCAAAAACATTAGGATCTAATTGGTAATATCTTTCTAATGAATCCGACAAATCAAAGTTTCATAGCGGGAATCAAAAGATATGTCCAGTTGAAAATTCTGAATAGTCGCTGTGGAATTCAGGCCCTTAAAAATGGACATTTTGCAAACGACCTCGGATTTCGACGAAACCAGTTTTGTTGGGTCCGGGATGTCAAGTTATTGCTAGATTCCAATTTTCATAATTTTCTGAATCAATATGTGAGCAAGGCGCAGTTAAATGCGTTTGACCAGTTTCAGTCAATTTTAATCGACTGGAAAATGGCCATTTTTCAAACGGTCTCAGAATTCGACGAAACTAGTTTTGTTAGGACCGTATCGTCAATACGAAGCTAGAAAATATTTTTATGGAATTTTTAGAGACAGTATGTGACCCCGGTAATTTGAAATGTGCGTTAAAATTAAATATATACTGATTTATAATTTAATTTTGAGAAAAACCTATCGAAACGGCCAAATTGGCTTACAATACATATCCCATTGTGTTCGGGATGGGGGTAATTAGCTAGGGGCGACAGTCGTTGGATGTAAATTGGAGTTCAGATAAAAATCCACCTTTTTGAAATAAAATAAATAAATTAAAATATTAAATATATAATTCCCATGGTCAACCCCCCCCCCCCCGTCGTTTTCCTATTCCCAAATCAGAATTTCAAAAAAAAAAAAAAAAAACCCGGACGATGACCTAATCGTGCCTCCCTCCACCATCGACGACTCCGGCGACCCCCTCCCCCTAAACCGCGAAGCCCTACCTCCCCATACCCGAACCCGATACCCCCAAAGCCCCCTTACGACGGAAACACCCTACGCCCACCTCCACAGACGGCGCTCAGCCCCTCCATCGCCTGGCCGTGCTCTTCCCCGACCACCAGAGGTCCGACACCCTCCGACAGCACTACCCACTTCGACGCTCAGCAACCCCATTCCCCCCTTCTCCCAATTTATACGGTAAGTTTTTTTTTACTTTCTATTTTGTTTGTTTAGGAAGGAAAAACAACAATCTTTAACAGTGAAAAACGATGATTTTATTTGACTAATGAAGATAAAGAAAATCAGATTTATTTATATTATAGTTAAAGAAAATCAGTTTTATTTATTTATATTATAGCAAAGAAAGATAAGATTTTGTTTAAGGAAAGATTAGAATTTGTTCATTAAAAAGATTCGACCTTTAGTAGAAGAAAATTAGATATAGAATAGCGTTGTAAAAATATATTCTTTTCATATAGAATAGCGTTATAAAAATATAATCTTTATGAGATATAGAATTAAAAATATCATCTTTGTATATATAGCATAGTAAAAATGTGATTTTTATATATTGAACATCGAAGTAAAAATGTGATTTTTATATATTGAACATCGAAGTAAAAATGTGATTTTTATATATTGAACATCGAAGTAAAAATGTGATTTTTATATATTGAACATCGAAGTAAAAATGTGATTTTTATATATTGAATAGCGAAGTAAAGATATGACTTTTATATATGTAGTGGCTACGGGCGACAAAGATGACAAAGATGCGATAACGACGAAGGATTCTATAAAAGAAGAGTCAAGATGATTGGATAGCTATATGTGAGAATTTCTCACTCTTCAATTTCTTTTCTAGTTGTATATATATACTAGGATGCAGACGGTGCTTAGTAGCACCCGACACAATCGTCCACAGACCATGGACTTGTTTGTTTGATTGCAAAAATTAGTTAGATTATTTGATTGAAATTTGAATTGTTTGGTGAAATGAATGGATTTGATTGATGTGTGAATGGCGTGGGCCTTCACTAGACTGGGGATAAGGCTAGGCCTCGTCCCGTTTCTAGTATCCTGCCGTTATGCCGCCGAAATTTTCTAAAATATGTTAGAAAAATAAAAATATCATTTTATTGAAAGAATGAACTGAATAGAAATTCATATGTTGGGATAAAATGTTTTATCGTTAAAAATATAATTTTTAACGTGAAGTGAATAAAATAAAATATTCATTTACAAACCGGACGGTTTGTTTATGTACACCTATTTGAATGACATTGATTGGGACGATAAATTTTACACATCGCCCAACTGCACAAATAAAATTTGTGTTTGATTGTTTGAAACCCCACACGGGTGTTGGGATGAAATTTGAAGTTCACTCATCCTGATTGATTAAATATGTCGATCGATTGATTGACAGGCTGTTATAAGCGTTAAATATCTATAGTTGATGCTTATACAGTGTAGTGCACTTTGGTTGATGGTTGATTATTTTTCAATGCTATTATATACATGTGTTGTATGAAAATCCATATAATTAATTTTATATGGTGATTGATTGGGCCTCATTCCAATTTAGAAAATAAAGAATATTATAAAATAAAGGTTCATGTGTTGACTGTACTCATCTGTTGAGATTAGTCATGTGTTGAACGTAATATTTTAACAATAAATTTTATATCTTTATCACTATAAAATAAAGGTTCATGTGTTGACTGTACTCATCCGTTGAGATTAGTCATGTGTTGAACGAAATAATTTAACAAAAATAGTCACACGTGGACAGTACTCATTCGTTGAGATTAGTCGTGTGTTGACAAAAATAAATGCTCATTTGTTGAAAATAGAAATATTTGAAATAGAATATTTGAAAATAGAAATATATGAAGCCGTGTTGATTAGATTGACGCCATTTTGACGTGAACGATATTTATATCGATTTCATTCAATTTGAATTGAATCGAATAGAAAACCACTTTGAATTGAATCGAATAGAAAACCACTTTGAATTGAATCGAATAGAAAACCAATTTGAATTGAATCGAATAGAAAAAAAACGATTTCGAAATGAATTGAATATATAACGAATTTGATTTGAATATATAACGAATTTGATTTGAATAGAAAACGAATTTGATTTGAGTAGAAAATGAATTTGATTTGAATATATAACGAATTTGAATTGAATTGAAAGCGAATTGAAATGAATTCAAATTGAATTGAAATTTGAATTGAATAGAAACTGAATTTTAAAACGAATTTATAAGAAAGAATTCAATTTTGCTTTGAATTGAGATGGAAGTTGAAATTGTTTTTGAAACGAATTCAAAACTATTTATAAAATTTCGTTTTAAATAGAAATCGACGAAATATATATTATATATATAATATAATGGCCTGAATAGAACGCGCCGCGCCGCGGCAGTTCGTGAATTTCGACCATTTATTTCAAACGGACATTACGGGAGATCCGACCGTCGGATTCTCCTAAAACCGGAACCGTTGGGTTCGTATCGAAAAGAGCTTTCTAACGAATATTTGAAATTCAAAATCTAACGGTTGGATTTGGAGATACGTCCAAATCAAATTCGAAAAAGGTCGTTGTAAGTGCAGTTCGATGGCCGTTGATGGAAATCGACTGTACGGACCTTGATAAAATTATTAAAAATAGTAATAATTTGTGTAAAATCATAAGAAATGATTTGAGAAGAATTGGGATGAAAAACTCCATATTTGATTTCGATACAAATAGATTTTTATCGAAATGAACTAGTTTTGAACTAGAATTATAATTCTATTTATTTTTAAATAAATAAATTGAATTTGAAAAGGGTTTTAAAAATAACCAGAATTTCCAATGATTGCATTAGAGTGGATTTGAATCGAAATTGTCTTCAGAATATTTCGATGTTGGAATTCGTGATTATACAGATGTTGTTATGGAAATTTGAAAGATATATATTTATATCGTTATTTCCAATACGACATTTGTTAGTCGTAGAACTTGATATTGAATATAAGCCGATATATTTTCTATTCAGAGCCTTGTATTAAATATCAAATGTGATTTGGGTTTGTCGTGAATGGTGTCTTTATTAACACTGTTCTTGAACCCAGTTGAGAAAAGATTAAATCTTTTTATTTAGATTTAATGAAGTGTACCAATTAAATAATATTTAATTGAATTGATATTGATTTTTGGGTTTATCGTGGACAGTGTTTTAAATAACACTCGTTCTTTAACCCGATAATTAATGAATGTGATTTTGGGTTTATCGTGAACTGTGTTTTAAATGACACTGATTCTTTAACCCAGTTAAAGATTAAAACTAAGTGGAGTTTTAATGAATCTTTAATTAGATTGAAAAGATCGAAAATGGAATACCACCAGTTTTGCTCCAGGCGATAGTTAAATCTTTAATTAGATTTGAACGTGAAATGGTAATTGAATTTACCGATAACACCGTGGTGTTAGATATGAAGTATAACCAGTTTTACTTCATGGGATGAATAGGTTGGGATTGGGAAATTAAAACAAATGATTACTTCGGTAAGGTTCGCTAATCCCGACTAGTTTGAATTGATATTCAAAAATAGATTAAAGAAAAAAAATTCAAGAAATTTATCTTGGATAAAATTAATGGGAACCTTTCCCTATGAATGTGAAATTTAGAAACTAACTGTCGGTTAGCTAAGCAGAATGGTTTTCTGGATATTGATCTGATGTTGGTTTCGGCCTTCGGGGTTAATATTTGGGGAATTATTCTCTTGACTAATTTACGGTTAGTGACTGATGAATTGGAATGAGGCGTATGTTGTGTTTGTGTAACATTTATTCTTAATATACGCGGGTTGTTCGGAAAGGCCGGGTTTATACCTATTCTGAATAATCAATTCGACGATATGTCGAAGATGAAGACGGTGGTTGAAGACCGGAAGTCTTCACATCGTTGGGATAATTACTGACGATCCTGATTGGGCTGTACACCCAAGAGGATGGAAATAGTTGGTGGTCGTCCAGACGTACTTGGAGATGGATGGATATGCGAGGAAAGTGCCTCCGGTTTCGTTCAGACCCAGAACGGACTTGTAAATGGATAGTGTGTCTGACGTTGTATTCCTTTATACTGTATTTGGTGATCTCTGCTAAATATATATCTGTTTGGTGGCAGAGAATTTATTCTCTTGCTATACACCCTTCTCTGAGACGTACGAGCCTAGAGGTTATATATTGGCAGAAATCAGTGGTACAGTATGGACTGACAATGTGGCATGCTGAGTTGCATGGATCAAGGCTTTTGTTGAAAAGCAAAGTCTTGTAGTTGATGATCAAAGCACGGCCTTGTGTGGCGTAGCTTTGTGTAACGTTGATTCGCGAGTATCACACTCGGTATGAACCAAAAACGGGAGACGGACATCAGGGAGGACATGCGTTTCTTTCTAGTTAGGAGTGGCGTCAGTGCTTGAACTGGCTGACGAGTTTGACTCATGTGGATGTTGCTTATTATTACTTGCTGAAAAGCGAGGCGCCTCGTGATATCGATCTCGGCCGATGCTTCTGGTCGGCTGACGGGCCAGGCTTACGCCCCAAACGGCGGGGAAACGCAGTGTTCAGGCATTTTAATCCACATCGGTGGACCGGCCCTGACGATCCAAAGGCTTGACAGAGTAATTGCCTGTGGCTTGGGCTAGAGAGTCACAAATCGGTAGAGGATCTTGCCCCTAGCCTCGGTTCATACCATAAATGATAACCCAACTTCCAATACGACATTGCGGTTTTGATTGTAAACTTATATATGGCGACATAGTGGTATGGGTCATTCATGCCGTCTATGATTGATACTTATGATTTGAAGTTGTTTTATACACTATGCACTTATAATAGTATCAAATAATCTGTTTTAAACGTATCAAGCATTCTTTGGCTGTTATAAGGGAAAACCCTATCCCCCGGCTTGCGTTGCATTGTGTGATAGGACCTGGGTCTTATAACAGCTTCATTTTTCTTTATTTAGCATTGCGCTGTTTGTTTTATGCACTGGTATTCTTGGGAGGAAACCCGTTCCGTGTTATACGGCGTGGTCCCTTGATTTGCCTAGCTTTAAAAATAAAGATTAATATATGTTTTAGTTCTCACACCAGTCACATGACTGACCTGGAGTTTATTGTTTTAACCTAAACTCTGGGTGCCCTTATTTTCGACACGGGCAGCTAGTAGTTTTGGTTTTGCAGATTTATATTCATAGGATCCTGGTTTACAGCTGGAATGATATCCGGAAAGCTTTGTATCCGTATATCTCTTCTAGTTGTGTATTTTATTATTTTCTGCTGCGATGTATTTAAATGTAATTTAAATCTCTGATATTTCTATGTAATATTCATTTATACTCTGTATATTCTTGTAATCTGGTGCATTGTTGTAATATACAATGAAATGTTCTCTCGTCTGCGTTCTATTTTGTCGTGTTCTCAAAACAATTCGTTTTTTCTCTTCTCTTCGGAGACCGGGGAAGTTCGGGTCGTTTCAATAGTATACAACTGGGCACTTTGAATGAGTGGGTAGGCACATTTAAGGATTAGGCACAGTTAGTACTTAAATCAGGAACTAGGGGTGAGCTTTTGGTTGGTTTGGTTTATCCGATGATAAATTTGTCAAACCAAACTAAAACCAATAAAAATGAAAACCAAACCAACCAAATTAAGTTTGGTTGGTTCAGTTGGTTATCCGATTAAACTGAACTAAAATGTTTTACACTTTATGTTTGAAATATTCACTATAATTTGAAACAAATTATAAATATATGATTAGAATATTATTATTTTTGATTTTTATGCTTTTTAATATTAATTTTGACACATAAATGATGATTTATATATACTTAAATAACAAAACTAACCTAAAATACTTATTATAATATCGATAATTTTGAAAATATAGTAAAAAAATCGGTTAATTTGGTTAAAACGATAACCGAACTTAATTTTTTTTTTGGGCCGTTTACAAACGATTTAATTTCAAAACTGAACCAAACTGATCAAAATAAATTGGCTTGGTTGATTTGCCTGGTTTAACCGAATAATGCTCACCCCTATTAGGAACAAGGAAACATGATTAGGCACCTTAGTTTCTTCCACTACCTGATGTCATACTAAATTTGCCATGTTCATTATAAGTATTAAAACTACTGGCCATGGAAATTCTACAGCACATTGAATCGGCCATCCCATTTCTTAGTCATATGCATGTTGTATATTAACTTAAGGCATGCTTAAAACTCTAATTTGGTACCGGTAGTTACATAATACACCTATACTCGTTTTAAATAATATGTATACTATTACTTTAAAGTAAACTTATTGCTACTTGTCCCATCTTACGTTAATGATAACTTCATTAGGCAAAATCAAAACCTGATTATGCATTTATTTATATTCTATGTTTAGACACATATTTTTTTAATTAGTCTTATTTACTATGAGCTAGAGCTACTAGGCATAATGGCACATTAATACAAAGGTTGATATTAGTCACGTGGAAAAATTAATTAGGCACAGTTGAGGAGTATTCAAGCACGTTAAATGCTACCAGTCTATTTTATTCCACGCTTTGTACCGTTCCTCTTCCTCACTTCGACTCGCAAATAGTACAACTCCTCAACATTGCATTCTTCCATCACCGTATTGCCACTTGCTGATACCACTCCTTCCCAGCATCACGCCACCTTGCTAAATACCACCCGTCTGCTTCTCTTCTAGCTTCCCTATCCTCTCTTATTCAAAATAAAAGCTACAGCTTTTACCTCTTCAGCCGTGACTTTCACTGTATCCTCCCACCCAACATGCTTTCTACCCTCACGTTAACGTTTCCCTTCCAGTATTCTTTCATTCTCTTCACCACATCAGTTCATTCTGCATATACTGCTTTTCTTCCCCATCATCCATAACGCAGCTTCCCAATGCCACCATACGCGAAATCCTCCCTTTTGCTTCTTCTTTTTTTCGAAACCACCACTCCTCTTCTATTATTTAAAGCATGTTGCTTCAACCATTCATTATATACAAAGCATCGGACCCAGCCGATGATCTACATGAACCCACGCACGCTGCTCCACCGCGTGTAAGACTCCGTCAGAACTCCCCTCACCACCGCCGTATGCTTCACAGTTCAAATACGGACACCCATATCTCGGACGCCATCTCCAAGGCCATGGCCATTAAAACTACTGTCAAGAAATGAATAGCAGTATGAAGCTCATCCCGAGTAGGAGGCAAAGGAAAATATTCTGGGATTTAAGAGGTAATGTATGAGTGGGTTTTGATTTATTTGGTGGAAGGAAAATGGGTTTTCCTATTTCTAGAATGCAGAAAAAAATAAGATGGAGAAGTATTTAGAGCACAACCAACAATGGCTTGTTCAGTTACTAAACAAGCCACGGAGCAACCAGGTATGGCTTGTTCAGTTACCCGTGGCTAGTCTGTGGCTGCTTTGGAGCGTGGTGGTGGCTGGTTCACTGAACAAGGGCTGGTGCTTATAACGGCAAACACTTTGTCGTTATAAGTTTATAACGGAAAAGTATTTGCCGTTATAAGTTTATAATGGCAAAGACTTTGCCGTTATAAGTTTATAATGGCAAGATATAACGGCAAAGTGTTTGCCATTATATTGTACACCCATTGGCCAGCCCACCGGTTGAATTCCCTCCCCTATATAACAACCGACGGTTGTTCATTGAGCCTTCAGCAACAAGATTGGAATACCCAAACATTTAGTGCGGTAGTTTCATGCATCATTAATTGGGGTGACTTGTCCAGTCATTTGTATTGAATTGTTTAATGCACCTGCGGAACGACCCATATTTTGTAACTCGTACTTGTATTGAATTGTTTAATGCACTTGGGAACGACCCGTACACATAGGTTACACAAGTGATAATAAGTTACAAATATGATAAGTTACACAAATGGTTGATTAGACAAACAATAGGTTACACAAATAAAATCAGTGTACATAACCTGAACGTTACACAACTATTGGGTTACATACTTCGTTCGAACTTCAGTGAAAGTTTTCAACTAAAATAAAGCATAAAGATACAAGTGATACGACGTGTAACGATACAATACATAGTACGCTTAACATGAAATATTTAAATCTTAATTTAATCCACGTTGCAGGTGATAATTTGCATTACATAGGTCGTTTACTTGATTTCGCAGCTTTCTTATTTCTTCCTTTAATTCAAAAGCATATGTAATCGCTCGACGGGGAAAACCATCGTCTATTCACTATCCAAACTCGCATCCGTTGGTACGTACTGTACAAGTATAAAACCATGTCCAACGTCGTTTCCATAACGGACGACTAGTTGCGGTGCTTCAAAACCACAAAAGCATACAATATTTGCGAATTGCACCTCGCCTTCTTCAACCATAGATCTAACACGAGGAATTACAAAGTTAGACCTGCGGTCACATTGTCGAGTTCGATTGCCTTGCTGATGTCTTATTTCCATTTGATGTATCTCTGCTTCAAGTTCTAATTGTCGCACCTTGTCATTGTGTCGCTCTTCCATTTCGATATACCACTCAATTGGTTCTCTAGGTGCAAACGGATTAGGATTTGATGGTCCAGAGAGATGGTCCGTGTAATTGTAAGAAGATGGATACGAAACTGGCATTTTCCTTAGTTGAGATATAATTTTGACTCTGTATGGATTGGGTATTACTGAAGCAATGTTAGATATATATATATATATAGGAGAAGATTTAGTTACCAAAGCATAAGGAAATTACTTCCCGTTTTCAAAAGACAAGGACTGTGAAAACCAATTGACAATGGGTAAACTTTACGTTGGACTATGCATTGTTTACTGTATACTGTGCACTGTTTACTGTATACTGTATACTGTGGTCCGAAAACTCTAGAAAAATAGTGACATGACTACACTCTAGAAAAAGAGTTTGCTGTTATAAACATAAAATGGCAAACTGTTTGAAATACCCCACGTCCGTTAATGTCACTCACAAAGGGAATGCATTAAGTTTCATGAAGCATTTAGGTAAACAGACACAGAACATTACAAGACAGATATAAAAAATTTTGCAGCGGAAATAAACAACTTAATTAAATCACCATAATACCTTGTTTCACAATACCATGAGTCATAAAACCATTACAACAAAATACTTCTATCTTGCATTATCAGAGTACATAGGAATTAAAAGAAAACATTATTCCCCAGTTAAAAGAGTAAGCCATAGCAGAGACAGAGATTCTAGCCATACTTCAGAAGTAGCTCCTAGCAAGTTGATATCTGAATCCTGACTAAGCTTGGGTGTTTCTTCCCTGAGAACATGTGGGGGAGAAATGGAAGAGAGAAGGAAAAACAAAAAGGGGTCATACATAAAGTCTGGAGAGTCTAGTAACTTTTAGCCAGTAAATAAATAAAGGTAAACATGACAGGCATATAAAGTGGATAAGAGGGTTCACTGTACATATGGTAGGTGTGACAAGGCAGACAAGGTAAGTTGTATATATGCTTCACTAAAAACTACTATGCACTATTACTAGTATAATCAAGATGAGATGATTCCTTCCACTATAAGTTGGTAGACTTAGGTCATACGTCCGAGTATACCCTAATCACTACCCTAATCGATCGGCTCCCTACTAAGTAGATGTCCTGTGCTGGCCCCACAGTAGGAGGGTATCACTTCCCTAAAATGGCAACCCAAGATTTGCGCAGGCCTATCTACTATTGTCACGGTCGTCTTGTCCCCCTCTGCCGGGCCCATGCATGCACATGTCCTCGGTCGGTTTGCGCCGCTCCCACCATCTGTCTCGTTTGGATCTCTTACAATCAATCAGTAAGTGTGCCCCTTCTCCGCCTAGTACGGAGTTCTCTACTTTGATACCACTCCGGGTTACTGACTGAAATGGGTCCCACACAACATGATACAAGATCTTCCCTATGTCTTGTATCCCCACTAGGTTTTCTACCGACTATGTATACCCTAAGGTGTCTTTAATTACATAGCCCTCTATCGGTTATGCTTACCTATAGGTGTCTTTAATACATAACTCTTAATCTACTTATCAATTATGATTACCTATAGGTGTCTTTAATACATAATCTACCCATTTACATTAGTTATGCTTACCCCTAAGGGTGTCTTTAATACATAACTTTATTATTTCCCCAGGTTATATATACCATTAGGTGTCTTTAATTACATAACCCTCTATTCGGTTAAGTTTGTGGGCATATATATACTAATATTACCCACCTACCCAAGATTTACTTAACCCTCCCACTGATTTAATCTTGTTTATTTAATGGTTAAGTTTGTGGGACTATATATACTAATATTACCCACCTACCCTTCAGTTATACTTAACCCACCCACTATCCAATACATTTTACTTAACCCTAACTTATATTCATAATCGTACAGTCCTCATGGATTAAATTAGGTTAAGTAGTCTTTTCTTATTACCATGTTCAATTATGGTTATATTGGGCTAGACCTCTCACATTAGGCCTACAACGTGTGGATACTGGATATGTCGGTCGGGTCTGCGCGGTCTTACTCCACAGTTGGGTCTAACCTCATGTCTTAGCCCAAGTCGTATTCACATACTTAGACCTCTTACATTAGGTTCAACATTAGTGGCTGCTGGATATGTCGGTCGGGTCCGAGCAGACTTCCACCACTAATGTAACCTAACCTCGTGTCATAAGTGTTAATTTAATTTCGAATTTTAATTGCTAAACATTCCACTTTTGATTAATTAAGTTAATTAATTAATCCTTTCCTTTTTATAGGTGTCAATGCCTATTTTATTAACAATTTGGATTACACATCAATTCATATAAAGATTTACATGCCAATTATAAACCCCTTTTCCCCGTTTCCTATCTAACGTATTCGCATGCATTTTGGCGGCATCTAGGCTATGAAGTAGCCTAGCCATAACAATGAAAAGTGAATATGTTAATCATGACAATCCCAACATATATTGACATAAACATATTGGCATGGTAACAAAGTGAAAGGACATGTAATTATCATAACGGTGTGGATATTCAAAACTGATAACTTATGCAATCCAATGTCAAGTCAAGCATGATGAGATCTAAATGTCTCCTAATTGGATCTAGCATAATTAAGGTGGCATAAAGGTGGATTCACATGTCAAGTTCACCATAAATTTAGATTAACATTAGGTGTCCAATTATCTAGATATAGCATAGTAAGGGTGACATTGCAACATGTTTTGGTTCAAAAGATAGATTAACATAAAGGTCTAGATCCAACTAATAATTCTTACGTCCCATAATAACAGATCTCAATAAATAAAAATATGATGTTCTAGATCTACACAAAGGTGCAATTTTCTAGAAAATGATAACCTCAAATCAACCTCAAACTTAGGGAAAAGATAAGATCCGCATATGTAACATGATGAACATTGAGATCCAAGCCATAGGATTTTTTTTTAGATCCACAAAGTACGATAAACCAAAGATGTTTTTAATTACAAGAGCATATCCAATTCATATTCATAACATGATTACTTTAAATCTTTAAACCTAAAAAAACTATACTCATAGCGTTGAATTTAGAGAAATTGACATAACATACTTGCATAAAGGACTAGATCTACTACATATACCCAAATCACAGTCTTTCATAATCCATATTCATTTATTTAAACCTAAAAGTGACTAGAACTCACAGAAAAAGAACGGATCTTGAATTCTGGGATCTGGTTTCTAAATTTGTTAAGCTTAACCCTTGATGTAGAATTTGATCTTTATCTTTAATCTTGAATTTTGATTTGTTATGGTGGAGGCTAGATTAGTTTAGGATTCAGCAGCATATAGGCTCATGAATGAATTTAGTTTAGCTTAGGGTTTAGGTTGGATGTGACTATATAGAAGTATAGGATTAATTTAAGACTTTCGATCAGTCTAGAATCAATCTAAGCCATTCAAACCATCATGACACCTCACCCGGCCAACCAGAAAAGGAAACATAAGCCCTAATACATCAAAACTATCATTTGGACACATCAGCCTAGATCTGGCTGATGGGGGTTGACACCCCTATAGGGGGGTCGACACCCCTGTTGACACCCCTATAGGAGGTCGACACCCATGTCGACACCCCCTAGGGGGGTCGACACCCTCGGGCGGGATTTTTCCCACTCATCCTTTATTGGCTGATTTTCGAAATTTGAACAGGTTTTGACTTTTAATTCTTATTTTAATTAAATTTTATGCTTAAACTTGAAATCTTCTAACCTTCATAATTTCTTCATACATTATCCGTTTTAAGCAAACTCAGACTCTATCCCAAGCAAAATTCTGAGACGAATGCAATGGCGTATCCCGTTTCCCTTAATTCTTCTTCTAAAAATTAAGTGTCCTTAAATTTGTTAATTTTAAAATTTTAAAATTTCGGGGTGTTACACTGTTTCCCGTTATATTTTATAGCTGTTGCACCACAATGGCTAGTGCAACGGTCACATTCCCTCCCTTATATACCAACCTACCTTCTCCTTCCACACAACCACACCACCTTCTTAACTTGAACTTCTAAAACAAAAAATGTCTTCTTCTTCTACACTCAAGCTAACCGGAAAAAAAACTGCAAGTAAGAAACCCATGTCCCAACCGCATTCGTCATCATATGCCAAGCAACGTCCAGTCCAACAGAAGCAATCGTTTCAGCCATCTCACGAATACAGATACTCGCCGTATTCAAATGACGATGACTCTTCCGTTCATCAAAGATCTGGAGAAGAAATTGTACTTGAAGGAAAGGTTTCCGAGCCACTACGGATGATTGGATCCAACCTTATTTGTCGTTGTGGACAAGAATCGGTCGTAGTTGTTGACAAGACCGAAACAAATGTCGTTCGTCAATTTTTCGGCTGTCAAGCCTACAACGACCACAAGAGTTATCCTGATGAAATTGATTGTTGTTACTTTAAGCAGTGGATTGAACCTCCCATGTGCGAATGTGGACATCAGTATGCACTGGAAGCACAAGCTGAAATTAGATACTTGAGCAAGATTGTTGTCGATAAAAGTAGAGTTGGTCCTTTCCCTAAACCGTGGTAGGTGTTTGAATTTGATGCTTGTGTGCTCAGTTGTTGTAGTTTGTATGATTTTGGTTTGGCATTTCTTTATGTTGTTGTAGTTATCGTTGTAGTAGTTGTTATAATTGCTCAATTGTTGTAGTTGTTATAATTGTCAAGTCATGTAAGCTTCTAAGTTATGTAAGGCAGGATATTAAAATTCACAGAAGTACGTCTTGTCATAGCATTAAACAATACTATAAATAAGTCATGAAGAAGATGCAGGGTTGTCTTTAAAAAAGAAAGCCCACTTCCCGATATATCAAAGCAATAATAGGGGCGAGTTGTCAGCTTATTTGTATTTTTCTGTGGCGCGTTTAATGCACCTGAGGACAACCCATTTTTTTTAACTCCTACGTGTATTAAAATGGTCAATGCACCCGAGGAAGACCCCTTATTTTAACTCCTACTTGTAATGAATTTTTTAATGCACCCGGGGACGACCCCTATTTTTTAACTCCTACGTTTACGCAAACTTAACACTGTGAAAAAACAATTTAGAATAATGTTTCCAAAGCCTGCTACACTCAATGAAATGACTTGACACTGAGCCATACTACAATATTACATATTACAATGTCACTGTGAAGTTAATATGAGTCACGTGTATGTAGATTATACCCGTTTACATGGATGTATGACATGATTATACCATTCATTGAGACGAAAACAGTAAGGATGCTGGCATTCCAATGTAAGTTGTGTGAGCGTTGATGTGAAATGAGTAAACAAATATCATAACATTTGTTGAATGGCCGTAAGCGTCTCCATCATTCATAGCTGGGATTCCAGTAAATGTCTCCATCATTCACAGACTGCATTGAGTAGTCATTTCCGAAATAAACGACAACAGTATATGAAATTAATAGTAAATGCCAACATTTCTTGTGATGTGAATGGTCACTGTAGGGAATCTAACATAATACTACTGAGCCATTTCTTGTGATGTAACCGTTGGTCGTGCATTATCCATATAAGTACTGCATATTTGATAATCGATACCATACCTTTTATAGATTCAAGCAGCACCATTCCAGGCTCAAGTGAGAAAATTTATTTCGTTGTTTGCTTAAAGGTAACGTTTATTATGATCAAACTTCGTACTTGTAGTAACTCTAGTTATTCTACTGATGCACAGGTTACATGGACGATTCCGAAATAAGTGATGAACAAATGGGAAGGATTTTTGATGAGTACGAATGGAACTTAGTCAACGATAACGAATTTGGATTAGTTCAAGATACACAAATTGAAGAGGTGCCTGGAGCGATTCAACATCGAGCAGTTACAGCTCCGCGTCCTTCTGTAGTAAATCAACGACCTAATAATAGTGTTCAAACATTGAATTTTCCAACTCGAGAGTTTTCTTCCAAGGATTTGTTGGCCCTCGTAAAAGCCTATATTGAGGTTGAAAAAAGATGAGTTGCTAATGCAAAGTGGAGGGGGTTTAACATATGAAGAAAGATGGGCAATGATCATGAGGCTATACAACAACCATCGTTCCCGGCCGACTAGACGAACATCAGTTGAAATCCAAATGGCTAATCGTCATTCTGCAGACGCTTGTGATCGGTACACAAAGATTATCGAAACTGTTGAAGACGAGAACATATATAAAACAAATCAAGCAACATATGATTCTCGTTACCTTTTCGAGTATGGTGAGGAATTTGTTGGTTACAAAGCGTATAAACTCCGCTACGGTTGGTTGACCCGCTATGGAACTGAGTAGGCTTATGGTAGTATGATTTCATTGTTGTTTTAATGTCTATTTAATTTGATGTTTGTGCGTAGAATATGGAGTTATCTGTAAACCTTGTTATGTTGGCACGCTATTTAAAAATTTTGCATTTCTAAACGAGAAGAGGGTAATCTTGTGCAACATCAAATTCAAACGTTAATACACTCCAAACAACACTTACAGCAACTAGAACAACAGAACATACCATCATCAAATTCAAAGTACAATAATAAAACTTCGATCCAAGAAAAAACAAATACTAATGATTTCTGAGATAGCCAGCTCTAGTTGCCTCCGCAACAATCTTGTTCAACAAAATACATTGATAGTATATAACCAGAACCAAATACAGTCTTTGCAAAGAAACATAACCAGATCATTTACATAAAATACAGAACGTCTACTCAAACAATAGGAACATACAACTGATAATGCTTCGAAAACGTGATACATCAAAAGTACGTAACAGTGGTAGTCAACAAATACAAAACGTCTAGGAACATACAACTGGCAACTGTGAAAACGTAATACATCGAAATTACATAATAGTGGTAGTCAACAAATACATAACGTCTACTAAAAAATAGGAACATACAACTGACAACTGCGAAAGTACATAATAGTGGTAGTAATTCACTGGTTTGATCCATCTATACGTGGATGTATGTGGTGCCAACGACGTCTCTCATCATCATCATCATCTGGAGGATGACTCGACCCAGCACCATGCAACTGCTGGTAACATGTCCTAAAATCTCTTGCGCTCTACCTTAAGTTGGGCCTCTAAATGCGTCTGATGCTGTCGTGCCTCCTTTGCAACACGATGCAGCTCAGCATCATAGTAATCTAGGCTACGACTATGCTCTACGTAGCCCGTATGCCTAATCCCCATCTGCATATCATACAGATCAGCATATGGTATCTGTGTAGGATCCAGGTAATCATGATGGGCCGGAGGATGAAACACGTCAACGTAACGATATGGTCCAATAGTGGGCATTGCCATGGTCCAACCAAAATGACTAGTGGCCGCCACATGATCAGCTGCACGAAAACCCTGGATGGGTTGGGTAATAACCTCGATAACAAGTGGATGTACGTTGTGTCGTATAGCAGATGGCCCTACTAAATCAATCGAAGCTGCATGTGTAATCGTGTCTGAGGACCCGATGAAAAATCTGCGCCAGAAGGCAAGGTATGTATATCCGGTGATAACAAAGCTCTCGGTCGTCCACTAGCCTGATATCCTGGCAAAATCTAGCTGCTCGGACGGGCAAATCATACACCGATACGTATGTGGGTGTGGATCATCGGGAATAGCGTCGAAGTCAAACAACTGTCTCCAGAACCTTTCACCAATAAACCAATAAGCATCTAACACCGAGGGATAAGATATGAGTGGAAATCTCCGTCCAGCAAGCATCTTAGCAATCTGTATGATATCAAGACCAAATGATGTACTCTGCTCAAATGGATGCCATATAATCTGATCCCTATACATCCTCAGGTCGATTTGGTTGTGGACAACTGATTACACATGGCGTGACTCGTTATCTCTAGGCCCCCGGTTGTCCGCAATCCAAAACTGTAGACATGGAAAAAAGGTCGAAGGGTCTGAAGTAATGGTGACGAAATGAAAGTTCCTAGAGTACTCAAAATTCCAATACTGTAACAACTCCCAGAAACCATATTAAGAAACTTGAGAATCAGAGATGGTGCATTATATGTCGAGACATCTGTATAGGTATGCAAGGATAGGTGTGCCCCAATCATATAAAATTACCCCGTCGAGATGTAACTGAGTTGTGACCTCAACAAATCCGACAGCCAAACTACTGCTCGTAGAATTAAAGAAAAGGTTACCCATAAGGTATAACACAAATAATCGAGCAAGCTCCAAGTCGTCATCACCAAAGTACTGCGTGAGTATGTTATCCATGGCTGCATAGATGGCGCTCACTCTAACAACGCCTCCGACCTGGTATGACGCATCAGAAACGTCTAAATGAGGCAGTAGACCATGAAGATGTGCACGATCACGCCATTGAACATCATCAAAAGGCAGTGCGGGATAAGTAGCTACTCCAATACTAATACCAGTAAGCATGGATAAATCAAGCGGTGTAAGTCCTAACTCACCGCAAGGAAAGTGAAATGTGTGGGTGGTTTTGTACCACCATAGAGCAATGGCCGCACATAATTGAACATCGGCATTTATAACGTGGTTGATTCCTAAAATTGTAAAGCGCATAATAAGAAAAACTAGGACTAATAAATTATCCACTACTTTCATTAAAAGGTCATTAATATTACCCAGAAACAAGTGAAATCCAAGAGCATGTAAGAGTTCTACGACCCTCTCCTTATCCACCAAATGTGCATGATAATACCTATGTGTGTTCGCTAATGAACCAAGCGAACGTGTATTCCGCGACTGTCAACAGTTCAGTAAAAAGTTATACTATATACCCAATGTCTAATAATCAAAGAATATTATTTAAATAATACTAAAAATACTTATAGCCAAAATCGACTGCGTGCTAACGTGTACATCGCCTTCTGGAAGCGTGCGAAAGTTGGATAGCATAGGAAGCTTCGCGGCGTTGAGGTTCAGATCCACACAACCATCGAGATCGGCCTGTCTAGTGGAAACCGATCCCACCCCCTATGCGACCTGCCCACTCGTCTGCCTCTACGGCCGCCGCGTCTACGACGACCGCCTTCCTCTGCGCCTACACCCAGGACTTCCTCAGCGCCTACTTCTTCATTCTCCATGTTTTCGGTGGCTGCAAGCAAATATTCATTTCCGGGCACGTACGGCACAACTGGTCGTTCTCCACTACCACATGCACCATTCCCGCCTACGCCACTACCGTCGGTGCCACGTTCGTCGTCATGCATGAATTTTTTTGCAAAATTTTTCAGTAATCTAGACATATCTTCGAATGAATATCTCGAAAACGGTAGTTAATTTGGTTAGAAGGTGATAGATTGGTGATTCAGTGGAAATTTTTGGGTGAAAAATGGGGAAGGATTGGGTATTTTCGGGTTAGGAAAATGGGGGAGGAAGGGGAATGGGGATGGAGTGGCGGCGGGTTGGGTTTTGCTGAGATGATTTATAACAGCAAAGACTTTGCCGTTATAAAATTATAACAGCAAAGACTTTTCCATTATAAATTTACAACAGCAAAGACTTTGCCGTTGTAATTTTATAACGGCAAAGACTTTGCCGTTGTAATTTTATAACGGCAAAGTCTTTGCCGTTATAAACCCCCCTTAGCTAGCCCCGCGGCTGCTTCCCCCTTCTGGTTGCTCGGCTCGTTCATTCAGTTGCAAAATAAGAAAGAGAATAAGTGAACAAAGTGGATTGTTGGTTATGGTCTTATATACGGTGACTATGTCATGGAAACCATGTTGTTGAGGGTGCAGGCATGCATTGAATAGCTGCTGCATTTGCGAGGTTCTCAAGAAAAATTACTTGGCTTGCACGGTGTACATTGATTGGCAGGCAAGAAACGTATTTGTTTGGGGCGCAAGAAACGGAAAAGTTTGGTAGGCATGGCAAAATGTTCCAGGCATTTGAATTTATATCCAAATTGTACAGTAAAACCATGAAGCTTGTATTACAAATGCACCGATCAGTTCAAATTGGTGGGCAAGAAGACAAACCAAACGGGACCGGGAAGATTTTATTACAACATGCAGGGACTAGGTGTACATGTAGATGCAGACAATTGTTTTGTTGAAGAAGGAATTACGTCCTTATTAGAATAAATGTACTAGTATAGCATTTTAATATTATATAAATTTTTAAATATTTGAACTTAAGACATCCGTCTGACACTATTACATATGTTTTTATTAGTTTCTCACATGCATCCTAATGCGACTACGATACCAATATAATGTACAATCCAACCATTATAGACTCCAAATTTTGTACATATCACTAATGCATTATTAAACAAAATGCCTGCCTTGGATTATAATAGTTTAACTAGTTTTTAGATTAAGTATATAAATTATTATACTCATTTATCACCACATCGATGTTTAATACTGTATGCTCACACACAAGCTCAAAAAAATAACAAAAATAAATATATTGCTATGCCTTGACTTTCCGGATCCAACATAATTAATTTTATTGAAAACCCGTTCCGTCAGCACAACTTTGTTATTTTAATTCCAATTATATTCACCGGTTCACATTAAAATTCGTCTACTGACAGAACAACTCCGAATTGCACCAAACTGAAAATTTGGCAATAATTAGCTATACGCAATCCAATAAAATTTATTTTTTCGAAAACAGAGGTTGTTTGAAAAAAAAACTATTTTTAATGCTTATATAATATCGATATAACATTAATTTAATTCCAAACAATTAAATTAAATAATTAAGTAATTATTATTGTCATATATATTCAAATGATAATAATATGTTGTTCCATATATAAACCAATATGGAGTTATAACTCAACATTAGTACTTCCGAGTTGAACGTAATCCAAATTCTATTGGAAATTCGGTTCAAATTTAATAAATAAACGTTATAATTTATAAACGATTTCCATAGCGAATATTTTATAATTTTATTTAGCTTTAACTTACAATTTAAAATATAAAATCTTGATTTTTCTCTTTTATTAGAAAATTAAAATCAAATTGATTCAGACGGTTCTTGTTTCACAGAATTCCGGCTTAAAACGGATTTCGTATATTCAATTGAATTTCAACATTCAATATTACGAACTACCACGCCATTTCGAGTTTGTTTATAAATTAAATATAAATTAAACATCAAATCATTTTTAAATAAATGAATTCAAGATTAAAATACATAAATATAATATTTAAAATATATTTAAATATTCAGATTCAAATTACAAAAAAATCCGGGTCGTTACAGATCGGCTCAATGGTGCAAAACAGTTCGTACCTTTTGCCACCGCCTCTAGAATGAAACAGCCTCTTCTATAATCTCAATTCGCTTGCACAACGAATTGAGCCTAATTTGCACTCAAATTAAAATTATACTGCTCTTTTTGTATTGTAGATAAAAATAAATCAATGATGACAAGAGTTTTTTAAAGAGGGAGTAAGAGAAAAAGTTTGTTATTTTTATATGCTTTGTCCATCACATTCCTTATATAGACATAAATAAAAGAGTAACATTAGCTAGGTTGGTGGGAGGAAAATTGGACCGTGATGGATACCATTATTAAATAAGAGGAACGTTGCAATTTTTAACATGTAAATTTGCATGTTTCCAAAGAGATGATAATATATGTTAATTAATTATCATTTATTGCAATATTTAAATACCATTTATTTTTTCTTTTGTAACAGCTCCAAAAAAAGTCACATACACATATGACCAAGACTGTTCAATCACAATAATGGCTCATTACTTGTTAACGCCGTTGTGAAAACACGGTTCAAAAATATGAAGAATGAACGAACGATGGCATGCTTCAGATTCGCAATTTCATTTAGCCCGCGACTCTATTTTAGTGTGCTGCTCCATTTAGATCATAACTCCTCTTTAGTTCGCGGTGACCAGGAAGCACTAGAATGTTATGACTATGTACACATTCAAGCCGTTCCCATGCGTGAGGTAGATCAGCTACAAAACATGCCACATGGTAATTAAGCATGGGCCGAGAATGAGTATAAAGCAATGTCCTTTGCCAAAACCTGATGCCAGCTAAACGCCAAAGTAATTTAGGTCGCCGACAGCTCTTTAGATCCTCTGCCATACTGTTGTGGACCTTAGGTCATTCAAGACCCCTTAGGTCGTTGGCATGTATTGAGGAACAAGGGTCGTGGAAGGTGAACGTTGTTTAGACGTGGGGTATAAGATATAAAAGGGATCGATGTATGTACACACAGGAACGTGATAATAACAATAATCATGGCAATGACACATGTGGCATCATGAGAAGACCCAAATGCGTATGATAGCTCAATCACGCATAAACATAACAAGTACTGTTGAGTTGGCCACCTTTACAATTACATATTTTGGATCATATATAGGAACAGTTAGCTCGCATGTGAGCATTGAGACTGTTGTCAACATCGAACCTTTTTAGATTGTTCCATTCTATTCTAAGTCATTAAAACATGATAATTCAGCTCGCTTGGGTCGTTGGCACGACCTTGTTTGGGACATGAGACCATTTAAATCATTCATGGCCACTTTGACGTTGGGTTGTTACTCCATTCACTTCACATCAGATCGTGGACACTCTAATGCCATTAATGACGTTGGATCTTGGCATATTGAACAGGCTTTATGAGGCGCATGCTGTTGCCAGGTTGTAAAGGGGAAAAGCATAATTATTGTGATTGGGTATCAACCGTGAATAAATGGAGTAAGGTTGTTATTTCATGGGAAGAATCAAAGTTGCATGTACATATTAGACCATGAACACTTTAGACCGTAAGAAGCAATTGTGTACAACTATGCATATTCATGTCACACCATTTATTTACAACATTGCCACTCGGTTCCAACCACTCCTATAAATACCCCCCTATTTCTTAATTGGTGGGGCAGGAAAATCCATTCTTACAAGGGGGTGCCACCAAATTCCAAGCTCCATCCTAACTTTGTTAATGGCTTCCATGGACCTTGCAACCCTTTCCAACTTTATATGGGTCAAACCCATTTCAATGATCATTAAAGCTCACTCCAATTGAATCAAAGCTCCTTGGATCTCATTCAAGCTTCATAAGAGAGCTCTCTGACACAATTCAAATGATCTCGAATCTTCTCTAATCCTCTCTGAAGTCTAGATTGAATGCTAATTCATTAAGGAGTCTATGAAGATCATTCAGAGCGCCTAAGTGATCAAGGATTGATACATCTACCATTACAAAGCTAAAGATCTCTTCATTTTCTTCGCCAAGTTCAAGTGAGACAAAATCATAAAGAGAGTGAAAAGAGAGAAAAGGGAAAAATGAATGTATAAAGAGAATTTCTTCATGTTGTAAACGAAATATCGTAATGAGAATTGACTAGGAAGTAGACGTAGATTCATCGTGAATTGAACCACTATAAAACTCCTTTGTCTTCATTTTATGCATTTTATTTCAAGATTACGCGGTTCCACATTTTTATTTTACCGAATCAGTGAAGTGCATCGTTTGCACCTTTTGTGTTGAAATTGAATTTCGGTTTTAACATTTGGTGCCCACCGTGGGGCCGAGTTCGCACTCCTCTCAATCTTAAGAGCCTCTCCTTAGAGATTCCAATCCTATTTCTACCATGGATCTCGCAAGTCTCCGATCCAAACCAATCGACGAACTCCCTTTCAAATTCAAAAGGTCTTTTCCAAAATCAGAAGAGTTGCACGAAGTTATGCCTCTACCGAAGAAGTACGACAATAAGTCGGCTGGAAGTTCGGGAAGTGTCGATCATGAAGCTATCACCATTCCGCAGGCGAATCTTCCAAATACTGATAGATCCATGGGAATCGAAGTTGGCATAATTCAAGATCAGTTGGATAAGGTTGTGGGCGACTTAAATCAACAAATGGGAATTTCAAGCAAAGCCTTAATGGATAAGCTTGATAAGCTACTGGCCACTCAAATGAATCTCACATCTTCAAAGGCTGACTCGCAAGAATGCGGCAAAACTGTAAAATGTGTCTCCGCCATTCCGCGAACCAATAACCCAACTTTCGTTGAAACTTTGGAAGCTAGAGTAACCCATGACAGGTTTAAAGCTGTTGACACCGATTCCTATAAGAAAAATGAAACTTTTATGGATAAAATGGAAACTCTCCTTGTTGCTCGAGCCAATCCGGTACCTCGAAAATTGAAATCGACCTAAATGGGAATGAACACTCGTTGTTGTTAGATCATAATCATGATCACGACGTAAAGGAAGTTGATGTTCAGTCAAATATTGGAAATGAAGCCGACATTGAAGATTTAAAAAAAAAGACCTAGAAGTGTTCCAACAGGTCCCGTCAAAGAATAGACATGAAAACAAGTACGATTCCCAGAAGGTTGCAAGTCCTAATGAAGGGGCATTTCTTCAGATCATAAGTACAGGCCCTCATCTTGCTAGCTGTCATTGCCAGCCCGAACGAATGTCAAAGAAAAGGGCCGATGTTTACCTTATGGGACAACGTAAAGACAAGGAACCTATCTTAGCATTAAGCTTGCAAAAACCTTTAACAATGTTATTATGGCTACTTCTGTTGCTTCCCAAGCCAATAACCTAACCGCAAATGAAATTCCAAGGGATTATGTAACCTAAAAAGAGTTCGTTGTCGCTATGACCAATTTGCACTAGAAAATAGATGCTTCAAATGAGATGTTGCTGAATCAAATAAGGGCTCTCGAAGGCACTCAAGCCAGCCTCACAAACCATGTAGAACAACTTGGTGTAGAAAGGAGCACGTACCTCACTGTTCCAGATTTTCACATGGAAAATTGTGGTCATCATGATAATAAGGAAAACGAGTCCAAGCGACCTTTCTCCTCTACTTTTCCGGTAAGCAACAAGGATGTTGGAGGGCAAAAAAGAACATATGGAGACAAAGAGGAAAAAGAGAACAAGAGATATCATTTTTTCAAGTCAAAAGAATTAACTCCACTAAATGATACATGGGAGAACATCTTTTTTGCTACTAAAGGCGCAGGATTCTTTCCAGAGCCACCACCAATATTAAATATCTCGAACAAAGCAACGATGTCTGGAAGTTTCTGCCATTATCACAACCAGCCTGGTCATGATACTAACGATTGCAGACATCTAAAGAGCTTGATCGAGATGTTGGTTAGGAAGAGTAAGCTACAATAATATGTCAGGGAATCACATACAACAAATCCTCTTTCAACTCTTCAAGGGCTAAGCATGTCTGTCAAACAATCAAGCCCAGGTGGAGAGGTTCCAATAAGAAACAGTGAGAAGCCAATGTTCGATACTATGGCAAGCAGTCCTCGTTCAACCAATATAAATTGGGGGAAGATGCAAAGCTATGCAAATTCTCAAGAGTACAGCCCGACGGAGCCAATGATCCCAAGGGAATTAAAACCTCTTGTTCATCCAATGATCGCCCGATACTTCCATACCAAAGCTCAGTAAAGTCCGATGCTAAAATGTTTGAGTCTAACTGGCAAAGGTCATATGTTTTCGGCCAAAAGCTTTCGAATGGCATCTACAAATTGTCGACCTCTGATGAAGATTCAACACCAGGAATCTGGAATAACGACCGCTTATGTTGACATTCTACACAAAAACACTACTTAGCTCTTATGAAAAATTGTTATGCTTTCTTTTACGAATATTAACCTCTTATGGTAAAAAGGGGAATTGTAATTGAGCAATTACTATGTCAATTTTCATATTAAAAGAAGTCTGCATTTTCTTTACTTCAATTATTTCATAGGATCGAAAGTCACTAAAATCGATTTAATATTGCAGGGCTCTTATTTGCTTGCGGTCTAATAAATTCTAGCGACCCTTGCAAATTAAAAGAAGTTTGGGTAGTTCAAGTGTTGGGTACCGAAAGCATCATATGGAATAAACCCAGTGATGTAAAACACCACCTAGCAAATCAAAAAAAATATGTCTTGAGTGAAACGATGAAAAGCGCAGCAAATAGGCAATGTGTCATAAAGTTGCACATCTCATCAAAAAGGGGAACTGCTTAAAGTAGGAAGTTAGAAACACCAAATCTCCAGTTGCATGTCGCTTGCCAAGACAAACGCCATGCAATTCAAGGAGTGTTTGCTTCCTATAGTTCAACGAGTCTGAGTGATTCTAACAACATGCCTCGACAATGATATTCCAAGTGTCGAGTGCAACAAGCATATTCACATGTAAAGCAAAGATGTAATGCACCAACTTGAAAATCAAAAGGGGGGAGTCACTTAAGGTCCCTTAACAAGGAAGGGAGCCAGAAGTGCACTCAACAAGATCGCCAAAGCCATATTTACTTGGCCTGAATGCGACGAATGCTGCTTGACAAGTGCTTGATCCACTGAAAATCGACAATACTTCACAACCCCCAACAACACTAGTGCAAGTGCCAAATATGTTCCAATATAGAAATAAAAGCACTGCCTTGAAAAGTGGAAGCAAGGGGTCACGAAGGGTCAAACAATGAACAAGTTCCACGGTAAACGAACCATAGGGTTGTTAGCTTCACTGGGAGGGCATCTCTCCGAGAAGTTGTTCCATGGCCAGCGCATTACATTAGAAAAAAGCTTACCAAGGCAAAGCTGAACTATCCTAAGTTAGCATATTGTCTACTCATCGCTTCAGAGAAGTTAAGGCCATCCTTCCAAGCCCACTTTATCAAAGATCTTACCAATCATCTGCTAAAACAAGTTCTCTTCCGCCCATAAGCATCAAGGAGATTATTAAAGCGGAATATTGAGCTTAGCCAATATGACATCACTTACCATCTTCGAAGAGATATAAATGGGCAGGCTTTAGCCGATTTCATCGCTAAGTTCACCAATAAAGGGGAAAGAAAGAAACAGTTCAAGCAATAGCCTTCTAAAAGAATGTTAACGCATCTGTAACCTTGCAGAGCCTGGTGAACATTAAAGCGCATCCCGTTGGGATAGTTGAAGCACCCATTGCTCAATACTCAAAACATCATTTGCAACAAATACGAAAGTGTGGAGCACAACCCGACGAATAAGAGAAACCGGGAGCCGAACGGTCAAATGATGTAACATTCAATAAAGTTGCAAGTTTCACCAAAGGGGCACCTTCTTAATTGCAAGGTCCCAGGCCCTAGTTCTAACAAATCGTGGTGAAGCTCGACAAATGAACTAGCGTCTTCCCTGTGAAACAATGCAACCTTAAACCAAAGACCTCCCCGAGGGGCACCCAGTCGATCGCTGACCCCATTGATACATGGCTAGATAGTGACATACACTGGGCCTTTAAACCAAAGACCTCCCTGAGGGGAACCCGGTCGTTCGCCGACGCCATTGATACATGGTCGGATTGTGACATACATTGGGCCTTTAAACTAAAAACCTCCCCGAGGGGCACTCGGTTGATCATCGACGCCATTAATACATAGCCGGATAGCGATATAAACACAGGGTTCTAAAAGACCCCTTCGGGGGCATCCGGTCAGATGCTGGGTCTTCCAAATCCAGCTATTGATTCTGGGTCTTCCAAATCCAATTACTAACTGACTTCAAAAGACCCCTACTGGGGCATCCGATCATAAGCCGGATCTTCCAGATTCAGTTAGTGATGGACCCAAAGACCTTTACGAAGGTGCCCTACAAATTATACAAGTGGCTGAGTCATTCAGTCACAATGAATAAAGGGTTTGCAAATACCTCTTCACAGGAACGGAAAATAAGACCTCTCCGGGGGCATATGTTCAAATCTAATCTCCGAAGGGCCTGAATTGTCAGGCTAGCGAGAAAAATAATTGAATATATAAAATATAAGACCTCTCGAGCAGGGGAACAAAAACAGAAATTCATCCCCACAAAAAGGCATGAATTGGATTGACTGGGCCGGAAACCTTTAGTCATGATCATGCCAAGAAATTCAACAATGGTGAAAACACATGACCAAAAGATTCCAAATGAAGTCGGTCACAAAATGTCATGCCTAAACTTTAAATTTGTGACAAAATTTGGTATGAGGACATTACCACCGCATTAAAGAAATTTAATCATGCTCGCTTATTAAACATACCACAAATTCGTCACAATCTTAGATCAAAGGTTTAGCATCTGCAAGGGTGGTCCTAACCAACTTAGTTGATCCTTGAAATGGCTATAGCAATCTTGAAAACTTCGATGCCGTGATAAGCGCAAAGGTGATTGTTCACGGAAAAAAAGTCTCAAAAATTGCTGCAGCCAAAATCAAGGAAGTTCAACAGTGAAATTGGTTAAGTAAATCCAACAAATAATGATATATGGCTACAATGAAAACCCAGTTTACGAAAGAATACCATGAAATCATGTTAATACTGAATGTTGCAATAATAGAAGACTTATAAAGCATAAAGAAGATAAGTGCATAAACAGAAAAAAATATGTCAAAGCTAAAGGTGAAAGCTAAAGCACAATGAGAAAGAGAAGGCTCATTACACCAAAAGCAAGTCTTAGCAAGGCTCGCAGGCATAATAGGATTCAAACACTTTGTCAATAAAAAATCTCCGGTGGAATTTTCCAATGTTGCATCTTCGTCAGAGGCTGGGGAATCCAATGCTTTGGGCACACAATGGAAAGCAGGAAGAATTCCTCGAGAGAGAAAGGACCGAGTTGGGTCAAGTAGTCTGAATTCACAGAGGAACCATTCTATGATAAGAAACTTCTTAGTTCTATCTTGCCCATCGATAGCCTTAGAAGACTCAAGCACATAGTTGGCTGCTAAACCCGGGTTTCCTAAATACATTGTCGTGCTTAGAATCTCTAAATAAGCTGATAAAAGAAAAATAATTTTGCCAGCATGCTTCTAGTGCGGCAATCTAAATCATGGAAATTTGGCAAGATTGGTCACATTCATTTTGCGCAATTCGTGACGACCCATGTTAGAAGAGTAACATGACCACATTAAGAATTGAACAATCACGGGTTCATCACGACATCGCAATAAACAAAAACCCGATTTGTGCTCAACAAAAAGGCAAATATACTCAGAAATACATTAGCCAAAGTGTGCAAACAACGGTGGATCCATCCTCAGAAGCTCGTCAAAAAGACTTTACCTTCAAAGAAAGGCATCCAGAAATTATGACAAGATCAATATGACTTGATACATCAATAAAAAGCAACCTTGAAGGTTCGATTAGTTAAACATCAATCTGTCCTGAGGAGAAGAAAGGGTAGGTACATCGGTCAAGATAGGTCAAAAGCAATCTCTTGTAAGAATGAATTCCTTGGCTAAAGAAAATTTAGAGTGCCCCAAAACGAAATCTTCCGTGACTACAAAGCTCTAATCGTATATAACTCAAAGAACCTGATGGTACTCTGCTTAAAACCCAAAAATAAATGATTCTGAAAGGAGACTATGCGAACGCGGCATAATCCCATAAAGCGATAGCATTTCTCTAGGAAGTGAAGCTGGTATCTATCGACGGTATCAACATGAGTTATAGGAGAGGTTGAGCAATAACCATGCGCTGGGGAAAATAGTCGGGAAACGAAAATTCAAAGTCTTGTCTAGCCCAGGATGATCTATGATAACAAACACGGGTAGAAGAGATAGCAATACAGCAATATAAAACAAAGCTTCTCGGACTGCGGAAAAGCTGATATGGGAAAATGCAGAAATAATGAAAGAAGCGATTCATTGATGTACAACATTCAAAATTCCAAAAACCTAGTTCAAAAGCTCGAAGTCCTTAGGATGGATACGACAAAGGCATTGTATAAAATGCTGGTCTGGCACAACTTATTAAGTGATGCACAGGGCTACACAGTTTACCAAAAATCATGCGATAATGGTCACCCCAAAGGATTGGCAGAGAACATGAGTCATATCAGCTAGGGAATCGCTAATAATTGAATAAGGCAAGCCAAATTTGGAATTCCATCAAACAAATTGTCAGGTGCACGCATGTCATAAGTATTGAATCTAATACAGTGATAATTTAAAAGATAATACTTAGAATTCGCAGTCCAAAACCAAGACTAATGAATCTCAAGTATTGTCGATAAGCAAGTTAAGTGTATTATCAGTGTGAACTATATTTACCAAATCATAAACTCCTAAATAAAATGCAGCCTCACATTGATAACACATTCAAATCTGTGAATATTTCTCATGATTTATCCCCTTTTACTGGACTAACCCGTTGTTGCCTTAAGCAATCGACAATTAATTTGCCGCCGAATGTGCGCAAAAGCTGGTCATTATAGGTTCTCTAAAAAGGTCGCCTATGCTAAGGGAGATTCTCCAATGAAACTGAGCCAGTGTTACACCACCGTCCATCGAAAGAAGGCAAAAGACACAAACAAAGACAACATGTAACATTGTCTTGTTCAGAAGTTATGTGTAAACTCAAACCGAGATTTCTAAGTCCAACCAAATTATTATAGCAAGTTAAAAGGCAAACAATCACAAATTTCCAAGAGGTTGATGGATAACTAAAAATCGATTCATTAAAATTCCAGAAACTACGCCTGTGTTAACCTTGGAATCCCAAATTAAAGTTTCAGTCTAAGCAAAAATGATCTACTTTTTGGAACGATAACTAAAATCTTTTGTCTGGTATCCATTCTGCACATTGAACTTCATTTTTCAACAAAGTATAGATAGGGAACATGGCATGAGGTGTTCAATTCTCGAAACATATATGTGGATTGTTCAAGTTCTAGAGTGCTCGAGTATAACATCCTTTAAAGAAAGCTTCGAGTATCAAGTTTAAAAAGCTTAGGCTGCTCGAAGGATAGGTTACTAATGATCTAAAGGCTAAGGGCTTTGCAACATTTCAAGCTCATAGGTTGTTCGGTCACCTCAAGGCCCCATATCATGGGCCGTGCAAATTGTTCAAATCGCTCAAAGGCTTGGGTCGCCCCATAATTAAGGAGTTTGGATCGTCCCGCAATTCAAAAGATTACATTGACAAGCTAGAACTTTAGGCCACTAACGACCAAAAGCGTAGGCCGCAATAACGACCTAAGATCGTTGAATGATTTAACGACCTAAGAGCCTTAAACTTGTTAACGATCTAAGGCTTAAGATCGCGGCAGTGACCCAAGGCCTTTGGTTGTTTGATGACTTAAGGTCCAAGCTTGCAATCACGATCTAAAGCCTATTATGGTTTCTACGACCTAAAAGCTTGAGGCGTTTCAAGATTGTAATGGCATAGGTTGTTCAACGATGAAATGGACTCATGGAGTTTCAAGTAAAAGCACCGAATCTATCAAGTAATCTCCGACCAACGATCACTTTTCCACAATTAAGGCTAGCGATGACCTCTTGAGCGGGGGCACGAATATCAAAGACTTCTTCAAGTGGAAGCAGAAAATAAATCACAGATACGTATTTCCCAAATGAGAAATGTTATGTAAGTCATTAAGATAGTGACACTTGAAATCCACAGTCGGCTTTATTCGATTAACAGATTTTAAGCGTTAGCGCGAATTTGAATTCAAATAGCGTGTTTGTACAAATGATATTCAATGAGTTGAATAAAATAAGTCCTTTGCAAACACTTTATTCAATTCAAAATAAAATTCTCTTTATTTCATTCTTAAAGATTAACTAATCTGTTATTGATGTGGACGATCAATAACAAAGTATAATTCCCAAATCGTCCAATTGTTGGTTTTAATTATAGAATAGGTGGCACAAAGCATACAAACTCAATTATTAAGTTCTAAACTTAGGGTATTCAGGGTCAATGGTCAAATAGGCGCGCTCACCAACTCATATCGCTACAACGACCCAAAGACTCTAGTCGTCTAACGACCTGAAGTCCTAGGTCACTTCAACGACCCAAAAAGGTGACGCATCCAATGACCCAGCTTCCCAGGTCGTCAAAATGACCCAAAGGCCCAATGATTCAAAAACCGGATGATGCTTTGACATTAAGATACGGATCACCATCAATAGTGCTAAAATACACCTGAATTCGCGATACCAGAATGGGAAGAGTCAGCTACTAGTAAATTGAGGCCAAAATATGAAGTCAAGTGTGCAAAGCCCCTCGAAGATGATCATGCATCTGTTCGACAGGCTTGGCTCTCAAATTATCATTTTCAAAGCTCATTCCAATCTAACAACAATAACTGTCGGCAGCCCATTAGTATGTGTTGATGTGAATTATATTAAAGATATTCAATTCGAAGCCCGCATTTCTTACAAGCAAAAAATACAAGCTTCGAGGGACAAATGTTAACACCGTTGTGAAAATACGGTTTAAAATTATGAAGAATGAATGATCGATGGCACGCGACTTCATTCAGATTCGCAGTTTCATTTAGCCCGCTACTCAATTTTAGTACGCTGCTCCATTTAGATTGTAGCTCCTCTTCAGGTCGCAGTGACCAAGAAGCACTAGAATGTTATTACTATGTACACATTCAAGTCGTTCCCATATGCGTAAGGTAGATCAGCTACATAGCATGCCACGTGTTAATTAAGCATGGGCTGAGAATGAGTATTAAGTGGTGTCCTTCGCCAAAACCCGATGCCAGCTGAAAGCCAAAGTAATTTAAGTCACCGGCAGCTCTTTAGATCGTCCGCCATATTGTTGTGGACCTTGGGTCGTTCAATAACCCTTAGGTCGTTAGCATGTATTGAGGAACAATGGTCGTGGAAGGTGAACGTTGTTTAGACCATGGGGTATAAGATATAAAAGGGATCGACATATGTACACACAGGAACGTGATAATAACAATAATCATTGCAATGACACACGTGGCATCATGAGAAGACCCAAATGCACATGATAGCTCGATCACGCATAAACATAACAAGTATTGTTGGGTTGGCTACCTTTATAGTTACATATCTTGGATCATATATGGGAACAGTTAGCTCGCATGTGAGCATAGAGACTGCTGTCAACATCGGACCTTTTTAGATCGTTCCAAGCTATTCCGAGTCATTAAAACATGATAATTCAGCTCGCTTAGGTCGTTGGCACGACCTTATTTGGGACGTAAGACCATTTAAATCAATCATGGCCACTTTGATGGCGGGTCGTTACTCCATTAACTTCACATCGGATCGTGGACACTCTAACGCCGTTAACGATATTGGATCTTGGCATATTGAACAGGATTTATGAGGCACGCGTTGTTGCCAGGTTGTAAAGGGGAAAAGCACAATTATTCTAATTGGGTATGGACTATGAGTAAATGGATTAAGGTCATTATTCATGGGAAGAATCAAAGTTTCATGTACATTTTATACCATGAAAACAGTCTCTTAGCCTGCAAATATGTTTTAGGTCGTGATGCACTTTAGACCGCAAGAAGCAATTGTGTATAGCTGTGCATATTCAGGTCACACCATTTATTTACAACATTGCCACTCATTTCCTGTTTGCAAACGGATTTTCTATCGAATTAGAAAACCATGAACAAAATATTTTAATAATAAACCGCAAGCGCACAGCATACAATTGTTAGTAAGTGGCGAACACGAGTCAATCCACAGGGAAAGAAGTAATCTCAATCTTATTCAATCAAATTAAACCAAAATTCGGATTGTGATTAAGTACTAGAAAAAAAAAGCAGACTAAAATATAGATTAAAACTATGAAATTAAAACCAATTTAGGGGCAACTTCACTTTTCTCTCTTTCAACGTTGTTCAACATAAAATAGCACAAAGACCTCTCAAATAACCTAAGTAAGATTATTTCTGTAATTATCATAAGCATAACTTATTTGCGCTAATAATTAACACAAAATAAGCCATCAAACTATAATACACAATTAATCTAACTTTGTAACTTTTATGAAACATGTCATCGAAATGAAACTAAAATCTAATTTAAGTATGATCTATTTACTATTGGTTAGTAATATAGATCATCAAATTTCAACTTATAACTCATTGCATTGCCATAATCACAATTTTAAATGAAGAGGCAATTTGTTGTATATGTCATAAACATAGCGTCGATGTTATGAAATGAACAAAAGAGGCTACTAAATTCAATATGAAACACAAATACAAAAAGCATCCATTCCCATTAAACCTAAAGAGATCATTTATACAAATTCATGCTGAATCTACATTAATTGAGAGGAAAGGCTTCATCACGCCTAAATTGTAGGGGTTTAGCTCCTCATTTGTGTGATTAATTCAACACAAATAGATTTCAACATTAAAGAACAACAAAAATAGAGAACTAAAATAAAGGAAAATCTATTCTAATTGCGTAAAATAAATCTAAGCTACTAGAGTAAAAAAAAGAATATTAAAAAACAACTAATTAAAATTGCATTAGAAGATAGATTACAATAATGAAAATGGCTAAGAAGCCATGGAATAAAAAGTGGTTTTGATTTGAGCCTCCATTCTAAACTAAATAAAATCCAAGTTCCTTTTTACATCAACATACATGGGTTATTAACCCAAATTCACTTTTAGCGTGCTACTAAGATTGCCTTTCATTAAACTTCCTTTTGTCTTTAATAATAATGATTCATGAAGCCCTTTTTTGTCTCCACTAAAGAAGGAGGGAGGGTGGGTGGGGTCCTCCACTAATCTTCTATTTGAATTGATTCCTTCTCCATTGATTGATTTCCTTTTTTTGTGGCAAGGCATTGATTTCCTCTTTATTGACAAGGCATTGATTTCCTCTTTTTTCCTTTGTATGCATATATATCTTCATGAAGTCCTCTTCTACATGCATCAAATCTATACAAAAACAATGAAAACGTCCAAGTAAAAATTATCAAAATAACTTAAGCACAAAAATGACCATTTCCCCACATATGATGATGAATGATGATGTTTTAAAATCAATTGAATTACAGTTTAAACATGATAAACTACCCAAATATGACATTTATTTGCACTAAACAAGAATAAATATATGAATGAAAATGTGCATTTTTACGTGCACATCAGTTCCAACCACTCTTATAATTACCCACCTATTTCTCATTTGATGAGGGAGGAAAATCCATTCTTACAAGGGGTGCTGCCAAATTCCAAGCTCCATCCTAACTTCGTTAGTGGATTCCATGGATCTTGCAACCCTTTTCCAACTTCATATGGGTCAAACCCATTTCAATGATCATTAAAGCTCACTCCAATTGAATCAAAGCTCCTTGGATCTCATTTATGCTTCATAAGAGAACACAATTCAAATGATCTCGAATCTTCTCTAATCCTCTCCGAAGTCTAGATTGAATGCTAATTCACTGTGGAGTCTATGAAGATCATTCAGAGTGCCTAAGTGATCATGGATTAATACATCTACCATCACAAAGCTAAAGATCTCTTCATTTTCTTCGTCAAGTTCTAGTGAGATAAAATCATAAAGAGAGTGAAAAGAGAGAAAAGGGAAAAACGAATGTATAAAGAGAATTTCTTCATATTGTAAACGAAATATCGTAATGAGAATTGATTAGGAAGTGGACGTAGATTCATCGTGAATCGAACCACTATAAAAATTTCTTTGTCTTCATTTTATGCAATTAATTTCAAGATTACGCGGTTCCACATTTTTATCTTACTGAATCAGTGAAGTGCATCGTTTGCACCTTTGGTATTGAAATTAAATTTCGGTTTTCGCATTAATATATTTACATATGTGTAAATATATTACCGTTATAACTTCCAATGGTTCTATTGTGTTAATTGCTTAATAATAAATTTTTGGTAACTTGCAAATAATTATTAAACAAATTCATTACATATACAAAATATTTTCAACAATCCCCAACTTAATTTTTTTTTTTAAATATATATTTTTCAAGCAGTTTCTGAAAAATATAAGATTTTGCATAAACAAAGGTGTCATCTGACTTGAACCATTGCACAGTGAATGAGATTCAATTTTTGCTAGAGTGACACGTGGTCTTGAACTCTATTTCTGACATCAGACCACACACAACCTTTTCAATAGTGCAATCAAACAAGCCCGTGCGTTAATAGCCATGCACGTCTATCCCAGTTTAGTGAACGCTCTAGCAAAACTAGGAAACAACCACGTTTCCACATCCACATAGCACTACAAGAAAACACTGATTTAGCGTCAAATATTTAGAAGCGGAAATTTCTGTCGCTAATTTGCGACGGATTTCCATGTGATTTGCAAGGGATAGTTTTTTGATTTTTCAACTTTTTTTCTTCTCTTTATTACCGTCGTCTTGTATTATCCGTCGCTAAACCGCTGCAAATTGCGTCAAATTACCGACAGAAAATTTCCACCGCTATTTTCCGCTGCAAATCCAAGCAGAATACCGACGGATTTTTGTTGAAGCTATTTTGCAGCAGGATTCCAGCAGATTCACAGTGGTAGATATATTAAAATTAAAAGATTAATAAAATTATCAATCCATGTCAGTACAATCCAATGGTCCACATTTTCAATTACCAATTACCGATCCGCGGCAATCTAATTTTCCATCCCTCTACCTCCAAATTTTCATTTTCACGCTGTCAAGATATTTGCCCCAAATTCCCCAAATTCTATATTCACTGTTCAAATGCCTTCCTGCGAATAGGATTCTTGACCTAATCCCCTTTCGATCTTGTTTTCTGGCTTCGATGTGGCGCAAAATCAAGTATTCGCCTTCTCTAATTGATCGCGAAGCTCATGGTGCTTCTAATTCACTCGCGATCTGAATTATATGGAGTGGTTCAGGTTTTTTTTAGATTTACTTTGAAATCTCGGCAGCGATTTTACTTTTAGATCCGAGGGGACAGAGCTCCATCGATTCCTATAGGTGAAATTCATTCTTCTTCCCCTCCTTTGCTTCACTATTATTTCATTATAATTGATCGCGAAGCTCCAATGATTCCTGTAGGTGTTGAATAATGATATAAGGTAACTTTCGGATTAGGCCAAATCGGTAAATCGATAATTAGTTGATCAAATTTTAGTGCGCAAAATACGTGGTCATTCGTTGCTTCATCGGTTCAGGAGGCCTTAATTTCAGTTATGGAGGAATCGGTATTTCTCTATCTTTATGAATTCATGCAGTCACCTATTTACCTTCCTATTGCAAATCCTTTCTTCAGCATGTTTCTTTGTCTGAAATTCGATTACACAACTGTCTGATTGAGAAGCAATTCAAAAGTAGTGTTTTGGTAAATAAGAATATATATTATATTTTGTACAAAAGTATATATACTATATGTATCATATAAAGTTAGCCTTCCGATATGTTGAGAACTTTTTAATACTTAACATTCAATTTCCACACTAATCTCTGTTATATTTTTTTTCATATATCCAAAATTAAAACTGGAATATGCATGAAAATAAAATTAACTAGAAAAATTTGATAGCTATTTTATATGTAAGAATATATGTCACGCTGTATAATGCTATCTATTTTGATACAGTGCAAAATTAATTTTGACTTTTAGTTTTCTGAACTAACACTGTTATATTTTTTTTTACTCCAAACATGCAGAGTTAAGATGAATGCTTTTGTGAAAATATTTTTTAACCAAAGGTTGGATTCTAGAAATTTTTTACGCGAAACAATGGAAGATCATGTTTAAAAGTGTACTTTTGTATAGATTTTGATATTGGGTGACCACTAAGTATGAAAAGAAAAAAAAGGATACGGTGTCATTTTATTTGTTTCTCAAAGATTTTAGATATGCATATTCATTTCATATTTTCCTTTGAGATTTTAAGGTAGAGTAACACTTGGTATATATTTATTTATGGTTTGTAACAGTATCAACAGTTTAGTTCTATAGGATTTTGTTAACTTCCTCAAATTGAATCGTTACTCTTATCTTCATGTTATATTAGAATCAGTGTAGATTATCTTTTTTTTGGGTCTTTTTTCTGAATATAAATGAATAAAATTTGCTGACTTGAATCCTCAATTGTACTTATTCTCATATGTAATGCATATACAACGGAGATGCATTATCTCAGGCTATATCAAATAAATGTTTCTACTAATTATTTTTTGACACAAAACTGAATGATTGTAATCCTTATTTGTAATAGCTTTCCAAATAGATGAGCGAAAAAGATTTCTCCAACCACCAAGTTTAAAGTTTTGGCTGTTTATATACTTTCAACTATGTACACAACTTGGAGGCCGTTGAAATGGTGAAGTCCGCGTAAACCACCATGTGCTAGGTATCTTTTTAAAGTACTTATCAACAACAGAAATATATCTTAAAGGACTAAAATATGGTTTAGTAATTGTTGATTGTGCATTGGTTTAACAATTTGTATCGTTTATTTCATGTTTCAAAATCATCTAAGTCTGTTAGCTTCATTAATTCTACTTAATTTGTTTCAACTGACATTAGAAGTGAAGCTTATGTTGAGGAGAAAAGGCTATCAAATCTTATTGGAATGCCCCTTTGTGGCATCAGTTAATGTTGTGCTTTAACCAAGGAGTTTTCTTACGGTCAGTTTTTTTAATGTCTCTCAGTTGCCTTAAAATTTTGACATTGCTTTATGGTACTACTTAAACCAAGGAGATTTCCTATGTTCAGTTTTTTTAATGTCTCTCAGTTGCCTTAAAATTTTGACATTGCTTTATGGTACCAAAACCAAGGAGTTTTCCTACAGTCAGTTTTTTTAATGTTTCTCAGTTGCCTTAAAATTTTGACATTACTGTATGGTATAATATATATTGTTCATCAGGGTTTGTGGAACAAAATTTTGCTCAACTTTTTACCAGTGTACAAAATTTGAAAGACATGACTGTATAAAGAGGTATCTGTATATGAATATATACTTGGTAGAATTCTTAAATGGGAATATAAGTTTATTCACTTCCAAGATATTTGGCAGAACTTTATTTTCACTTTGTAATTAGTAAAGATGTAACATTTTTTTAATCAATTATGAATAGAGATATATCCCACGGACCAAAAACTCATTGCAAGTGCCAAGCAGTACTGCGTGTGGGTGTGTGCGTGCGTGTAATATGTGTGTGTGTGTGTCTGTATGTATGTATGTACGTGTGTGTGTGTGTATATATATATATATATCTTTAATTTTTAAATTCTTTTGAAACCGTGGCAAGGCTGTTATACGTCGATAATAATGCAGGTTAAAAGCGGTGACACGACAATTTGATAATAAAGTTTCAGGGTACAATACCTCTCTTACATAGCAGGCTAACAAACAAGCACATATCTGTATTCAGTTAGCATCTGAAATGTCTGTACTTAATATGTGATGGTCTCTGTCCGACACTAAACTTGATTTGCGTTTGACTCTATAGCTAATTTTGTGATTTTAGCTTCTATGATAGCTTATTTTTTCCTAATGGTACTTTGTACTACAATTTACATGAACTTAGAGCCTCGGACTATATTATCTTGTCATATAGACAACCCAAGTTAACTCAGTTTAATGGCATAAAGCTAACAATTACAAATCATTTTGGGTACATGATGCAACCCATAAAAATTACTCTTATTTTTTATGTGTATTTTAGCATGTACTGTTGAGTTGGATCAAAATGTCCCGTCTTTTACCGATTTTGATTTCATTTTTGTGCTCTAACATTGTTGACTGCAACTCCGTCTGCTATCACTATTGCATAAACCTGATGAATTCTATATTTAAAATGTTCCCACTAACCATTTTATTAAATGTATATGCCGCCCTTTTTTTAACACTCAGTCTTCCTCCACCCTCTGCAGGTATAGTTGTCTGAAGACAATACGTATTGCAACTACATTCAATGATGCTCATACCATGACGATTTAAGGTAACAATACAAAATTTCTGAGCTCCAAATAATTGTGGAATGAATAGTGTTTTTTGCCCTTTTTTTCCCTAATTACAGATCAACACTTTCAAAAAGACCTAAGGTTCAAATACATTTTCTACACTATATCGACTGACCAATGCAACTACTACTATTCAGTACAGTGGAGTTAGCTACGTACAATTAAGAAGTTTTCAACATATTAACTTAAAAAAATTATATTAATCCACAATTATTTTTATTATCATACGATGTGGATGAATCTCTGTTTAAATTGGCCTGTAGTGCAACTAAACTTAAAGAGGATGCGATAACGAAACTACGCTTAACCTGATGCCTTCCACTGCTCCTATTTGTTCCTATTTGATGTGCGCCTTAACAGATAGATTATTGGACCTAAAATCTTTTTTTTACTTTGACATTATATACCGTGGCTTATGTATTGTCTTGCTTTTATAAAACAAAATCTTTGTTTGCACATGTTAAGTTTTTTTCTGCTGTTTATGCCTGTTTTATCGTCTTTTGTCCATGATTTAATGCATTTATAAAACAACAAAACTATGAATTATTTGTTTTCAATCATAGATATAATCATAAATACGTTTACATATTTTGTCAATGTATGAACTTGAAATATATATTTTCCGACAATGAATTTCATATAACTACTTGAAAAATTGGCGAGTAGATTATGCTGCTATTTTATGCATATATGAGTGAATAACATGGAGTGCACTATGATATATAATATGTAGCGACACTGTATAGACAGTCGTGTCAGTTTTTTTGGCCCCCTAACTGATTTGAAATTTGGCATCGCTTGCTTTCAAAACTTTGCCCTTACCACGACAACTTCAAGGCTAAACAAGGAAGACCAAAAAGCCTTTGAACTTCTATTTTCCTTCCTCTTTCCTTTGTACATCCCATTTATTCATTTTGTCTAATTATGTGAGACATGATTGTTTCTTTGGTATGTGAACTTATTACAAAATTTGCATTCTACTGGTTTGTATTTCAGACTGTTATATGAAAGGAGAACGTTAAATTACTCATAAAATCAGCTTTGCTGCTATCGATGAACAAAGTGTTGTGCAATTGGCTAAGGCAATTCATACTTTTTTCTTTCTTGGTTGGTTCCAATCATTGGTATGATTACCAAGTTAATCTGCATCATTATATAAATTTTACTAAAACTGACTACCTTTATAACTGCTATTTTTTTTAAGTCGATTATTCTACTCACAGTCCCCATGTAAGTGCATTTTTTGGTTTTTCAATTCATTTAATTTCAGCACCATCAGATTTAAATTTGAAGCTCAATGACGCATCGCCTTACTATTTGAAGTTGAATCAGGAGTTCCAACTGATTATTTTGTTAGGTAGAAATTGAAGTTTGAACAAATATCTGTGCTTTATTTTAAACATAAACTATAAGTCAGTGGTATTGTGATTGACTGAGTAGCAAAGTTTAGCTTCGTAAATTACAATTTCGCTTAATATATGGGTTACTAAACTATCCAGCCAGTGTGAGTTTGGGATAAACCACGCAGATTGTTATCAACAAGTTTACGACAACTGTACTCTATCAATCTAATGATACTGATACCTTTTTTATCTTCAGTGAAAATATTTTGTTGTCAATTATTGATGACAGTTTTGGAATTTGGATATCTTAGTCAAGTTGATTTACTAGTTCATGCATCAATAGGTTCCTACATCAATCAATTAATGAGTGAAATATTTCCTAATTTCAAAATTGTTGATCAATCCGTCGAGCTAAAACAAAGTGAAGATGACACGCTGTATGCACGCATCATACACTTCAGTTGCATCATAACAAATCTTTGAATTTGTCGGCTTTTATAAACTTAGCTTCCATTGCTTGCTTTGGTTCTGCACACTTCACTTATAAGCTAGAACGGACTGTGAAATTTAACAGTAATTATTACCACACTCTACCTTATTTGGAATACAAGAAAATACTATCGTAATATTTGTCAACCTAAACCATTTTGTCTGTGAAACTAAGGGAAGAATGTAACATTGACCACGCTTCACTTCTACCTGAATATTTTATCCTGACTATTACCCATTAACCTGTTACCCTAATAATAAACCAATTGTGACACTAAAAATAGTCTATACTCAAATCTTTGAACCATTAGCTTATTCACCTATTAAAAGGTCCTTTATGTTCTACTTTTACCATGCACTTCACTCTATATTATATATTATTTGTCTTGAGCACCCTAGGATGATAACAGTCGGATTTGTAACTAATGTAATACTAAAATTAGTAGCAATCCTCTATATCTCGAATGTATGGATTTGGTATTTCAAACCGCTTATTTTGGACCATATTTCTTTGTTATTGATTAATATAAATTATTTTTCACTTTCTCCCTTCCTTTCTTATGTCAGTACACTGTCTTCTATCATCATATTTACTGCCCATCTATTGCATAGACTGATGGCACTAACCAAGTATATAACCAGTATCACCTACTGTATTGCCTCATAATCGGGTTTTCAGAATGCATTACCTACCAATAAACAGAAAACTGAAAAAATAACAAACCATAACCATACTATACAGGTATACAAATAGTTAAATTAGGCTACTCACTATTTCTTACACAAAGCATGCTCACAATATAATTTAGAATACACATCTGTAATAGATGGAACAGATATATGTTAGCACGATTTTCCATTTAGGTTTTTTTTATTGTATTCTATTACAAGGTAGGTTACTATGGAAAACCAAGAGATGCAAATATTTTAATCACTTTTCCGTTGTTGATTTATTACCTGAACATGTGTCAACATCCTATTTTTTGGCTGAATTGGAACTAATAGGTTTTTTGCTGCAGTTAAACTAGGAGAAAACCGAGCTGTTGTAAAGGTGCCATTTTGGTAGCTCCAATGTGTAAGGTAACTTTGATTTGTGTTCATATTGTGTTTTATGTTTTAATGCTTTATATTTTACACAAGAAAACATATTATGTGATCACATATTTTAGTATGCTGGCTTTATGTTTATCTCAAGATTGCTCATTAAATGAAGCCTCATCCTATTGTGAGCATATTATATGATCACATTATACCAACTTGGAAAACTGTTCCAATACAAGATATCATCAATATTGCTGTAAAGAACCCTAAAAAAGAGAAGAGGTGATAAAATGAAGGAATTCCAACTTAATAGCTTTTACGTTGAAATAACAAAAAAATAAATTCACTTTTTGGATGGCAGGTGAGGAATAATCTGCACTGTTATAAAGGTAAAATAAGAATGAAAACTATTACAGCTACTTGTGTCAAGTTTAGAAGTGGAGAAAGCTGTACATGAGGTAATAACACAGAGACGCATATGTGTAATGGACGAGAAGAGCCTCGATCAAATTAATTTAGGTACATCTTCATTTTTGCATGCAAGCCACACTATACACACACACACACATGTGTGTGTGTGTGTCTATATATATATATGATCTCCTTGCATGTTTGTGCGTGTGAAGTGGTAAATTTAGTTTAAAATTTTAATACTTCAAATTAATTAGTTTTACAAGCTTAATATTAGTTATGTGATTACGAGCTATTTAATCTAAAAATATTGGGCAATAGATTTCAGCAGTAATCGTTTTTTTATAAAATTTTGTTACTTATTAAATCATGTTACTTGACTAGTGATCCTTTGACATTTTAGATAAATTAATTGCTAAGAAAACAATATCTTACTTAGATCGCTGTCTGGAAACGGAAAAATGAACTCGGTCCTTTTGATGAAGTTTCTATAGTTATGGCAAGTGGCATAGTGAATAGACTTGCATGTGGTGCAGAGGTTCAAAAATTGTGTGCTTTAGCATTGGAGACACTCAACACTGTGCTTTCCTCATTTAATTGCATAGTTGTTAAATCTTACCTCGGTTACCAGGTCCTCTTTCATTTAATATTCAATTTGAATTTGATAATGTATCAGCAACTTTAGTTGTCATCTCATTTTTTTCAATCCATATGAATGTTTCGTAGAATCTATCATTGACTACAGAGTTTGACATTGATCCTCTAAATTCCAAGAGCATCCAGAAGATCCTACATTCATCGTTCACTGACCTGCAACAAAATATAAGCTATCTGGGCTTAGTCTATGCACCGAGTACTACATCAAAGCCTCACCATTTAGCAGCATAAAGGAGCATGGAAAATGGGAAGCCAAATGATTGAGTGCGAAGAACATGAAGAAAGAGCAAAAAGTGCACTCTGATTTTCAGAGAGACGACGAACACAAGCGACATTCACGACGTACCAAAGCAAACCACTGATTCAACACTACAAACACACATGCCATCGAAACCCAAACCTTCCCAACAAGATCCTTCGCGATCGTCATCTTCATGAGTTACTCGGGTATGGTAGGTGGATATATTTTGTTGATGCTTCTTTTATGTGGTTTTTTTGTATGGGTGGATGATGGTTTTGTATGGAATACCAGTAGCACTAGCTGAATAGTTTTATTAGTTTTAATTCAATCTAGTGTATGTATGAATCGATGGATGATTGTGAACGGTATTGTTTTTTGTATGGAATACTAGCTCTAGTAAAAAAAAAATGTTGTGATAAAAAAACTAACAATTGCATTTTCTTTTTTGTTAATGTCGCTCATTTTATGTGCGTGTGTGTGTGTGTATATATATATATATCGATTGGTAGCGATGGCAAAAAAATAATAATATATAACCAGAATAGAAAGGGAATACCGACGGAATTTTTATCAAAATTGACCCTAAAACGTCGCTAAGCAGAAATTGATATTTTAAAGATAGCGACGGTTTACCGACGGATAACTAGAATGTAAAATGTTTACTGTATATTTCCGTCGGTAATCCCTCGCGAAATAGCGTGCATTTAGCGACGGGAAAACATTTCCTGATTTTATTATGTTATATATATCCGTTGGTAAAACGTCGGTGAAATATTTTAAAATGAAATGATAATATATCAGAAAACGACGGTAAAGTGACGGAGAATCGACGTTAATTTCCGTCGCAAAATTGTGCCTAAAATACCGACGTGCTTTTTAGCGACAGCGGTATTCTGGTGCAAATCCGTCGCTAACAGGCCTTTAGCGAGGGTTTAGCGACGGATTTTTCCGCTGCAAAATCAGCATTTTCTTGTAGTGTAGGTGAGTCTATCAAGAGCACTCCTGAAGGTAGGTACTCCACTCCAAATAGAGTATAGATCTCATTAAGAGTTTCTATTAACTCAACCTCAAATCACTTCAGGAATACATGCTTTTTAATATATCAATTTAGCATGTTCATCTACTATCCTAACACAACTTGTTTTTACCCATTGAACCATGTTCTTGGTATCTCAAGTGATTTAGGTCGGGTTACCACTGTGTGTGATGTTGGATCTAGATTAACCCTAAAGGGAGGGTGAATAGGGTTTATACAATTTATCGTTGAGTTCAAATCTTACATGATATTAAAATAATAAACAGATCATTGAATGCAGCAAAAATAAAAGTGCAGAAAATAAATCACGCACAGATATACCCAGCTTCGGCAAAACCCTGCCTACTACTGCATTCCTAAGGTTTCCACTAGGTAAAAGAACAGATCCCGCATACAAGACCACGTACACTCGCGAACCCCTCGCTCCTATTCTGATCCTACGCTCAAAACCCTAGACTAGTCTATATCCACTAGACCAGATTTTCCCCGAGTTTTACAGATACTAGTAAACTGTCAGTTAACCCCTAACTGAATCCCCTAGAATTTTACAGACGCTAGAAAACTGTTTTGACGGTTTACAGAACAAATTGAAACGACACAAAAAATAAAAACAATTAAAACATAAACAAACTACATAGAAACCCTAGGAGTTTAAATTAAAAGGGTTATCCCCTTTAGAAAATACGGCCGACCCATTATGATTTGTGTTGCATCCTTTAATCCTTAGTCCCGATCACTTTCTCTTTTCTCTTTTCTCTAGAGGAAAAATAAATGGCGGTGGCTAGGGTTTTCTTTAACCCTAAATCGATCAATTGATGATGGTTCTGGAAAGAAAATGGATGCTCAGATGATTGTTGCTCTTGGATGTTCACTAGTGATCGAGTTGGGATTTCACTCGATTAAAACTCTTGTAAGTTAAATTCTGATTTGAGTCTGTATATTCTTGTGTTGATTTGTGGTTTCGGGTATGCTTGCCACTGATGATAAGGTGTAATATATAGGGTAAACAAAAATCCCTTAAACCTCTCTCTGATTTCATCATGTGCCCGACCTAATTTGTGCATGTTTTCCTCTTTTGATTTGCTCGACTGAATTGATGAATATAAAGAAAAAAAACTTGCCCCTGTTGCCTTGATTAAGTTGAAAACCTTCAGCATTAATTTAATAAATCTATTCTGGAAAATGTTTGTGGTCCCTTGAAAGATTTACTCCATTATGTTGCCTCACTTTGAAATTGCTTTGCTCGGCATTGAAAATGAACTAATTCTGGAAAGAAAATATTACTATCCTAATTGAATTGAAATTCTTGACTGAATTTGTTACCTTGCTTTGATCACTGTATTTCTGAAAATAACTTGCCAAACATAAATTGATTGTGATTGAACATAGCCATGACAAAATTCTTGTATTTCTGGAAACAAGTAAACTGATTTTCTTGGCTTGAATGCTGAATGATTTCTTGCCATAAAAAGATTTGAGATTTCTCCAATTAGTCTGTGAACTTCTTAAGTTTTAAACTTTCCCAAAAAAATGTCTGTATAAATCTGGAAAGTCATTTTCTTTTCTGGAAACACTTTTAAAGAACAGAATATGATTGAATTCTCAAATGTATTTCTCGAAATGGTTTTCTTAGCTTAGAAATTGATATTTGCCGAAAATAACTCTTTCCAAAAAACATGTTGTTTAATTCTGGAAGTAAGCTCATGGGAATTTCAGGAAACTTTTGAATAAACTTTTCTGCCTGAAAAAGTAATCGAGCTTCTTGCCTTGTGTGCACCATATAAACCTTAAATTGAAACCTATTTTTGCCTTGTTCATGCAGTTAGTACCATCCATGTATTTGGAAGAAAAAACTCCAATGCTCCCATTACACTTCTGCATACATACCATGAATGCTAAATCCATTTGCTGTGTGTATTGCCATACTGAAATGTAACCTTGATTGGCTTCTTGACTTGCTGCGCCATTGACTTGTGAGTTGTGTATCCAGTTAGTTCCTGAGCTGCTGTTTGCATTTTGGCATGTAATTTAAAACTGGCTTGTTCCATTCATGAAACATGTACAATGTTGAATGCATTCTACATTTGTACACTTGCACTTGAGATTGATGCCTTTGTTGTTGTTGCATATTCCACACTATTTGAAGTAAACTGGACATTGTGTGATCTTCCTTGTACATGTCACTTGTACACCATTCATCATGTACACAGTCGAGTTTCACTTATTCATGTGCATCTGCATTGCCGAGTTTGTTTCCACCATGCTTGAGCATGTGACTAGCACATTTGTGTTTGGCACTTGCTACCATACTTTGGTATTTTCTACTTGACCCTTGCTGCTGCCATTTGCATGTGATTGACTATATATGCTGTGTTGTTGGCACCTTTGCACTTGAATTTGCTTGTAGCTGATCGACAATTTTTCATTTGCACCATGTTGTATACATATGTGATTTAGCTTATACTTGAAACATGTATTTAGTGCTTTGGCCATGAACACTTCATTTTGAACTTGCTGCTTTTACCCATTTTCACATGTATGTATGTGTGTATATAGACAGCAGTGTATGTATACATATATTGTGCACGTGTAATTTATATTATATATATCAGCAGACTACTGCACTATGTTGTGGCTGTTCAGAATCAACTGGTTCTGATCAGTAAACCAGTGTAGTATGTTGAGGCTGATCAGTGCGTGTATACATATCAGATTAGGTCCTGAAAAATGATGAGAAACACACAGAAATTCTGAGGCAAATAAATTTTTAGAATAAAAATTATATTTTCTAGAATATGAAATTATTTCTGTTCAAGATTACTTTGTGTTTCTGTGCATGACAGGTATGAAGACTGGACTGACTGAAAGATGTTGTGGAGACAAAATGCAAAGAACTAAAGATAGTTAGCTGTATAAATCAAAATTTCTGTACTGAGTGATGTGTCTTGTCAATAATAAAGTGTCTGTATAACAGATCGACTATACAAGTGTTGTAGTGAGAAGCAAATGTAGAGAAAGAGAGAAATTGTACGGATATTTGTAATAAACAAAACTGAATGAAATAAAATATTATTTTATTGTGTTCAAACAAACTTGTCTATCGTATTTAGTTTATTTACAAGTACAAATTCATGTGAAGTGAATATGAAATGTGATGTGTTCAAATAGTGGAGGTATAAATAGTTGTATTGTTTGATTGTTTGAAATATAATATTCAATTTAAATTAAAAACTGTATGAATATATGAATGTCTGTACAGTCATATTCTATTTAAATATAAATATTATATTCATGTCTGTAATGTATATATAGAACAATACAGTAACAAACACATTTAGATAATATTTATTTGGTTGTTATCATCAAACAAAAATCATATAATTGTGTATACAACTACGTCATATACAACAATCTCCCCCTTTTGATAATGACAAACAAATAAAAGATTTTGAACAAATGTGTTTGACAGTGAATATTGAACTCCCCCTATTTATTTGCTCCCCCTACAATAGAAAACTCCCCCTATAACTGTGCATGAGTGAAATGAATAATAATGAATTTTCAAAATAAAAAATATTTATAAAATATTCACTCGTAAATCAAAATCTCAATCCATTCTCCCCCTTTTGTTATCATCAAAAGGATTCTGATTATAAATATAGATGAAAATTGACTAAAAGTATAATTTCAGCTTAAGAGGAAGAACGGTCATCGTAAATCTCAAACAGTCAAACAAAAATCATAATAAACTGAGAACTAGTGGCATATTTCACATTGTAGAAAATGACGAATTTACGATGAATTTTATAAAAATGGAGAGAGTTATAAAAATATGGATTTCAATTATTTTCAAAAAAAATTATAAAAATGAAATTCAAAAATAGTGATGGATTTGGACTATAATTAATAATTCAATTTAATGACAAATTCGTATAATCTCACATCCCAATAGCTAGCAATCAACAATTCATAATATGTCATAAAATATTAACACATTTTACAGATTAGAAAGATGGATTGACAGGCTGGTTTTTATACACAAAGGAGGATTTCAGTTTAATTTTAATTTATAGCGCATTACTTCCTTTTTCTTTTTATTTTATTTAAGAGCGCACTGGCCACGCATAACCAGAGCTTGGATTTTAAAATGGGGTAAGTTGCCACTTAAATTATAAGTTGTCTCTTAACCATGCATGACCAGAGCTTGGATTTATAAATGAGGTTAGAGACACACTCATATATTAATTATATATTATATCACTTTTATCTTTAAATAGAAAAACTCCTCAGTATATACAACTAATATGAATGATAGAAATGTGATAGGTACAGAAATGGACTGTGAAATAAATTTCTAAACTGGTTATATTATGAAATATGCTCGACTGTACCGGGATCAATGAAAATTTTCAATTTTCACTAATTCTGAATAATAACGTAGTCCCATCTCTATTACAAATATTTCCACTGTTTATTCAAAAGGATTTTAAAACATATTAACTCACCACAATAATATAAAATTATCATGGATGGCAGAATGATGATAGATAAAGGAGATGGTCGTGAAATAATTGCTAATTCAAAGATATTATAATAAATGCTCAACCATCATGAAAAGTCTACATAAAATCTCCTCTTGATGTGAAATATACTGCAGTCACAATTCATCACAATTTCAAAATCTATTAATAATTTTGATGAATTATAAGTACAGTTCAATTTGGATATAGATTTCAATTTCTGAATGAATAATCAATAAATAACTATAAAATTGAAAATCAATTACAAGAGGGATATGCAAAACTATACAAGACAAGAGGAATTAACAAAATATACACAAAAAAATTCAACGCATCTGATACCAATTAGTGTCCTTATTAACAAATTTTAATCACAAAGCCCAAGCAGAAAAAATTGACAATTCAAGCATATCAGAATCAGTAATCAGAGCAGCAAACGGTTTTTCATCAAAAGCAAGCAGTTAATAGATAAATTTGAAAAAGAAATATCAAAGCAGCACCAGAAAAACAGTTATGAATCAGACTTGTCAAAGGATGTTTCACAGAAGTTTCAGATGGTTAAAAAAGATGAATCATGATCCCAGACTTAAAAATATTGTTTATTTTAAATCATTTGAAGGAATATGAAAATATCATAATTTAATGAATCAATAACACCAGATTATAAATTTTTGATTCGAGACATGTGTGTGATTCAGTAAATCAATAATTTCAAATGATTTTAAACAAATAGATATTCAAATCAAATAATCATGAAAAAACAGTAAGTTTTAAATTTTTCAAAGAATTTTTCACAAAATTTTCTAACAGGCACAAATGAATAATTACAGATCATTTACATCAAGATTGAGAGATATTCACGATCCAAAAAAATTTAAAAATTAATTTATTTGAAATCACTTGAATCAATGTCAAGTTTTGAGATATAATGAATTAGTCACACAAGATTGATAATTTCAAATTTAAGAGGTATGTGAGATTCAGAATATAACGACCTGGAATTTTGGGGCCAATTTAAAATTTTATTTTTGAAATTTTAATGGATTTGAATATTTAGAATAATTTATTTTAAACTAGGAACGACTAAAAATTTATTTTAAAACGAATAAATTCAATTTAATTATAAAAGGAGTTTAAAACAGCGCTGCAGTTTGAAAATTTGAACTTTGACTGACTGTACAGGATTCAAAATAAATCAGAATTGAACGAAACAAAAAATATTTAAATCTGTTTAATCATATCTTTCCAACGAATCTGAAAAATTGAAATTTCATAGCGGAAATCAAAAGTTACGGCCAGTTCAAAATGTAGAAAAGTCGCTGTAGAATTTATATAGATTTTAATATAATATATTGGCCTTGAAAATAGTCATTTTTCAAACGACCTCGGTTTTCGACGAAACCACTTTTGTTGGAATCGGAATGTCAAATTATTGCTAAGTTTCAATTTTCATAATTTTTCGAATTAATATGTAAGCGTGGCAGGGGAAAATGTGTTTTGACTGTTTTAGTCAATTTAATCGACTTGAAAAACGTCATTTTTCAAACGGTCTCAAAATTCAATGAAATTAGTCTCATTAGAACCGTATCGTCAAAACATAACTAGAAATAATTTTTCTGGAATTTTAAGAGATAGTATATGGCCCCGGTAATTTAAAATGTACGTTTGAATTTAATAATTTAATGATTTATAATTAAAAATTAAAGAAAAACATATCGTAACAGCCGAATTGGGTTACGAAACATGTTCTGTTGTCTCCGGGACGGGGGTTATTAGCTGGGGGCGACACTCACTGGGTTTGAATTGGAGTCCGTATGGGCTAAAAGAAATTTCTTGAATTAAATAATTAAATAAATATAAAATACGGTATAAATACACTTGAATACGGAACCCTAATCCACTCTAATACCGTAGCCGCCATCGCCCCTTTTGATGGCCAGAAACGAACTAAAGAAAATCGTTAATTTCTCCTAGAACGGATCGAATTAACTGATGAACTCTACACCAAATTGAAGAGATTTTCAAGGCCTTTATTTCCATCGGGAGATGATCGAATTCAGTGGAGTATTCGACGAGTTTTGGTCACCCAAAAACCGACCGTTCATGGCGCCGCCCCAGTCTCTTGCGCCGATCGCGCCTGGCGTGGTGGTCCCCCCTTTGAGCGCCGCACCTAGCCCGTCTGCGTCGCCCAATCCGATCAGCCCCCAGCAACTCCAATCGATCAGAAGATCAAAACCTAGAATGGAACCTGAAAACGAAAACTGTCGGCCTGTATAATTGAAGAGGAAGATGAGTATATTTAATTAATTTAATTGTTGATTATCTTTTAAAATGTTAACAAACTTCATAAAATCATAACTGGTTCAAACAGACACGGAATCACGCACGGTCAGTTGCGTTGTAATCGTATTGAAGAACACTACAGCATGAAACTAACCAGGACCAAAACAGAGAACGCTGGAAATTTCAGATCCGAACTGTACATAATAAAAACCATTGGTGAGATTTCTATTTTTGATTATGTATAAAAATAATAATTATTTATTTGCTATGGGAAATCTATGTATGTATGTAATGATATTAGATCTGTGATGTTGTGATGGAAATTTCTTGTTGTTGTTGGTGTTGATTGCGACATTCATATTGATAGATCCATTAGTGTTGATTCATTTTTAAAATAAAGATATCATCTTTATTTGATGCATGAACATGAAACATATTTTAAGCTTCATTATAGTTTCAACTAAAAAGACGAGATTCTAAATGACATTTCTATTGTCATAAAAGATTGAAATAAAAAGTTATCAAAACAAAAAGTTCATTTTTTGTTGTATAAAAGTTTATCAAAATAAAAAGATCATTTTCATTGTATGAAATGTAAACATCATAGAATTATTCTTTGTATGAAATGTTAACATAATTTATCGTCATTTAGTTTAAATAAAAAGAGACATAATTTCATCGTCATTTTTATTCGTCAAATTTTACATTGCATGTGTAAACAAATAAAAATGTCCATTTTTGTTAGTAATGTTTTGTTAAATAAAAACATCGTCTTGTTACTTCATGTTTTGTTATTTTAAAAGAGACATTTTTATGTTAGATTAAAAAGAGAATCAAACCATGTTACCTCATGTTTTGTTAATAAAAAATGACATGTTAAATTGAATTTTCATTTTACGTCAATAAGAACTGTTAGAAATAAAGTGTACATGAGAATATATATACATTTTTGTTATAAAATGCTGAATGAGAATAAATATACACTTTGTTAAAAAAATGTACATTGGAAGTATAGAGTACATTTTGTTAAGAAATGTACATTAGAAATAAAAAGCACATTTTGTTATGAATATACATTAGAATTGGAATTATTCATTTTGTTTAAAATATGTTAGTTAAATATAATATCATTTGTGTTAAACTTGATTAGTGAATTAAGATCACATGTTTTGTGAAAGAATGGTTATAGAAATAAAAATCACATTTTTTGTGAAAACATGATTATTGAAAATAAAAATACATTTTTAAATAGAAATTTGTTATGTAAATAAAAACAACCCTTTTATTAGAAATATGTTTTGCAAATAAAAATAACATTTTTGTGAAAACAGGATTATAGAAAGAATTCATTCATTTTGTCACTTTAAGAGGAATGAAGTAAATTTATTCATTTTTGTCACTTTAAAGAAAATGAATTAGAAAACATTCATTTTGTCACCTTAGAAGAAATGAACTAAAAATATTCATTTTGATACATTAAAGAAAATGAATTAGAAATGTATATTTTTATACAATAAAAAGAATGAAGTAAAAATACACATTTTGTCATTTATAAGGAATGAAACGAAAACATTTATTTTTGGTCATTAAAAAGAGGTTAACCAAAATATACATTTTTGTTCATTAAGGAGAAAGAAAATAATATTTTGTTTACTTTAATGGATGAAGACAAAAATTACTCATTTTGTTTACATTGAAATGAACTAGACAAAAGTCTCATTTTGTTTACATTGAAATGAATTAGAATAAAATATACATTTTGCTAGAAAATGTATATTAGAATAAAAATTTCATTTCTGTTAGAAAGTATAAATTAAAGTAATAAGAGACATTTTTGTCACTTTAAAAAGAACGAGATAAAAATTACATTTTTGTCATTTTATAAGGATTATATAAAAGCAACATTTTTGGCCAAAACATGATTAGTGGAATAAAACAACCTTTTGTGTTAAACATGTTAGTGAGATTTAAAAATGAACATTTTTATATATTAAGAAGGATTAATGCAAAAATGAACATTTTTATACATCGAAAAAGGAATTAGATTAAAATAGACATTTTTATACACTTAAAAGGATTACACCAAAATATACATTTTGTTTATTTAAAAGGATTAGAAAAGAAAATTTACACTTTGGTTCATTTAAAAGGATGAAACAAAAATGTCATTTTAATGTAAATATATACATTAGGATTATATTCAAAATGAACATGTATCATTCTAATGTTAATGCATACATTAGAATTTGTATGCAAAACAATAATGACATATATGTTAATTATAGAATGTCATTTATGTCAATTATTAAATGTCATTAAAAGATTACATTTTTATGTAATGTGGTTTTCATAAGAAAGAATAGAATTAAAGTGTTATATTTTATTGTAACATTGTCTACAATAAAAAGGAATGAATTAAAAAGGGTAGATTCTTATTGTCATTTGTCAACAATAAAAATAATGGAAATAAAAGACTAGATGGTTATTGTCATTTGTTCAAAATAAAAAGAAGTGAAATTTATGTATGTGTTGATGAAGTGTTTGATGTATTTAATATAATGTTAGTATATTCAAACTAAATCTTACACTTCCATTTATAAGTCATCCGACTTGTTTATGTGATTGGGACGATCATTTTTCACACAATCGCCCAAGTACACAAAAAAATTATTATTTGTTTGTTGGATGAAACCCCACACGGGTGTTGGGATGATATTTGACCTACACTAGTCCCAATATTTAGTGTAGAATCCACTCTGGTTGATTATTTGGATGTGTGATAATTATTTATCATGATTGTTGATTATAAGAAATATATGGTTGTTGATTGAGTCACATTCCAATAAAGAATATTCTAGAAAAGAAGATTTTAGAAAACATCTTAGAAAAAAGAATATTTTAGAAAATATCTAAAATATATTTTAGAGAAATAGATATTCATTTGAAATGAACAAGTTATTAACTAGAATAAATCATTAAATTTAGATTTAATGAAGTTTTCCAATTTGCTAACATTTAAATTGAATAAATTGAATTTGGGTTTATTGTGAACTGTGTTTTTAAGCGACATTTATTCTTTAACCCAACTGACAGTGAAATTAGGATTTAGAATTTATAAATCTTTTATTAAGATTTAAATGGAAATTTTCCAAAAGTAAAGTTTTCTAATTTAATATATTAAATTGGAATTGAATAGAATTCGAATTAATTATAACCGAGATAAGCTTCTGTAGAAGAATACCGATACTACATATGGAATTTAAGAGGCCTTGCCGTTATTCCATTTATATTATTGGTTGGATACAGAAATTTATAACGATTATATATCGATTTTATTTCTGTGAAGATTCCATATTTTATGGAAGACGATTATGGGTTTACCATGAACCATGTTTTTAAATGACATTAGTTCTTTAACCTAGTAAGAATAAGATTTATCTCTTAAATCTAAAGAATCATTTAATAATGATTTTTGATATTTAAAACCAAAGGGTGTTTTGGATAAATCTTTAAATGAAAGATTTAAGATTAAATATAAAGAATTTATCTTTGATAGAATAATTTGAATATTTTATTTAAAAGAATATTCTGAATTGGAATGAGGCGTTGGATGTGTTTTTATAGTACTCGATTTTTAATTATAAAAATACGAGAGTTATTCGGAAAGACCGGGTTTAACCCATTCCGAATAATTACTATGACGATGAAGAGTCGAAGATGAAGACGGTGTTTGAAGATCGACGATCTACACATCGAATGGATGTGTTGCTACAGAGACCCTGATGGAAGTAGCTATCTTGAACGGGCTTCAGTGGTGGTCGTCCGGACTATTGTTGATTGTTCGGATTTGGTTTTCGCTCAGACCCAGAGCATAAGCTAGTAAATGGATGCATGTCTAACATTGGATTTCGTGCCATGTGAATTAAATCGATTTCTGTTAATGTATGTCTGTTTGGTGGTGGAGGATTTATTCTCTACTTAACACCCTGGTATATATTAATAGTGATTGATCGCATGGCGTGATTTGTCAATGTGGCACGCCAAGATGCAAATGATCAAGGCTTTTGTTGAAAAGCAGGGCCTTGTGGGATGATCAAAGCATAGCCTATTACGGCATAGCTTTGTGTATATCATGACTTCGCGAGCCTCACACCCCGGTATGAGTCAAAAACGGGATATGGACCGTAGGGAGTGCACACGTTTCTTTCTAGCTAGTGGTAGTGTCAGTGATTTAACACGGCCTGGCATTTTACTTATGTGGATGATGGATTTTGAGGCGCCTCGGATTTTTATAGACCGATAGTGGTCATATTATAGGTTCAAAGGAACTGGGAAACGTTTGTTCAGGCATAAACAATCCACTGCCGTTAGGCGGGGACCGGCCCTACCGCTCCAAGGGTTCACTGCGGGGGATCCTGAGGCATTTGCTAGAGTGTCTCGAATCGGAGAGGAACTTGCCCCTTGCCTCGACTCATGATGGAAATCCAATTTCCAATACGACCTTGCGGTTTTGATTTTAGAACTAGTATGGTGACATAGTAGGATGGGGTACTATGCCGTCTATGATTGATACATTATGATTGAAATGTTTTTGAAATATATATACCCATATATATACACACTAATATTAAATCCGTTTTATCATATCAAGCATCTTTTGACCATTATAAGGGAAAACTCTATCCTCCAGTTTGTATGGCATTGTGTGATGGGACTTGAGTCTTATAATGGTTTCATTTTCCTAAAAAGCATTGCGTTGTCTAACGTTTTACTTTATTTTATGCACTGGCAATCCAATGGAGTAAACCCGTTCCACGTTAGCGGCGTGGTCCTGTGATTAGCCTTATTATTAGATAGTTAAGTTAAGATTTCTCATACCAGTCCCATGACTGACCTGTAGTTTGTTTCACTGGCAAACTCGGGTGCCCTTATTTTCCACACGGGCAGTCGAGTAGCTTTTTGCAGATATATTTACAGGATCCTGGTTTATAGCTGAAGCTGTATTCGGAAAGCTCTGTATTTGTGTATTCCCTCCAGTTGTATATTTGTATTATTTTTCCGCTGCTATTTAAATATAATTTAAAACTCTGATATTATTGTATTTCTATATTGTTATAAGTACTTACTCAGTTATATTCTTGTACTCTGATGAAATTGTTGTAATCAGCAATAAAATTGTGACGACCCAAACTTCCCCGTAAAGGAAAACCCGGATTGTTTTGAGAACAATACTCATCAGAACACAGAACAACAGAACATTTTCATTGTTATTACAACAATTACATCAGAGTACAAGAATATTCCAGAATACAAATGAATACCTTACATTTGATAAATACAATATCAGAGATTTTAATTACATTTAAATAGCAGCGGAAAAATAATACAAAATTACAACTAAAAGAGATACACGGATACAGAGCTTTCCGAATATCGCTTCAGCTGTAGACCAGGATCCTGTGAATATAATATCTGCAAAACCAAAACTACTAGCTGCCCGTGTGGAAAAATATGGGCACTCAGAGTTTAGGTTAAAACAATAAACTCCAGGTCAGTCATGGGACTGGTATGAGAACTCAAAACTAATTTAGCTAATAAGACAAATCCAAGGACCACGCCGCTAATGCGGAACGGGTTTTATTCCAATGGATTGTCGGTGCATAAATTAAAGTAAATCGTTAAACAACGCAATGATTTTTGGAAAAATGAAACCATTATAAGACCCAGGTCCCATCACACAATGCAACGCACACCAGAGGATAGGGTTTTACCTTATAATGATCAAAAGATGATAAATACGTTAAACCGATATTATCATTAGTGTGTATATGTTTTAAAAGCAATTCAAAATAAATGTATCAATCCTAGACGGCATGGGTACCATATATCATGTCGCCATACTAGTTATACAATCAAAACCGCAATGGTCGTATCGGAGATTTGAATTCCATCATGAGTCAAGGCTAGGGAGGAGCTCCTTACCGATTCGAGGCACTCTAGCGGATACCTCAGGATTCCCCGCAGTGAACCCTTGGATAGCTGCAGGGCCGGTCCCCGCCTATGGGCAGTGGATTAGTTATGCCTAAACACACGTTTCCCGGTCCCTTTGGACCTATAGTGTGACCACCAACGGCCTATAAAAATAACGAGGCGCCTCAAAATCCAATATCCACAATGAGTAAACTGTCAGCGCTGGTAGGTCCCTGACATCACTCTAGCTAGAAAGATAACGTGTGCACTCCCTGCGTTCCCTTCTCCCGTTTTTGACTCATACCGGGGTGTGAGGTTCGTGAAGTTACGTTATACCCACAAGGCCTGCTTTTCAACAAAAGCCTTAATCAATGCATCTTGGCGTGCCACATTGTCAGACCATACCATATCATTGATCATCTACCAATATATAACCGGGTGTTAAGCGAAGAATAAATTCTCCACCACCACACAGTTATACGTAAAACAGAGATCAACAAGTACAATATAAAGGAATACCATGTCAGACACGCAATCCATTTACTAGTCCGTTCTGGGTCTGAACGAAACTATATCCGGTAGAATTCCCAAATACGTCTGAATGATCACCAACTTTCCCTCATCTTGGGTGTACGGTCCAATCAAGATATCAATAATCATTCATTCAATATGGAAATTTTCCGTTCTTCAATAACCGTCTTCATCGTCGATCTTCAATCATCGTATGAATTTATTCGGAATGGGTTGAACCCGGTCTTTCCGAATAATTCGCGCAAATAAAAAAAACGTGTGTTAAAGTAACACAAACAACGTCTCATTCCAAATCAAGGATGTTAATTTATTTTTGTTTAAATCTAATTAAAGATTTATTTAAATCACATTTAAACTTACTTCTTTCATAAATCATTACTTAATGATTTAATTCACTTTAGGAAATCATTAATTCAAATTTACAACTCTGAATTAAGAAACTCCTCCTTTATTAAATCTCCATTAAATTCTAATTTAATACATTAAATTAGGAAACCTCATTTTTGGAAATATTCCCTTAAAAGATTAATGGATCCTGGATTCAAATTTCATTTTCAATATATTGTTCTTGACCCTTAACAATTTCGTGCATTTTAATAAATTCAGTTATTACATGAAAATCACATCTTATACTTAATAAAAGAATGAACTTTTATTATCGTCTTATTATTCATTTCATAAAATAAAAGATATACTTTACATTACACGTTCATTCTTATTAAAAGAATAATTTACATTGCACGTTCATTCTTAATAAAAGAATAATTTACATTGCACGTTCATTCTTAATAAAAGAATAATTTACATTGCACGTTCATTCTTAATAAAAGAATAATTTACATTGCACGTTCATTCTTAATAAAAGAATAATTTACATTGCACGTTCATTCTTAATAAAAGAATAATTTACATTGCACGTTCATTCTTAATAAAAGAATCTCTTTTATTTTCCACGTTTTATTTTTTTAAATAAAAGACTAACTTTTATTTTCCGCATAATTAAACCCAAAGTCATGTTTATATGAATAAATAACTATGTCATTTTAAGTAATACATTATTTTCTTTAATGTTTTTACATAAACAATAATAAACTTTATAAAAAAAAAATTTCTAAACGTTAATCCATTTTCAATGTATTGACATGTCGTTCAAAATATAATTTACTACACTGAAACAAGGTTCATATGTAAATCAAAAAGTATCATTTAATTCGACATTCATTCTTACCATATTCAAAATAAAGTTGTCAAAAGAAATACTTTTGAGATTCAATCTTTAATATTAATTCATAATTAATATTTCATTTATAATATTCAAAATAATATTAATTACTCCTTAATGTTAATCAATCATTAATATTGTATTTATTCTCAATAAATACCTCTTTTTGAAATTCAATTCTTAAATATTAATTAATAATTAATATTTCATCATTCTTAATAAAAAGAATAACCCTTATTATCAAAATATCTCTCACGTTCTTAATCTAAGAAAAAAAAATAACTTTTATTAACAAAATATCTTCAATGCCATAAATTTTAATAAAAGATTTACTTTTATTATTAAAACATATTTAATGTCATACCTAAATAAAAGGTTTACTTTTATTTTCAAAAACATTAACCTTTTGAAATTTAACTTTCAGCATTTATCGTTCATTAATGCTGCATTTATGTTTATACTATTAAAGGAAATATTAACTTTTCCAAAATATATATTTTGAATTTCAAATCTCCAACATTAATTAATTAATTCTGCATTAATTATTACATTTCCAAAATGTTACCTTTTGAATTTCAAAACTTCCTATATTAATTTCTTAATTAATTCTGCATTAACCTCTCACATTAGATATGTATTGTTGCGGTTGCTGGATATGCCGGGCGGGTCCGGGTAGTCTTATACCACAACTCAATCTAACCTCGGGTCAAGCAGAATCTATTTATTTAATTATATTAAAATAAATGTAAAATTGATAATTTTCAAATTTCAAAACTTAATTGATTAATATATAATCCATGAAATTCATGGTAATAACCATGAACGTAAAAATACCGCAAATTACCCTAACGGCTTAATTTACATTAAATTGCATTAAATGTTATCATAAAAATCAAAATTAATCTTCAATGGAAAAACCATTTTGAAAGTTTTCAAACCTTCCTCTTTTTTTTTTTTTGGAATGAGACCGACTCAATACAATTAAATAATGGGGTTCCAAACAATGTTCAATATTCAATGACATTCAATGACAGTCCAGTACAACATTCAATGACATTCAAATTACACAATAGCAATCGAACAACCAACATATCATATTCATACAACATTCAATGTATAATATATTAAATGTGCTTTTGAGTGACGTGTGAAAATATCAACCCAATCAACACATATGAGTCAGGTAACCCATATGTGGCAGTGTAATATAATTGGAATTACCATAAGAAATATTAAATTAATCCCTAAGTTACAATATTCCAAATTTCAAACTTTTCATAGCAATCCCAACATCCATTCATAACCAAACATGCATAATATGGAATTAAACCACAAACAAATCATCTCAGGCATTAAAATATATTTATTTATAAAAATAAATAATTACTGAACATTAACAATGAGTGAGGAAAGGGTTCTCACATTGGTTTGATTAAAATAAAACTAATAAATGATATTTTTATTTTGGACAATTCTATTCTAACAAGATAAATAAACAGACACTTTTATTTTAACGATTCTACTTTAACAAAAACAATACGTTTGTTATGTCAATTCTAATTTAACAAAAATGACATATCTTAATCCCATTAATACATCCTAACAGAAATGACATGACATGTTTTAATCTAATTAAAACATCCTAACACAATTGACATGTTTTAATCAAATTAACGCATTTTAACAAATAAGACACGTTTTCATTCTAATTAATGCATTTTGACAAATATGACACGCTTTCATTCTAATTAATGCATTTTGACAAATATGTTATGTTTTCATTTTCCATGTCATATTCGAGTTGCTACATGTGATATTGAATAATGTTTTGGTGTCCATAATGATGTCAACTACTCCTATCAATACATGTGATGACATATAACTTTGGTGTCAACATATGATATAAATTTCTACAATGCTAAATGTAACAATATTCTAAATTTTGATATCGACATTAATAACATAATTCAAATTAATACATAATAAAAGTTGAATCTTTATAATGAAAACAATCTTATGTAAACTATCAATATTAAAAATTGAATCTTTTTCATTAAAACAATTTTATGTAAACAATCAATATTAAAAATATTGGATCTTTTTGAAATAAACAATACCTAATTTAAACGGTGTTTATAGATCTAAACAAATACGAATTTTTATTGAATGACATAGATCTACACAATCATTGATATCCCAAATATCACAATACATACAACAACAAAATCCAAGCACAAGACATCGCAAATATGATCATAATCATAAATCCAATTGAACTTTGATTAATCAATAATTAATTAAACATTTGATTAATTTTTAAAACAAAATCTCATCTTTTAATTCTATTAACAATGAAAACAATATTCTGTGTCAAAACCTTATCTTCTAATTCTATAAAAAAAAATGACCATAAAGTTCCATGTCCAAAATATCGCTTTTTAATTTGTATTAAAAATGTAAACAATATTGAAAGAGAATAACAGCGCGTATAATAATAATATTGAAAGAGAATAACAGCACGTATAATTAGATCTTTAAAAACAGATCTGGAAATAATAACTACATTTAATTGCGGATCAGAGATAATATCATTCGAATCACGAAAATAATTAATTTCAAATAAATTCGGTAAATAGGAGTTCTCACCTTGTTTTGGCTTCTGAATTTCGAATTCTGAAACGTTTAATTGAAGTTTTTGTCAAATCCGTGCGATGTTTGATGAAACCGACGACACCAGTAGCTTCGTATCGTCGATACCTTCATTTTGATATATAATTTGATATGTTTTGGTGAGGATTGGGAAAAATCATATGTTTTTTTTTTTTTTTTTTTGAGTGGAGGAAGAAGACACCATTGTTGAGAGATGAAGGTGTAGGCTGCTGTTATGTTTAGAGAAATGAATTAGGGTTGCTAAAGGCTGAGAAAAATGTATTAAATAGGTTGGGTTGTAATTTAGCTTGGGCCCAATACTTTTTACTTGTTTATTTATCCAATTCCTTGCATTTTTGACCGTTTAAAAATTACTACGTTCACATACTAATTCCGAAATTAATGAAACTTTAAACATAAATAATATTTGATGTTACGAATCCAAAGAACCTAATTTCGTAATTTTCTGAGTCCGTATGAATTTACTATGAATTTTTAAAGTCTGAAAATTGACTGTTTTCCAATTAAAAATTAATACAGTCCACAGATTAACTCCGAAAATTATGAATTTTGGTTTTTTAACTATATTTAAATATTCTTGATCCATAGAGACTGGTTTCGTCGGATTTGGAGGTCGTTTGCAAAAATCCTATTTTTGGCGCGTATATATTTAATATTAAAAATAATTAAAATAATGAAATTTTTTCCGAAACTCAAAAGCATAAGTCTTTATAGTCATTTTTATATGTAAACAACATTCTGAAACTAATGGAGGTGGTTTAGAGTCCTATTTCCTTATTCAGCAAAAATTTTGTGTTTCGGGCCTTTAATCTTATATATACGAATTCCATAGCGGTTTTCTTAAAATTTAATTTTCTCATAACTTACAATTTATAAACTGGAATCTTAATTTCTGAAACTCTTTGGAAAGATATTTTCGATATGGTCCTAGCGTTTCTTGTTTCGTCCAATTCCGATTTATATTTTATTTTATATAATTTTTCAAAGTTGGAATTTCAAAACTGAAATTACCGCGCCATTTCAGGCTCGGAATAGAATTCATATAACCTTTAAGTTCGTTGTTGAAATAAAATAAGTTTATCATCCATATTATTTAAAATAAATAATATAATTATATTAAACTCATTAAAATTCATTAAAATAAATTTTAAAATTACCCCCAAAAATCAGGGTTGTTACAATATCCCCCCCTTAAAAACTTTTCGTCCTCGAAAAGGCACGAAGCTAGAATTATTTTAATAATCCAACCCATCTCTCATTATTTTTTGTTACAGCTTAAGTCCCCAATTTTTCAATTAATAAATTTTTCCTAATTTTCCAAAAAAAAAAATGGCTAATACTCTAAATCTTTGAAAAATTTCGCCACAACCTCCTTTGTACGGAGAGTATCGTAAGAATGAAATTGGCATGAAAGGCTCTCATAAAACAAAAAGGAAAAAGAGAAAGAGAGGAGAGAAGAAAGAAAAAGCCAAGCAACGGCTAGCCAACGGCTAATAAAATCAAAAACCCAAACAACAAAGTAAATGTGTACCTATTGGTCGGGCAAATTATTTTATTCCTCTGCTTCTAGCCTCCTTGCTTGACCTGCTCAGTACATATATATACGCGTATGCAATTCCAAACAAATTTTACATTCATTCCAATATTATTGTTTGATTTGTCTTAACTTATAATTCATTCTACTTTGGTTTCATATTCCAATATTATTAATACATCAACAAACAACCAAACAACACATCCATCAATCAATTGAGTGATTAAATTATAAATGCATAACTTTATATATGTAAATATATACAAAAATCTTGTGTTTGGTGCCAAGTCACAACAAATCCTAAGGTTTGAGTTCTCATACTTGTAAATGTGGAAATATATATAGAAATCCCACTTTCACAACTCGAACATAAATACTGATGATGTCATGCTCATCATCAGAATCATTCCGGGCTACTAGAGTGTGATTCCTATATCTACCCAGTATATCGAGATTCCGTATACACGTTTGCAAGGCGTGTATGCAAAATCTACTAATACCTGATAGTCCAAAATACATTAAAATATAATATTCAAATAGGCTTAATAATTTAAAATTTTCAAAACCTATTTTTGTGTTTTTATTATATTTTTATAAAAAGAACTCTTTAAACTCATCCTAGGATACTGCTGATCCTATCTCTGACGAGTATTCTTATTGGACATTACTAATCCAATCTCTGATGAATTCTTTCGTTCGGTTCTAATGTGTCTTGTTCTCGAGCTCTGTAAACCAAAGCTCTGATACCAAATGTGACGACCCAAACTTCCCCGTAAAGGAAAACCCGGATTGTTTTGAGAACAATACTCATCAGAACACAGAACAACAGAACATTTTCATTGTTATTACAACAATTACATCAGAGTACAAGAATATTCCAGAATACAAATGAATACCTTACATTTGATAAATACAATATCAGAGATTTTAATTACATTTAAATAGCAGCGGAAAAATAATACAAAATTACAACTAAAAGAGATACACGGATACAGAGCTTTCCGAATATCGCTTCAGCTGTAGACCAGGATCCTGTGAATATAATATCTGCAAAACCAAAACTACTAGCTGCCCGTGTGGAAAAATATGGGCACCCAGAGTTTAGGTTAAAACAATAAACTCCAGGTCAGTCATGGGACTGGTATGAGAACTCAAAACTAATTTAGCTAATAAGACAAATCCAAGGACCACGCCGCTAATGCGGAACGGGTTTTATTCCAATGGATTGTCGGTGCATAAATTAAAGTAAATCGTTAAACAACGCAATGATTTTTGGAAAAATGAAACCATTATAAGACCCAGGTCCCATCACACAATGCAACGCACACCAGAGGATAGGGTTTTACCTTATAATGATCAAAAGATGATAAATACGTTAAACCGATATTATCATTAGTGTGTATATGTTTTAAAAGCAATTCAAAATAAATGTATCAATCCTAGACGGCATGGGTACCATATATCATGTCGCCATACTAGTTATACAATCAAAACCGCAATGGTCGTATCGGAGATTTGAATTCCATCATGAGTCAAGGCTAGGGAGGAGCTCCTTACCGATTCGAGGCACTCTAGCGGATACCTCAGGATTCCCCGCAGTGAACCCTTGGATAGCTGCAGGGCCGGTCCCCGCCTATGGGCAGTGGATTAGTTATGCCTGAACACACGTTTCCCGGTCCCTTTGGACCTATAGTGTGACCACCAACGGCCTATAAAAATAACGAGGCGCCTCAAAATCCAATATCCACAATGAGTAAACTGTCAGCGCTGGTAGGTCCCTGACATCACTCTAGCTAGAAAGATAACGTGTGCACTCCCTGCGTTCCCTTCTCCCGTTTTTGACTCATACCGGGGTGTGAGGTTCGTGAAGTTACGTTATACCCACAAGGCCTGCTTTTCAACAAAAGTCTTAATCAATGCATCTTGGCGTGCCACATTGTCAGACCATACCATATCATTGATCATCTACCAATATATAACCGGGTGTTAAGCGAAGAATAAATTCTCCACCACCACACAGTTATACGTAAAACAGAGATCAACAAGTACAATATAAAGGAATACCATGTCAGACACGCAATCCATTTACTAGTCCGTTCTGGGTCTGAACGAAACTATATCCGGTAGAATTCCCAAATACGTCTGAATGATCACCAACTTTCCCTCATCTTGGGTGTACGGTCCAATCAAGATATCAATAATCATTCATTCAATATGGAAATTTTCCGTTCTTCAATAACCGTCTTCATCGTCGATCTTCAATCATCGTATGAATTTATTCGGAATGGGTTGAACCCGGTCTTTCCGAATAATTCGCGCAAATAAAAAAAACGTGTGTTAAAGTAACACAAACAACGTCTCATTCCAAATCAAGGATGTTAATTTATTTTTGTTTAAATCTAATTAAAGATTTATTTAAATCACATTTAAACTTACTTCTTTCATAAATCATTACTTAATGATTTAATTCACTTTAGGAAATCATTAATTCAAATTTACAACTCTGAATTAAGAAACTCCTCCTTTATTAAATCTCCATTAAATTCTAATTTAATACATTAAATTAGGAAACCTCATTTTTGGAAATATTCCCTTAAAAGATTAATGGATCCTGGATTCAAATTTCATTTTCAATATATTGTTCTTGACCCTTAACAATTTCGTGCATTTTAATAAATTCAGTTATTACATGAAAATCACATCTTATACTTAATAAAAGAATGAACTTTTATTATCGTCTTATTATTCATTTCATAAAATAAAAGATATACTTTACATTACACGTTCATTCTTATTAAAAGAATAATTTACATTGCACGTTCATTCTTAATAAAAGAATAATTTACATTGCACGTTCATTCTTAATAAAAGAATAATTTACATTGCACGTTCATTCTTAATAAAAGAATAATTTACATTGCACGTTCATTCTTAATAAAAGAATAATTTACATTGCACGTTCATTCTTAATAAAAGAATAATTTACATTGCACGTTCATTCTTAATAAAAGAATCTCTTTTATTTTCCACGTTTTATTTTTTTAAATAAAAGACTAACTTTTATTTTCCGCATAATTAAACCCAAAGTCATGTTTATATGAATAAATAACTATGTCATTTTAAGTAATACATTATTTTCTTTAATGTTTTTACATAAACAATAATAAACTTTATAAAAAAAAATTTCTAAACGTTAATCCATTTTCAATGTATTGACATGTCGTTCAAAATATAATTTACTACACTGAAACAAGGTTCATATGTAAATCAAAAAGTATCATTTAATTCGACATTCATTCTTACCATATTCAAAATAAAGTTGTCAAAAGAAATACTTTTGAGATTCAATCTTTAATATTAATTCATAATTAATATTTCATTTATAATATTCAAAATAATATTAATTACTCCTTAATGTTAATCAATCATTAATATTGTATTTATTCTCAATAAATACCTCTTTTTGAAATTCAATTCTTAAATATTAATTAATAATTAATATTTCATCATTCTTAATAAAAAGAATAACCCTTATTATCAAAATATCTCTCACGTTCTTAATCTAAGAAAAAAAAAATAACTTTTATTAACAAAATATCTTCAATGCCATAAATTTTAATAAAAGATTTACTTTTATTATTAAAACATATTTAATGTCATACCTGTAACGACCCTGAATTTTGGGGCCAAGTTAAAATTTATTTTAAGTGATTTTAAATGAGTTTTGATATTTAAAATAATCTATTTTAAATAATAAGAATCACAAATTTGGTTCAAATCGAAGTTAGAATGAATAAATTAATTTTAAATATAAAAAGAGCTAGAAATGGCGCGGTAGTTTGAAAAGTCAAACTTGAACTTTGACTAACCATACAGGATGCAAAATTTAACGGATTTTAGTGAAACCAAAAATATTAGAATCTATTTAAAAATATCTTTCCAACGAATCCGAAAAATCGAAATTTCATAGCGGAAATCAAAAGTTATGGCTAATTCAATTTTTAGAAAGGTCGGTGGGTAATTTGCATAGGACAAAAATGCTACTTTTCACATATGTAGGAATTTGAACTCGAAACCACTTCCATTGGTTTCAGAATGACGTTTCTGCATTGAAAAACAGTAAACACTTATATGTTTCGAGTTTCAGAAAATATTTGTTTAAAATGTATTTTTAATATTAAATATATTCGCCTTGAAAATAGCCATTTTTCAAACAGTCTCAGAATTCAACGAAATAAATTTTGTTGGGTTCGTATCATCAAAACAAAGCTAAAAATGATTTTTTGGTAATTTTTGGAATTAAAATATAATTATAATTGATTTTTCAGTGTAAACGGACAATTTTTGACTTTAAAATTCATTAAAAAATTCAAACGGGCCCAGTATTGAACGAAATTAATTTTCATAGGTCCACAGCATCAAAACATAGCTAAATATATTTTTCGAGGATTTTTGAAGTTAATTGGTGACCTGGGTGAATTTCTACGTACGTTTGAATTTAAAATAATGATTTATATTTAAAACTGAAAAACGAAGGCCAAGACGATCTCGTGGGCTGATGAAACATATCCAGATGAGTTCGGAACGGGGGCTAAATGGTATGAACGACAGTAAGCAGGCTTGAATCGGAGTTCGGACCAAAACGGGCTTAAGCGGGCCAATTAAATAATGATTAGTTTAACCTAATATTTTAATATAAAAACACTATTCACGTCCATCTTCTTCCTCTTTGCTGAGCCGCACAAACCCATCAGCTCCGAAACTTCTCTCCTTCATAACTCCTTCATTTCTCAACGAAAATTAGCGTGTGAGTACACGTTTCGAAGCTCTCGCCGAGCTCTTCGATCTCCGACAAGTCCCGTCCCTTTCCGTCGCCTGTGCCGCCCGCCCCGAGCCCGAGAAGGCGCCGCCGTCGCAGCCACGCCGGGCCCACCACGCTCGATCGAACTCCACCCTCTTCTGGCCGTGCAAAGATCTCTCCAAGGCGGTCATTCTCCAAAAAACGGCACCCAAAACCGTTCAGTAAATCAAAAGTTATCGGGATTTGAAGTTTTGAACAAATTCTGAAATGAGGTATGCTTCAGAAATAGCGACGCTTTTAAGCGTGGCAGAAACAGTTGTTAAAAGTCTGTTTGATTTAAAACATCAATAACTTTTTCATATAAACACCGATTCTGAAAATTTCAGATCCGGTGGAACCGTGACTTCGAATACAACTTTAATACAGAGCAATTGGGAACAAACTCTAATCTAATTGAGGTGAGAATCCTATTTATTTTATTTAAGTAATTATGTTTTAATTATGGATGTTCGCATTCATAATCATATATGTATGTGAATCTGCTATGACTTAATCTGTATGCGTATGCTAGGTCAAAACCCACTGTATGTTGAGATGTTACAATATAAAATTAAATATATTAAAATCGTTCATGTATGTTGTGTGACATGTTGATTTGTTAAAATTAAATATATTAAAATCGTTCATGTATGTTGTGTGACATGTTGATTTGTCAAAATTAAATATATTAAAACCGTTCATGTATGTTGTGTGACATGTTGATTTGTCAAAATTAAATATATTAAAATTGTTCATGTATGTTGTAAAGTGACATTTTTGTCAATATTAAAATAAGAAAATTAGCACCGTATGTTGAATGAACAAATTTGTGTTATAATAGAATACAAGCACCGTATGTTGAATGAACAAATTTGTGTATTTATAAAATAGAATTGGTCGTTATATGTGAATGATTATATTTTGTTCATTTATAAAATAAGAAAGCACTATATGTTAAAGAATTATATTTTGTGTCATTATTCAAAATAAAATTTGTCGCTATGTGAAACGAACCATTTTTTGTTCGTTAATAAAAATAGAATTAGTCGCTATATGTAATGAACTAATATTTTGTTCATTAGTAACAATAAGCAAGCACCGTATGTTGAATGAATATATTTTGTTCATTATCAAAATAAGAAAACATCGTATGTAAGTGAATATATTTTGTTCATTATCAAAAGAAGAATAGCATCGTATGTTAATGAACTATATTTTGTTCATTATTAAAAATAAAAATAGCACGGTATGTTAATGAACTATATTTTGACCATTATATAAAATAGAAGATGGCACTATATAAAAATAGCATATGTGTCATGTTGTCAAATAGAAAATATAATGCATTCTATGCATAGCATATTATTTTTGTCAAATAGAAAATATAATGCATTCTATGCATAGCATATTATTTTTGTCAAATAGAAAATATAATGCATTCCATGCATAGCATATTATTTTTGTCAAATAGAAAATATAATGCATTCTATGCATAGCATATTATTTTTGTCAAATAGAAAATATAATGCATTCTATGCATAGCATATTATTTTTGTCAAATAGAAAATATAATGCATTCTATGCATTGCATATTATTTTTGTCAAAATAGAAAAAAAAAATATAGTACATTGTATGTATTGCATATTATTTTTGTTAAGTTAGAAATATAGTACATTGTATGTATTGCATATTATTTTTGTCAAGTTAGGAAAATAGAAAATACATTGTATGCAAATAATATTTTGTCAAGTTAGAACGTTATATAGAAGTGCATTGTATGCAAATAATATTTTGTCAAGTTAGAACGTTAAATAGAAATGCATTGCATAAAATACTATTTCGTCATGTTAGAGAAATAGAAATGCATTGTATGAACATATTATTTTGTCATGTTAGAGAAATAGAAATGCATTGTATGAACATATTATTTTGTCATGTTAGAGAAATAGAAATGCATTGTATGAAAATACTATTTCGTCATGTTAGAGAAATAGAAATGCATTGTATGAACATATTATTTTGTCATGTTAGAGAAATAGAAATGCATTGTATGAACATATTATTTTGTCATGTTAGAGAAATAGAAATGCATTGTATGAACATATTATTTTGTCATGTTAGAGAAATAGAAATGCATTGTATGAACATATTATTTTGTCATGTTAGAGAAATAGAAATGCATTGGTTAGAGAAATAGAAATGCATTGTATGAATATATTATTTTGTCATGTTAGAGAAATAGAAATGCATTGCATAACATATTATTTTGTCATGTTAGAGAAATAGAAATGCATTGCATAACATATTATTTTGTCATGTTAGAGAAATAGAAATGCATTGCATAACATATTATTTTGTCATGTTAGAGAAATAGAAATGCATTGTATGAAACTATTATTTTGTTACATTAGAAAATAATAAATGCATTGTAGGTAAAAGAATATTTTTGTTATGTTAAAATAAGACATGCATTGTATGAAAAATAATATTTTGTCATGTCAACAATATAGAAAATGCATGTCATGTAAAAATACATTATTTATAATGTTTATTAAAAAAGAATTTGCATTGTAAGATAATAAGCATTATTTATAATGTAAATAAAAAGAGAATTCACCCCGTAGGAAGAATTAACATTTATTTTATGTTAAATAAGAGAAATGAAACTATATGCAAGAATTAACATTATTTTTAATGTTAAGCAAAAGAAATGAAACTGTATGAAAAGAATTAACATTATTTTTAATGTAAAAGATAAAGAAATAATATTGGGAAATCTATATTTTCTAATAATATATTTTCAATGTTATAAAAAGGAAAATGAAGTGTCTGTAAATTTAACATCATTCACAATGCTAAATAAAAGGAAAATTTCACCGTATGATAGTTACACTATTTTATAACGTTAAGATTTAAAGAACTTGACCGTAGGAAGTTTATACATTATTTATAATGTAAAATAAAAAGAGAATTTGCATTGTAAGAACATATTCATTTTTTTTTATGCATAATAAAAGGGAATTTACTCCATAAGAAGGTGTTCATTATTCATAATGAAATTGTTCATGAAGAAATATATAAAGAGATGAATGGAATGGTATGTTATAATTTACATTTTTCAAATGTAAATTATAAAATATAAAATATAAGCAATAATGAAATAAAAGAAGAATTATCGTCTAATCCTAAACTACATTATCATGTAAGTAGAAAAGTGGGAGATAAGAGAAATGTGAGCTGCACGTAGGGACGATAAACTAAACGAATTATTTATTTATATATATTTATATATATAATTATAATATAACGAATCGAGCGCAGTAGTTCGTGTTTTGAAATCGAACTTTTAAACGAATATACCGGAAGATCCGACCGTCGGATTTTCCCAAAACTGAAACCGTTAGGACCGTCTTGGAAAAATCTTTCCAACGATATAAGCTACGCTAAAATCCAACGGTTAGATTTTGAGGAAAGTGAAAAACAAAATTGATTGAAAACAGCGCCAAGGTTGCCCTTGACCTGAAGCGTCGTTAAATAAGGAATTAATTATATTAAAATAATTAAGGCAAGAATTAATCGTTATAAAATAAAATAACGATATGAAATATGTTTTTCTCAAAATATATGAATGCGAGATTATTTGGAAAGACCGGGTTAATCCCATTCCAAATGATCGTACGATTTCAAGAATTCAAGTATGAAGACGGCGTATGAAGACCGTAAATCTCCCCTCGAATGGACAACGATCAAGACTCTGAATTGGTTTGATCCCAATTCAAGGGTCGGGATAATTGCCCAAACGTACGTGTTGATTTCACGGGTTTGACCCTAGTTCAGACCTAGAGCATGGGTATAAATGGATAGAGTGTCTGACATCGTACCCCACAAAATATTATGTTGTTGATATTCAGTTAATATATAAACGATTGGTGGTAGAGAATTTATTCTCTACTTAACACCCGTTTATATAGTGACGGAAGATCAATAGTACGGTATGGAGTGACGGTGTGGCATACTAAGATGCAATGATCAGGGTTTCTTGTTGAAAAGCAGAACCTTGTGGTATGAAGAACATGACTTCACGAGCCTCACAAACCGGTAGAGTCTAAAAAGGGGGAAGGGAACGCAGGGAAAGTAGCACGTTTCTTTCTAGTTAGTAGTCATTTTACTTTTGGAGGATGATGAAATGAGGCGCCTCGGTTAGGTCCTATAGGACCGGGGAACGTGTGCTTAGGAATTGCCAATCCTCTAAGCTGTATGTGAGGACCGGCCCTGCAGGATCCAAGGGTTAACTGCGGGTAATCCTGAGACGTTAACTAGAGCGTCTCGAATCGGTAAGGAGTCCTCCCTAGCCTGGACTCATGATGGAAACCCAAATTTCCAATACGACCCCGACGGATTTGATTGTATTACTAGTATTGGAGGCATAATATATGGTACCTATGCTTCCTAGGATTGATACTTATAATTTGAATTGTTTTGAAACCATATACACTAATAATAGTATTAGTTACGTATTTGGCGTATTTAGCATGTTTAACCACCATAAGGTAAAACTCTATCCTCTTGGTGTGCGTTGCATTGTGTGATGGGACCTGAGTCTTATGGTGGTTCCATTTTTCAAAAGACATTGCGTTTTGTTACGTTTTACTTTTCTGTATTGACACTATAGTTATGCACGGCAGTCCCTTAGAGAAAACCCGTTCCGCGTTAGCGGCGTGGTCTTTTGGGATTTGCCTTATTTTTATTAGTATAAGTCTTTTGGAATTTCTGTGATTGATGACATTATATTTTTCCGCTGCTATAATGTTATTACTCTATGAATCTCCTTTGCTATATTGTATCTGTGTTCTGTTTTATTGTATTTATGTTGTATTCCAAAAATGATTTCTCCTGCTTTCACTTGTGGAAGTTTGGGGTCATCACAGTTGGTATCAGAGCTTTGGTTTACAAAGCGGAGTACAACATATCTATAATAATTCGTTTACATAGAATCACTATATTCTATGGCGAACAGTTCATGAGATACATAATAGTCAGTCACTTTATCGTCATCTTTTCATTCATCCTTCGATCTTTTAGAATCACCTTTTCTGTTGTTTTGACTCTTTCCTTGATCATACGTTCGAAGAAGACTAAGTGAAGTGGCGATGCTCAATTGGCACATGTTTACGAAGGAGCGAAAGGACCAACTTCTTCGGTGGAAGGCCTGATGTTATAGGCGGTACTATTTCTGTTAAAACGCTTCAACATTCTCTGTGTTTATTCTTCCTCTTTTCCTCTTCTATTTTTCTTTTTCCTTTTCGGGGACGAAAAGTTTTTAAGTGGGGGAGACTGTAACGACCCTGAATTTTGGGGCCAAGTTAAAATTTATTTTAAGTGATTTTAAATGAGTTTTGATATTTAAAATAATCTATTTTAAATAATAAGGATCACAAATTTGGTTCAAATCGAAGTTAGAATGAATAAATTAATTTTAAATATAAAAAGAGCTAGAAATGGCGCGGTAGTTTGAAAAGTCAAACTTGAACTTTGACTAACCATACAGGATGCAAAATTTAACGGATTTTAGTGAAACCAAAAATATTAGAATCTATTTAAAAATATCTTTCCAACGAATCCGAAAAATCGAAATTTCATAGCGGAAATCAAAAGTTATGGCTAATTCAATTTTTAGAAAGGTCGGTGGGTAATTTGCATAGGACAAAAATGCTACTTTTCACATATGTAGGAATTTGAACTCGAAACCACTTCCATTGGTTTCAGAATGACGTTTCTGCATTGAAAAACAGTAAACACTTATATGTTTCGAGTTTCAGAAAATATTTGTTTAAAATGTATTTTTAATATTAAATATATTCGCCTTGAAAATAGCCATTTTTCAAACAGTCTCAGAATTCAACGAAATAAATTTTGTTGGGTTCGTATCATCAAAACAAAGCTAAAAATGATTTTTTGGTAATTTTTGGAATTAAAATATAATTATAATTGATTTTTCAGTGTAAACGGACAATTTTTGACTTTAAAATTCATTAAAAAATTCAAACGGGCCCAGTATTGAACGAAATTAATTTTCATAGGTCCACAGCATCAAAACATAGCTAAATATATTTTTCGAGGATTTTTGAAGTTAATTGGTGACCTGGGTGAATTTCTACGTACGTTTGAATTTAAAATAATGATTTATATTTAAAACTGAAAAACGAAGGCCAAGACGATCTCGTGGGCTGATGAAACATATCCAGATGAGTTCGGAACGGGGGCTAAATGGTATGAACGACAGTAAGCAGGCTTGAATCGGAGTTCGGACCAAAACGGGCTTAAGCGGGCCAATTAAATAATGATTAGTTTAACCTAATATTTTAATATAAAAACACTATTCACGTCCATCTTCTTCCTCTTTGCTGAGCCGCACAAACCCATCAGCTCCGAAACTTCTCTCCTTCATAACTCCTTCATTTCTCAACGAAAATTAGCGTGTGAGTACACGTTTCGAAGCTCTCGCCGAGCTCTTCGATCTCCGACAAGTCCCGTCCCTTTCCGTCGCCTGTGCCGCCCGCCCCGAGCCCGAGAAGGCGCCGCCGTCGCAGCCACGCCGGGCCCACCACGCTCGATCGAACTCCACCCTCTTCTGGCCGTGCAAAGATCTCTCCAAGGCGGTCATTCTCCAAAAAACGGCACCCAAAACCGTTCAGTAAATCAAAAGTTATCGGGATTTGAAGTTTTGAACAAATTCTGAAATGAGGTATGCTTCAGAAATAGCGACGCTTTTAAGCGTGGCAGAAACAGTTGTTAAAAGTCTGTTTGATTTAAAACATCAATAACTTTTTCATATAAACACCGATTCTGAAAATTTCAGATCCGGTGGAACCGTGACTTCGAATACAACTTTAATACAGAGCAATTGGGAACAAACTCTAATCTAATTGAGGTGAGAATCCTATTTATTTTATTTAAGTAATTATGTTTTAATTATGGATGTTCGCATTCATAATCATATATGTATGTGAATCTGCTATGACTTAATCTGTATGCGTATGCTAGGTCAAAACCCACTGTATGTTGAGATGTTACAATATAAAATTAAATATATTAAAATCGTTCATGTATGTTGTGTGACATGTTGATTTGTTAAAATTAAATATATTAAAATCGTTCATGTATGTTGTGTGACATGTTGATTTGTCAAAATTAAATATATTAAAACCGTTCATGTATGTTGTGTGACATGTTGATTTGTCAAAATTAAATATATTAAAATTGTTCATGTATGTTGTAAAGTGACATTTTTGTCAATATTAAAATAAGAAAATTAGCACCGTATGTTGAATGAACAAATTTGTGTTATAATAGAATACAAGCACCGTATGTTGAATGAACAAATTTGTGTATTTATAAAATAGAATTGGTCGTTATATGTGAATGATTATATTTTGTTCATTTATAAAATAAGAAAGCACTATATGTTAAAGAATTATATTTTGTGTCATTATTCAAAATAAAATTTGTCGCTATGTGAAACGAACCATTTTTTGTTCGTTAATAAAAATAGAATTAGTCGCTATATGTAATGAACTAATATTTTGTTCATTAGTAACAATAAGCAAGCACCGTATGTTGAATGAATATATTTTGTTCATTATCAAAATAAGAAAACATCGTATGTAAGTGAATATATTTTGTTCATTATCAAAAGAAGAATAGCATCGTATGTTAATGAACTATATTTTGTTCATTATTAAAAATAAAAATAGCATGGTATGTTAATGAACTATATTTTGACCATTATATAAAATAGAAGATGGCACTATATAAAAATAGCATATGTGTCATGTTGTCAAATAGAAAATATAATGCATTCTATGCATAGCATATTATTTTTGTCAAATAGAAAATATAATGCATTCTATGCATAGCATATTATTTTTGTCAAATAGAAAATATAATGCATTCTATGCATAGCATATTATTTTTGTCAAATAGAAAATATAATGCATTCTATGCATAGCATATTATTTTTGTCAAATAGAAAATATAATGCATTCTATGCATAGCATATTATTTTTGTCAAATAGAAAATATAATGCATTCTATGCATTGCATATTATTTTTGTCAAAATAGAAAAAAAAAATATAGTACATTGTATGTATTGCATATTATTTTTGTTAAGTTAGAAATATAGTACATTGTATGTATTGCATATTATTTTTGTCAAGTTAGGAAAATAGAAAATACATTGTATGCAAATAATATTTTGTCAAGTTAGAACGTTATATAGAAGTGCATTGTATGCAAATAATATTTTGTCAAGTTAGAACGTTAAATAGAAATGCATTGCATAAAATACTATTTCGTCATGTTAGAGAAATAGAAATGCATTGTATGAACATATTATTTTGTCATGTTAGAGAAATAGAAATGCATTGTATGAACATATTATTTTGTCATGTTAGAGAAATAGAAATGCATTGTATGAAAATACTATTTCGTCATGTTAGAGAAATAGAAATGCATTGTATGAACATATTATTTTGTCATGTTAGAGAAATAGAAATGCATTGTATGAACATATTATTTTGTCATGTTAGAGAAATAGAAATGCATTGTATGAACATATTATTTTGTCATGTTAGAGAAATAGAAATGCATTGTATGAACATATTATTTTGTCATGTTAGAGAAATAGAAATGCATTGTATGAACATATTATTTTGTCATGTTAGAGAAATAGAAATGCATTGTATGAACATATTATTTTGTCATGTTAGAGAAATAGAAATGCATTGCATAACATATTATTTTGTCATGTTAGAGAAATAGAAATGCATTGCATAACATATTATTTTGTCATGTTAGAGAAATAGAAATGCATTGCATAACATATTATTTTGTCATGTTAGAGAAATAGAAATGCATTGTATGAAACTATTATTTTGTTACATTAGAAAATAATAAATGCATTGTAGGTAAAAGAATATTTTTGTTATGTTAAAATAAGACATGCATTGTATGAAAAATAATATTTTGTCATGTCAACAATATAGAAAATGCATGTCATGTAAAAATACATTATTTATAATGTTTATTAAAAAAGAATTTGCATTGTAAGATAATAAGCATTATTTATAATGTAAATAAAAAGAGAATTCACCCCGTAGGAAGAATTAACATTTATTTTATGTTAAATAAGAGAAATGAAACTATATGCAAGAATTAACATTATTTTTAATGTTAAGCAAAAGAAATGAAACTGTATGAAAAGAATTAACATTATTTTTAATGTAAAAGATAAAGAAATAATATTAGGAAATCTATATTTTCTAATAATATATTTTCAATGTTATAAAAAGGAAAATGAAGTGTCTGTAAATTTAACATCATTCACAATGCTAAATAAAAGGAAAATTTCACCGTATGATAGTTACACTATTTTATAACGTTAAGATTTAAAGAACTTGACCGTAGGAAGTTTATACATTATTTATAATGTAAAATAAAAAGAGAATTTGCATTGTAAGAACATATTCATTTTTTTTTATGCATAATAAAAGGGAATTTACTCCATAAGAAGGTGTTCATTATTCATAATGAAATTGTTCATGAAGAAATATATAAAGAGATGAATGGAATGGTATGTTATAATTTACATTTTTCAAATGTAAATTATAAAATATAAAATATAAGCAATAATGAAATAAAAGAAGAATTATCGTCTAATCCTAAACTACATTATCATGTAAGTAGAAAAGTGGGAGATAAGAGAAATGTGAGCTGCACGTAGGGACGATAAACTAAACGAATTATTTATTTATATATATTTATATATATAATTATAATATAACGAATCGAGCGCAGTAGTTCGTGTTTTGAAATCGAACTTTTAAACGAATATACCGGAAGATCCGACCGTCGGATTTTCCCAAAACTGAAACCGTTAGGACCGTCTTGGAAAAATCTTTCCAACAATATAAGCTACGCTAAAATCCAACGGTTAGATTTTGAGGAAAGTGAAAAACAAAATTGATTGAAAACAGCGCCAAGGTTGCCCTTGACCTGAAGCGTCGTTAAATAAGGAATTAATTATATTAAAATAATTAAGGCAAGAATTAATCGTTATAAAATAAAATAACGATATGAAATATGTTTTTCTCAAAATATATGAATGCGAGATTATTTGGAAAGACCGGGTTAATCCCATTCCAAATGATCGTACGATTTCAAGAATTCAAGTATGAAGACGGCGTATGAAGACCGTAAATCTCCCCTCGAATGGACAACGATCAAGACTCTGAATTGGTTTGATCCCAATTCAAGGGTCGGGATAATTGCCCAAACGTACGTGTTGATTTCACGGGTTTGACCCTAGTTCAGACCTAGAGCATGGGTATAAATGGATAGAGTGTCTGACATCGTACCCCACAAAATATTATGTTGTTGATATTCAGTTAATATATAAACGATTGGTGGTAGAGAATTTATTCTCTACTTAACACCCGTTTATATAGTGACGGAAGATCAATAGTACGGTATGGAGTGACGGTGTGGCATACTAAGATGCAATGATCAGGGTTTCTTGTTGAAAAGCAGAACCTTGTGGTATGAAGAACATGACTTCACGAGCCTCACAAACCAGTAGAGTCTAAAAAGGGGGAAGGGAACGCAGGGAAAGTAGCACGTTTCTTTCTAGTTAGTAGTCATTTTACTTTTGGAGGATGATGAAATGAGACGCCTCGGTTAGGTCCTATAGGACCGGGGAACGTGTGCTTAGGAATTGCCAATCCTCTAAGCTGTATGTGAAGACCGGCCCTGCAGGATCCAAGGGTTAACTGCGGGTAATCCTGAGACGTTAACTAGAGCGTCTCGAATCGGTAAGGAGTCCTCCCTAGCCTGGACTCATGATGGAAACCCAAATTTCCAATACGACCCCGACGGATTTGATTGTATTACTAGTATTGGAGGCATAATATATGGTACCTATGCTTCCTAGGATTGATACTTATAATTTGAATTGTTTTGAAACCATATACACTAATAATGGTATTAGTTACGTATTTGGCGTATTTAGCATGTTTAACCACCATAAGGTAAAACTCTATCCTCTTGGTGTGCGTTGCATTGTGTTATGGGACCTGAGTCTTATGGTGGTTCCATTTTTCAAAAGACATTGCGTTTTGTTACGTTTTACTTTTCTGTATTGACACTATAGTTATGCACGGCAGTCCCTTAGAGAAAACCCGTTCCGCGTTAGCGGCGTGGTCTTTTGGGATTTGCCTTATTTTTATTAGTATAAGTCTTTTGGAATTTCTGTGATTGATGACATTATATTTTTCCGCTGCTATAATGTTATTACTCTATGAATCTCCTTTGCTATATTGTATCTGTGTTCTGTTTTATTGTATTTATGTTGTATTCCAAAAATGATTTCTCCTGCTTTCACTTGTGGAAGTTTGGGGTCATCACAATACCTAAATAAAAGGTTTACTTTTATTTTCAAAAACATTAACCTTTTGAAATTTAACTTTCAGCATTTATCGTTCATTAATGCTGCATTTATGTTTATACTATTAAAGGAAATATTAACTTTTCCAAAATATATATTTTGAATTTCAAATCTCCAACATTAATTAATTAATTCTGCATTAATTATTACATTTCCAAAATGTTACCTTTTGAATTTCAAAACTTCCTATATTAATTTCTTAATTAATTCTGCATTAACCTCTCACATTAGATATGTATTGTTGCGGTTGCTGGATATGCCGGGCGGGTCCGGGCAGTCTTATACCACAACTCAATCTAACCTCGGGTCAAGCAGAATCTATTTATTTAATTATATTAAAATAAATGTAAAATTGATAATTTTCAAATTTCAAAACTTAATTGATTAATATATAATCCATGAAATTCATGGTAATAACCATGAACGTAAAAATACCGCAAATTACCCTAACGGCTTAATTTACATTAAATTGCATTAAATGTTATCATAAAAATCAAAATTAATCTTCAATGGAAAAACCATTTTGAAAGTTTTCAAACCTTCATCTTCTTTTTTTTTTGGAATGAGACCGACTCAATACAATTAAATAATGGGGTTCCAAACAATGTTCAATATTCAATGACATTCAATGACAGTCCAGTACAACATTCAATGACATTCAAATTACACAATAGCAATCGAACAACCAACATATCATATTCATACAACATTCAATGTATAATATATTAAATGTGCTTTTGAGTGACGTGTGAAAATATCAACCCAATCAACACATATGAGTCAGGTAACCCATATGTGGCAGTGTAATATAATTGGAATTACCATAAGAAATATTAAATTAATCCCTAAGTTACAATATTCCAAATTTCAAACTTTTCATAGCAATCCCAACATCCATTCATAACCAAACATGCATAATATGGAATTAAACCACAAACAAATCATCTCAGGCATAAAAATATATTTATTTATAAAAATAAATAATTACTGAACATTAACAATGAGTGAGGAAAGGGTTCTCACATTGGTTCGATTAAAATAAAACTAATAAATGATATTTTTATTTTGGACAATTCTATTCTAACAAGATAAATAAACAGACACTTTTATTTTAACGATTCTACTTTAACAAAAACAATATGTTTGTTATGTCAATTCTAATTTAACAAAAATGACATATCTTAATCCCATTAATACATCCTAACAGAAATGACATGACATGTTTTAATCTAATTAAAACATCCTAACACAATTGACATGTTTTAATCAAATTAACGCATTTTAACAAATAAGACACGTTTTCATTCTAATTAATGCATTTTGACAAATATGACACGCTTTCATTCTAATTAATGCATTTTGACAAATATGTTATGTTTTCATTTTCCATGTCATATTCGAGTTGCTACATGTGATATTGAATAATGTTTTGGTGTCCATAATGATGTCAACTACTCCTATCAATACATGTGATGACATATAACTTTGGTGTCAACATATGATATAAATTTCTACAATGCTAAATGTAACAATATTCTAAATTTTGATATCGACATTAATAACATAATTCAAATTAATACATAATAAAAGTTGAATCTTTATAATGAAAACAATCTTATGTAAACTATCAATATTAAAAATTGAATCTTTTTCATTAAAACAATTTTATGTAAACAATCAATATTAAAAATATTGGATCTTTTTGAAATAAACAATACCTAATTTAAACGGTGTTTATAGATCTAAACAAATACGAATTTTTATTGAATGACATAGATCTACACAATCATTGATATCCCAAATATCACAATACATACAACAACAAAATCCAAGCACAAGACATCGCAAATATGATCATAATCATAAATCCAATTGAACTTTGATTAATCAATAATTAATTAAACATTTGATTAATTTTTAAAACAAAATCTCATCTTTTAATTCTATTAACAATGAAAACAATATTCTGTGTCAAAACCTTATCTTCTAATTCTATAAAAAAAATGACCATAAAGTTCCATGTCCAAAATATCGCTTTTTAATTTGTATTAAAAATGTAAACAATATTGAAAGAGAATAACAGCGCGTATAATAATAATATTGAAAGAGAATAACAGCACGTATAATTAGATCTTTAAAAACAGATCTGGAAATAATAACTACATTTAATTGCGGATCAGAGATAATATCATTCGAATCACGAAAATAATTAATTTCAAATAAATTCGGTAAATAGGAGTTCTCACCTTGTTTTGGCTTCTGAATTTCGAATTCTGAAACGTTTAATTGAAGTTTTCGTCAAATCCGTGCGATGTTTGATGAAACCGACGACACCAGTAGCTTCGTATCGTCGATACCTTCATTTTGATATATAATTTGATATGTTTTGGTGAGGATTGGGAAAAATCATATGTTTTTTTTTTTTTTTTGAGTGGAGGAAGAAGACACCATTGTTGAGAGATGAAGGTGTAGGCTGCTGTTATGTTTAGAGAAATGAATTAGGGTTGCTAAAGGCTGAGAAAAATGTATTAAATAGGTTGGGTTGTAATTTAGCTTGGGCCCAATACTTTTTACTTGTTTATTTATCCAATTCCTTGCATTTTTGACCGTTTAAAAATTACTACGTTCACATACTAATTCCGAAATTAATGAAACTTTAAACATAAATAATATTTGATGTTACGAATCCAAAGAACCTAATTTCGTAATTTTCTGAGTCCGTATGAATTTATTATGAATTTTTAAAGTCTGAAAATTGACTGTTTTCCAATTAAAAATTAATACAGTCCACAGATTAACTCCGAAAATTATGAATTTTGGTTTTTTAACTATATTTAAATATTCTTGATCCATAGAGACTGGTTTCGTCGGATTTGGAGGTCGTTTGCAAAAATCCTATTTTTGGCGCGTATATATTTAATATTAAAAATAATTAAAATAATGAAATTTTTTCCGAAACTCAAAAGCATAAGTCTTTATAGTCATTTTTATATGTAAACAACATTCTGAAACCAATGGAGGTGGTTTAGAGTCCTATTTCCTTATTCAGCAAAAATTTTGTGTTTCGGGCCTTTAATCTTATATATACGAATTCCATAGCGGTTTTCTTAAAATTTAATTTTCTCATAACTTACAATTTATAAACTGGAATCTTAATTTCTGAAACTCTTTGGAAAGATATTTTCGATATGGTCCTAGCGTTTCTTGTTTCGTCCAATTCCGATTTATATTTTATTTTATATAATTTTTCAAAGTTGGAATTTCAAAACTGAAATTACCGCGCCATTTCAGGCTCGGAATAGAATTCATATAACCTTTAAGTTCGTTGTTGAAATAAAATAAGTTTATCATCCATATTATTTAAAATAAATAATATAATTATATTAAACTCATTAAAATTCATTAAAATAAATTTTAAAATTACCCCCAAAAATCAGGGTTGTTACAATGTTCTCCAGTTTGTGTTCTGATGTGTGTTGTTCTGAAAGCAGTCCAAGCTTTCCTTTACTGGGAAGTTTGGGTCGTTTCACAGAATATCAAGAATTTCAGATGATTTCAAACAAACAGATTTCAACCATAAAATGATCATGAATAAAGATGGATGTTAAGATGTATCACTGATTCAAGATAATTTAAAAATATCCAAGCCGATCTGATAATTAATGAAATTATCACAACTGATAAATAGCAGTGTGCTGCATTGAGTATAATATTTCATGCTTTTCTAAAATGGATTAGAAGTAACTCAAAATAGCAGAGGTGTGTGAAATTTCATTAAATATTCAAATCTTCAAAATTTTAGAATTCAAATCAACAGTGTTCAGGATATGACAAGAATACATCAGCACTGTTATGAATTCATAAAACAGAAAAATAAACTTCGAAACAATTGCAGGGATATACAAGATCAAGGTCTGGAAAAGATTAAAACATTAGAGTTTTGTTCAAAAGAAGTAAATTTCCAGAAAAATATGAATTCTACAATTGGAAGTTAAGAAAGCCCAAAAGAAATTGCAATGTTATGACAGTGACAAATCAGATAGAAAATAGACGGGGTAGAAAAAAGAATAAACATAGGAAATAAAATATTTACAAAGATGAGATCAGAGATTATACCTGAAATCCATGTAAAACAGAATCTCCGACTCAACAAATCCTGGCTGGAGGAACGGTGAATGATACAGAAGTATAAACCAGCTTGATTTCACATTTCTTTTTGCACAACAGTTCCTCAGCCTCCACTGGTACCTAACAGTTTATAGAATTGAGTGGTCTAACAAAGGTTGTTTTACCACTCATAGTTGTGTGTCGAACTTTCGTTACCCAAACTTGTTTGAATAGCAACCCATCAGAATTTACCAAAGTGCCTTTAGGGACCCAGATCTGTTTGAATTTTTGATGAACTCACTGTATTTCATTTTGGGGTCCAGGATTGTTTAGATGGATTATTATAAAACGATTTCACATCACGATTTTGATTCAAAAAACCTTTGACATTTTCAGAGTTTAAATTTCCAAAACGAATCTTTCCAAAGCTATTTGAGGGATTCTTCAAATCGTTTGAATTTTGTTTTTCAAAAACATTTGTATTCCCAAATCCGAGTCCACATTTATTTCTAGCAGAAAATTGGTTTTTCAACAACATATTTAAAGATTTTTCTCCATCAGAAAATTTAACCAAAGTTGACTCTAGTTGTTGAATTTTGAATTTAAGATCATCGTTCTCTTTTATTAAATCTGAACAGCGGTTATTAGTGATCTTCCTTTCAGCATCGTATTGTTTCAAAACCAAATTTTCACATTCTAGTAATTCAATTCTGACTTGGGACTCAGAAATTTCAGAATCAAATCATTTTTTTTTCAAACTCAAATTTCTTGGATTTTTCAATTTCGTTTTCAAGTTCTTTCAAAATCGAATCAGATTTCAACAAATTCTCTTTTTCAGCAATTTCAAATTTGGAATATATATCAGTCTTAAAAATTTCAAATTCCTTTTGTAGAAAATTGTTTAAACTTGACAACTCAATCTTGTTTTTTTTTTTAAGATCAGAATTTCCTTTTCAAACATTTGAATATTTTTATTGAGATGAGCAAGATTGGTTTCCAATTTCAAACAATTATTGCAACCTGAATTTGAAGAATTTTTAAAATATTCAAGTTGTGATTCCAAATCAACAATTTTGCTGATCAACTCATAATTCTTAGATTTCATAGATTTATTTTTCAGTTGGATTTTATCAACAGATTTGTTTAAATCAACACAAAAATAAACCAGATCTTCATATGAAAAATTTCTTATTTCATCATCTGTTGAATCTCCAACACTATCATCATCTGATTCTTCTTTAGTAAATACTGTTAGACATACTACTGAATCTGAGTTGATCTTTTCAGGTTTTGAGCACTTGTTGCCATTTTGTCCAAACTTTGGATTAAGAGTTCTCCAGGTTTCCTGCGTAGATAAACAATGACACATAAGATTAAACTATTCAGTGCTAAGATAATCAAATATAATTTTCATAGCACGAGCACTGAAAGTAATATCTACACTATCAAACCCATTGATAACAACATCACAACACTTAATATTAACAGATTTTAAATAAAATTCCATTTTGGATTTCCAGTTTAAAAAATCTAATCCATCGAAAATAGTTGGAGATGAACTGGACGGACTCTCTATCAGTTGACAACCAGGATGACCCATGACTCTAGAGTTAATGAAAAAACCTGCTTTGATACCACTTGTTGGATCTAGATTAACCCTAGAGGGGAGGGGGTGAATAGGGTTTAAGTAACACCCTACCTCCGTTAAGGTCACTCACAAAGGGAATGCATTAACTTCGGTGGAGCGTCATAAGTGTATAGAACAGATAAATTACAAAACAGACAAAATTTAAATAGCGGAAAATAAATAAAACTTTACTTCATTGATAAAATAACAGCTTGGTAAAACAGCCTGTACAAAGATTGTTTTCCAACACCAATACCCATTACAACGAAGCACTTGTCTTATTTAACAAAATAAAGAAGCATAAAATGACAATGATATTCCCTAATAAAGCGTGAGTCAGCCATAGCAGTGGAAAAGAGAGTCCAAAGCAATACATCGACTACCTTCGAGCTTGGAAAGAAAACTGAGCTAAGTGGTAATATTCCCTCCCTGGGAACCGGGGGGAGGGGAAACGGAAGAAAAGAAAGCGAAAAAAAAACAGAGTCAGACATAATGTAACGACCCGTATTTTTTGGGTGTTAAATATTCTATTTAAATATCGATTTATAATTTCTAAATGAATTTACAATATATAACTCGTTATTTAATATATATGGATGTACAATTTCTATATAGTTTTAAATGAATTTTTATAAAATGGAGTGTCATTTAAAAACCAAAACTTTAACTGTTAAGTTGATTCCATACCGTTTGAAAGATAAGTAATTTGTCTTATAATTATACGATGACATTTATTTATTTTCGTTAGATTTGACTGTTTAAATTTAATATATATGTATATATTTATCTGGGTACGGCAATACAATGAAAACCGAATACATACACCATATTGTTCAACAAATAAAAGCGTTTGCCATTTGAACATAAAAGAATGAAAACGTGAAACCAAATTAGAAATTTATACAGTTAACATAAGTACACAGGAACAAATATATATATATATATATATTTAAGTACAACAACACAACAATAGGGTACAACAAAGTATGTTGAGAAAGAAGAAAGAAAAAAAAAGGGATTTATGCTGCACGTGGCTCACTTTGCACCGTCATTTTCTTTGAAAAGAATAGATGCTTCACTTCTTGTAATATTGTGTACCCTACTGGTCTGAGTACCATCTCCACCACCATGTGATCTTCGACCGTTGCCTGTAGCATATACCATTGGTCTATATTAAGAATTAAATATACAAGAAACAAGAAAAGACAATTCAATGCAAAGTCTTCACTGTCTGGTGAGTACTTCCATCAAAGCACCACTGTCGCCAATAGAAAAATTCACCTGAAAAGAGAAAAGAAGAATACAGCTATTAGTATAGCTAGAAAAGTAGGTATATATATATATAGTTGAAGGTAATCAAAGGGTTAAAATTGAAAATGAAACAAACACAATATATGTATATGTGTGTCCACATTCAAATCAGTGAAACAGGATATGTGTATACATATCCTCAGATTGACAAAACAAGTCGAATAGCCAAAGAAAGATGCATCAAATCTTCATAAATCTAGAACAGAAGTAATAGCTAGGGATCTATATTATTTTTCAGCTTAACAACTAGGAAAGGTTACAATGTAGAAATAAATAAATACAACAGTTCATATACGGCAGAACAGTGCATGAACTGTTATAGAACAGTAAATTGATATTCAGAATACAAGAACCAGATGGATTCTCCATATAAAGTAAGCAATTCATGTGCATTATCAATGCACAGGAAAGTGAAACAGAAAAAGAGAGTACCACCCAATCTTTATACAAACAATAGTCAGAAAATCTCATATAAAAGATAAGTCACATGGCAAAGGCAAATCTGAAAAACTTGAAATGAGACTAAACAATTTGATAGACTGGATGCAGATCCACATATCTGAAATTGAATAAACAGCTCAAATGGCTTCCTAGCCCTACCAAAGCTACATGAACAGTCCAATCAATGTATATATCTAAGCAGGCAACCGTACAACACAAAACCCATCAAAAATCTGTAGCTTTCACTGTTACACATCAAACATAAAAATCAAGTTTCGGTCACAAGCGAATTCGAGCACGTACCCATAGCTGAAACAGTAGAGAATAGTACCTAAAACTAGCCCAGCTAAATTTTAACCTAAGGATCAAACATCAATCATACACCCAGTCCGACAAATTCATGGCAGAGCCGAATGAGAAGTAAACGCCTAAAAATCTAGGCGCATCTAATTCTAAGTAGGATGTAACAATACGTGAATCACTGTCATACTTTCTACTATAAATACACGGTAGGTTCGCACTACAACCCAGATCAACACAGCAAAGCAAAACCGAATGCAACCCAAAGAAAATCAAAACAGGAAAACCAAAAAGGAAATCAAAAACAAAAATTTAATTTGGGAAAAATACTTAGCTTTTTGATGAAAGGGGTCGGTCTCGGGTTGCACGGTGGGTTGCGGAAGGGGGTTGAAGCATACGGGGAGGAGCGACTGAAGTAGGAAGGCAAGGGGGGACTGGAGCTTGGAGATGCGGTCGAACTTCGCTGGAAGCAAGGACGGAATCGGATCTTGGAAATATAGGGTTTCTTTTCTCTGGAATTTTGTGGCGGCTAGGAAGTGATTAAAGGGGATCGACGTTTTAGGGTTTTAAGTGGAAAGGGAGGCGGGTTTGGGCTGATTCGGGTTGGGCTGAACGGGTTTAAAGGTAAGGCCTCTTTTTATTTTATTTTTTTAGGGTTTTAATTAGTTCAAAGGTTTTATAAAATTCAAATATTAATATAAAATGCAAATTAAATCAGATTCCGACGAAACGAAATATGTCGGGACCGTAAAGACGAATACTACGCGATGGTTGGGGTCAGAGTAGGGCAGGCAGCAGCTAGATTTTTCAGAAAAATGAAATGTCGTTCAATTCAACTGAAAACAGGATGATTCATCGAAATCAATTCAAAGGTGAGTTAATCTCACTCAGTTATTTCCCGCTTATATTTTTATAAGTTGGGTTTTTATTTTTGTGTGCTATGATTGCTAGTGATTGGCTGATTGATGATATATTTAGCTATGGGTAAACTGATGAAATTAAACGTCGTTTAATTTCAGTGAAATCCAAATCGTTATTTTTAACGAGGGGTTCCAATTGAGGTAAGTTACCTCATTGGTCACGTTTATAAAATAAACGTGTTTTTAAATAAATGAATTGTTTGATTGGTTGTTGTGGTTGACATTGAATGGTCGTTATAAACTGTTATGAAACCATTATTGAATTGCTTTGATTTGATGGTCGAATATTGACCTGATGATTTATCATTGATTTGGTTTAAACCAATGAGTATTATTGGTTGGGTGGTTGGCAGTACATGGCCTGTGAAATTTAATATCGATCTGCTCTCAGGTAAATCGACGAATTAAGTTATAAAATATATTTTATAACTGGAAATAGATTTGTAAATCTATTATTTGAATTAAAGTTGTAAGAAAGGAAATATTTATTATTTACAAATTGAGATATAAATGGGTTCTTAAATGATTTTATAAAGAAAGGTAATAATAATCTTATTTTTGATTTGGGCCAAGTTAACTATATTTGATAGGGTTAATGGTAAATCTAATTATCCTTTTATTTTAAAATTGATTTAAAGAAGTGAATTCAATTTAAAGTCGAGTAAGAAATAATTAGTGGAGATGAATTCGATTAAGAGATTATGGAGTGTTTTATGACCCCAAGCGTTCGAAGAACTTGGTAAATAAAGTTAGTAGGTAAGTATAAAGATTTGAATAAGTGTTTTTACTAAATGTTCAAATTTAGTAAGGAAAATCCGAATTGGAATGATACATTAAAAAGGGTCAAATGATGAGATGTTCGAACAGGAGTTTCAAAAAAAAAAAAAGAAAAAGAAAAGAAAGATAAAATGATCCAGATTTGAAATCAAGATTTGAAACAAGATTTAGTGTCGATAGTTATGTGATAAGCTAATACTATTCTGAGGTAAGAACGGGTCGATCAAGGTCTGAGAGGTAACTAAAATACCCCAACTTGGTTGGCCGCATTATTACCAAGGAACGGTATTAGCTTGGTGTTGAGTGAAGGTGATGAATTGGTTTTATCTTATACAAGGAATACTGAATTCTAAATGCAAGGATTTGGGAAAGTAAGGAATATTGCAATATTGGTTTAAAAAGGAATAACAATATTGATTTCAGATTTATATCGAACAATTGTTATTTAATTGGAGTTGACCGAATATAGTAGAGTTAATCAAACGTAATTAGTCAGAAAGAGTTGCCATTGCATACGACTGCTAGCGTAATTTGCAGGGCTGCAGATAGCCTACGGCGGTCGGATGTTTCCTGAGGGAATCAGGCGTAACCATTGTGATCGCTGCGATCTGGAGTCAAGCGAAGAGAGTAAAGTTGAATATTAGAATTTGATTAACGATTTTGTTAAATATATTTTAAGGGCCATGTCATGCCAAGTACTGAATCAGTGATATCATTTTATTGACACATGTGTTATTTGATAGTTAAATCACCGACTATCAAAACCTGACCAATACGATTGTTGGTATGGAAAGACCGGGATCGAATTTATATTCGAAAACCATTCCGACCAACAAATACGTGAAGAGATCGGAAGATGGTCGAGATGGAGCATTGAAGACCGTGGATCTTCATAAGCGGAAGGACTGCTAATAATCTTTGGTGAGCTCCTAGAGATAAACTGTGGTTCGGTCGTGGTTGGGAATCCACGGGTTGCAAGGACTACTCGCTACTGATCCATGGGGTGATTCCTATATTGGATGCAGTAGGAGGGTACCTTCGGTTCATCCTGTTCCTGGATGACTTGTATGGACGAATGTCTGACAGAGTATTTCCAAAGGGATTTACATGCGTTGATTTCTCCAAACGTACCATAGTTGATGGCGGAGAAATGGTTATTCTCTAGCCAGATAGCTAGAGTATGTTTGTGGACGTCAATCAAGTGTGATCTGGCGGATCTGACGATGTGGCATTCAAAGTGTATGATGACCAGATGTGTTCTGACCTCAAGCCTCATCAACCGGGAGATGACAAAAATCGGGCAGGCAGCATGGCTATGTGGGTCGCTCCCATTAGGGTGTATAATCACCTATCTAGAGAAATTCCTTTTGTTTCTTAATCTATCGATTCTGCCCATTCGGGGACGGTGGTTTGAGTCCAACCGTTGGTGATATACATTCGATACACTCAAGTGAAATGAGTGGTCGGTCATGTGAGGGCCGGGTTGCAAGACGTTCTTGTTGAACCCTGTGTATTCGCCTCTAGAGATACACGTGCGGAAGGTGGTCCCATACCTTGTCAAGTTGGAGATCCAATATCCAATAAGCGCCTGTGGTTTTCGATTGTATACTATATACGGGGAGCGTGAGATGCAAGCGTTCCTCTAGATTTGTTAATTATTTGTATTTAGACATTATCATAATATCAGACCAAGATATTGATTTCGAAAACTGGTTTGGGTTATCGTAAGGTAAAAGCCGTCCATGTTTATGTGTGGGTCGGTCTTGCGATTAACTTTCGAAAGGATTTTAACTTTAAAATCAAGTTGTGTGATACTTAATTGCTGTGCGAGTTTTTCTCACTCTGGTTCACCAGACTGACCCGGTGTTTTGTAAATGCTCGGGTTAGCCCGGAGTGTACAGGTTCAGGTTATCAGGTACTGCAGGGTCCAGAGACGAGCTGAAGATGTTCAGACGAATAATATTCCGCTGTGTGATTATATATATGAGGACAGATTATTATAACTGTCCAGAGATGTTGATGTACTCTGATATTGTAAGTATTTTGAAATTTTCAGTAAAGCATTATTTCTGTATTATATTTCGTTCCGCTGCGATGTGAGACTCTGTGTTGGTTCTTCTTCTTCTTCTATTCTAATATTTCTTTCTTTCTTATCTCATCCTCTAATTTCTTTCTAAACGTTCCAGTGTTTCGGTGCTTGGAGGATCGACATGAGTACGGTAAAAGGTATTTATATCGATTTTCGAGGCCGAAAACCGCTGGGTCGTTACAGTGGTATCAGAGCTATTGGTTTAGTGATAACCTTGGCTCTGTGGCATAACTCAGTAGAGATGGGGTTAGTAACACCCTAGATTGAGTTTGAGTGTATATATATCTGAGAGCGTATTTGTAAATTCTATATAAAATTGTTTTATATTGTGTTATTTGACTAGTGCGATTTTAAACTAGCAATTGACGCAGTATTGTTTTATAAAAGTGGTCGGATGAAATAATTTTGGCCATATTAAATTTTGTATAGAAAAAGAATAGGTTTTTGATTGATTTAAGTTGGTTGATTTGTTTGAATCAGATTCTAATTAGACTATGAGTTTAAGGTAGTCTAATATAAACCTGATTTTTATATGAAATTGAAAAGAAGAAAAAGAGGAAAAATGTATAATATTTAAAATAGGAATCAGAATTTGATTTGAAATGGAGATATTTAAATCAGAAAATAAAGAGTAAATCAAATATGATTTTGAAACTTAACGTAGTTAAGTGTTGGGTATTGGAATTAAAAATTTGGATTTGGAGATAAAAGTGATTGATTTGGTTAGATAGATGGTACATTCTCGATTGGTTGCTGGGAAAAATGGATTGGTGTTTTGTTTTAGAACCCTGAAAGAGTACTCGTTCGAGTTCTTGGTTTCTTGGAAAAATGGGTCCAGGGTGGCGTTTGTAGTTGATGTGGTCGAACAACGTAACGGGGATGCTGACGAACCTTTCGTAAAATTTTATAATTTAGAAATTGAAAATAATTCCAAATTTATTGTAAGAATAATTGGGATGAGAACACTCCTCTTACTTAGCAATTTCGAGGACGAAATTATTTTAAGGGGGAAGGAATGTAACGACCCGTATTTTTTGGGTGTTAAATATTCTATTTAAATATCGATTTATAATTTCTAAATGAATTTACAATATATAACTCGTTATTTAATATATATGGATGTACAATTTCTATATAGTTTTAAATGAATTTTTATAAAATGGAGTGTCATTTAAAAACCAAAACTTTAACTGTTAAGTTGATTCCATACCGTTTGAAAGATAAGTAATTTGTCTTATAATTATACGATGACATTTATTTATTTTCGTTAGATTTGACTGTTTAAATTTAATATATATGTATATATTTATCTGGGTACGGCAATACAATGAAAACCGAATACATACACCATATTGTTCAACAAATAAAAGCGTTTGCCATTTGAACATAAAAGAATGAAAACGTGAAACCAAATTAGAAATTTATACAGTTAACATAAGTACACAGGAACAAATATATATATATATATATATTTAAGTACAACAACACAACAATAGGGTACAACAAAGTATGTTGAGAAAGAAGAAAGAAAAAAAAAGGGATTTATGCTGCACGTGGCTCACTTTGCACCGTCATTTTCTTTGAAAAGAATAGATGCTTCACTTCTTGTAATATTGTGTACCCTACTGGTCTGAGTACCATCTCCACCACCATGTGATCTTCGACCGTTGCCTGTAGCATATACCATTGGTCTATATTAAGAATTAAATATACAAGAAACAAGAAAAGACAATTCAATGCAAAGTCTTCACTGTCTGGTGAGTACTTCCATCAAAGCACCACTGTCGCCAATAGAAAAATTCACCTGAAAAGAGAAAAGAAGAATACAGCTATTAGTATAGCTAGAAAAGTAGGTATATATATATATAGTTGAAGGTAATCAAAGGGTTAAAATTGAAAATGAAACAAACACAATATATGTATATGTGTGTCCACATTCAAATCAGTGAAACAGGATATGTGTATACATATCCTCAGATTGACAAAACAAGTCGAATAGCCAAAGAAAGATGCATCAAATCTTCATAAATCTAGAACAGAAGTAATAGCTAGGGATCTATATTATTTTTCAGCTTAACAACTAGGAAAGGTTACAATGTAGAAATAAATAAATACAACAGTTCATATACGGCAGAACAGTGCATGAACTGTTATAGAACAGTAAATTGATATTCAGAATACAAGAACCAGATGGATTCTCCATATAAAGTAAGCAATTCATGTGCATTATCAATGCACAGGAAAGTGAAACAGAAAAAGAGAGTACCACCCAATCTTTATACAAACAATAGTCAGAAAATCTCATATAAAAGATAAGTCACATGGCAAAGGCAAATCTGAAAAACTTGAAATGAGACTAAACAATTTGATAGACTGGATGCAGATCCACATATCTGAAATTGAATAAACAGCTCAAATGGCTTCCTAGCCCTACCAAAGCTACATGAACAGTCCAATCAATGTATATATCTAAGCAGGCAACCGTACAACACAAAACCCATCAAAAATCTGTAGCTTTCACTGTTACACATCAAACATAAAAATCAAGTTTCGGTCACAAGCGAATTCGAGCACGTACCCATAGCTGAAACAGTAGAGAATAGTACCTAAAACTAGCCCAGCTAAATTTTAACCTAAGGATCAAACATCAATCATACACCCAGTCCGACAAATTCATGGCAGAGCCGAATGAGAAGTAAACGCCTAAAAATCTAGGCGCATCTAATTCTAAGTAGGATGTAACAATACGTGAATCACTGTCATACTTTCTACTATAAATACACGGTAGGTTCGCACTACAACCCAGATCAACACAGCAAAGCAAAACCGAATGCAACCCAAAGAAAATCAAAACAGGAAAACCAAAAAGGAAATCAAAAACAAAAATTTAATTTGGGAAAAATACTTAGCTTTTTGATGAAAGGGGTCGGTCTCGGGTTGCACGGTGGGTTGCGGAAGGGGGTTGAAGCATACGGGGAGGAGCGACTGAAGTAGGAAGGCAAGGGGGGACTGGAGCTTGGAGATGCGGTCGAACTTCGCTGGAAGCAAGGACGGAATCGGATCTTGGAAATATAGGGTTTCTTTTCTCTGGAATTTTGTGGCGGCTAGGAAGTGATTAAAGGGGATCGACGTTTTAGGGTTTTAAGTGGAAAGGGAGGCGGGTTTGGGCTGATTCGGGTTGGGCTGAACGGGTTTAAAGGTAAGGCCTCTTTTTATTTTATTTTTTTAGGGTTTTAATTAGTTCAAAGGTTTTATAAAATTCAAATATTAATATAAAATGCAAATTAAATCAGATTCCGACGAAACGAAATATGTCGGGACCGTAAAGACGAATACTACGCGATGGTTGGGGTCAGAGTAGGGCAGGCAGCAGCTAGATTTTTCAGAAAAATGAAATGTCGTTCAATTCAACTGAAAACAGGATGATTCATCGAAATCAATTCAAAGGTGAGTTAATCTCACTCAGTTATTTCCCGCTTATATTTTTATAAGTTGGGTTTTTATTTTTGTGTGCTATGATTGCTAGTGATTGGCTGATTGATGATATATTTAGCTATGGGTAAACTGATGAAATTAAACGTCGTTTAATTTCAGTGAAATCCAAATCGTTATTTTTAACGAGGGGTTCCAATTGAGGTAAGTTACCTCATTGGTCACGTTTATAAAATAAACGTGTTTTTAAATAAATGAATTGTTTGATTGGTTGTTGTGGTTGACATTGAATGGTCGTTATAAACTGTTATGAAACCATTATTGAATTGCTTTGATTTGATGGTCGAATATTGACCTGATGATTTATCATTGATTTGGTTTAAACCAATGAGTATTATTGGTTGGGTGGTTGGCAGTACATGGCCTGTGAAATTTAATATCGATCTGCTCTCAGGTAAATCGACGAATTAAGTTATAAAATATATTTTATAACTGGAAATAGATTTGTAAATCTATTATTTGAATTAAAGTTGTAAGAAAGGAAATATTTATTATTTACAAATTGAGATATAAATGGGTTCTTAAATGATTTTATAAAGAAAGGTAATAATAATCTTATTTTTGATTTGGGCCAAGTTAACTATATTTGATAGGGTTAATGGTAAATCTAATTATCCTTTTATTTTAAAATTGATTTAAAGAAGTGAATTCAATTTAAAGTCGAGTAAGAAATAATTAGTGGAGATGAATTCGATTAAGAGATTATGGAGTGTTTTATGACCCAAGCGTTCGAAGAACTTGGTAAATAAAGTTAGTAGGTAAGTATAAAGATTTGAATAAGTGTTTTTACTAAATGTTCAAATTTAGTAAGGAAAATCCGAATTGGAATGATACATTAAAAAGGGTCAAATGATGAGATGTTCGAACAGGAGTTTCAAAAAAAAAAAAAAAAAAAAAAAAAAAAAAAAAAGAAAGATAAAATGATCCAGATTTGAAATCAAGATTTGAAACAAGATTTAGTGTCGATAGTTATGTGATAAGCTAATACTATTCTGAGGTAAGAACGGGTCGATCAAGGTCTGAGAGGTAACTAAAATACCCCAACTTGGTTGGCCGCATTATTACCAAGGAACGGTATTAGCTTGGTGTTGAGTGAAGGTGATGAATTGGTTTTATCTTATACAAGGAATACTGAATTCTAAATGCAAGGATTTGGGAAAGTAAGGAATATTGCAATATTGGTTTAAAAAGGAATAACAATATTGATTTCAGATTTATATCGAACAATTGTTATTTAATTGGAGTTGACCGAATATAGTAGAGTTAATCAAACGTAATTAGTCAGAAAGAGTTGCCATTGCATACGACTGCTAGCGTAATTTGCAGGGCTGCAGATAGCCTACGGCGGTCGGATGTTTCCTGAGGGAATCAGGCGTAACCATTGTGATCGCTGCGATCTGGAGTCAAGCGAAGAGAGTAAAGTTGAATATTAGAATTTGATTAACGATTTTGTTAAATATATTTTAAGGGCCATGTCATGCCAAGTACTGAATCAGTGATATCATTTTATTGACACATGTGTTATTTGATAGTTAAATCACCGACTATCAAAACCTGACCAATACGATTGTTGGTATGGAAAGACCGGGATCGAATTTATATTCGAAAACCATTCCGACCAACAAATACGTGAAGAGATCGGAAGATGGTCGAGATGGAGCATTGAAGACCGTGGATCTTCATAAGCGGAAGGACTGCTAATAATCTTTGGTGAGCTCCTAGAGATAAACTGTGGTTCGGTCGTGGTTGGGAATCCACGGGTTGCAAGGACTACTCGCTACTGATCCATGGGGTGATTCCTATATTGGATGCAGTAGGAGGGTACCTTCGGTTCATCCTGTTCCTGGATGACTTGTATGGACGAATGTCTGACAGAGTATTTCCAAAGGGATTTACATGCGTTGATTTCTCCAAACGTACCATAGTTGATGGCGGAGAAATGGTTATTCTCTAGCCAGATAGCTAGAGTATGTTTGTGGACGTCAATCAAGTGTGATCTGGCGGATCTGACGATGTGGCATTCAAAGTGTATGATGACCAGATGTGTTCTGACCTCAAGCCTCATCAACCGGGAGATGACAAAAATCGGGCAGGCAGCATGGCTATGTGGGTCGCTCCCATTAGGGTGTATAATCACCTATCTAGAGAAATTCCTTTTGTTTCTTAATCTATCGATTCTGCCCATTCGGGGACGGTGGTTTGAGTCCAACCGTTGGTGATATACATTCGATACACTCAAGTGAAATGAGTGGTCGGTCATGTGAGGGCCGGGTTGCAAGACGTTCTTGTTGAACCCTGTGTATTCGCCTCTAGAGATACACGTGCGGAAGGTGGTCCCATACCTTGTCAAGTTGGAGATCTAATATCCAATAAGCGCCTGTGGTTTTCGATTGTATACTATATACGGGGAGCGTGAGATGCAAGCGTTCCTCTAGATTTGTTAATTATTTGTATTTAGACATTATCATAATATCAGACCAAGATATTGATTTCGAAAACTGGTTTGGGTTATCGTAAGGTAAAAGCCGTCCATGTTTATGTGTGGGTCGGTCTTGCGATTAACTTTCGAAAGGATTTTAACTTTAAAATCAAGTTGTGTGATACTTAATTGCTGTGCGAGTTTTTCTCACTCTGGTTCACCAGACTGACCCGGTGTTTTGTAAATGCTCGGGTTAGCCCGGAGTGTACAGGTTCAGGTTATCAGGTACTGCAGGGTCCAGAGACGAGCTGAAGATGTTCAGACGAATAATATTCCGCTGTGTGATTATATATATGAGGACAGATTATTATAACTGTCCAGAGATGTTGATGTACTCTGATATTGTAAGTATTTTGAAATTTTCAGTAAAGCATTATTTCTGTATTATATTTCGTTCCGCTGCGATGTGAGACTCTGTGTTGGTTCTTCTTCTTCTTCTATTCTAATATTTCTTTCTTTCTTATCTCATCCTCTAATTTCTTTCTAAACGTTCCAGTGTTTCGGTGCTTGGAGGATCGACATGAGTACGGTAAAAGGTATTTATATCGATTTTCGAGGCCGAAAACCGCTGGGTCGTTACACATAAAGCCTGGTAGGTCCAGTGACTTTCAACATGTAAATAGGTAAAAGCATCATGACATGAACAAACTGGATACAAGGCATAACCATGATAATAAGCATAGCAAGACAACAAATGATGAGCGTTAGATATGAAAAGGTACACAAGATGAACAGGATATGATGATTGCGCTCCTAATTATTAAGATATTTCCTACACCGCACTGTTTACTAAGACACCTTGGTTAAGAGAGTAACTCCCTGAGTATCAACCCCGAAGACAGAAATCAACATCAGATTGACCCCCAAGGAATTACCCAACTCAACCAACCTTTTGTTACCGCACTATTACAAGATTACACCGCACCATTCGATATGACAAGGTAAGATACACTAAATGCGCTTCGGTTCTTTCTCTGATTTCCTATTTTCTCTGCACCACCCAACTAGCATCCTAACTAGTGTCTTTTATAGAATGATTCGTATTCCCTACAAGTGTCCCAACTAGTATCCTGTGAAAAAGGATATGTATCCCCTACTAGTGTCCAAACTACTATCCTGTGTTATATAATAAGGTGATCCCAACCCCTCAATTGTGGTAGCCTTCAGGTGTACATCTAGTATGAGGATCTTACCTCAATCAGCCTAATTGCCATGAAGAAGTTAGATGTATCCTTACTACCTTAAACGATCGGCTTCTACTCGTATTAATTTATTACTTGTGTCATTCGACCTCACTTGTATGTATTCATTACTTGTGTCAATCGACCTCGCTTGTATGTATTCATTACTTGTGTCATTCGGCCCCGCTTGTATGTAGATATCTGTGTTGGCCCCATCATGGTGTGTATCAATTCCCATGATGGCAACCCGACACGATTCAAGATGCACGGTGTATACTACTGATGCTCGGTGCCTGCTTTTTTCACTCCGGAGCACGTGCATGCCCATACTCCGTCGGAACCTACACTGTTGCACCACCCACAGCTATCTTGACCGCTTATAATCAGCCCAGTAATCGTGCCCCACCCTGCCTAGCTCAGGGTACCATGATACATCTATGTGGGTTACTGCTGAAATGGGTCCTCGTTACTAGGGTTTCCTAATCAACATGTTATAATGGTTAAGTATTCTCAATTTAACTTAACCCCGCCCATTTGCTTAATTAACATGTTGTACTAGTTAAGTGTTGCCTATTCATATGTTACTTAACCTTCTCATTGATTCATGCATGTTTATTTAACGGTTAAGTTTATGCGCCTATATATACTAATATTACCCACTTACCCAAGATTTACTTAACCCTTCCCCTTATCAAGTCCATATGTATTACTGGTTAAGCTTGCCTTAACCCTATCAACTTTATTCATGTAATATTGGTTAAGTTGTCTTCTTGTCCATGATAACTTAACCCACCCACCTAACATGTCATATTGGTTAAGTGTTTCTTATTAATTTAACCCTTCCCATTCATTGTATTGGTTAAGTGTTTCCAATTAACTTAACCCTGTTCATTCATCATGTTATATTGGTTAAGTGTTTCCTATTAACTTAACTCTGTTCACTAGCATTAATTCATTCATTAATGCCTTAACCTCTCACATTAGAATTGTTGTTTGCAGTTGCTGGATGTGTCGGGCGGTTCCGGGCAGACTCCTACCGCAAACTCATTCTAACCTGGGGTTTTGGGCTTTATGCGCTAACCTCTCACATTAGACCTGTTGTTACGGTTGTCGGATGTGCCGGGCGGTTCCGGGCAGACTTACACCGCAACTCAATCTAACCTCGGGTTAGGCATGTTCATCTTTTATCCAATTTACCTATTTATCATACATGTCCAAGTCTAGATTTTATATGCTAATTATCCCAAATTCACAAAACTAGTCATGTTCCAATTCTCAAGTTATGCCCAACAATTTCACCGAATATGTTATGCCCAATTATTTCACCGAATATATTATGCCCAATATTTACCCAAAATAGGATATACCCAAATATTCCCTGTATTCCAATCATTCATATTTCACGATTTCAGCTTAGGTTCGAAGGTAACCTAGGTTCATAAAAGAAAAAGGAAATAGGGGAAGAGAGAGAAAAGGGGCATAAAATAAGAATAGGCATGTAACAACAGACCTAATACAAGAAATTTAGATCCAACTAAGATAGATTCTTGAATAAACTGATATAATCATTATCGCAGGCATAAGAATAACATCATGAACCAAAAAGGATTTTAAACCTGATGTACAACAAAGATAGGCCTGACTTAATCAATAAAAATAACCTCTTAAGCATGCAAAGACATAGATTCAATAGAAGGATAGGGATAAATTTGAAAAGATTAATTTACAACCAGGCATAGACTTCGATTCATTTTATTACATGTCAAGATTACAATCAGATGTTCAAATCTGAAAATAACGTGAACTTACCTTGCTAGGATTAAGAAAAGATAATTGAATCGTTGTTATTGCAGAAACTCTAATTTGACGTTGATTAATCTTCAAAGTTGATTGTAGAAGAAAACCTCTCCTTTGATTTGGAGCTCTCTAACTTGATTTGTAGTTTGGAGAAGATGGAGGTGGCCAGGCTAGATTGAAGATGAACAGCATGACGGTGTCATAGCTTTGGAGCAATAGAATTAGGGTTGGTTTGTGAGTGTATATATAGATATCTTGGATTATTAAGAGCCTTTAGATCAACCTAGGATCCATCCAAACCATCCAGTCCAAGAGAATGAGTCAGCAGGCCAATCAAAAGTCGCCACGTAACCCCACGACTCAGAAATTCGTCACTGTCCAGCACAGTCAGCAAGGGTCGACCCTTACAGGGGGATCGACACCCATGTCGACACCCCTATAGGGGGGTCGATACCCGTGTCGACACCCCTAGTGGAGGTCGAAACCCTATGGCGGGGTTTTTACCGCCTACTGTTCCCTGCTGGTTTGAATTTCGAATCTTGATTATTTAATTATTTATTTAATTCTGAATTAAACTTAAATCTTCTAACCTCTATAACTTCTTCATATAGAGTCCGATTCATGCAAACTCGGACTCTATCTCAAGCAGAATTCCAAGACGAACGCACTGGCGTAACCCGTTTCTCTTAATTCTTCTTCTAAAAATTAAGTGTTCTTAAATTCATTAATTTAATATTCATAGAAAATACGGGTGTTACATCCTCCCCTCCTTAAAGGATTTCGTCCCCGAAATCTCCAAGTTAAGAAGGATGTGTCCTACCATCCATCATCCATCTACTCATCCATCATCCATAAGAATCTAATGTCCTTAAAAGATTTCTAATGCCATATGAACATATGCAAAATGTCCTAATACTAATGCAAAAGATCAGGCGGTCCTCTGATTCAGTTGACCTCCTTAATGTGAATTATGTTAGTGCCATGAGTCCAACATGTATGCAGTCATTCCTATGGTACTTTATAACTTCTCTATGAATGCACAACCATCCATTCAAATGCATCATCCATATGATATCACATCAGGTTTCAATCCATATATACATATATATAAATTCACTCATGCATATGTAATATGGAAGTGACGGAGCCGACCTAGTGCCTAATATATGTGTATATGCATCCACGAGAAACCACTAGCAAACACTTACATCCACTTGCATCCACCAAACATAACATGTCTCAAACACGTGTTTACATCCATTGGCTTCTACCTGAGGATCGAGGATAAGACCAAGAGGATGCACTTAAAAAATAGACACAAACATGCATATACTTATGGAAAAGGAGATCAAGGATGTACCCTAAAAAAGAAAAGGGTAGGATGCGCATATCTTGTCTTCAGTCTCCCAAGTCGCGCCTTCTTTAGTGTCACCCCATTGTACTTTAACAAGCTTGTCCTCAAGATTTCGAAGCTATTTGACCTCCATTTCCAAAACTCACTAGTAAAGATAGGATCTCGATCACTTACTATGCTAGAGGATATCCCATGTAGTCGGACTATCTTTCCAAGATAAACAAATGTCAACCATGATACCAAGTGTATATACTAAGATGATTAGAGGTCTCTCCTCTACTTAGCTTATCCATCATGTCACAAATCTGAGGGTCTTCATGTTACGTCGCTCCTATCTGATCAAAAGCGTAGGTCACTCTTCTAGCGATGTTAACAAACCAGGTACAAACTTGGTTGAGGGTCTAAAGTTGAAGGTTTCTATGTACTTCAAACTTTACCCCTCTTAAGGTCAGTCTTTTTTCTACTTAGGGCGCCTGCCACAACATTACCCTTGCTAGGGGTATAAGCAATCTCAAAGTCGTATGAGGCAAGAAATTCCATCTATCTTTGTTGTCTCAATTTCAAATATTTTTGCGAGAACAAATATTTTAAGGACTTATGATTCGTATATAGTTCAAACTTTCTCTCTTAAAAGATATTGATGCCATGACTTAAGAGCGAACACTATAACAGCTAATTCCAAGTCGTGGGTAGGATAGTTTTTCCTCATGTACTTTCAGTTGTCTTCCTCCATAACAAACTACCCTCTCTTCTAGCATTAAAACAGCGCCTAGCCCTGTCCCGCATGCATCCGTATAAACTGTAAATGTCTTGTTCCCTTTGGGCAATGTCAAGACTGGGGTTGTCATCAAGGTTCTCTTCAGTCGTTGGAAAGCAACATCATGAATCAAATCCCAAGCAAAAGTTAGATTCTTCTTTGTCAATTTAGTAAGTGGGGCTGATACCTTCACAAAGTCCTTAATTAACTTCCTATACCAGCCCGTTAATCCAAGAAAACTTCTTACTCCCGTTGCATTCCTTGGGACCTTCTAATCTTGCACTGCAACTACTTTTGCGGGATCTACTGTTATCCCTTCCTTGGATATCACATGTCTTAGAAACCTTACTTCTTCTCTCCAAAAATGATATTTTGAGAATCTAGCCTTAAGCTGATGCGCTTGGAGGGTATCCGAGATTTCCCTTAGATACAAAGAATGTTCTTCCCCACTCTTAGAGAAAACCAAAATATCATCTATGCATAAGCAAAGTGAACCATCCGCCTTTGTAGCGAAAACAACTAGAGCACCCCATTTATAAATACTTCACCTTATGAACCCTTTCTCAAGTAACTCTTTTACTTGTTTACTGAGCCATTCCTTTCCCTTGGAGTCATGTGTCATACAGGTAATGCAACTGGCTTTGCATTGTCAACTAGATATATGCGGAAGTCTATCTCGCATTTTAGGGGACAAACCCCTAACCTAATCAAAAACATCTGCGTACTCATGGACTACTCTAACGGATCGCAAATCGTCGATAGATGCATCAAGTGATTCTAGGTAGCTAAGCCAAACAGATCCCTTAGGATCGCACGAAATCTCGAGGGTATTCCCGAGGCAAGTCAAAAGTCTAACTACCCTCCTTTCACAATTACTAGCTAACCAATCCATGCCTAGAATCAACCCATAGCCCCTGAAACCAAAAACGTAAGCATTACATCTAGACTCAACACTTAGTATAGATATTCCCAAATCCAAACAAATCATAGATAAATGAGCCGAACCCCCAACAGGATTTGAGACAACAATGGGATCCTCCACCCTACGATTACTAAGGTGCAGAGACTCAACTATGGAAGCAGATAGAAAAGAATGTGAAGCGTCAGAATCAAACGAAGTTCTAACAGGATGATTGAAAAGAAAAACTAAACTTTTAATAGAAAAGTTCCTACCTCTCTTATGTACACTAGCAGTGAGAGCATTCAATTGCCCTTTAGAAGATTATGTCCTTTGCCCTTGTCCTTCTCCTTCGGGCAATCCATGATAAGATGGCCTGCTTTACCATACTGAAAACAACCACCAGTCTTCTTCTTCCTACAATTAAATGACCCGCTATACCATAGAAAAGACACCTCCTCTTGTCGCGGGATCTATAATTTCTTCCACCCTTTTTATATTCACATCCCTTGTTTGTGATTCTTCCACTTTGGCCTCTTTCTTTTCACCTTTCTCCTTCTGCGCGGATTAAGACATATCAACAAGCTTCTTATCCTTGGGCTTGTGCTCCTTAGCCCAAACTGCCTTATTCTCATCCTTACTATCCTTGTGTAGCTTGTTGACATGTTTCTCGAAACTACCTCCATCTCACGGCAACCTACAAAGCTTGAAAGAAGACTAGCCGCAGGTGAAACTACTGCGGCTACAGATGGAGGTTGGGCACTACTTCACCCTCGACATGCGTTGTATGCCTTGGCGAAAAGAAAGGAAGAAGAGATTCAAATAGAGAATTGAAAGATAGTGCATAAAGCTTTGGAGAATATGCCTTTTAATAAAACAATACTTTTCCCTTGAAAAATGCTTCTTTAAAACATGTTTTGGAAAATGCCCCTTTTAAAATATGCTTTTGAAAAATCTTTTATATGTTCTGGTGACCTTTAGCTCTGATACCACATGTAACACCCCACCTCCGTTAAGGTCACTCACAAAGGGAATATATTTACTTCAGTGAAGCGTCATAAGTGTATAGAACAGATAAATTACAAAACAGACAAAATTAAAACGTCGAAAAATAAATTAAACTTTGCTTCATTGATAAAACAGTAGCTTGGTAAAATAGCTTGTACAAAGATTGTTTTCCAACACCAAAACACCAATACCCATTACAACAAAGCATCTTTCTTGTTTAACAAAATAAAGAAGCATAAAATGACAATGATATTCCCCAATAAAGCATGAGCCAGCCATAGCAGTGGAAAAGAGAGTCCAAAGTAATACATCGACTATCTTCGAGCTTGGAAAGAAAACAGAGCTAAGTGGTAATATTCCCTCCCTATGAACCGGGGGGGAAACGGAAGAAAAGAAAGCGAAACAAAACAGAGTCAGACATAACACCTGGTAGGTCCAGCGACTTTCAGCATGTAAATAGGTAAAAGCATCATGACATGAACAAACTGAATACAATGCATAACCATGATAATAAGCATAGCAAGACAACAAATGATGAGCATTAGATATGACAAGGTATACAAGATGAACCGGATATGATGATTGCGCTCCTGATTATTAAGATATTTCCTACACTGCACTGTTTAATAAGACACCTTGGTTAAGAGAGTAACTCCCTGAGTATCAACCCCGAAGACCGAAATCAACAGCAGATTGACCCCCAAGGAATTACCCAACTCAACCAACCTTATGTTACCGCACTATTACAAGATTACACTGCACCATCCGATATGACAAGGCAAGATACACTGAATGCACTTCGGTTCTTTCTCTAATTTCTTATTTTCTCTGCACCACCCAACTAGCATCCTAACTAGTGTCTTTTATAGAATGATTCATATTCCCTACTAGCGTCCCAACTAGTATCCTATGAAAAAGGATCTGTATCCCCTACTAGTGTCCCAACTAGTATCCTGTGTTATATAATAAGGTGATCCCAACTCCGTAATTGTGGTAGCCTTTAGGTGTACATCTAGTATGAGGATCTTACCTCAATCAACCTAATTGCCATGAAGATGTTAGATGTATCCTTACTACCTTAACCGATCGGCTCCTACTCGTATTAATTTATTACTTGTGTCATTTGACCTCGCTTGTATGTATTCATTACTTGTGTCATTCGGCCTCTCATGTATGTATTCATTAGTTGTGTCATTCGGCCCCGCTTGTATGTAGATACCTGTGCTGGCCCCATCATGGGGTGTATCAATTTCCATGATGGCAACCCGACATGATTCAAGATGCACAATGTATACTACTGATGCCTAGTGCCTGCTTTTTCCACTCCGGAGCACGTGCATGCCCATACTCCGTCGGAACCTACACTGCTGCACCACCCGCCGCTATTTTGACTGCTTATAATCAGCCCTGTAATCGTGCCCCACCCTGCCTAGCTCAGGGTACCATGATACATATATGTGGGTTACTGCTGAAAGGGGTCCCTATTACTAGGGTTTCCTAATCAACATGTTATAATGGTTAAGTGTTCTCAATTTAACTTAACCCCACCCATTTGCATAATTAACATGTTGTACTAGTTAAGTGTTGCCTATTCATATGTTACTTAACATTCTCACTGATTCATGCATGTTTATTTAACGGTTAAGTTTGTGGTCCTATATATACTAATATTACCCACTTACCCAAGATTTACTTAACCCTTCCCCTTATCAAGTCCATACGTATTATTGGTTAAGATTGTCTTAACCCTATCCACTTTGTTCATGTGATATTGGTTAAGTTGTCTTCTTGTCTATGCTAACTAAACCCACCCACCTAACATGTCATATTGGTTAAATGTTTCTTATTAACTTAACCCTTCCCATTCATTGTATTGGTTAAGTGTTTCCTATTAACTTAACCCTGTTTATTCATCATGTTATATTGGTTAAGTGTTTCCTATTAACTTAACTCTGTTCATTATCATTAATTCATTCATTAATGCCTTAACCTCTCACATTAGAACTGTTGTTTGCGGTTGCTGGATGTGCCGGGCGGTTCCGGGCAGACTTCTACCGCAAACTCATTCTAATCTCGGGTTTTGGGCTTTATGCGCTAACCTCTCACATTAGACCTATTGTTGCGGTTGTTGGATGTGCCGGGCAGTTCCGGGCAGACTTACACTGTAACTCAATCTAACCTCGGGTTAGGCATGTTCATCTTTTATCCAATTTACCTATTTACCATATATGTCCAAGTCTAGATTTTATATGCTAATTATCCCAAATTCATAAAATGAGTCATGTTCCAATTCTCAAGTTATGCCCAACAATTTCACTGAATATGTTATGCCCAATTATTTCACCGAATATATTATGCCCAATATTCACCCAAAATAGGTTATACCCAAATATTCCCCGTATTCCAATCGTTCGTATTTCGCTATTTCATCTTAGGTACGAAGGTAACCCAGGTTCATAAAAGAAAAAGGAAATAGGTGAAGAGAGAAAAGGGGCATAAAATAAGAACAGGCATGTAACAACAAACCTAATACAAGAAATTTAGATCCAACTAAGATAGATTCTTGAATAAACCGATACAATCATTATCGCATGCATAAGAATAACATCATGAACCAAAAAGGATTATAAACCTGATTTACAACAAAGATAGACCTGACTTAATCAATAAAAATAACCTCTAAGGCATGCAAAGACATAGATTCAATAGAAGGATAGGGATAAATCTGAAAAGATTATCTTACATTCAGGCATAGACTTCGATTCATTTTATTACATGTCAAGATTTCAATCAGGTATTCAAATCTGAAAATAACGTGAACTTACCTTGCTAGGATTAAGAAAAGATAATTGAATCGTTGTTGTTGCAGAAACTCTAATTTGATGTTGATTAATCTTCAAAGTTGATTGTAGAAGAAAACCTCTCCTTTGATTTGGAGCTCTCTAACTTGATTTCTAGTTTGGAGAAGATGGAGGTGGCTAGGCTAGATTGAAGATGAACAGCATAACGGCGTCATAGCTTTGGAGCAATAGAATTAGGGTTGGGTTATGAGTGTATATATAGATGTTTAGGATTATTACGAGCCTTTAGATCAACCTAGGATCCATCCAAACCATCAAGTCCAAGAGATGCGTCAGCAGGCCAATCAGAAGTCGCCACGTAACCCTACGACTCAGAAATTCGTCACTGTCCAGAAAAGTCAGCAGGGGTCGACCCTTGCAGGGAGGGTCGACACCGATGTCGACACCCCTGTAGGGGAGTCGACACCCTATGGCTGGATTTTTCCCGCCCACTGTTCCCTGCTGGTTTGAATTTCGAATCTTGATTATTTAATTATTTATTTAATTCTGAATTAAACTTAAATCTTCTAACCTCTGTAACTTCTTCATACGGAGTCCGATTCACGCAAACTCGGACTCTATCTCAAGCAAAATTTTGAGACAAATGCACTGGCGTAACCCGTTTCCCTTAATTCTTCTTCTAAAAATTAAATGTTCTTAAATTCGTTAATTTAATATTCATAGAAAATATGGGATGTTATAGTTTATACAATTTATCGCTGAGTTCAAAACTTACAGGATATTAAAATAATAAACAGATCATAAAATGCAGCAAAAATAAAAGTGTATAAAATAAATCACACACAGATATAGCCAGCTTCGTCCAAACCCTGCCTAATGCTGCATTCCTAAGGTTTCTACTAGGTAAAAGAATAGATCCCGCATAAAAGACCATGTACACTCGCGAATCCCTTGCTCCTATTCTGATCCTACGCTCAAAACCCTAGACTGGTCTATATCCACTAGACCAGACTTTCCCCTAGTTTTATAGATACTAGTAAACTGTCAGTTAACCCCTAACTGAATCCCTTAGAATTTTACAGACTCTAGAAAACTGTTTTGACGGTTTACAGAACAAATTGAAACAACACAAAAAATAAAAACAATTAAAACATAAACAAACTAAATAGAAACCCTAGGAGTTTAAATTAAAAGGGTTATCCCCTTTAGAAAATACGGCCGGCCAATTATGATTTGTGTTGCACCCTTTACTCCTTAGTCCCGATCGCTTTCCCTATTCTCTAGAGGAAAAATAAATGTCGGCGGCTAGGGTTTTCTTTAACCCCAAATCGAACGACTGATGATTGTTCTACAAAGAAAAAGGATGCTCAGATGATTGTTGCTCTTGGATGTTCACTTGTGATCAATTTGGGATTTCACTTGACCGAAACTCTTGTAAGTTAAATTATGATTTAAGTCTATATATTCTTGCGTTGATTTGTGGTTTCGGGTATGCTTGCCATTGATAATAAGGTGTAATATATAGGGTAAACAAAAATTCCTTAAACCTCTCTTTGATTTCATCATGTGGCCGACCTGATTTGTGCATGTTTTCCTCTTTTGATTTGCTCAACTGAATTGATGAATCTAAAGAAAAAAAACTTGCCCTGTTGCCTTGGTTAAGTTTAAAACCTTCAGCATTAATTGAATAAATCAATTCTGGAAAATGTTTGTGGTCCCTTGAAAGATTTACTCCATTATGTTGCCTTACTTTAAAATTTCTTTGCTCGGCATTGAAAATGAATTAATTCTGGAAAGCAAATATTACTGTCCTATTTGAATTGAAATTCTTGATTAAATTTGTTACCTTGCTTTGATCACTGTATTTCTAAAAATAACTTGCCACACATAAATTGATTGCGATTGAACATAGCCATGACTAAATTCTTGTATTTTTAGAAACAAGTAAACTGATTTTCTTGGCTAGAATGCTGAATGATTTCTTAATATGAAAAGATTTGAGATTTCTTGAATTAATCTGTGAATTTCTTAAGTTAAAAACTTTCCTAAAAAATGTCTGTATAAATCTGGAAAGTCATTTTCTTTTCTGGAAACCCTTTTAAAAAACAGAATATGATTGAATTCTCAAATGTATTTCTCGAAATGATTGTCTTAGCTCAGAAATTGATGTTTGCCAAAAATAACTCTTTCCAAAAAACATGTTGTTTAATTCTGGAAATAAGTTCATGGGAATTTCAGAAATTTTTGAATAAACTTTTCTGCCTGAAAAAGTAATCGAGCTTCTTGCCTTGTGCACCATATAAACCTTGAATTGAAACCTGTTTTTGCCTTGTTCATGCAGTTAGTACCATCCATGTGTTTGGGAAAAAAACTCTCATGCTCCCATTACACTCCTGCATACATACCATGAATGCTGAATCCATTTGCTATGTGTATTTCCATACTAAAATGTAACCTTGATTGGCTTCTTGACTTCCTGCACCATTGACTTGTGAGTTGTGTATCCAGTTTGTTCCTGAGCTGCTGTTTGCATTTTGGCTTGTATAAGTATACACTGACTTGTAATTTAAAACTGGCTTGTTCCATTCATGAAACATGTACAATGCTAAATCCGTTCTACATTTGTACACTTGCACTTGAGATTGGTGCCTTTGTTGTTGTTGCATGTTCCACACTATTTGAAGTAAACTGGACATTGTGTGATCTTCCTTGTACATGTCACTTGTATACCATTCATAGTGTACACAGTCGACTTTCACCTGTTCATGTGCATCTGCATTGCCGAGTTTGTTTTCACCATGCTTGAGCATGTGACCAGCACATTTGTTTTGGCACTTGCTACCATACTTTGGTATTTTCTACTTGACCCTTGCTGCTGCCATTTGCATGTGATTGATTGTATATAATGTATTGTTAGCACCTTCGCACTTTATTTTTCTTGTAGTTGCTCGACCATTCTTCATTTGCACCATGTTGTATACATATGTGATTTAGCTTATACTTGAAACATGTATTTGGTGCTTTGGCCATGAACGCTTCATTTTGAACTTGCTGTTTTTACCCATTTTCGCTAGTATATATGTGTATATATTGACTGCAGTGTGTGTATACATATATTGTGCGCGTGTAATTTATATTATATATATCAGCCGACTACTGCACTATGTTGTGGCTGTTCAGAATTAACTGGTTCTGATCAGCAAACCAGTGTAGTATGTTGAGGCTGATCAGTTCGTATATACATATCAGATCAGGTCATGAAAAATGATGAGAAACACACCGAAATTTTGAGGCAATAAATTTTTAAAATAAAAATTATATTTGCTAGAATATGGAATTATTTATGTTCAAGATTACTGTGTGTGTTTCTGTGTGTGATAGGTATGAAGACTAGACTGACTGAAGGATGTTGTGAAGACAGAAGGCAAAGAACTAAAGACAGTTAATTGTATAAATCAAAATGTCTGTATTGAGTGTTGTGTCTGTGTCAATAATAAAGTGTCTGTATAACAGAGCGACTGTATAAGTGTTGTAGTGAGGAGCAAATGTACAGAAAGAGAGAAATTGAACTGATATTTGTAATAAACAAATCTAAATGAAATAAAATATTATTTTATTGTGTTCAAACAAACTTGTCTATCGTATTAAGTTTATTTACAAGTACAAATTCATGTGAAGTGAATATGAAATGTGATGTGTTCAAATAGTGGAGTTATAAAGAGTTATACTGTTTGAATGTTTGAAATATAATATTCAATTTAAATAAAATACTATATGAATATATGCATGTCTGTACAGTCATATTCTATTTAAATATAAATATTATATTCCTGTCTGTAATGTATATATAGAACAGTACAGTAAGAAACATCATTTAAAATAATATTTATTTGGTTGTTATCATCAAACAAAAATCATATAATTTTATACAACTACGTCATATACAGCATGTGATTCCTAAATCTTAGGGCAGTAGTCTCATTTTTTTTAGAATCATTTAAGACTTTCTTTCTGGCCAGTTCTTTCGTCAAAGGATCTGCCAAGTTATCATTACCTCATTTGTGATGTTCTCTAACAATATTATGCATACGACTGTCATTTCTTACCGTTGTAATATAGATTCTATCCCTTTTTTAGTAGCCGTCAAATCGTCATCACTACATATGTGATGTTCTTTTACAGTATTGTGCTTATGACCGTCGTCTTCTATAGTTGTAATATATATATATATATATATATATATATATATATATAGAGGGTTCCGCTACACCTCTTATATTGCATGTGAACTCTCCCCCTTAATCTCCACCACCCATTTCCCCACTCATTCTCTCTTTTCCTATTTCAATATTATTTCTCAGTGGGAAGAGAGAGAATGAGCGGGGAAATGGGTGGTGGAGATTAAGGGGGAGAGTTCACGTGCAATGTAAAAGGTGTAGCGGAACACTCCTCTATACACACACACACACAAATATATATATATATATATATATTACAAAAGGGAAGAAATACAATTATAACGAGTTTAGATAACTACAAGAAATTAGTTGAAATATTATTTTTAATAAGAATTATTCATGAAGTGGACATAACTTACATTCAAACTCATGTGTGAGTAATTATTTTAAATTTTACTTGAATTTTAAGGCTTTGCCATTTCTCATGATTGTTGCTGTAGTTTACGGAAGTTTCAATGCATGATGCCCTCACCAGAATTGGCAAATTTCAATGTGTGGATCAACAATAAGAGTATTGTTGAATTCAAGCGCAATGTCTTTGTAGTATCAAACTTGTTTCCTTAGCGGTATACTAGGTTGATCCACTACTGACCCAATACTGAGTGAGTAAAAGGTTGAGCCATAACCATTTTAAAGGCTTTATTCTCTATGTTTTAACTTTTAAGTACCATCTCTGCTTTATTGTGACTTAAAATGTCAGATTATGATATCATTCAACCATGGGTATTCACCTCCATATGCATCTTAAATTCCATGTAGAAACAAAATCAACATGTAATATGAATTGGCATGCTCTTATATGTATTCTTGTATACTTACCTTAGATAAAGACATGAATAATAACTGCAAATATGCACATTGTTCTTTTCAATCATAGAAAAGTCACTTTATATAAAAAATCTTTATTTTGTTTTCTTTCTGTAGAGTTTTAATACAACTCTTATTTTGCTATTATTGTTATGATAATTAAATTTGGACTAGAGGCTTCTACGTTCTAATTGTGGAGTGATGAACTAGTTACCCTAGAGATGTACTTAACAGAAAAATTGTGATACCTGATAACCACTATATTGATTAAGATTAACTCCCGCTTCCTTTCATTACATAGTCCTTGATAGTAAAGGCTACGATGGAGCTACCTTGGACATATGATCCTGAGGTGTAATTTTGTTTGTGCTCATGGCTGTTTTTTCCTTTTTGATGAGCCCAACCTCAATAAGCTATAAAAAGGTAAAATTTGATATCTTTATAAATATTTTGATATGTGACAATAAGGAATTTCGCTCGATCCGAATCAGTCGCTAAACTGACCCAGACCTTTCGAAACGCCTGATTGTTTTGAGAACACGACAAAATAGAACGCAGACGGAAGAACATTTCATTGTTAATTACAACAATTCCATCAGATTACAAGGATATATAGAGTATAAATAAATAAATATTACACAGAAAATATCAGAGATTACAATACATTACATAGCAACGGAAAATAATACAATACACAACTAGAAGAGATATACGGATACAAAGCTCTCCGGATATCGTTCCAGCTGTAAATCAGGATCCTGTGAATATAAATCTGCAAAACCAAAACTATTAGCTGCCCGTGTCAAAATAAGGGCACCCAGAGTTTAGGTTAAAACAATAAACTCCAGGTCAGTCATGTGACTGGTGTGAGAAACAGTTATTAATCTTTATTTTTAACGTTAGGTAAATCAAGGGACCACGCCGTATAACACGGAACGGGTTTCCTTCCAAGAATACCACTGCATAAAACAAACAGCGCAATGCTAAATAAAGAAAAATGAAGCTATTATAAGACCCAGGTCCTATCACACAATGCAACGCAAGCCGGGGGATAGGGTTTTCCCTTATAATAGCCAAACATGCTTAGTACGTTTAAAACAAATCATTTGATACTATTATAAGTGCACAGTGTATAAAACAACTTGAAATCATAAGTATTAATCATAGACGGCATGGGTACCATATATCATGTCGCCATACTAGTTCTACAATTAAAACCGCAAAATCACGTATTTGGAAATTGGATTTCCATCTGTGAACTGAGGCTAGGGATCGTCCTCACCGTCTTCGAGACTCTCTAGCCCGAGCCTCAGGGTCAGAGCGCATCGACCCTTGGATCGTCAGGGCCAGTCCACCGATGTGGATTAAAATGCCTGAACACTGCGTTTCCCCGCCCTTTTGGGGCGTAAATGAGCCAACGAATGGCTCCATCGGACCCGGATCGTCCGATCTAACCGAGGCGCCTCGCAACAGCAACAACCACATAAGTCAAACTCGTCAGGGCATGTAAAACCACTAACGCCACTTCTAACTAGAAAGAAACGCATGTCCTCCCTGAGGTCCTCTCCCGTTTTTGGATCACCACCGGGGTGTGAGGCTCGCGAATCAACGTTACACAAAGCAACGCCACAAAGGCCGTGCTTTGATCATCAACCACAAGACTCTGCTTTTCAACATAAGCCTTGTTCATTTGCATCTTAGCATGCCACACAGGCCAGCCACTCTATGCAACCGATATCAGTCACACAGAATGAAATCCAATGTCAGACACACAGTCCATTTACAAGTCCATTCTGGGTCTGAACGAAACCGGAGGCACCTAGTACCCTGCATATCCATCGATCTCCAAGTACGTCTAGACGATCACTAACTGATTCCCTCCTCTTGGGTGTACGACCCAATCAAGATCATCAGTAATTATCCAAACGACGTGAAGACTTCCGGTCTTCAACCATCGTCTTCATCTTCGACTAATCGTCGAATCAGTTATTCAGAATGGGATAAACCCGGTCTTTTCCGAATAACTCGCGTATATTTTAAGTAAGTGTTACACAAACACAACATACGCCTCATTCCAATTCATCAGTCACTAACTGTAAATTAATCAAGAGAATAATTCCCCAAATATTAACCCCGAAGGCCGAAACCAACATCAGATCAATACCCAGGAAGCCATTCTGCTTAGCTAACCTACAGTTAGTTTCTAAATTTCACATTCTTAGGGAAAGGTTCCCATTAATTTTATCAAAGATAAATTCTTTAAATTTATTCTTTAATCTTCCTTTGAATATCACTTCAAACTAGTCGGGATTAACGAACCTTACCGAAGTAATCATTTGTTTTAATTTCCCAACCCCAACCTATTCATCCCGTGAAGTAAAACTGGTTATACTTCATATCTAACACCAAGGAGTTATCGGTAAATTCAATTACCATTTCACGTTCAAATCTAATTAAAGATTTAACTATCGCCTGGAGCAAAACTGGTGATACTCCATTCTCGATCTTTTCAATCTAATTAAAGATTCATTAAAACTTCACTTAGTTTTAATCTTTAACCGGGTTAAAGAATCAGTGTCATTTAAAACACGGTTCACGATAAACCCTAAAATCATATCACATTTCAATCAGTCCCTAACCGTAAATTAGCAAGTGAGCAATTCCCTAAGTATTAACCCCGAAGGCCGAAACCAACATCAGATCAATACCCCAGAAACCATTCAACTTAACTAATCTCCAGTTAGTTTCTGATTTTCTTAACTCCTTTGGGTCTAAGAACAGAATTATTGAAGATACCGTTCATGACAACCCAAATCACATTTGATATTAAATACAAGGCTCTGAATAGAAAATATATCGGCTTATATTCCATATCAAATTCTACGACCAACAAATATCGTATTGGAAATAACGATATATATATCTTTCAAATTTCCATAACAATATTTGTATAATCACGAAATCCAACATCGAAATAATCCAAAGACAATTTCGATTCAAATCCATTCCAATTCAATTATTGGAAATTCTGGTTACTTTTAAAACCCTTTTAAAATTCAATTTATTTATTTAAAAATAAATAGAATTATAATTCTAGTTCAAAACTAGTTCATTTCGATAAAAATCTATTTTTATCTTTTCAAATATGGATTTTTTCATCCCAAATCTTCACAAATCATTTCTTATGATTTTACACAAATTATTACTATTTTTAATAGTTTTATCAAGGCCCGCACAGTCGATTTCCATCAACGGCCATCGAACTGCACTTACAGCGACCTTTTCCAAATTTGATTTGGACATAATTCCAAATCCAGCCGTTAGATTTCAAATTTCTAATATTCATTAGAAAGCTTTTTTCGATACGAACCCATCGGTTCCGGTTCCAGGAGAATCCGACTGTCGGATCTCCCGTAATATCCGTTCGAAGTCAATGGTCGAAATTCGCGAACTGCCGCGGCGCGGCGCGTTCTATTCAGGCCATTATATTATATATATAATATATATAATATATACTTCATCGATTTCCTTTTAAAACGTATTTTATAAATCGTTTTAAATTCGTTTTCAAAACGATTTCAACTTCCTTTTCAAATTCAAATCAAAATCGAATTTTTCAACATAAATTCTTTTAAATTGATTTCAATTCAAATCGGTTTTCAGTTCAATTTCAATACGTTTTAAACTCAATTCAAAAACGATTTCAATTCTATTTCAATCTAATTCGAATTTCAATTCTATTCATTTTAATTCGAATTTCAATTCTTTTCAATTTAATTCGTATTTCTATTCTTTTCAATATAATTCGAATTTCATTTCAAACTATTCGATTTTGAAATCACTTTTCAATATTCATTATAAAAACGAATATAATCGATATAAGTATCGTTCACGTCAAAATGGCGTCAATCTAATCAACACGGCTTCATATATCCTATTTTCAAATATTCTATTTCAAATATTTCTTTTTCAAATATTTCTATTCAAATATTTCTTTTTCAAAACTGGAATGAGGCCCAATCAATTACCATATAATGTTAATTATATGGATTTTCTACAACACATGTATACAATAACAACGATGAATAATCAACCATCATCCAAAGTGCATTCTACACTATATAAGCATCAATTATGAATATTTAACGCTCATAACAGTCTGTCCATCAATCGATCGACATACAGCTAATTATTGGGACTAGTGTATGTCATATATCATCCCAATACCCGTGTGGGGTTTTCAAAAAATCAAACACATATTTTATTTGTGCAGTTGGGCGATGTGTAAAATTTATCGTCCCAATCAATATCAATCAAATCAGTGTATATAAACAAATTTCCGATTTGTTTATAAATATTTATTTTATGTACACGTTAAAAATTCTATTTTCAACTATAAAATATTTTTAACTATATAAATATATTATTTCATTTCACATCACATCACACAATCAACTACACATCAAAATCAAACAAACAAACATACAAGCCGTCCATGGTCTGTGGATGAAGGGTGTCGGGTGCTACTAAACACCGTCTGCATCCTAGTATATATTTCAACTAGAAAAATAAATAAAAGGTGAGGAGTTCTCACAGAGGGTTCCACTCCGCCGTGCTTTGCTTTTTGAACTGCTGAACCGTCTGGATCTGCTTGAAATTCCAATGTAGTTCTTTTCACGTTGTTGAAATAAAAATTATATTTTTATTTCCACTTTATATATTTTCACAACGCTACTAAATATATAAAGATCGAATTTTTAACTTCACTTCATATATATATAAATTATATTTTTATATTGCTCTTCTCCTAATAAAGATTATATTTTTATTACTCTATATGAATAAAAATCATATTTTTAATATGCCACTAGTATAAAAATTATATTTTTAACCTTCTACAATATAAAAGATTATATTTTTATACTTCCACAATATAAAAGATTATATTTTTTTTATACTTCCACAATATAAAAGATTATATTTTTATACTTCTACAATATAAAAGATTATATTTTTATACTTCCACAATATAAAAGATTATATTTTTATACTTCTACAATATAAAAGATTATATTTTTACCTTGCTTTATAAATATAAAAGATTATATTTTTACCTTGCTCGTATTTAAAAAATCACAACTTTGCTTATATAAAAATCCCACCTTTGATTATATAAAAACCTTTCTTATTATAAAAAATTAAACCTTTATTTTAAAATGAAAATCACAGGTTATATATAATAAACAAAAATAAAAATAAGAAAAAGAACCTATAAACTTACTGTGGGGATGTAGGAGGACGGGGGGAGGCTCGTGGGGTCTGGAGGGGCGCGTTGAGCTACTGGTGGACGTGAGGTGGTGCTTCGGTCGACGGCGGGGGTCAGTGGGTGGGCGTGCGATTTGGGGGAGGGGCGCAGCTTCAAATCGAGAGGGGGAAGGAAGGGGGAGACGGCAGAGAGGAGGGGCGCGTCCTGGGGGGTAGCGGCAGCCACCTGGAGGCACAGCAGAGGTGATACCGGTGGCCGAAAGGGTGGGTTTTTCGATTTGGGGGCGGGTTTCTTTTGAACGACGGGGGCATTTAGGTGTAAATGAAACTAGGGTTATAACTTAGGTATATATAATATATATATTATATTATTCTGATTACTTTTCAAAAGTAAAGTTTCGTATCCGGACTCCAAACGAACCCCAACGACAGCCGTCCCTAGCTATTTGCCCCCATTCCGAACACAATGGGACATGTATCGCAAGCCAATTCGGCCGTTACGATCAGTTTTCGTTAAATTTAACATATAAATCTATATATATTCAATTTTAAACGCACATTTCAAATTACCAGGGCCACACACGAACTCTAAAAATTCCAGAAAAATTATTTCTAGCTTCGTATTGACGATACGGTCCTAACAAAACTAATTTCATCGAATTCTGAGATCGTTTGAAAAATGGCCATTTTCCAGTCGATTAAAATCAACTAAAACTGGTCAAACGCGTTTTCCTTTGCCACGCTCACATATTGATTCGAAAAATTACGAAATTTGAAACCTAGCAATAACTTGACATCACGGATCCAACAAAACTGGTTTCGTCGAAATCTGAGGTCATTTGCAAAATTCCCATTTTTAAGGGCCTGAATTCCATAGCGACTATTCTGAAAATTCATTTGGGCATATCTTTTGATTCCCGCTATGAAATTTCAATTTGTCGGATTCTTTGGAAAGATATTCGTAAATAGATTCTAATATTTTTGGTTTCACTAAAATCCGGTTTATTTTGCACCCGGTACATTCAATTGAATTTTGAAATCGAATTATCGAACTACCACACCATTTTCAATTCCTTTTATAATTTAAAATAAATATTTATATTCTAACGACGATCTATATAAATATATACGTTCGAATTTCATTCAAAATAAATTTCTTGTCGTTATTATTTAAAATATTCATTTTAAATATTCAAAATTCATTAAATTTGCCAAAATAAAAAATTTAAATTGGCCTGGATTTCCGGGTTATTACAATCTCCCCCACTTAAAAATTTTCGTCCTGGAAAAGGAACGAAGCCGAAAGTTGTTTCATTAATCAACTCAACTTCCAGTATTTTCACTACGGCTTAAGTTCTTCAACTTTTTAGTTTCTAAGAACTTTTCAAATTTTTCAAAAATTTGGCTAACACCCTAAATTTTTGAAAAATTTCGCCATAACCTCCCCTGCACCGGGAGCACCGGGAAAATCCCGAAATTGCCATATAGGCCCTCTGATCTCAAAAAGAAAAAAGAAAAAGCCAAGCGGCTAGCCAACCGGCTCATAAAATCATCATCAACCAAACAAAACAATAAATTATGGTAAACATGTACTTATTTGTCAAGCAAACAATTTTATTCTTCTGCTCTAGCCTCCTTGCTATGACCTGTTCTGTCTAAGTACATGTATATGCATGCAAATTTCAAGCAATTTTCAATACAGTTCAATATTCGGTTCAATTTGGCTATATGGTACAAATTTTAATTAATCAACCAATAATCAACAACACAACCATCAATCAATTAGTTGATTAGCTTTTGAAATTCATAACTTTGATACATAGTCAAAAATCAGATTTTTGATGCCAAATCGTAACAATAAGCCCTATCTAGTTTCTGTTCTCACACCAATCAATTGGAAATATATAGAAATCTCACTTTCGAAACTCGAAAATAAATACTGGCGATGGTGCCCCGCCATCAGAATTATCCCTGGGCAACTAGAGTGTGATTCTATAACTATCCAGTACATTAAAACTTCGAACACACGTTTGCAAGAAATATATGCAAAATCTTTATATATTGGATTGTCCAAATTCAATATAAAATAAATAATCAAATACGAATAATTGATTTAAATTTTCAAAACAAAACTTGATTTCAATTTTAAAAATATACTCTTCACACTCGTTCTAGAATACTACTGATCCCATCTCTAACAAGTCATTCCCGTTGGATATTACTAATCCAATTTCTGATGAATTCTTTCGTATGGTTCTAATGTGTCTTGTTCTCTGAGCTTTGTAAACCAAAACTCTGATACCAAATGTGACAACAAGGAATTTCGCTCGATCTGAATCAGTCGCTAAACCGACCCAGACCTTTCGAAACGCCTGATTATTTTGAGAACACGACAAAATAGAACGCAGACGGAAGAACATTTCATTGTTAATTACAACAATTCCATCAGATTACAAGGATATACAGAGTATAAATAAATAAATATTACACAGAAAATATCAGAGATTACAATACATTACATAGCAGCGGAAAATAATACAATACACAACTAGAAGAGATATACGGATACAAAGCTCTCCGGATATCGTTCCAGCTGTAAACCAGGATCCTGTGAATATAAATCTACAAAACCAAAACTACTAGCTGCCCGTGTCAAAATAAGGGCACCCAGAGTTTAGGTTAAAACAATAAACTCCAGGTCAGTCATGTGACTGGTGTGAGAACTAAAACAGTTATTAATCTTTATTTTTAAAGTTAGGTAAATCAAGGGACCACGCCGTATAACACGGAACGGGTTTCCTCCCAAGAATACAAGTGCATAAAACAAACAGCGCAATGCTAAATAAAGAAAAATGAAGCTATTATAAGACCCAGGTCCTATCAGACAATGCAACGCAAGCCGGGGGATAGGGTTTTCCCTTATAATAGCCAAACATGCTTAGTACGTTTAAAACAAATCATTTGATACTATTATAAGTGCACAGTGTATAAAACAACTTCAAATCATAAGTATCAATCATAGACGGCATGGGTACCATATATCATGTCGCCATACTAGTTCTACAATTAAAACCGCAAAATCACGTATTTGGAAATTGGATTTCCATCTGTGAACTGAGGCTAGGGATCGTCCTCACCGTCTTCGAGACTCTCTAGCCCGAGCCTCAGGGTCAGAGCGCATCGACCCTTGGATCGTCAGGGCCGGTCCACTGAAGTGGATTAAAATGCCTGAACACTGCGTTTCCCGGCCCTTTGGGGCGTAAATGAGCCAACGAATGGCTCCATCGGACCCGGATCGTCCGATCTAACCGAGGCGCCTCGCAACAGCAACAACCACATAAGTCAAACTCGTCAGTGCTTGTAAAACCACTGACGCCACTTCTAACTAGAAAGAAACGCATGTCCTCCCTGAGGTCCTCTCCCGTTTTTGGATCACCACTGGGGTGTGAGGCTCGCGAATCAACGTTACACAAAGCTACGCCACAAAGGCCGTGCTTTGATCATCAACCACAAGACTCTGCTTTTCAACATAAGCCTTGTTCATTTGCATCTTAGCATGCCACACAGGCAAGCCACTCTATGCAACCGATATCAGTCACACAGAATGAAATCCAATGTCAGACACGCAGTCCATTTATAAGTCTGTTCTGGGTCTGAACGAAACCGGAGGCACCTAGTACCCCGCATATCCATCGATCTCCAAGTACGTCTGGACGATCACCAACTGATTCCCTCCTCTTGGGTGTACGGCCCAATCAAGATCATCAGTAATTATCCAAACGACGTGAAGACTTCCAGTCTTCAACCATTGTCTTCATCTTCGACTAATCGCCGAATCAGTTATTCAGAATGGGAAAAACCCGGTCTTTCCAAATAACTCGCGTATATTTTAAGTAAGTGTTACACAAGCACAACATACGCCTCATTCCAATTCATCAGTCACTAACCGTAAATTAATCAAGAGAATAATTCCCCAAATATTAACCCCGAAGGCCGAAACCAACATCAGATCAATACCCAGGAAGCCATTCGGCTTAGCCAACCTACAGTTAGTTTCTAAATTTCACATTCTTAGGGAAAGGTTCCCATTAATTTTATCAAAGATAAATTCTTTAAATTTATTCTTTAATCTTCCTTTGAATATCACTTCAAACTAGTCGGGATTAACGAACCTTACCGAAGTAATCATTTGTTTTAATTTCCCAACCCCAACCTATTCATCCCACGAAGTAAAACTGGTTATACTTCATATGTAACACCAAGGTGTTATCGGTAAATTCAATTACCATTTCACGTTCAATTCTAATTAAGGATTTAACTATCGCCTGGAGAAAAACTGGTGATACTCCATTCTCGATCTTTTCAATCTAATTAAAGATTCATTAAAACTCCACTTAGTTTTAATCTTTAACTGGGTTAAAGAATTAGTGTCATTTAAAACACGGTTCACGATAAACCCCAAAATCATATCACATTTCAATCAGTCCCTAACCGTAAATTAGCAAGTGAGCAATTCCCTAAGTATTAATCCCGAAGGCCGAAACCAACATCAGATCGATACCCCAGAAACCATTCAACATAACTAATCTCCAGTTAGTTTCTGATTTTCTTAACTCCTTTGGGTCTAAGAACAGTATTATTGAAGATACCTGTAACGACCCAGCGGTTTTCGGCCCCAGAAATCGACATAAATACCCTTATCATATCTTATGCCGACCTCTCACACCGAAAACACTAGATAGTTTTGGAAAGAATTTAGAGGGTGAGAATAGAATGAAAGAATATTAGAATAGAAGCAAGAAGAAGAACACATCAGAATCTCACCGCGGAACGAATAAAATATAATATAACAAATCCTGTATACAAAAACTGTATATACATACCAATCATCAGAGTACAGCATATATCAGACACAGCGGAATACACATCATATATATAATACGTCTGAACTTTTCCCGCTCATCTCTGGACTTCGCAACATACGATAACCTGAACCTGTACACGCCGGGCTAACCTGAGCATTTACAAAACACCGGGTCAGTCTGGTGAACCAGAGTGAGATAAACTCATACAGTATTTAGGGTAAATCATCCAACCTGTTTTCAAAGTTCAAAACCTTTTTCAAAAGAAAAGGGTAATCGTAAGACCGAGTCCACACATAAACACGGAAGGTTTTTACCTTACGATAACCCAGAACAGTTTTGAAAAAAAAAACAATATCTTCTCTGATATTATAATAATGTCTAAATATAAGTAAATATCAATCTAGTGGAACGCTTGCATCTCACGCTCCACGTATATATATACAAACAAAACCACAGGCACTTATTGGAGATTGGATTCCAACTCTGACAAGGTATGGGACCACCTGCCGATCGTGTATCTCTAGAGACGAATACACTGGGTTCAACAAGAACGTCTTGCAACCCGGCCCTCACATGACCGACCACTCATTTCGCTTGAGTGTATCGAATGTATATCACGGACGGTTGGGATCAGCAACCGCCTCCCGAAAAGGGACAGCATCGAATATAGATTAAACAAACAAATGGAATTCCTCTAGATAGGTGATCATACACCCTAATGGGAGCGACCCACATAGCCATGCTGCATGCCCGATTTTTGTCATCTCCCGGTTGATGAGGCTTGAAGCTAGAATTCCTTTTCGAACATCTGGCCACCATTCACTTTGAATGCCACATCGTCAGATCCTCTGGATATCACTAATTGACGTCCACAAAAATACTCTAGTTATTTGGCTAGAGAAAACCATTTCTCCGCCATCAACCATGGTACGTTTGAAGAAATCAACGTACGTAATCTCCTTTAGAAATACTCTGTCAGACACTCGTCCATACAAGTCATCCAGGAACAGGATGAACCGAAGGCACCCTCCTTCTGCATCCCAGGAGTCACCCTATAGATCAGTAGCGAGTAGTCCTTGCAACCCGTAGATCCCAACCACGACAGAATCACAGTTTATCTCCGGTTGCAATCCCAGAGATTCTTAGTAATTCCTCCGTTTATGAAAATCTACGGTCTTCACAGCTCCATCTCGATCATCTTCTGATATCTTCATGTATTTATTGGTCGGAATGGTTTTCGAATATAAATTCGATCCCGGTCTTTCCGTATCAACAATCGTATTGGACAGATTTGATAGTCGGTGTTTTAACTATCAAAATAAACAGTGTTTCAACAATGACACTCCAATGAGTTCACTGGTTCAGTATTCAGCATTACATGGCCTTTTAATTAAACAAACTGATTCACTTCTGTTTAACAAAACTTCTACTCTTTTAATATTTTAAAATACGATAATCAAATTCTTATCACTAACCACTTTTATGATTACCAACTAATATCATCTTCAGATAATCCTGATGTCGTTCAAGTTGGGGTATTTTAATTACCTCTCAGACCTTGATCAACGACGTTCATATCTTCAGATAAATATAAGTTGTAATCAACCCAATATTTTATTCCAGTCTCCTTTCAAATTCTATCCGACCATTTCCACTTTGGAAATCTTATTTCCATTTCCCTTTTTCTTAATTCCATTTCAAAATAACATTAATTTTGGAATTAACGATATAAATCCTCATCGCCTCTTTACAAACCTTGTTTCAACTACATTCTGGTTTAGTCTAAACCCTTTTTCCCATATCACTTTCCCCTTTTATCTTAATTCAAAAGTTAAAGTCAACATGATTTAAGCCATCGTATTCGCCTAAATTCCCTTGATAACTTAGTTGTAAAACTTCGGGTTTTGAATATAAAATCTGTTCATAACTTCTTTCATTGTTCAACTATATTCCATCCCGACTTTGATTACTTTTCATGAATTCAATTATAAATTAACTTCCCAAAATTTCTATTTCTCAGAATAATAACTTACTTTATCACTAACTACTTTAAAAGTAGTAAATTCCTTTATTAACTAAAATAAAATTGTGTGTTCCTCTTTTAAACTTCGTTAAAAGAAACCAAATATCCTTTAAAACTGTTTGATAAGATTAACTCAAAACAACTCCATATAATAGTCGATTCCAGTCAAAATAGTCGGTTTAGTCAACTTGAACCCCGGTTACCTCTTTAACCCATTCTGATTCGTTCCCCCTTTAAATTAATTAGAAATATAATTAATTTAAATGATTCCATTAATTGTTTCTTACCAAACAATTATTCCAACTTTTAAGTCATTGGATTAAGTTCTCTTCACTTGTAGATCAATCTGATTAAATTAGAATTTCCTTACAAAATAAAGCAATAGTTAATCATAAATTCAAATAATAAAGAAATGTTTAATTCCTATTAAACAAACTCTATTTTAATATAATTTAATTCAAAATCTATATCCCGTTATAAAGTAAATTTTATAACTTCTTCTCTGTTGATTTGCCTGACGGTAAATCATCGTTTATAAACAATTGATTTCTTAGTCCATATATTACTGACAAATACCCCACCAATATCACCCATTGGTTCAAATTAAACAGATGTTGAAATTTTCAGCTAATAATCAGAAATCAAGTCAATCACATTTAACTGATCATAAATAATGACCATTTTACACCAACCAAATAACAGAACAATTCAAACAATTAATCACGTTTATAAATAAACGTGACCAACAGGGTGGGTTACCTCCGTTGGATCCAATCGTTAAAATAACGATTTGGAATTTCACTGAAATTAAACACAGTTTAATTTCATCAGTTAAATCAATAGTCAATGTATGTACTAGCAAACAGTCAACATCAGCAATCAGAGCACACAAAATAAAAACCCAATTTATATAAAATATAAATAGGGGAAACTGAGTGAGTTTAACTCACCTTGATCTGATCCATTTATTTCTGGACTGGTCTAGTTACAGTTAAACAGTCGTTTAACTTAACCGTAATCCTTACTATCTCCAGCTCCATCTAGATTTGTTTCATAAAATTCTGCTTGTTTCCATGATCGTAACGCAAGTTTATTTGTCTGATTCTGCCCATATATGAATTGGGTCATATTGTTTGAACATTAATGATTTAAATTAAATTCACTAAACCCTTAACTAGATTAAATAAATTAAATCCTATTTTGTTAAACTAACTACTCCATTATACATAACCTAACCCATACTCAACTCCCTATGTTTTAAATAATTAATTTCATTTAAGGTTTAAATAATTCAAAAATAATAAACCTTAATCACTTTGAATTAATAACTTAATTACCAAACAAATGACTAATAAAGTTTCAAAGTTTGATTAACGTAAATAACACGGCCAACTTGACTAACTAAGCAATAGTATGAAAAGGTTTTTAAATTCCATTAATTAGCTTTAATCTTTCGTTAATTAAAAAAATCCCCAAAGTAGATAAACTAAGGATCTTCATTTGAATTTAAGTTTAAACCAAACTTAGTGTATAAAAATAAAATTTGGGCCATACCATTCTCTGTCCAGCCCACTCAAAACAGGCCCGCACTCCTTTTCCTTTCTTAAACAATCGGATCCCTTCATCCTTCATTATTCCGCCGCCACAAAATTTGGGAAAAAAGAAAACCCTACGTCCTTCTCCTTCATCGATCGGAAAACCGAAATCAGCAGCCATCCCACACCACGTCGACAAACCCTTAAGCCTTCCAGTCTCCTTCGATCCGCCCTGAGCCTCTTGCTTGAAGATTTAGCCTTCGGTTCGAACAATAAATCATTTGAAGACTCGTCGAAAGGCCCGGCGTGAATCACTGAGTAAAGCTAAGTGTTTTAACTAATTTTTATTTTGCTGTAAAATCTTGTTTTGATTTTCTTACTATCGGTTTTGAATACCGTTGTGTTGAAATGTGACCCCTATTTATACTTGCGGTTTGGTCCTGATGAGAACGACGTCCATCTGATTTCAAATCGTAGGTTAGATTGTGTTTCAGCCTTAGTTCTTAGGTGAAATCCCTATATTCTAGCAATACCATGTGATTGAACTGTTGATGATTTGAAATTGGTTTTGGTGTGATATTTCCATAGTATATGTAACAACCCGAAAATCTGGGCCAGTTTAAAATTTTTATTTTGGCAATTTTAGCGAATTTTGATTATTTAAAAAGAATTATTTTAAATAATATCGACGAGAAATTTATTTTGAATAGAATTCGATCGTATATATTATATAGATCGTCGTTAGAATATAAATAATTATATATAATTATAAATAGAATTGAAAATGGCGCGGTAGTTCGATAATTCGATTTCAAACTTCAAATGAATGTACCGGGTGCAAAACAATCCGGATTTTAGTGAAACCAAAAATAATGGAATCTAATTGTGACTATCTTTCCAACGAATCCAAAAGATCGAAATTTCATAGCGGGGATCAAAAGATATGCCAAGTTGAAAATTCTGAATAATCGCTATGGAATTCAGGCCCTTAAAAATAGCCATTTTGCAAACGACCTCGGATTTCGACGAAACCACTTTTGTTGGATCCGCAGTGTAAAATTATTGTTAGATTCCAATTTTCATAATTTTTTGAATCAATATGTGAGCGTGGCAAAGAAAAACGCGTTTGACCAGTTTCAGTTGATTTTAATCGACTGGAAAATGGCCATTTTTCCAACAGTCTCAGAATTCGACGAAACTAGTTTTGTTAGGACCGTATCGTCAATATGAAACCAGAAAATATTTTTCTGGAATTTTTCAAGTTAGTATGCGACCCCGGCAAATTGAAATGTACGTTCAAAACTGAAATTAAATGTTTTATACTTTAATTTGAAGAATAACTGATGGTAACAGCCGAATTGGCTTATGAAACATATTCCATTGTGTCCGGGATGGGGGTAAAACGCTAGGGGCGTCAGTCGTTGGAGTCGATTTGGAGTTCGAACGATAAACGAATAATTTTTGAATTAAATATTAATATAATTTTATATAAAACCCTTGGATTTTCAGAAACCCTAATCACTTCTTGGTAGCCGCCGATAGCTCAAAACGGATGGCCAAAAACCTCCTAAACAAAACCGTTGATTTCTTCAATCTCCCTTCGAATTAAATCATACTTTCAAAACAAAATCGTAGAGAATTTAATGGGCTTCAGATTCGTATGTCTTTGATCGGGTTTCATGATGGGTACTGGCCAAATCGTTAGCTCGAAGTCATCAGTTTTGGGGCGGTTTTTGAGGCGGGATGTGGGGCCGAGTTCGGCTGCATGGCAGGGGGGGAAAGGGCGAAGCGTAGGCGCACCTCGGTGGCCCACCTGATCGGGGTCTCATCGCTTGTGGAGGAGGCGCGTGAAGAGAGAAGGGATCGATGATATGGGTTTTGCATACCAGGAAGAACACGATGATGAGGAAGGGAAAGGAGACGTCTGTGATTTCTCTTTGAAAAGTAATTAAGGAGGTAATTAAATTAATTATTTCATTAAATTTTAATTATGTGAAAAATAATATTAGCTTTGTTTTTCAAAATAAAATAAATAGTAGTGTGATTTTTTTTTGAAAATAGCATTTGTTTTAAAATGTAAAAAGAACATTTGTTTTGAAATCTATCTGGCGTTATTTTTGAAATCTATATGGCATTGTTTTCGAAATCTATATTACATTGTTTTCATAAAAATATACATGAGTTTTGAAAACAAAATTAGAACTATTTTTGAAAATAAAGGCAGAATTGGTTTTAAAAATATAGAAGTAGAATTGTTTTTAAAAATAGAAATATCACATTTTTAAAATATAAACATAGTATAAGAATGGGATTATATATATATAGCATTAGAATAAAATTGCGATTTTTATATATTGAATAGCAAAGTAAAAATTCGATTTTTATATATTGAATAGCAAAGTAAAAATTCGATTTTTATATATTGAATAGCAAAGTAAAAATTCGATTTTTATATATTGAATAGCAAAGTGAAAATGTGATTTTTATATATATAGTGGCTACGGGCAACAAAAGCGACAAAGGGCGAGACGGCGAAGATTTCTCAAAATGAAGAGTCGTGGTATTGGATAGCTATCGGTGAGAATTTCTCACTCTGCAATTTCTTTTCTAGTTATGTATATATACTAGGATGCAGACGGTGTTTAGTAGCACCCGACACAATCGTCTACAGACCATGGACTTGTTTGTTTGATTGCAAAAATTAGTTAGGTTATTTGATTGGATTGAATTGTTTGGTGAATTGAATGGATTTGATTGATGTGTGAATGGCGTGGGCCTTCACTAGACCGGGGATAAGGCTAGGCCTTGTCCCGTTTCTAGTATCGTGCCGTTATGCCGTCGAAATTTTCTAAAATAAGTTAGAAAAATAAAAATATCATTTTTATTTTGTAAACGAACTGAATGAAAATTCATGTGTTAAAATAAAATATTTGATCGTTAAAAATATAATTTTTAACGTGAATGTGAATAAATAAATATTCATTTACAAACCGGACGGTTTGTTTATGTACACCTATTGGAAGGACATTGATTGGGGACGACAAATTTTACACATCGCCCAACTGCACAAATAAAATCTGTGTTTTATTGTTTGAAACCCCACACGAGTATTGGGATGATATTTGACGTACACTGATCCCGATTGTTTAGTTGTATGTCGATCGATTGATTGACAGGTTGTTATAAGCGTTGAATATTTATATTTGATGCTTATACAGTGTAGAATGCACTTTGGATGATGGTTGATTATTCATCGTTGTTATTGAATACATGTGTTGTAGAAAATCCATATAATTAATATTATATGGTAATTGATTGGGCCTCATTCCAGTTTTGAAATAGAAATATTTGAAATAGAAATATTTGAAATAGAATATTTGAAAATCGAAATATATGAAGCCGCGTTGATAGATTGACGCCATTTTAACGTGAACGATATTTATATCGATTTTATTCAAATTGAAGTGAATATTAAAATGAATTGAAACTCGAATCTAATTGAATTGATTTGAAATTCGAAATAAACTGAAATGGTTCGAAATTCAAATAGAATTGAGATAGGAATGAATTCGAATTGAAATTGAATTGAAAACGAACTAAAATTGAATTAGAAATCAATTTGAATTGAAATCAATTTAAAATGAATTTAAAATGAATTTAAATTGGAATATTTAATTTTGATTTGAAATGGAATATGAAGTTGAAACCGTTTTGAAAATGAATTTAAAAACGATTTATAAAGCACGTTTTGAATTGAAATCGACGAAGTATATATTATATATATTATATATATAATATAATGGCCTGAATAGAACGCGCCGCGCCGCGGCAGTTCGCGAATTTCGACCATTGACTTCGAACGGATATTACGGGAGATCCGACCGTCGGATTCTCCTAAAACCGGGACCGTTGGGTTCGTATCGAAAAGAGCTTTCTAACGAATATTAGAAATTAGAAATCTAACGGTTGGATTTGGAATTATGTCTAAATCAAATTTGGAAAAGGTCGTTGTAAGTGCAGTTCGATGGCCGTTGATGGAAATCGACTGTACGGGCCTTGATAAAATTATTAAAAATAGTAATAATTTGTGTAAAATCATAAGAAATGATTTGGGAAAAATTGGGATGAAAAACTCCATATTTGAAAAGATAAAAATAGATTTTTATCGGAATGAACTAGTTTTGAACTAGAATTATAATTCTATTTATTTTTAAATAAATAAATTGAATTCGAAATGTTTTTGAAAATAACCAGAATTTCCAATGATTGCATTGGAATGGATTTGAATCGAAATTGTCTTCGGAATATTTCGATGTTGGATTTCGTGATTATACAGATGTTGTTATGGAAATTTGAAAGATATAGATATGTATATCGTTATTACCAATACGATATTTGTTGGTCGTAGAATTTGATATTGAATATAAGCCGGGATATTTTCTATTCAGAGCCTTGTATTTAATATCAAATGTGATTTGGGTTTGTCGTGAATGGTGTCTTCATTAACACTGTTCTTAAGCCCAGTTGAGAAAAGATCAGATCTTTTTATTTAGATTTAATGAAGTGTACCAATTAAATAATATTTGATTGGAATTGAATTGATATTGATTTTTGGGTTTACCGTGAACAGTGTTTTAAATAACACTTGTTCTTTAACCCGATAATTAATGAATGTGATTTTGGGTTTATCGTGAACCGTGTTTTAAATGACACTGATTCTTTAACCCAGTTAGCGATTAAAACTAAGTGGAGTTTTAATGAATCTTTAATTAGATTGAAATGATCGAGAATGGAGTATCACCAGTTTTGCTCCAGGCGATAGTTAAATCTTTAATTAGATTTGAACGTGAAATGGTAATTGAATTTACCGATAACACCGTGGTGTTAGATATGAAGTATTACCAGTTTTACTTCATGGGATGAATAGGTTGGGATTGGGAAATTAAAATAACTGATTACTTCGGTAAGGTTCGTTAATCCCGACTAGTTGAATCGAAATTCAAAAGGATAGATTAAAGATTAAATATAAAGAATTTATCTTTGATAAAATTAATGGGAACCTTTCCCTATGAATGTGAAATTCAGAAACTAACTGTCGGTTAGCTAAGCAGAATGGTTTCCTGGATATTGATCTGATGTTGGTTTCGGCCTTCGGGGTTAATATTTGGGGAATTATTCTCTTGATTAATTTACGGTTAGTGACTGATGAATTGGAATGAGGCGTATGTTGTGTTTGTGTAACACTTATTTAAAATATACGCGAGTTATTCGGGAAGACCGGGTTTATCCCATTCTGAATAACTGATACGACGATAAGTCGAAGATGAAGACGATGGTCGAAGACCGGAGGTCTTCACGTCGTTTGGGTGATTACTGATGATCTTGATTGGGCTGTACACCCAAGAAGATGGAAACAGTTGGTGATCGTCCAGACGTGCTTGGAGATCGATGGATATGCGGGGTACTAGGTGCCTCCGGTTTCGTTCAGACCCAGAACGGACTTGTAAATGGACTGTGTGTCTGACATCGGATTTCATTCTGTGTGACTGATATCAGTTCCATAGAGTGGTTTGCCTGTGTGGCATGCTAAGATGCAAATGATCAAGGCTTCTATTGAAAATCAGAGTCTTTTGGTTGATGATCAAAGCACGGCCTTTGTGGCGTAGCTTTGTGTAACTTGAATTCGTGAGCCTCGCACTCCGGTTGTGAACCAAAAACGGGAGAGGACCTCAGGGAGGGCATGCGTTTCTTTCTAGCTAGGGTGGTGTCAGTGACCTACCAGCCCTGACATTTATATACTTTTCACCTGTGTGGTTGTTGCTGTTGCGAGGCGCCTCGGTTTGATCGGACGATCCGGGTCCGATGGAGTCATTCGTTGGCTCATTTACGCCCCAAAGGGCGGGGAAACGTAGTGTTCAGGCATAATAATCCACATCGGTGGACCGGCCCTGTCGCTCCATGGGGCAGTTGCGGCTGTTCCTGAGGCTCGGGCTAGACAGTCTCGAATCGGTAGAGGACGATCCCTGGCCTCGGTTCATAGATGGAAATCCAATTTCCAAATACGTGACTCTGCGGTTTTATTTGTAAACCTATATATGGCGACATAGTGGCATGGGACGCTTATGTCACCTATGATTGATATTTATGATTTGAAGTTGTTTTATATACTATGCACTTATAATAGTATCAAATGATTTGTTTTAAAACGTATCAAGCATTCTTTGGATGTTATAAGGGAAAACCCTATCCCCCGGCTTGCGTTGCATTGTGTGATAGGACCTGGGTCTTATAACAGCTTCATTTTTCTTTATTTAGCATTGCGTTGTTTGTTTTATGCACTGGTATTCTTGGGAGGAAACCCGTTCCGTGTTATATGGCGTGGTCCCTTGATTTACCTAGCTTTAAAAATAAAGATTAATAACTGTTTTAGTTCTCACACCAGTCACATGACTGACCTGGAGTTTATTGTTTTAACCTAAACTCTGGGTGCCCTTATTTTGACACGGGCAGCTAGTAGTTTTGGTTTTGCAGATTTATATTCACAGGATCCTGGTTTACAACTGGAACGATATCCAGAAAGCTTTGTATCCATATGTCTCTTCTAGTTGTGTATTGTATTATTTTCCGCTGCTATGTATTTAAATGTAATTTAAATCTCCGATATTTCTGTGTAATATTCATTTATACTCTGTATATTCTTGTATTCTGATGCATTGTTGTAATATACAATGAAATGTTCTTTTATATGCGTTCTGTTGTGGCTTGTTCTCGAACTATCCGCGCTTTCCTTTACGGGGAAGTTACGGGTTTTCACAGTTGGTATCAGAGCTTTGGTTTACAAAGCTCAGAGAACAAGACACATTAGAACCATACGAAAGAATTCATCAGAAATTGGATTAGTAATATCCAACGAGAATGACTCGTTAGAGATGGGATCAGTAGTATCCTAGAACGAGTGTGAAGAGTATATTTTTGAAAGTGAAAACAAATTTTGTTTTGAAAATTTAAATCAAATATTCGTATTTGATTATTTATTTTATATTGATGTGGACGATCCAGTATATATAGATTTTGCATATACGTCTGATCCGCGTGTATTTGAAGTTTTAATATACTGGATAGATATAGATTCACACTCTAGTCGCCCGGAGATGATTCCGATGATTGTAGCTACATCATCAGAATTTGTGTTCGAGTTTCGAAGGTGTGATATTTATATATTTCCTATTGACTGGTGTGAGAACCAAAATTAGATAGGGCCTATTGTTGTGGTTTGGCATCAAAAATGTGATTTTTGACTATATAACAAAATTATGTGTTTGAAATGCTAATCAACTAATTGATTGATGGTTGTGTTGTTTGATTATTGTTGGATTAATTAAAATTTGAACCATTTAGTCAAATTGTACCAAATAGTGAATTGTATTGAAATTTGGTCGCATTTGCTTGCATATACATGTACTTACATTGAACAGGTCATAGCAAGGAGGCTAGAGCAGAGAATAAAATTTGTTTGCCCGACAAATAGGTACATGTTTATCATAATTTACTGTTTTGTTTGGGTGATGATGATTTTATGAGCCTATTGGCTAGCCGCTTGGCTTTTTCTTTTTCTTTTTGAGATCAGAAGGCCTATATGGCAATTTCGGGATTTTCCCGTGGCTCCCGGTGCAGGGGAGGTTATGGTGAAATTTTTCGAAAATTTAGGGTGTTAGCCAAATTTTTGAAGAATTTGAAAATTCTCAGAAACTGAAAAGTTGGAGAACGGAAGCCAGGTCGAACGTGGAGTTAATTAATCAAACCACTTTCGACTTTGTTCCTTTTCGGGGACGAAAAGTTTTAAGTGGGGGAGATTGTAACAACCCGAAAATCTGGGCCAGTTTAAAATTTTTATTTTGGCAATTTTAGCGAATTTTGATTATTTAAAATGAATTATTTTAAATAATATCGACGAGAAATTTATTTTGAATAGAATTCGATCGTATATATTATATAGATCGTCGTTAGAATATAAATAATTATATATAATTATAAATAGAATTGAAAATGGCGCGGTAGTTCGATAATTCGATTTCAAACTTCAAATGAATGTACCGGGTGCAAAACAATCCGGATTTTAGTGAAACCAAAAATAATGGAATCTAATTGTGACTATCTTTCCAACGAATCTGAAAGATCGAAATTTCATAGCGGGGATCAAAAGATATGCCCAGTTGAAAATTCTGAATAGTCGCTATGGAATTCAGGCCCTTAAAAATAGCCATTTTGCAAACGACCTCGGATTTCGACGAAACCACTTTTGTTGGATCCGCAGTGTCAAATTATTGTTAGATTCCAATTTTCATAATTTTTTGAATCAATATGTGAGCGTGGAAAAGAAAAACGCGTTTGACCAGTTTCAGTTGATTTTAATCGACTGGAAAATGGCCATTTTTCCAACGGTCTCAGAATTCGACGAAACTAGTTTTGTTAGGACCGTATCGTCAATACGAAGCCAGAAAATATTTTTCTGGAATTTTTCAAGTTAGTATGCGACCCCAGCAAATTGAAATGTACGTTCAAAACTGAAATTAAATGTTTTATACTTTAATTTGAAGAATAACTGATGGTAACAGTCGAATTGGCTTATGAAACATATTCCATTGTGTCCGGGATGGGGGTAAAACGCTAGGGGCGTCAGTCGTTGGATTCGATTTGGAGTTCGAACGATAAACGAATAATTTTTGAATTAAATATTAATATAATTTTATATAAAACCCTTGGATTTTCAGAAACCCTAATCACTTCTTGGTAGCCGCCGATAGCTCAAAACGGATGGCCAAAAACCTCCTAAACAAAACCGTTGATTTCTTCAATCTCCCTTCGAATTAAATCATACTTTCAAAACAAAATCGTAGAGAATTTAATGGGCTTCAGATTCGTATGTCTTTGATCGGGTTTCATGATGGGTACTGGCCAAATCGTTAGCTCGAAGTCATCAGTTTTGGGGCGGTTTTTGAGGCGGGATGTGGGGCCGAGTTCGGCGGCATGGCAGGGGAAAAGGGCGAAGCGTAGGCGCACCTCGGTGGCCCACCTGATCGGGGTCTCATCGCTTGTGGAGGAGGCGCGTGAAGAGAGAAGGGATCGATGATATGGGTTTTGCATACCAGGAAGAACACGATGATGAGGAAGGGAAAGGAGACGGCTGTGATTTCTCTTTGAAAAGTAATTAAGGAGGTAATTAAATTAATTATTTCATTAAATTTTAATTATGTGAAAAATAATATTAGCTTTGTTTTTCAAAATAAAATAAATAGTAGTGTGATTTTTTTTTTTTGAAAATAGCATTTGTTTTAAAATGTAAAAAGAACATTTGTTTTGAAATCTATCTGGCGTTATTTTTGAAATCTATATGGCATTGTTTTCGAAATCTATATTGCATTGTTTTCATAAAAATATACATGAGTTTTGAAAACAAAATTAGAACTATTTTTGAAAATAAAGGCAGAATTGGTTTTAAAAATATAGAAGTAGAATTGTTTTTAAAAATAGAAATATCACATTTTTAAAATATAAACATAGTATAAGAATGGGATTATATATATATAGCGTTAGAATAAAATTGCGATTTTTATATATTGAATAGCAAAGTAAAAATTCGATTTTTATATATTGAATAGCAAAGTAAAAATTCGATTTTTATATATTGAATAGCAAAGTAAAAATTCGATTTTTATATATTGAATAGCAAAGTAAAAATTCGATTTTTATATATTGAATAGCAAAGTAAAAATTCGATTTTTATATATTGAATAGCAAAGTGAAAATGTGATTTTTATATATATAGTGGCTACGGGCAACAAAAGCGACAAAGGGCGAGACGACGAATATTTCTCAAAATGAAGAGTCGTGGTATTGGATAGCTATCGGTGAGAATTTCTCACTCTGCAATTTCTTTTCTAGTTATGTATATATACTAGGATGCAGACGGTGTTTAGTAGCACCCGACACAATCGTCCACAGACCATGGACTTGTTTGTTTGATTGCAAAAATTAGTTCGGTTATTTGATTGGATTGAATTGTTTGGTGAATTGAATGGATTTGATTGATGTGTGAATGGCGTGGGCCTTCACTAGACCGGGGATAAGGCTAGGCCTTGTCCCGTTTCTAGTATCGTGCCGTTATGCCGTCGAAATTTTCTAAAATAAGTTAGAAAAATAAAAATATCGTTTTTATTTTGTAAACGAACTGAATGAAAATTCATGTGTTAAAATAAAATATTTGATCGTTAAAAATATAATTTTTAACGTGAATGTGAATAAATAAATATTCATTTACAAACCGGACGGTTTGTTTATGTACACCTATTGGAAGGACATTGATTGGGGACGATAAATTTTACACATCGCCCAACTGCACAAATAAAATCTGTGTTTGATTGTTTGAAACCCCACACGGGTATTGGGATGATATTTGACGTACACTAATCCCGATTGTTTAGTTGTATGTCGATCGATTGATTGACAGGCTGTTATAAGCGTTGAATATTTATATTTGATGCTTATACAGTGTAGAATGCACTTTGGATGATGGTTGATTATTCATCGTTGTTATTGAATACATGTGTTGTAGAAAATCCATATAATTAATATTATATGGTAATTGATTGGGCCTCATTCCAGTTTTGAAATAGAAATATTTGAAATAGAAATATTTGAAATAGAATATTTGAAAATCGAAATATATGAAGCCGCGTTGATAGATTGACACCATTTTAACGTGAACAATATTTATATCGATTTTATTCAAATTGAAGTGAATATTAAAATGAATTGAAACTCGAATCTAATTGATTTGATTTGAAATTCGAAATAAACTGAAATGGTTCGAAATTCGAATAGAATTGAAATAGGAATGAATTCAAATTGAAATTGAATTGAAAACGAACTAAAATTGAATTAGAAATCAATTTGAATTGAAATCAATTTGAAATGAATTTAAAATGAATTTAAATTGGAATATTCAATTTTGATTTGAAATGGAATATGAAGTTGAAATCGTTTTGAAAATGAATTTTAAAACGATTTATAAAGCACGTTTTGAATTGAAATCGACGAAGTATATATTACATATATTATTTATATAATATAATGGCCTGAATAGAACGCGCCGCGCCGCGGCAGTTCGCGAATTTCGACCATTGACTTCGAACGGATATTACGGGAGATCCGACCGTCGGATTCTCCTAAAACCGGGACCGTTGGGTTTGTATCGAAAAGAGCTTTCTAACGAATATTAGAAATTAGAAATCTAACGGTTGGATTTGGAATTATGTCTAAATCAAATTTGGAAAAGGTCGCTGTAAGTGCAGTTCGATGGCCGTTGATGGAAATCGACTGTACGGGCCTTGATAAAATTATTAAAAATAGTAATAATTTGTGTAAAATCATAAGAAATGATTTGGGAAAAATTGGGATGAAAAACTCCATATTTGAAAAGATAAAAATAGATTTTTATCGGAATGAACTAGTTTTGAACTAGAATTATAATTCTATTTATTTTTAAATAAATAAATTGAATTCGAAATGTTTTTGAAAATAACCAGAATTTCCAATGATTGCATTGGAATGGATTTGAATCGAAATTGTCTTCGGAATATTTCGATGTTGGATTTCATGATTATACAGATGTTGTTATGGAAATTTGAAAGATATAGATATGTATATCGTTATTTCCAATACGATATTTGTTGGTCGTAGATTTTGATATTGAATATAAGCCGGGATATTTTCTATTCAGAGCCTTGTATTTAATATCAAATGTGATTTGGGTTTGTCGTGAATGGTGTCTTCATTAACACTGTTCTTAAGCCTAGTTGAGAAAAGATTAGATCTTTTTATTTAGATTTAATGAAGTGTACCAATTAAATAATATTTGATTGGAATTGAATTGATATTGATTTTTGGGTTTACCGTGAACAGTGTTTTAAATAACACTTGTTCTTTAACCCGATAATTAATGAATGTGATTTTGGGTTTATCGTGAACCGTGTTTTAAATGACACTGATTCTTTAACCCAGTTAGCGATTAAAACTAAGTGGAGTTTTAATGAATCTTTAATTAGATTGAAATGATCGAGAATGGAGTATCACCAGTTTTGCTCCAGGCGATAGTTAAATCTTTAATTAGATTTGAACGTGAAATGGTAATTGAATTTACCGATAACACCGTGGTGTTAGATATGAAGTATTACCAGTTTTACTTTATGGGATGAATAGGTTGGGATTGGGAAATTAAAATAACTGATTACTTCGGTAAGGTTCGTTAATCCCGACTAGTTGAATCGAAATTCAAAAGGATAGATTAAAGAATAAATATAAAGAATTTATCTTTGATAAAATTAATGGGAACCTTTCCCTATGAATGTGAAATTCAGAAACTAACTGTCGGTTAGCTAAGCAGAATGGTTTCCTGGATATTGATCTGATGTTGGTTTCGGCCTTCGGGGTTAATATTTGGGGAATTATTCTCTTGATTAATTTACGGTTAGTGACTGATGAATTGGAATGAGGTGTATGTTGTGTTTGTGTAACACTTATTTAAAATATACGCGAGTTATTCGGGAAGACCGGGTTTATCCCATTCTGAATAACTGATACGACGATAAGTCGAAGATGAAGACGATGGTCGAAGACCGGAGGTCTTCACGTCGTTTGGGTGATTACTGATGATCTTGATTGGGCTGTACACCCAAGAAGATGGAAACAGTTGGTGATCGTCCAGACGTGCTTGGAGATCGATCGATATGCGGGGTACTAGGTGCCTCCGGTTTCGTTCAGACCCAGAACGGACTTGTAAATGGACTGTGTGTCTGACATCGGATTTCATTCTGTGTGACTGATATCAGTTCCATAGAGTGGTTTGCCTGTGTGGCATGCTAAGATGCAAATGATCAAGGCTTCTGTTGAAAAGCAGAGTCTTGTGGTTGATGATCAAAGCACGGCCTTTGTGGCGTAGCTTTGTGTAAAGTGAATTCGTGAGCCTCGCACCCCGGTTGTGAACCAAAAACGGGAGAGGACCTCAGGGAGGGCATGCGTTTCTTTCTAGCTAGGGTGGTGTCAGTGACCTACCAGCCCTGACATTTATATACTTTTCACCTGTGTGGTTGTTGCTGTTGCGAGGCGCGTCGGTTTGATCGGATGATCCGGGTCCGATGGAGTCATTCGTTGGCTCATTTACGCCCCAAAGGGCGGGGAAACGTAGTGTTCAGGCATAATAATCCACATCGGTGGACCGGCCCTGTCGCTCCATGGGGCAGTTGCGGCTGTTCCTGAGGCTCGGGCTAGACAGTCTCGAATCGGTAGAGGACGATCCCTGGCCTCGGTTCATAGATGGAATTCCAATTTCCAAATACGTGACTCTGCGGTTTTATTTGTAAACCTATATATGGCGACATAGTGGCATGGGACGCTCATGTCGCCTATGATTGATATTTATGATTTGAAGTTGTTTTATATACTATGCACTTATAATAGTATCAAATGATTTGTTTTAAAATGTATCAAGCATTATTTGGCTGTTATAAGGGAAAACCCTATCCCCCGGCTTGCGTTGCATTGTGTGATAGGACCTGGGTCTTATAACAGCTTCATTTTTCTTTATTTAGCATTGCGTTGTTTGTTTTATGCACTGGTATTCTTGGGAGGAAACCCGTTCCGTGTTATATGGCGTGGTCCCTTGATTTACCTAGCTTTAAAAATAAAGATTAATAACTGTTTTAGTTCTCACACCAGTCACATGACTGACCTGGAGTTTATTGTTTTAACCTAAACTCTGGGTGCCCTTATTTTGACACGGGCAGCTAGTAGTTTTGGTTTTGCAGATTTATATTCACAGGATCCTGGTTTACAGCTGGAACGATATTCGGAAAGCTTTGTATTCGTATGTCTCTTCTAGTTGTGTATTGTATTATTTTCCGCTGCTATGTATTTAAATGTAATTTAAATCTCTGATATTTCTGTGTAATATTCATTTATACTCTGTATATTCTTGTATTCTGATGCATTGTTGTAATATACAATGAAATGTTCTTTTGTATGCGTTCTGTTGTGGATTGTTCTCGAACTATCCGCGCTTTCCTTTACGGGGAAGTTACGGGTTTTCACAGTATATTGCGGAGATTTGCGGTTTAGTTTTCTGTGTGCAAATCCTATAGATGTGATGTTATCAGATATACACATATCTGTTTTATTTCCCTTTTTTTTTGCTGTGCTATCGATCTGTTTGTACTAGTAATGGAAATACTGATGGATGTATGGTATTTAACCAGGAAATGGTACAGATTTTGAGTAGATTTCCCACGTGAAATCTTGCTCAGATACACAACTGGACTGTTCCTATATAGTAGGCAAGGCTATAAGTTGTTTATTGGTATTGTTCATGGCCTGTATGTACTATATGCGCAACTATTGAATCGTATTGTCAACTCATATTGTATTGTCTGTTTCATACTGTGAGCCATTGATTTTTTTTCTTCTTTCTTTTTCTGTGCATTGTATATTCTTAGCTGTAAAATATATAGCTATTTCTAGCTGTGTACCTATTGTTTTCTTGAGTTGTTAAGTCAGTGTCTCGTATCTGTTATTTCCATGTTGCTTCACTGTCTCTTTCTTCTTTTCTTCTTTCCCTTTACAACTTGAAAACTTTTTTCCTATTAGCTACTCATAGCTATCTATTTTTTCTCTTTTTCCCAGGTAAATTTGGTGGACAGTGGTGCATAAGTGTGATGGTTCATGTAGGGTTCTTACTTCATGACCGAGCTGCTCCTAGGCCATGAATTGTTTAGTCATTTTAGAGCTTTGCACTTCACAGCTTTCTTTAGTTTTCCCATGTATTTGTTTATGACATTGCCTGTATAAACATTTGTTTATTTGGTTATGTAAGAAAGGTTGATGTAGAATATATATATATATATATATATATTCAAATATTAGTTTCCTTTGTCTATTTAATTTTTGTCCTTATGAAAATTTGAGTTGTATTCTTACTTATAAATAATACGTGCTTATTTGTAAACGAACTCGACCCGAATTACTTGGCCCATTTGCTTATACTTTCGTACGAGATCAAGTTCCTGGTTTTAAGCGAGAGTCAAGGGTTAAGTTGAGTTTTATAATACCAATACAAGATAGATTAAATTTCAAAACAGTTGGATAAATAAATAAAAATAAATTGATATTGTCGAATACATCCAAACGAAATATCACATGACTACAATTTAGGCTGAGATGGATTTCAAACCCGTCATTCCAAATTTTGGTTAAACGATATCAAGAATATAAAAATTTTCTTATAACGTTATCGTTTGTAAATGAGTCCATAGCGATTATATATATATATATATATTTTATATTGCTTAAAATATATAACGTTCAAATTTCGAATTAAATATTAAAACAAATAATATTTCAAATAAAATATTTAAAATAAATAAGATATTTGACCGCCCAAAATACGGGACGTTACATTCTTCCCCCCTTAAAATAATTTCGTCCTCAAAATTGCTAAGGTAGAAGAAATGTTTCTAACCCATTGACTTTTATAAAATCCGTTAAATCAAAAGAAATCCACTTAATTAAATCGTTCATGGATTTATATTTAACCGAACTAACCACCAATCATTTAATGCACAACAACAACTTAATCAAAACAACCACCTTTTATTAACCATTAATATTTAATATTAATATTTACTCTCGTTGTCATGTTGGAATATCCAATCGATTTATTATCCCATAAATTCCCAAATTTGTTTTATGATATTTCATTATCATACTTAGTTCAATTCCACTTAGCCAAATTAACTTCTAATCCAGATCCTTAATCAAATTGAATCTATCCAAATTGACAAACACATCAAATAGACCAATACCTCAATAAATTGAGAAAATTATTTCTTTTCTATACAAAAATAAATTTCGGGTAAAATTATTTCATTTACCCTCTTTACAAAACAGTATCGTGTTCCTTTACTAGTTGAACGCTTTTCAATAATTGAACCGATCGAACAACATAATACAAAACATTTGTATATAAAATTTACAAATACGCTGTCATATATATATATGCTCAAACTCAATCTAGGGTGTTACTAACCCCATCTCTATAGAGTTACGCCACAGAGCCAAGGTTATCACTAAACCAATAGCTCTGATACCACTGTAACGACCCAACGGTTTTCGGCCCCAGAAATCGACATAAATACCCTTATCATATCTTATGCCGACCTCTCACACCGAAAACACTAGATAGTTTTGGAAAGAATTTAGAGGGTGAGATTAGAATGAAAGAATATTAGAATAGAAGCAAGAAGAAGAACACATCAGAATCTCACAGCGGAACGAATAAAATATAATATAACAAATCCTTTATACAAAAACGGTATATACATACCAATCATCAGAGTACAACATATATCAGACACAGAAGAATACACATCATATATATAATACGTCTGAACTTCTCCCGCTCATCTCTGGACTTCGCAGCATACGATAACCTGAACCTATACACGTCGGGCTAACCCGAGCATTTACAAAACACTGGGTCAGTCTGGTGAACCAGAGTGAGATAAACTCATACAGTATTTAGGGTAAATCATCCAATCTGTTTTCAAAGTTCAAAGCCTTTTTCAAAAGAATAGGGTAATCGTAAGACCGAGTCCACACATAAACAGGGACGGTTTTTACCTTACGGTAACCTAGAACAGTTTTGAAAAAACACAATATCTTCTCTGATATTATAATAATGTCTAAATACAAGTAAATATCAATCTAGTGGAACGCTTGCATCTCACGCTCCACGTATGTATATACAAACAAAACCGCAGGCACTTATTGGAGATTGGATTCCAACTCTGACAAGGTATGGGACCACCTGTCGATCGTGTATCTCTAGAGACGAATACACTGGGTTCAACAAGAACGTCTTGCAACCCGGCCCTCACATGACCGACCACTCATTTCGCTTAAGTGTATCGAATGTATATCACCGACGGTTGGGATCAGCAACCGCCTCCCGAAAAGGGACAGCATCGAATATAGATTAAAGAAACAAATGGAATTCCTCTAGATAGGTGATCGTACACCCTATTGGGAGCGACCCACATAGCCATGTTGCCTGCCCGATTTTTGTCATCTCCCGGTTGATGAGGCTTGAAGCTAGAATTCCTTTTCGAACATCTGGCCACCATTCACTTTGAATGCCACATCATCAGATCCTCTGGATATCACTAATTGACGTCCACAAAAATACTCTAGTTATTTGGCTAGAGAAAACCATTTCTCCGCCATCAACCATGGTACGTTTGAAGAAATCAACGTACGTAATCTCCTTTGGAAATACTCTGTCAGACACTCGTCCATACAAGTCATCCAGGAACAGGATGAACCGAAGGCACCCTCCTACTGCATCCCAGGAGTCACCCTATAGATCAGTAGCGAGTAGTCCTTGCAACCCGTAGATCCCAGCCACGACAGAATCACAGTTTATCTCCGGTTGCAATCCCAGAGATTCTTAGTAATTCCTCTATTTATGAAAATCTACGGTCTTCACAGCTCCATCTCGATCATCTTCTGATATCTTCACGTATTTATTGGTCGGAATGGTTTTCGAATATAAATTCGATCCCGGTCTTTCCGTACCAACAATCGTATTGGACAGATTTGATAGTCGGTGTTTTAACTATCAAAATAAACAGTGTTTCAACAATGACACTCCAATGAGTTCACTGGTTCAGTATTCAGCATCACATGGCCTTTTAATTAAACAAATTGATTCACTTCTGTTTAACAAAACTTCTACTCTTTTAATATTTTAAAATACGATAATCAAATTCTTATCACTAACCTCTTTTACGATTACCAACTAATATCATCTTCAGATAATCCTGATGTCGTTCAAGTTGGGGTATTTTAATTACCTCTCAGACCTTGATCAACAACGTTCATATCTTTAGATAAATATAAGTTGTAATCAACCCAATATTTTATTCCAGTCTCCTTTCAAATTCTATCCGACCATTTCCACTTTGGAAATCTTATTTCCATTTCCCTTTTTCTTAATTCCATTTCAAAATAACGTTAATTTTGGAATTAACGATATAAATCCTCATCGCCTCTTTACAAACCTTGTTTCAACTACATTCTGGTTTAGTCTAAACCCTTTTTCCCATATCACTTTCCCCTTTTATCTTAATTCAAAAGTTAAAGTCAACATGATTTAAGCCATCGTATTCGCCTAAATTCCCTTGATAACTTAGTTGTAAAACTTCGGGCTTTGAATATAAAATCCGTTCATAACTTCTTTCATTGTTCAACTATATTCCATCCCGACTTTGATCACTTTTCATGAATTCAATTATAAATTAACTTCCCAAAATTTCTATTTCTCAGAATAATAACTTACTTTATCACTAACTACTTTAAAAGTAGTAAATTCCTTTATTAACTAAAATAAAATTGTAAGTTCCTCTTTTAAACTTCGTTAAAAGAAACCAAATATCCTTTAAAACTGTTTGATAAGATTAACTCAAAACAACTCCATATAATAGTCGATTCCAGTCAAAATAGTCGGTTTAGTCAACTTGAACCCCGGTTACCTCTTTAACCCATTCTGATTCGTTCCCCCTTTAAATTAATTAGAAATATAATTAATTTAAATGATTCCATTAATTGTTTCTTACCAAACAATTATTCCAACTTTTAAGTCATTGGATTAAGTTCTCTTCACTTGTAGATCAATCTGATTAAATCAGAATTTCCTTACAAAATAAACCAATAGTTAATCATAAATTCAAATAATAAAGAAATGTTTAATTCCTATTAAACAAACTCTATTTTAATATAATTTAATTCAAAATCTATATCCCGTTATAAAGTAAATTTTATAACTTCTTCTCTGTCGATTTGCCTGACGGTAAATCATCGTTTATAAACAATTGATTTCTTAGGCTATATACTGCCGACAAATACCCCACCAATATCACCCATTGGTTCAAATTAAACAGATGTTGAAATTTTCAGCTAATAATCAGAAATTAAGTCAATCACATTTAACTGATCATAAATAATGACCATTTTACACCAACCAAATAACAGAACAATTCAAACAATTAATCACGTTTATAAATAAACGTGACCAACAGGGTGGGTTACCTCCGTTGGATCCAATCGTTAAAATAACGATTTGGAATTTCACTGAAATTAAACACAGTTTAATTTCATCAGTTAAATCAACAGTCAATGTATGTACTAGCAAACAGTCAACATCAGCAATCAGAGCACACAAAATAAAAACCCAATTTATATAAAATATAAATAGGAGAAACTGTGTGAGTTTAACTCACCTTGATCTGATCCATTTATTTCTGGACTGGTCTGGTTACAGTTAAACAGTCGTTTAACTTAACCGTAATCCTTACTATCTCCAGATCCGTCTAGATTTGTTTCATAAAATTCTGCTTGTTTCCATGATCGTAACGCAAATTTATTTGTCCGATTCTGCCCATATATGAATTGGGTCATATTGTTTGAACATTAATGATTTAAATTAAATTCACTAAACCCTTAACTAGATTAAATAAATTAAATCCTACTTTGTAAACTAAATACTCCATTATACCTAACCCATACTCAACTCCCTATGTTTTAAATAATTAATTTCATTTAAGGTTTAAATAATTCAAAAATAATAAACCTTAATCACTTTGAATTGATAACTTAATTACCAAACAAATGACTAATAAAGTTTCAAAGTTTGATTAACGTAAATAACACGGCCAACTTGACTAACTATGCAATAGTATGAAAAGGTTTTTAAATTCCATTAATTAGCTTTAATCTTTCGTTAATTAAAAAAATCCCTTAAGTAGATAAACTAAGGATCTTCATTTGAATTTAAGTTTAAACCAAACTTAGTGTATAAAAATAAAATTTAGGCCATACCATTCTCTGTCCAGCCCACTCAAAACAGGCCCGCACTCCTTTTCCTTTCTTAAACAATCGGATCCCTTCATCCTTCATTATTCCGCCGCCACAAAATTTGGGAAAAAAGAAAACCCTACGTCCTTCTCCTTCATCGATCGGAAAACCGAAATCAGCAGCCATCCCACACCACGTCGACAAACCCCTGAGCCTTCCAGTCTCCTTCAATCCGCCCTGAGCCTCTCGCTTGAAGATTTAGCCTTCGGTTCGAACAATAAATCATTTTAAGACTCGTCGAAAGGCCCGGCGTGAATCACTGAGTAAAGCTAAGTGTTTTAACTGATTTTTATTTTGCTGTAAAATCTTGTTTTGGTTTTCTTACTATTTGTTTTGAATACCGTTGTGTTGAAATATGACCCATATTTATACTTGCGGTTTGGTCCTGATGAGAACGACGTCCATCTGATTTCAAATAGTAGGTTAGATTGTGTTTCAGCCTTAGTTCTTAGGTGAAATCCCTATATTCTAGCAATACCATGTGATTGAACTGTTGATGATTTGAAATTGGTTTTGGTGTGATATTTCCACAGTATATTGCGGAGATTTGCGGTTTATTTTTCTGTGTGCAAATCCTATAGATGTGATGTTATCAGATATACACATATCTGTTTTATTTCCCTTTTTTTTATGTGCTATCGATCTGTTTGTACTAGTAATGGAAACACTGGTGGATGTATGGTATTTAACAAGGAAATGGTACAGATTTTGAGTAGATTTCCCATGTGAAATCTTGCTCAGATACACAACTGGACTGTTCCTATATAGTAGGCAAGCTATAAGTTGTTTATTGGTACTGTTCATGGCCTGTATGTACTATATGCGCAACTATTGAATCGTATTGTCAACTCATATTGTATTGTCTGTTTCATACAGTGAGCCATTGATTTTTTTTTTTCTTTTTCTGTGCATTGTATATTCTTAGCTGTAAAATATATAGCTATTTCTAGCTATGTACCTATTGTTTTCTTGAGTTGTTAAGTCAGTGTCTCGTATCTGTTATTTCCATGTTGCTTCACTGTCTCTTTCTTCTTTTCTTTTTTCCCTTTACAACTTGAAAACTATTTTCCTATTAGGTACTCATAGCTATATATTTTTTTCTCTTTTTCCCAGGTAAATTTGGTGGACAGTGGTGCATAAGTGTGATGGTTCATGTAGGGTTCTTACTCCATGACCGAGTTGCTCCTAGGCCATGAATTGTTTAGTCATTTCAGAGCTTTGCACTTCACAGCTTTCTTTAGTTTTCCCATGTATTTGTTTATGATATTGCCTGTATAAACATTTGTTTATTTGGTTATGTAAGAAAGGCTGATGTAGAATATATATATATATATATATATATATATTCAAATATTAGTTTCCTTTGTCTATTTAATTTTTGTCCTTATGAAAATTTGAGTTGTATTCTTACTTATAAATAATACATGCATGTTTGTAAATGAACTCGACCCAAATTACTTGGCCCATTTGCTTATACTTTCGTACGAGATCGAGTTCCTGGTTTTAAGCGAGAGTCAAGGGTTAAGTTGAGTTTTATAATACCAATACAAGATAGATTAAATTTCAAACCAGTTGGATAAATAAATAAAAATAAATTGATATTGTCGAATACATCCAAACGAAATATCACATGACTACAATTTAGGCTGAGATGGATTTCAAACCCGTCATTCCAAATTTTGGTTAAACGATATCAAGAATATAAAAATTTTCTTATAACGTTATCGTTTGTAAATGAGTCCATAGCGATTATATATTTTTTTATTACTTAAAATATATAACATTCAAATTTCGAATTAAATATTAAAACAAATAATATTTCAAATAAAATATTTAAAATAAATAAGATATTTGACCGCCCAAAATACGGGACGTTACAATACCGTTCACGACAACCCAAATCACATTTGATATTAAATACAAGGCTCTGAATAGAAAATATATCGGCTTATATTCCATATCAAATTCTACGACCAACAAATATCGTATTGGAAATAACGATATATATATCTTTCAAATTTCCATAACAATATCTGTATAATCACGAAATCCAACATCGAAATAATCCAGAGACAATTTCGATTCAAATCCATTCCAATTCAATTATTGGAAATTCTGGTTACTTTTAAAACCCTTTTCAAATTCAATTTATTTATTTAAAAATAAATAGAATTATAATTCTAGTTCAAAACTAGTTCATTTCGATAAAAATCTATTTTTATCTTTTCAAATATGGAGTTTTTCATCCCAAATCTTCACAAATCATTTCTTATGATTTTACACAAATTATTAATATTTTTAATAGTTTTATCAAGGCCCGCACAGTCGATTTCCATCAACGGCCATCGAACTACACTTACAACGACCTTTTCCAAATTTGATTTGGACATAATTCCAAATCCAGCCGTTAGATTTCAAATTTCTAATATTCGTTAGAAATCTCTTTTCGATACGAACCTATCGGTTCCGGTTTCAGGAGAATCCGACGGTCGGATCTCCCGTAATATCCGTTCGAAGTCAATGGTCGAAATTCGCGAACTGCCGCGGCGCGGCGCGTTCTATTCAGGCCATTATATTATATATATAATATATACTTCATCGATTTCCTTTTAAAACGTATTTTATAAATCGTTTTAAATTCGTTTTCAAAACGATTTCAACTTCCTTTTCAAATTCAAATCAAAATCGAATTTTTCAACATAAATTCTTTTAAATTCATTTCAAATTGATTTCAATTCAAATCGGTTTTCAGTTCAATTTCAATACGTTTTAAACTCAATTCAAAAATGATTTCAATTCTATTTCAATCTAATTCGAATTTCAATTCTATTCATTTTAATTCAAATTTCAATTCTTTTCAATTTAATTCGTATTTCTATTCTTTTCAATATAATTCGAATTTCATTTCAAACTATTCGATTTTGAAATCACTTTTCAATATTCATTATAAAAACGAATATAATCGATATAAGTATCGTTCACGTCAAAATGGCATCAATCTAATCAACACGGCTTCATATATCCTATTTTCAAATATTCTATTTCAAATATTTCTTTTTCAAATATTTCTATTCAAATATTTATTTTTCAAAACTGGAATGAGGCCCAATCAATTACCATATAATGTTAATTATATGGATTTTCTACAACACATGTATAAAATAACAACGATGAATAATCAACCATCATCCAAAGTGCATTCTACACTGTATAAGCATCAAATATAAATATTTAACGCTCATAACAGTCTGTCCATCAATTGATCGACATACAGCTAATTATTGGGACTAGTGTATGTCATATATCATCCCAATACCCGTGTGGGGTTTTCAAACAATCAAACACAGATTTTATTTGTGCAGTTGGGCGATGTGTAAAATTTATCGTCCCAATCAATATCAATCAAATCAGTGTATATAAACAAATCTCCGATTTGTTTATAAATATTTATTTTATGTACACGTTAAAAATTCTATTTTCAACTATAAAATATTTTTAACTATATAAATATATTTTTTCATTTCACATCACATCACACAATCAACTACACATCAAAATCAAACAAACAAGCATACAAGCCGTCCATGGTTGTGGACGACGGGTGTCGGGTGCTACTAAACACCGTCTGCATCCTAGTATATATTTCAACTAGAAAAATAAATAAAAGGTGAGGAGTTCTCACAGAGGGTTCCACTCCGTCGTGCTTTGCTTTTTGAACTGCTGAACCGTCTAGATCTGCTTGAAATTCCAATGTAGTTCTTTTCACGTTGTTCAAATAAAAATTATATTTTTATTTCCACTTTATATATTTTCACAACGCTACTAAATATATAAAGATCGAATTTTTAACTTCACTTCATATATATATAAATAATATTTTTATATTGCTCTTCTCCTAATAAAGATTATATTTTTATTACTCTATATGAATAAAAATCATATTTTTAACATGCCACTAGTATAAAAATTATATTTTTAACCTTCTACAATATAAAAGATTATATTTTTATACTTCCACAATATAAAAGATTATATTTTTTTATGCTTCCACAATATAAAAGATTATATTTTTTATACTTCTACAATATAAAAGATTATATTTTTATACTTCCACAATATAAAAGATTATATTTTTATACTTCTACAATATAAAAGATTATATTTTTACCTTGCTTTATAAATATAAAAGATTATATTTTTACCTTGCTCATATTTTAAAAATCACAACTTTGCTTATATAAAAATCCCACCTTTGATTATATAAAAACCTTTCTTCTTATAAAAAATTAAACCTTTATTTTAAAATGAAAATCACAAGTTATATATAATAAACAAAAATAAAAATAAGAAAAAGAACCTAAAAACTTACTATGGGGATGTAGGAGGACGGGGGGAAACTCGTGGGGTCTGGAGGGGCGCGTTGAGCTACTGGTGGACGTGAGGTGGTGCTCCGGTCGACGGCGGGGGTCAGTGGGTGGGCGTGCGATTTGGGGGAGGGGCGCAGCTTCAAATTGAGAGGGGGAAGGAAGGGGGAGACGGCAGAGAGGAGGGGCGCATCCTGGGGGGTGGCGGCAGCCACCTGGAGGCACGGCGGAGGCGATACCGGGGGCCGACGGGGTGGGTTTTTTTTGGGGGCGGGTTTCTTTTGAACGACGGGGGCATTCGGGTGTAAATGAAATTAGGGTTATAACTTAGGTATATATAGTATATATATTATTATATTATTCTGATTACTTTTCAAAAGTAAAGTTTCGTATCCGGACTCCAAACGAACCCCAACGACAGTCGTCCCTAGCTATTTGCCCCCATTCCGAACACAATGGGACATGTATCGCAAGCCAATTCGGCCATTACGATCAGTTTTCGTTAAATTTAACATATAAATCTATACATATTCAATTTTAAACGCACATTTCAAATTACCAGGGCCACACACGAACTCTAAAAATTCCAGAAAAATTATTTCTAGCTTCGTATTGACGATACGGTCCTAACAAAACTAATTTCGTCGAATTCTAAGATCGTTTGAAAAATGGCCATTTTCCAGTCGATTAAAATCAACTTAAACTGGTCAAACGCGTTTTCCTTTGCCACGCTCACATATTGATTCGAAAAATTATGAAATTTGAAACCTAGCAATAACTTGACATCTCGGATCCAACAAAAGTGGTTTCGTCGAAATCCGAGGTCATTTGCAAAATTCCCATTTTTAAGGGCCTGGATTCCATAGCGACTATTCTGAAAATTCATTTGGGCATATCTTTTGATTCCCGCTATGAAATTTAAATTTGTCGGATTCGTTGGAAAGATATTCGCAAATAGATTCTGATATTTTTGGTTTCACTAAAATCCGGTTTATTTTGCACCCGGTACATTCAATTGAATTTTGAAATCAAATTATCGAACTACCGCGCCATTTTCAAATCCTTTTATAATTTAAAATAAATATTTATATTCTAACGACGATCTATATAAATATATACGTTCGAATTTCATTCAAAATAAATTTCTTGTAGTTATTATTTAAAATATTCATTTTAAATATTCAAAATTCATTAAATTTGCCAAAATAAAAATTTTAAATTGGCCCGGATTTCCGGGTTATTACATGATATAACTTGTTACTTTGCTAACTGTTTAATTCATTACAGCTCGCATGTCGATTAAGAATGTAGAATACTCATTTCCTTCCTGGATTTCTTTGGTGAGAAAAAAACTTCTTGAACACATTCTGGATCCAAGTCCTAAGACAGTTAGTATAAAATAGTAACATTGCAATGTATACTTATTTTTTAAAGCTGAATTCTAGTTGTGACAGTTTCCGATATTTTAAAAGATGGAGGGGATGATTGATGACTCGATGTTGTTTTGAATAAGTCAGAGGTACATTATATCCATTTCTCGTCTTTTCTTTAAATATATTAATGATTAATTTATGTGTTTATAGGAACATATTATAACAGAGAAAAGAGAAAAACCAGAGGCAACATTGAGGCTTATTCACTGTCAGCTAATTTTAATATTGGCGAATTGTCTGAATAACAAAAGGTATAAATTATTTCCTAGGCATACCATGCATATTAAATGTCAAAAGATCGCTTCAAATTTTGTGTAATGTCCTCAGTTACATATGCATTTCAGCAAAACTGTAACATTGAGCTTGGAAATATTGTGCATACAGTGTATGTTTTTTTTTTGGGAAATGTTATCCTAATTCAGGTTAAAAGACCTTAGGACAATGAGCTTGGAAATTAAGAATATGTTCCAAATTTTTGTTGGTCATATTATTCATTTTTTTTCCAGCTATTTGAATTATTTTATTGTGGGGTCATCGAGTTATAGAATTATAGGATAAATTAGTATTATAAAATTTTAATTAAACTAGATAAGTTTTATAAAAATTAACAAGTTTATAATAAAAATAAAAGAAAACTAAGTTTACAACACTGCAATCACGACGAGCGACTAGTCGATGTTGAGGCATTGACTTGAAGCCTCGACTTGCAATTTGTAAGTATTTCAGGCAACTGAAATGAAATAAGTCGACTAATCAATCGATCAAGCAAAATGACTTACTAACTAATTTTTAATTAGACCAAAAAAGAAACCTAGATTAGATTGAAAGAAAAGAATTTGAGCAGAGCAAAAGAATGAACATAAAACACTTCGGTAAAAAAACAGTTTGAATAAAATCAGAAGTTGAACCCTAACTGCCGCCTCTCATGTGCCACTGCCACCTCCTCTCCAGTAATACCTGGCATTTCTTTCATTATTTCATGCAATAATTAAAACATGTTGCCCTGCAAGAATCACTTTATATTGTTGGCGTGTCACTAATATTGCTGCCTATCTATGGTTGTTGTCACTTTTTATTGTTGCCCTGCAAGAAACAATGAGGTACGTTAGTACATATTTGAATTTTATCCTTATGTATTAATTAAAAATTTAGAATTATATATATGTATATATTTATTTATTTATCGACTAGTCTACGACTAGTCCATAGTCGACTAGCTGGACCTCGGTCGACTCAACTCGACTTACCGCGTAATAATCATGGTTTACAATAACAATAACAATAAATTATATAATATTAACCAATTTAATTAAGTTTTATAAGTATTAACTATATTTGTAATAATAATAATAAATTAACTGAACTTTATTAAAACTAGCTAAGATTTAAAAAATTAACAAAGTATTGTAAAAAAATCAACTTAGTTGATTTTATTTAAATTTATTATGATCTATAAAGAGTAAATAAGCTTATAAAAATTAACTAAGTGTTATAAAATATTAATTAAGTTGACTAAGTTTTAACAAGTTTACAATAATAATGATGACGATCGTCTAAGTTTATAATAATAATACTAAACTATAAAATACTAACAAACTTAACTTTGTTTTATAATAATAATGATTAACTAAGACTATGATAACAATAAAAAATAAATATTAACCAAGCTAACTTAGTTGTATTAAATTTAACTAAACTTAAAATAATAATAATTTAACTAAGTTAATTATGTTTTACGAATAGTAGTAATTATGGATTAAATAAGTTTTATAAATAGATTAACTTAGTATTATATATAGTTAAAATGAAAATAGTAATAATTATTTAACTAAGTTAGCTTTGTTAGTATATGATATAATTTTTGAATGTGCAGTACTAAAACCTAAAAATGGTATAAGGAATTTTCCTTCCCCTAATATATGATATAATGTAGGTTGACTTATACAAAAAAAAATCATCAAAGTTCTACACCTCAACTTGAAATATTCATCATATACATACAACTGGGCATGTATTTTGTCTTCTTGCACCTTAATTTGGTTAAACTAGGGATTTGCAGGGATGAAACATGGAAAAGGGAACAGATGATCTGATATGTTTAAACCATGTTATTCATATCTAGGGCCGACTCGACGTAATGGGTTGCCATAGGCAAGACAAAATTGAGCACAAACTAAGGAGAAAAAAATTTGCCCTACGCGAAGAAAAACTGTGAAAGTGGGGAGGAGAAGAAATAGGCAAAAATATAGCTTGGTCCAGGTCTACAGGCAAAAATGAAACAATTATGTAACTGCAGGGACTCGAACACGAATCCTCACACCACAAATGCAACTCCATTACCGCTGGACCAACTCCTACTCTCGTTTGCTATTGCTACAGAACGTTATATACAAGATGATATTTTTACGAAAGGACTACCACCACATTGTTGCCCCCTTCCGAGGGGTTTCCCTAGGCGGTCGCCTGCCAGGCCTAGCCCTAGAACTGGCTCTGTTCATATCTAAAGTATGAAAATCGTAAGGTTTCTAGGTGATTAAGAATCAAACTAGAACAATAAAAAACCCTAAACCAAATTGAAAATTTTGATCAAAATATTTGCCTAAAACCCAACAATCAATATGTGTATAAACAGAATAAATTGTTCACTTAGCAAAGGTTATTGTGATGTAAAACCTTGTAAGTTTTTCTGTTAAAATGCCTAGCAATTGGTTGAATAAAGTCTTGCAAAATAAACAAATCCAACTGATTGAGTAAACTCCATTAATAGAGTAGTTTACTTAAGCAAATGCACGGCTTCAATTAACTGATGCTCATATCAATTAACATTCGAATTCTGTTAAACAAACTTAATTGAAAAACAAATCAAAGTCCTTTGGTGAAAATATATGGTAAATTTTTGTATACTTTGAAACATGTTCTGCTTAGTAGACTAAAATTTAAATATTATTTCATTACTACTACACAATATGTTCTGCTTCATGAACTAAAATTTAATGTAACAAGCTTCAACAGGTTGGTGGGGACCACAGAAGGGAGGAAGATGGCAGTTGAAGAGGGAGGGATTGCGGTGTTGTGGAGGTGGAAACACAAAGGCAGAACTAGAAACGAAATCGCAGCTGCAACTCTATTGATGATTTACGAGGAAAACATTGCTTATAGGATGCTTGTTGCAAGAGAAAGGTTGTTCAGCCATTTGCAGCCATGCTCCCAGAACGGAACCGCTAAGGCAAAGAAAAAGGTGGTTTTTTTAATCATCAATTGTTCTTTGCATCTAATGTTTTATAAATCATGGTTTCGGATATCATTAGAATGATGAATAGTCGAGCAATTCAACTAGAGACAAGATCTGTATGTCCCCAAGAGTGGTTAGTCAGGCCCTTGCAAATTCCCTTTTTCTTGCTTTAGAGTTATATCATTCTAGAGTTGAATTGAACTCAAAATGGTGATGGTAAAACAATTATAAATGTTTTGAGTATGAATCAAAATCTTGGATGATGAATATTGTGAGATGCATCTATTGGTATTGATAAAGAGCAGCTGACGAAGTATCAGAGAAAACTTACATATGTGGTAAATTTAGGTTAGTAATAGATAACCAATATGTTTTTGTTTAGGTGCACCTATTTTATAGGCAGAGGCACTAATGATGTTGCCATGACAACAAAGATCAAGCAGCAATCGGGGAAGATCAGAGGATGGGTTAGACTGATCTAATGATAGTGGTGATGGTGATATGTGTCAGGTTGGTGGTTGACTTTTTAAATATTGATTGCATGTTTTGTTGAGCACGTGTGAATAGGTAAATTTGCTTAAGTGGATACTTGATATTTCACAAATACAAAATTTGGAGGCTCTAACTATATGTTTTCCTATATTTTCCTTTTCAGGTTGTAATAAAAAGATACTAGATTCCAGATATGGGGAACTTACCAAAGGAAAGTTGAAATAAATGAGAAAGAGGTTTCATGAAGAGTTTTTCTTTAGGGAAGCAATATCACCTCAGGTATTACATCAAATTTTAACTGTGAAATTTTAATCCTTTGATGGACCATTTATCTTTAGAAAAAAATAGACCTTTAAAACAAGCACTTTTATAGACTATTCAAGTATGCTATAATCATGCGGTATTATTACTTTAAATATGTCTCCCTTTTGAAATTGCTTGTTTACATTGCTATTTGGTGAGTCTGCCTCCTTGTATTGAAATGGAATTTACCATTTATTGACAACCAATTCATAGATAGATTATATTAAGCAATAGAATAGAGCTTCAAATTCTAGGAAGAAAAAACATGCAGATCATCTATTAACAAAGTATGATGTAGTAATCATTTTAAAGAAACTTTATGTAACGACCCGGAATTTTGGGGCCAATTTAAAATTTTTATTTTAGAAATTTTAATGAATTTTAAACGTTTGAAATAATTTATTTTAAATAATAACGACTAAAAATTTATTTTAAAACGAATAAACTTAATTTAAATTCTAAAAGGAGTTTAAAACAGCGCTGCAGTTTGAAAAATTCAATTTGAACTTTGACTGAATGTACAGGATTCATTTTAAATCAGAATTGAGCGAAACAAGAAATATTTAAATCTGTTTAATCATATCTTTCTAACGAATCGGAAAAACTAAAATTTTGTTTTAAAAATCAAAATTTATGTCCAGTTTAAAAGTTATAAAAGTCACTGTAGAATTTATATATATTTTAATTAAATATATTGGCCTTGAAAATAGTCACTTTGCAAACGACCTCGGTTTCTGACGAAACCACTTTTGTTGGAACCGGAATGTCAAATTATTGCTAAGTTTCAATTTTCATAATTTTTCGAATTAATATGTGAGTGTGGCAAAGGAAAACGTGTTTTGACTGTTTTAGTCAAATTTAATCGACTAGAAAATGGCCATTTTTCAAACAGTCACAGAATTCGACGAAATTAGTCTCGTTAGGACCGTATCGTCAAAACATAACTAGAAATAATTTTTTTGTAATTTTTAAAGGTCGTATGTGGCCCCGGTGATTTAAAATGTACGTTTGAATTTAATAATTAAATGATTTATATTTTAATTTAAAGAAAAACATATCGTAACAGCCGAACTGGGTTACGAAACATGTTCCATTGTGTCCGGGATGGGGGTTATTAGCTAGTGGCGACACTCGTTGGGTTTAAATCAGAGTTCGAATGGTGTAACCAGTTAATTTCTTGAATTAATTAATAAAATAAAATAAAATAAAATACGCTATGTATACTGTATAAATACGGCCTAAACAAAACCCTAATCCACCTTTTGAACGCAGCTGCCACTAAACAATTCGATGGCCACCAAAGCACGATTCTTCTTCCACTCCTTTCTCTAAATCCATACATTAATTCATGAAATTCATAAGCACAAAATCGAAGAACTTAGTTAGATCTTCTCATCCGTACGGTTATGATAGGATATAGTCAACTGTAGTGGCCAATTTTCGTGCTCAATGGTCACCGCGTCGAAGGGGAATTCAGGCGGGTAGGGGGGATCGGACCTGGAGCTGCTCCAGGCGGTGGTTGGCGGCATCGAGGCGGACGGAGTGGAGGCGTCTGATCGGAGGCCGGTGGTCCCTAGTGGCGGCGGCACTGGGTTGTTCAGGTCGATATGATGGGTTTAGTTTTTGCCGACAGGTTTCAAAGAGGAAGATGACTGAATAATGTAAACTAATTTAAATAATTATATATATTATTTTAAATAATATCATTAAAGTTCAAACTGTTATAACTTGTCCATACGAATACAGAATCAGACGAAACAACTTGCGTTGGAATCACAAAAATGATAGCTTCGCAGTGGAACAGACCAGATCTGAATTGGAGCAAATCAGAAATTAAGGAAAAATCAACTCTGAATTGTACAGAATTAATATCATGGTGAGAAATCTATTTATTTTTTTTCTCTTAAAATTTGAAATAAATTCTGAAATTATTGTTATAAATTTGCAGTAATTCATACTGTTATTATTCTGTGTCAATTGTAAATACACCTCTGTTTGTTTGATGTTGATTGTGGCGATAGAATTGTTAAAAGTTACATTTCTGTTGATTAGGATTAGATTGAACAAATTTATTATTTTGTTCATTTTATTGTTAAAAATTAACTTCTCTGTTAATTTGAATTAGACTAAACAAAATTATCATTTTGTTTGTTGTACTATCGAATTTGAAACATTTCTGTAAATTAGGAATTGGTTTAAACAAAAATACACCATTTTTGTTTATATAAAATGAATCAAATGTGTATCACACCAAATGTTGTAAATATGTTGAACTAGAAATTTTCAACATACGTGTAACACAAAATTTTGATAATTTGTTAAATCAGCAATTTTGTTGATAAAATGTTAATATGATAAAAGAAAAGAAATTTTGTTTATAAAATGTTAGTATGATTAAAATGGACATTTTTGTCATATTAAAAGAACAAAGTAAAAATCACATTTTTGTCATTAATAAGGATTAAAACAAAAATATACATTTTTGTTCATTTAGAAGAAAGATCACATTTTGGTCATTAAAAAAAAGATTAAAGAAAATTAGCATTTTTGTTTACCTTAAAAGAATGAAGGCAAAAATGACATTTGTGTTTACATTGAAAAGATTAGACAAAATTATCATATTTTGTTACATTGAAAAGGATTTAACAAAAGTACCTTATTTTGTACATTAAAAAGGAATTAGACAAATTACAATTTTTGTCACTTTAAAAGAATTAGAACTAAAAGTACATTTTTGTTTGAAAATGTTATTAAATAAAAACCATCTTTTTATTTGAAATGTATTATGCAAACAAAAGGACATTTTTGATTAGAAACTTGTTATGTAAATAAAATCAACATTTTTATTTGAAATGTATTATGCATATAAAAATGACATTTTGATTTGAAAGTTGTTATATAAATAAAAACCACATTTTTGTTAGAAATGGGTTCTGCAAATTAAAATATCATTTTGTGTAAAACATGATTAGTGAAGAAAAATGATTATTTTGTTTACATAAAAAGGATTAGAACAAAATGATTATTTTGTTCACATAAAAAGGATTAGAACAAAATGATTATTTTGTTTACATAAAAAGGATTAGAACAAAATGATTATTTTGTTTACATAAAAAGGATTAGAACAAAATGATTATTTCAAAAAAAAAAGTTAGAACAGAATGATTATTTTGATTATATGAAGAGAATAGAATAAGAAGATTTCATTTACATATAATATTGTTATCATTAAAGAGAATAGAATAAGAGGATTACATTTATTTGTAATATTGATGTCATTAAAGAAAATAGAGTTAGAAGATTACATTCTCATGTAATATTGTTTTCAGATGAAATAATAGATTTTATTTGTCAATTGTTTACAATAATAAGAGTTGGAATAAAAGATAGATTTTTATTGATATTTTATATTAAATAAAAAGACTAGATTTATAAGCTGCATTTTTATTGTCACTTGGTAACAATAAAAGAATAGAAATAAAAAGTATTTTTTTTTATTTACATTTTAGATGTAAATAAAAACATAGAAATGAAAAGTATATTTTTATTTACATTTTAGATGTTGTAAAAACATAGATTTAAAGTCACACCGGTCCTTGTTTGGCATGCCTGGTAATAGGATGCAGCATGATGGAGATTTTCGCTTCGCGGTTTGGTGGCGAACGAGAGACTCTTACCCCCACATGTACCTTTTTAGGGTTGGTAGGCTGCGGCCGGGGGATCCCTAAAGGGTCGCCGTAAAACAAGGTGTCTGGGGTACCACTGTAAGCCACGGTGGGTTTTACCTGCTGCATTGGGGGATGAAGGGACGGTTGCAAAGCCTACCGGATTTCGGGGTGTCGTTTCAGTTGGCATCAGAGCTTTGGTTTACAAAGCTCGAGAAGAAGACACATTAGAACCGAACGAAAGAATTCATCAGAGATTGGATTAGTAATATCCAATGAGAATAACTCATTAGAGATGGGATCAGTAGTATCCTAGAACGAGTGTGAAGAGTTTTACTTTCTTTAAATTATAAAAAAAATGAAAGCAAATTTAGTTTTGAAAATTTTATCTTAAAATACGCATTTGAGTATATTATTATATTTTATTGTGGACAATCGAGTATATAAAGGGTTCGAATATACGAGTAATTAACGGATATTCGAAGTTTTAATATACTGGATAGATATAGAATCACACTCTAGTCGCCCGGAGATGATTCTGATGATTGCTAGCGTCATCAGAGTTTACGTTCGAGTCTCGAAAGTGGGATTTCTATATGTTTCCATTGACTGGTATGAGAACCAAAACTTAGTTAGTACACATTGTTGTGATTTGCGCTAAAAAATATGATTTTTGACTATATATAAAAGTTATGTATATTTGAAAAGTTAATCACCTAATTGATTGCTGGTTGTGATGTTTGATTATTAGTTTAACTAATAAAAGCATAGAAATGATAATTAATTTAACTAACAAAATTATTGAAACCATTCAATAAAAATGAAAGTTGAGTTAGTTAATTGAACAACTTTTAGCTACGTTCCTTTTCGAGGACGAAAAGATTTTAAGTGGGGGCGATTGTAACGACCCGGAATTTTGGGGCCAATTTAAAATTTTATTTTAGAAATTTTAATGAATTTTAAACGTTTGAAATAATTTATTTTAAATAATAACGACTAAAAATTTATTTTAAAACGAATAAATTTAATTTAAATTCTAAAAGGAGTTTAAAACAGCGCTACAGTTTGAAATTTGAACTTTGACTGAATGTACAGGATTCATTTTAAATCAGAATTGAGCGAAACAAGAAATATTTAAATCTGTTTAATCATACCTTTCTAACGAATCTAAAAAACTGAAATTTCGTTTTAAAAATCAAAAGTTATGTCCAGTTTAAAAGTTAGAAAAGTCGTTGTAGAATTTATATATATTTTAATTAAGTATATTGGCCTTGAAAATAGCCATTTTGCAAACGACCTCGGTTTTCGACGAAACCACTTTTATTGGAACCGGAATGTCAAATTATTGCTAAATTTCAATTTTCATAATTTTTCGAATTAATATGTGAGTGTGGCAAAGGAAAACGTGTTTTGACTGTTTCAGTCAAATTTAATCGACTAGAAAATGGCCATTTTTCAAACAGTCACAGAATTCGACGAAATTAGTCTCGTTAGGACCGTATCATCAAAACATAACTAGAAATAATTTTTTTGTAATTTTTAAAGGTCGTATGTGGCCCCGGTGATTTAAAATGTACGTTTGAATTTAATAATTAAATGATTTATATTTTAATTTAAAGAAAAACATATCGTAACAGCCGAACTGGGTTACAAAAATTGTTCCATTGTGTCCGGGATGGGGGTTATTAGCTAGTGGCAACACTCGTTGGGTTTAAATCAGAGTTCGAATGGTGTAACCAGTTAATTTCTTGAATTAATTAATAAAATAAAATACGCTACGTATACTGTATAAATACGGCCTAAACAAAACCCTAATCCACCTTTTGAACGCAGCTGCCACTAAACAATTCGATGGCCACCAAAGCACGATTCTTCTTCTACTCCTTTCTCTAAATCCATACATTAATTCATGAAATTCATAAGCACAAAATCGAAGAACTTAGTTAGATCTTCTCATCCGTACGGTTATGATAGGATATAGTCAACTGTAGTGGCCAATTTTCGTGCTCAATGGTCACCGCGTCGAAGGGGAATTCAGGCGGGTAGGGGGGATCGGACCTGGAGCTGCTCCAGGCGGTGGTTGGCGGCATCGAGGCGAACGAAGTGGAGGCGTCTGATCGGAGGCCGGTGGTCCCTAGTGGCGGCGGCACTGGGATGTTCAGGTCGATATGATGGGTTTAGTTTTTGCCGACAGGTTTCAAAGAGGAAGATGACTGAATAATGTAAACTAATTTAAATAATTATATATATTATTTTAAATAATATCATTAAAGTTCAAACGGTTATAACTTGTCCATACGAATACAGAATCAGACGAAACAACTTGCGTTGGATTCGTGTTTCCAAGCACTACAGCATGAAACTGACTAGGGATGAAACAGAGACTGTTGGAAATTCAGATAAATTCCAATGTGAGATTTCTATTTTATAAATTAAAATTATTTATTTATTACGAATGTAAAATTTATATTTATTCTATATAAATTCATGATTGATGTTGTATATATATATTCGATGTTGATTGTTGTGTGATTGCGATGCGAACTTCATATGTGTGTTATTGGTTGTACGTGATCACGAATAACGACTGGATTGAATGGTTTATACTAGAAAATATTCATGTTTGTTAAATTTTGTTTCACAATAAAAATCACATGTGTATTAGAAAAATTCATGTTTGTTAAGAAGTTGTTTACATAATAATATTCTTATTTTTATTGTACATTTCATTAGAAATGTAAACCTGGTTATGACAAATAAAAATCTCTTTTTATTTGTCATGTTAACGTATGGAAATTTGTGTAGAAACAAAATCTCTTTTATTTGTTGTATTTGAATATAGAAATTGATACACAAATAAAATCTCTTTTTATCGATCACTGAAATATATAGGAAATTATTTACATATAAAATATTCCTTTATATGACCTTAGAATATATATAAAGTCTAAACAAATAAAAGTATTCTTTTACTTGTTATTAGAACACATAGAAAGGTTCAAAACAATAGAATACTCTTTTATATGTTACTTTTGTCCAAACCATTTAGTTGAGACATTACTTTTGTCCAAACCATTTATTTGAGACAAATTATATCATTTTTGTCAAACCGTGTAGACGACACAAATTATATTTCTTTTGTCAAAACTAATTAGCTAAAACTAAACATATCACTTTTATGATATATTAGAATTGAAATAAAATACCATTTCTTCTAAATGTTACCTTGAAATCAAAAATGACATTTTTGATTGGAAACTTGATTAGAAAAATAAAAACAACATTTCAGTTGAAATGTGTTGTGAAAATCAAAAATAACATTTTTTTTGATTGGAAACTTGATTAGAAAAATAAAAACAACATTTTAGTTGAAATGTGTTATAAAAATCAAAAATAACATTTTTTGATTGGAAACTTGGTTAGGAAAAGAAAAACAACATTTTTATACCTTGAGAAGAATTAGACAAAATTTATATTTTGTTTACATTAAAAGGATTAGACAAGATCATCACATTCTGTTTTACATAAAAAGGATTTGATAGGAATATGCATTTTGTTAACATTAAAAGGATTTGATAAGAATATACATTTTTGTTAACATTAAAAGGATTTGATAAGAATTTACATTTTATGTAAAAGATGACATTAGAAATAGAGCTTACATTTTATGACAAATATGACATTAGAAAAGAAAATATACATTTTTGTATATTTAAAGGAATTAGACAAAGATTTACATTATTGTTTATTTAAAAGGTTATGAAATGAAAATGTATATTTTGATACATTTAACAGGATGAAATGAAAATGTATATTTTTATAAATTAAAAAGTTATGAATGGAAAATGTATATTTTTTTATATAAAAAAAAATTAAAAAGAATAATTGAAAATGAATATTTTTGTACCTTAAAGGGAATTAGACAAAAATGAACATTTGAAAAGAGTTTGACAAAAACATACATTTTGTCACTTAATGAGGATTTTACAAAAAATCACATTTTGTCCTTAAATAAGAATTATATAAGAGTGACTTTTTTATATATTAAAAAGGGTCAAATGAAAATGAATATTTTTGGTCATTAAAAAGAGTCTAACCAAAATGTATATTTTCATACATTTAAAAAGTATGAGTTGAAATGTATATTCTTTATACATTAAAAAAATGAAGACAAAAAATAACATTTTTTGTTTACTTGAGAAGATAAGACAAATTATCATATTTTGTACGTTAGAAATGAATTAGACAAATTATCATATTTTGTACATTAGAAGTCAATTAGACAAATTATCATATTTTGTACATTAGAATGAATTTGACAAATTATCATGTTTTGTACATCGAAAAGAATTAGAATAAAAGAGTAATTTTTGTCACTTTAAAAGAATTAGAATAAAAGAGATATTTTTGTCATTTTAAAAGAGATGAAGTAAAATATTCATTTTGTCATTAAAACGAATGAGACCAAAAATATACATTTTGGTCAATAATTAAGAGTTAAGATTTTATTGTCATTTGTTAACAATAAAAGGTATTGAAATAAAAGTTAAGATTTTTATAGCCATTTGTATACAATAAAAAGAATTGAAATAGATGTCTGTGATGTTATAATGTTGGATATGTTAAATATATGGTTAGTATATTCAAACTGAATACTACACTTCCATTTACAAGTCATCCGACTTTTTATGTGATTGGGTCGATAATTTTTCACACATCGCCCAAGTGCACAAATAATTTTGTAACAACCCGAATTTTAATAACATGCTATAATCATAAATCAAGGCAGAAATAAATTTTAAAATCTAAATCAGGGGAAACGGGCTGTGCCATTGCGTTCGTCTCGGAAAAATATGTGAAATAGAGTCCGAAATTTTGTAAATCGGAGTCCGTATGACCCAATTATGGCCCGATGAAGTTTCAGAAAATTCAAATTTCGAAAACAGATTTGAATTTCAGCCCAATCAGAGTAGGCGGGAAAGTTCCCGCCCAACCGACTAGGTCGACCTGGGGGTCGACCCTAGGGTCGACCTGGGGGTCGACCTGCCCCAGGCCAGGTCGACTCTAGAGTCGACCTGGGGGTCGACCTCCCCGGTCGGGCCATTTTGGCCTGGTGCACCTGCTTGTGTTTTCTGGCCCGGTCTGTGCTTAGCCGAATTCCTGAGCCTTGCCTTGTCACTAGGGCTAGGTGTCAGCTCCTGATTGGTCTCTCCTTCAAACGAATGGCTAATATTAATCCAAGCTCCATCGACGGTCCTAATCAATTCACAAACTCTATAAAAAGGACCTAAGACTCCACCTAATTCATACAAACAAAAATAAGAATGATACCGTCATGCTGCTGAGGAAGGACTAGAAATAGCCGTCAAAATTGAGAGACGATTAGGAGACAATTCAAAAGCTTAATGCAACGACAACTAAATCAAAACAACGCCTACAACAAAGGATAGCATCTCCAAATTCAGATGTCAGATTCTTGAATTGAAGATTCGTCATACGTTGTAAGTAGAGTGCTATTCCGATGTGAATAAATAATTGTGTTTTGATTTGTGTAAAATGAGAAATAGAATTGTATTTGATTTGTGGTGATAATAATTCATATTTGTATGTTGCTTTGATTCTAAACGATTTGGGATGTTGTGGTATAACGATTGGATATTTGTAAGCATGGGATTCATGTTGAAAGTTAACAACTACATGTTTGTGGTAGTTTATTTGAGATTCATGCAAGTATATGATTCACTATTATGCCAACATAATATATATTATAATCACTTTTAGTGTAGTTGGATCCATTTGTGTATTATGACTTATGTGAATTTATGTTGGAATTGGCATCATGATTCAAGTGTAAAACCATACTTTTGTATTAGAGACAAAAGTAAGCATCTTTGTGAACTTGTGTTGACTCTATGAACATGACTAGACTATGTTTGGTGTTATGCCTAATTGAAAAACATGTTTTAGGCCTATATTGTTATCAAACTCATATGATAATATATGTGACACATAGCTAAGTTAGATTTACATTCCACTTGCAAGTTTGCATGAATAGATTAAAAACCATGATTTCATGTTTAGGTATATTTATGCCATGATTATATGAATAGATCAAAAACCATGATTTCATGTTTAGGTATGTTTATGCCATGATTATATGAATAGATCAAAAACCATGATTTCATGTTTAGGTATGTTTATGCCATGATTATATGCTATTACATTGCAAGCTCACAAGTGCCAAATTTATGTTAATTAGTTCGCTATGTTGCAAGTTCATGCGTTCACACTCCCCTTTTTATGTTACTTAGGATAAATAAACACCATGTTCTAAGCCTCCCCCTTTTCATGTGGCTAAGTTGGGGTAATGACGTTTGGGTTAAAATATAAAACATATGTGTTGGCATGTTTGACGCATGCCAACGATCTTGAAAAAACAATTAAGTGGTGTAAATTAATTTTACCCAATAAAAATGAATTTGAATAATGGGCCGCAAATATTTACATATAAAAAGAAAAGAGACAAAATATGTAAATTTAGAAAATACGATGTGTTTAACCCGAGGTTGGATTGAGTTGTGATGTAAACCTGCCCGGAACCGCTCGGTTGTCCAGTAGTCACAACAATACCTATCCAATGTGGGTGGTTAAACACAGAGCCCAATAAAGACCCGAGGTTAGACTGAGTTGTGGCGTAAGACTGCCCGGACCCAACCGGCAACAGGCAGCCACAACAATACCTGTCTAATGTGAGAGGTCGAGGCTTTAATAAGACAATTAAGGTTGAGTCAGGATTGATAGGATTAAGTAAATTGAATTAATACTTAATCAAAATGGAACATGCTAAACTAAACAGACTGATTGGGGGTTAGGTTTATAAAACACTTAACCAACTTAGCATGTTGGCTAGAAATAGAAAACCTAGTAGCGGGGGACCCTTTTCAGCAGTAACCCTACAAGGTGTATCAGGATACCCTGAGCTAGGCAGGGTGGGGCACCATTACTGGGCTGACGGTAAGAGGTCAAATCGACGGCGGTGGTGCAGCAGTGTAGGTTCTAACGTGGTGCGGGCGTGCACACACTCCGGCGCAGAAAAATAAGGCACTGGGCACCAGTAGTATACCTGTGAATTCTAGAATTGTGTCGGGCCGCCACCATGGGACTTGATACACCCCATGGTGGGACCAGCATAGGTAACTACAACATCGGGGGCCGTAAGACACATGTAACTATGCGAGTAGGAGCCGATCATTAGAAACGGATCACTTCACCCTGATTTTGGGGTGCCTGTTGGGAACTAGTTTATATGGGTACAGAGATTAATATGGGGTACGATAGTACATTCGACTCTAGACTACTTAACCTAGTTTATGGTGCTTTCCCATTTCCAGTTTATACTTATCATGCCCAATTCTTTATTCATAGACTGAATAGTCCTAGACTTACTCAGGCTTTATGTCTGACTCTACTTTTTTTCGTCTTCTTTTCTTTCGTTCCCCCCCCCCCCCAGGTCCACAGGGAGGGAATACCGCAGCCTGACCAGTTTTCACATCCAGCTTGAAGAGAAAGAATGTATTGCTTGGATCTTTTTCGTTTTGGACTATGGCTTTGGACAGCAATTATGGGACTTATGCAGTTTACTTATGTTTTTATGCTTCTTTAAATAATGTAATCAAGACAGTTATGAAGGTGTTATGTTTTTTGGAAGTATTGTAAGACAAATTATGGCATGGTTTGTGTAACACGCGTTTTAATGAAATAAAAGTTGCTGTTGTTTTCCGCTGTTCAAAAATATGTGTTTTTTTTTAATATCTGTCTTGTGTATCTGTGACTTATACTTATAAACCTCCACCAAAATTAGGGCATTCCCTTTGAGAGTGACCCTAACGGAGGTAGGGTGTTTCACTTGGTATCAGAGCATAGGTTTACCAGATAAGATAAAAAGTTTTGAAAATTTATTTGCAAAAGAAAAATTAAAGAAGCATTTTTAAAGATAAAATGTTATTTTATTTTAAAAAGGCAAAGTCCCCCAAAGCCATAGGTACTATCTTTTATCCTTCATTTTGAATCTATCCTTTTTGTTTCAGCATGTCCGAAGAACTTAACTTGCCAGAGGGTGTACCAAAACCTGGTTGGTTCAGACGATTTTTAGAAGCGAGGGCCACTCAGCCAGGTCCCACTGTTCCTCCTCCCCCAGCTGCAGGAAATCATCCAGCTGCAGCAGCACCTCTCCCTCCACCTCCTCCGCGTGGTAATACTTTTGCTAAGATATGTAAAGATTTCAAAGCTATGGGAGGGAAGGACTTTCATGGAACCGAGTCCTTCGTGGCAGCCAGGAATTGGCTAAAGGAAACCGAAGACTTATTCGTCATCTTTGAGGTAGAAGATAGGCAGAAGGTACAACTGGCAGTATGGCTACTTAAAGGCGAGGCTTCCTACAGGTGGGAAGTCACCAATGCAGAAAGGCCAGTGGAAACATGGGAGGACTTTAGGGCAAGGTTTGAAGCTAAATTTCTCTCAGAAGCTGAAAGGAGTCTTCAGTTGGAAAAAATCTTATTTCTTAAGCAAGGGAATATGACAGTCAAAGAGTATGTTAATCAGTTCGATCAGCTGGCTAGGTTCGGACTAGACCTAGTCAACACTCCGCACAAGAAGGCTCTCCGCTTTGTCAAAGGATTGAATGAGCCATTACACAGTTTGGCCATGACCCATATACCCATGGGGGCTACGTATGAAATATTGGTGCAGATGGCATTGCTGAACGAAGAGGATAAGGGCAAGAAGGAGACAAAGGCAGAAAGCTCTCAAGGGAAGAAAGAGGGTTTACAGCCTAAGAAGACAGACTTTAAGAAGGGCGGGAAAGACAACAAAGAGAAGAGGAAGTGTAATTTCTGTGGCAAAGTGGGGCACTTGGTGAAAGATTGCCGGAAAAAGAAGGCCAAGATGAATGGTGGGTGCTTTTCTTGCGGTGAAATAGGCCATATGGCTAAGGATTGCCCAAAGAAACGAGGGCAGGGGCAGAGGGCTGGATCCACCTCAGGGGCACAGGTTCATGTGCTAGAAGTGCCACCTCTGCAACAGCGAGGTATAAATACTTCTGTAGAAAGTGTAGTTTATCTTTATGATCACCCAGTTCGCACTTTATTTGATTCTGGCGCATCACACTCCTTTATTTCATCTGCTTTAGTAGAATCTCTGCACCTAGAAACTAGTATGGTAAAGGGCCCCTTAATTGTTTCAAACCCAATTGGGGGCCCAGCTCATATGTCTATGATCTGTGTGGGATTGAAAATTTCTATTCTAAGCGTAGAATTTAGATGTAGTGCCTTTGTTTTGGGCTTCTCGGGATATGGTTTGATTTTGGGCCTGGATTGGCTATCTAGTAATGGTGCCATCCTGGATTGTGAGAAAAGGGTGGTTAGGCTTCTGACCCAACTCGGTAACACTCTGGAAATTACTTGTAATCCCTCGTATGCGGTTATGCTTAGTTACCTTGAATCGCTAGATGCCTCTGTTGAAAGTTTGCAATCGGTTAGAGTGGTCCGGGAATATCCGGATGTCTTCGAAGAGGTGAAGGGCTTGCCTCCGAAGCGGGAGATAGACTTCCGCATATATCTTGTAGATAATGCAAATCCCGTTGCGTTGCCCGTTAGACACATGGCTCCACGGGAAAGGAAGGAGCTCAGTAAACAGATTAAAGAGCTTCTAGAGAAGGGTTTCATTAGAAGGAGCATTTCAGAATGGGGCGCTCCAGTGGTGTTCGCTACAAAGGCGGATGGTTCACTCCGTCTATGTGTTGACTATAGGGAGCTCAACAAGCTAACGAAAAAGAATAGGCACCCTCTCCCCAGAATTGACGATCTGTTTGATCAGCTTGTAGGAGCGTCTGTTTTCTCCCAACTCGATTTAGCGACCGGATTTCATCAGCTAAGGGTGGCTGAAGATAGTATCGATAAGACAGCATTCAGAACCCCAGACGGCTTCTTTAAATGGCTTGTCATGCCTTTCGGCTTGACAAACGCACCCGCTTACTTCGTGGACCTAATAAGTAGGGTGTTCATAGATTTCCTCAATAAGTTCGTAGTGGTTTTCGTAGACGATATTTTGATCTTCTCAAAGAGTGAAGAGGAGCATGCTCAGCACCTAAGGACAATCATGGAAACTCTGTGAGTCCATCAGCTAAAAGCCAAATTCTCCAAATGCCACTTTTGGAGAGAGGAAGTAAGGTTTCTTGGGCACATAGTATCCAAAGAAGGGTTAGCGGTGGACCCTGCTAAGGTAGTAGCGGTACAGGATTGGAAGACACCAAGGAATGCAACTGAGGTCCGAAGTTATCTAGGACTAGCAAGTTTCTACCGAAAATTCATAAGGGATTTTGCGAAAATCTCAGCTCCGCTCACAAGGCTAACCAAAAAGAATCTAGTGTTCAATTGGGACTTGGATTGCGAGTTTGCTTTCCAACGACTAAAAGGGCTCTTACAACAGCCCCAGTTTTGACGTTGCCAGATGGAAGCAAGATGTTCACAGTTTATACAGATGCATGTAGGACAGGGCTAGGCGCTGTCTTAATGCAAGAAGGAAGGGTAGTAGCTTATATTGGAAGGCAGTTGAAAGCGCATGAAAAGAACTACCCGACCCACGATCTTGAGTTAGCTGCCATCGTCTTTGCACTCAAGTCTTGGCGACATTACCTCCTAGGTGAGAAGTTCGAACTTTACACTGACCATAAATCGTTGAAATATCTTTTCTCGTAGAAGGACCTTAACTTGAGGCAACAGAGATGGATGGAGTTTCTTTCCTCGTACGATTTCGAAATCTCCTACACTCCGGGCAAAGGCAACGTAGTGGCAGACGCGTTGAGCCGAAAGAAACTAACCCTAAGCCCGCTGTTTGTTGAAAGACAAAGCCTAGAGTTTATAGCCAGCTTTGACTTTAGGCCCTCCTCCGATTTTGTACCGGGCTTGCTAGCATCTCTCGATGTACGCCCGACTTTAGTGGACTCAATAGGGACAGCACAACGCGAAGACCCTCAGCTTGTGGAGACGATTGATAGGCTAATTAGGGGTGAGACTTCAAGTCACCTCAGCAGATACTCCATCGACGATAAGGGTTGGCTAAGGCGAGACGGAAGACTATGCGTCCCACAGACAAGGGATTTGGTAAAGACAGTTCTCGAGGAAGCACATCACTCCAAGATGACGATACACCCAGGCGAAGATAAAATGTACAAGGACATAAAGAGAACTTTCTTTTGGAACGACATGAAGAAGGACGTGGCAGAGTTCGTTTCTAAGTGTATGGTGTGCCAACAAGTTAAAGAGGAACAGAAAAAGCCTGGCGGTATGCTCCATCCTCTAGAGGTCCCGCAGTGGAAGTGGGATAGCATCTCAATGGACTTCATTGATGGGCTTCCTAGGTCTAGAAGAGGCAACACTAGCATTTGGGTAATAGTGGATAGGCTTACTAAAAGCGCCCACTTTTTACCTGTCAAGAGTAAAAGAACTGCCTCATCCCTAGCATCTCTTTACCTCAAGGAAATTGTTCGACTCCATGGAATACCCTCCAGCATTGTTAGTGACCGAGACCCTATCTTCACAAGTGAGTTTTGGCGAAGTCTGCAAGAGGCGGTAGGCACACAGTTATGCTTGAGCACAACCTATCATCCCCAAACCGACGGCCAGACGGAAAGAGTGAACAGAGTTTTGGAGGACCTTTTAAGACTGTGCATCCTTGACTTCGGAGGGACGTGGGAAGACCATCTTCCTTTGGTGGAATTTTCCTACAACAACAGCTACCAAGCCACCATCGGAATGGCACCCTTCGAAGCTTTATATAGAAGACCATGCCGATCGCCCACTTGTTAATGGGAGTCTACTGATAAACTCATACTTGGGCCTGATATGATCTGAGAGACTTCAGAGAAAGTAGACTTGATACGAAGAAGGATGAAGACAGCCCAAGACAGACAAAAATCCTACGCCGACAAGAGGAGGACCAGCCTTGAATTTGAGGTTGGGGACAGAGTTTTTCTTAAGGTATCTCCGCTAAGGAACGTTGTTCGTTTTGGAACCACAGGAAAGCTAGCACCAAGGTTCGTAGGGCCATTTCCTATCATCGAGAAAATTGGGAAAATGGCCTATAGATTAGAGCTACCCAAAAAGCTGGCTGGAATTCACAATGTTTTCCATGTTTCGCACCTCCGAAAATGTCTACATGAATCTGCTGAAGTGGTAGAGCCAAATATCCTAGAAGAAGCTGAAGTGGAACGCGAAGCAACCGTGAGGAAAGTTCCAACCCGCATATTAGGAACGGAAGTGAATAAGCTACGCAACCGCGAAGTCAAGCTCGTCAAAGTTCAGTGGAGCGACGTCGAGGGAGACGCAACTTGGGAAACTGAAGCTAGAATACGCGCAGCCTACCCTTTTCTTTTCGAGGGTACATCTTTGATCTTTTTCCTTAAGTTGCGCTTTTATCTATCTTTTTAGGTATATCTCCTCGACCTTATCTTTTAGGAAGAAACCCTTTGGATGAAAACATGTAATTGAAACATGTTATGGATGATGGTTGCAAGTGCTTGTAAGTGATTTCTAGTGGTTGCTCGTGGTTGCATATACACACACAATCTAGGTTTTAGATCGGCTCAGTCACTTCATACTGCATATGCATATAAGCATTTATATTCGTACATGGTTGAAGTTTAATGTGTTGTCATATGGATGTTGCATTTATATATGAATGATTGTGCACTCATGTAGAATCATGAATAGGAAAATTTGCATACATAATGGATTCATGACACAAACATATTTTGCATCAAGGAGGTTTACTGAATCAGTAACCGCCTGATCTTCGCATTAGATAGGTGCATATACACACACTTTTGCATATGTTCATACAGCATTAGAAATCTTTTAAGGACAATGATTACTTGTGGATGATGTTTTGAGTAGATGGATGATGGATGGTAGGATACGTTCTTCCTAACTTGGAGATTTCGGGGACGAAATCCTTTAAGGTAGGGAGAATGTAACAACCCGAATTTTAATAACATGCTATAATCATAAATCAAGGCAGAAATAAATTTTAAAATCTGAATCAGGGGAAATGGGCTGTGCCATTGCGTTCATCTCGGAAAAATACGTGAAATAGAGTCCGAAATTTTGTAAATCGGAGTCCGTATGACCCAATTATGGCCCGATGAAGTTTCAGAAAATTCAAATTTCGAAAAAAGATTTGAATTTCAGCCCAATCAGAGTAGGCGGGAAAAGTTCCCGCCCAACCCACCAGGTCGACCTGGGGGTCGACCCTAGGGTCGACCTGCCAGGCCAGGTCGACCTGGGAGTCGACCTGGGGGTCGACCTGCCCCAGGCCAGGTCGACTCTAGAGTCGACCTGGGGGTCGACCTCCCCGGTCGGGCCATTTTGGCCTGGTGCACCTGCTTGTGTTTTCTGGCCTGGTCTGTGCTTAGCCGAATTCCTGAGCCTTGCCTTGTCACTAGGGCTAGGTGTCAGCTCCTGATTGGTCTCTCCTTCAAACGAATGGCTAATATTAATCCAAGCTCCATCGACGGTCCTAATCAATTCACAAACTCTATAAAAAGGACCTAAGACTCCACCTAATTCATACAAACAAAAATAAGAATGAGACCGTCATGCTGCTGAGGAAGGACTAGAAATAGCCGTCAAAATTGAGAGACGATTAGGAGACAATTCAAAAGCTTAAAGCAACGACAACTAAATCAAAACAACGCCTACAACAAAGGATAGCATCTCCAAATTCAGAATTCGGATTCCTGAATTGAAGATTCGTCATACGTTGTAAGTAGAGTGCTATTCCGATGTGAATAAATAATTGTGTTTTGATTTGTGTAAAATGAGAAATAGAATTGTATATGATTTGTGGTGATAATAATTCATATTTGTATGTTGCTTTGATTCTAAACGATTTGGGATGTTGTGGTATAACGATTGGATATTTGTAAGTATGTGATTCATGTTGAAAGTTAACAAATACATGCTTGTGGTAGTTTATTTGAGATTCATGCAAGTATATGATTCATTATTATGCCAACATAATATATATTATAATCACTTTTAGTGTAGTTAGATCCATTTGGGTATTATGACTTATGTGAATTTATGTTGGAATTGGCATCATGATTCAAGTGTAAAACCATACTTTTGTATTAGAGACAAAAGTAAGCATCTTTGTGAACTTGTGTTGACTCTATGAACATGACTAGACTATATTTGATGTTATGCCTAATTGAAAAACATGTTTTAAACCTATATTGTTATCAAAATCATATGATAATATATGTGACACATAGCTAAGTTAGATTTACATTCCAATTGCAAGTTTGCATGAATAGATTAAAAACCATGATTTCATGTTTAGGTATATTTATGCCATGATTATATGAATAGATAAAAAACCATGATTTCATGTTTAGGTATGTTTATGCCATGATTATATGAATAGATCAAAAACCATGATTTCATGTTTAGGTATGTTTATGCCATGATTATATGCTAGTACAATGCAAGTTCACAAGTGCCAAATTTATGTTAATTAGTTCGCTATGTTGCAAGTTCATGCGTTCACACTCCCCTTTTTATGTTACTTAGGATAAATAAACACCATGTTCTAAGCCTCCCCCTTTTCATGTGGCTAAGTTGGGTTTAAATGTTAAACCCAACATATGTTATATTGTAGCGAACGTATAAAACGGGGGTAATGACGTTTGGGTTAAAATATAAAACATATGTGTTGGCATGTTTGACGCATGCCAACGATCTTGAAAAAACAATTAAGTGGTGTAAATTAATTTTACCCAATAAAAATGAATTTGAATAATGGGCCGCAAATATTTACATATAAAAAGAAAAGAGACAAAATATGTAAATTTAGAAAATACGATGTGTTTAACCCGAGGTTGGATTGAGTTGTGATGTAAACCTGCCCGGAACCGCCCGGCTGTCCAGTAGTCACAACAATACCTATCCAATGTGGGTGGTTAAACACGGAGCCCAATAAAGACCCGAGGTTAGACTGAGTTGTGGAGTAAGACTGCCCGGACCCAACCGGCAACAGGCAGCCACAACAATACATGTCTAATGTGAGAGGTCGAGGCTTTAATAAGACAATTAAGGCTGAGTCAGGATTGATAGGATTAAGTAAATTGAATTAATACTTAATCAAAATGGAACATGCTAAACTATACAGACTGATTTGGGGGTTAGGTTTACAAAACACTTAACCAACTTAGCATGTTGGCTAGAAATAGAAAACCTAGTAGTGGGGTACCCTTTTCAGCAGTAACCCTACAAGGTGTATCAGGATACCCTGAGCTAGGCAGGGTGGGGCACCATTAGTGGGCTGACTGTAAGAGCTCAAAACGACGGCAGTGGTGCAGCAGTGTAGGTTCTAACGGGGTGCGGGCGTGCACACACTCTGGCGCAGAAAAATAAGGCACTGGGCACCAGTAGTATACCTGTGCATTCTAGAATTGTGTCGGGCCGCCACCATGGGACTTGATACACCCCATGGTGGGACCAGCATAGGTAACTACAACATCGGGGGTCATAAGACACATGTAACTATGCGAGTAGGAGCCGATCATTAGAAACGGATCACTTCACCCTGATTTTGGGGTGCCTGTTGGGAACTAGTTTATATGGGTACAGAGATTAATATGGGGTACAATAGTACATTCGACTCTAGACTACTTAACCTAGTTTATGGTGCTTTCCTATTTCCAGTTTATACTTATCATGCCCAATTCTTTATTCATAGACTGAATAGTCCTAGACTTACTCAGGCTTTATGTCTGACTCTACTTTTCTTTCATCTTCTTTTCTTTCGTCCCCCCCCCCCCCCCCAGGTCCACAGGGAGGGAATACCGCAGCCTGACCAGTTTTCACATCCAGCTTGAAGAGAAAGAATGTATTGCTTTGATCTTTTTCATTTTGGACTATGGCTTTGGACAGCAATTATGGGACTTATGCAGTTTACTTATGTTTTTATGCTTCTTTAAATAATGTAATCAAGACAGTTATGAAGGTGTTATGTTTTTTGGAAGTATTGTAAGACAAATTATGGCATGGTTTGTGTAACACGCGTTTTAATGAAATAAAAGTTGCTGTTGTTTTCCGTTGTTCAAAAATATGTGTTTTTTTTAATATCTGTCTTGTGTATCTGCGACTTATACTTATAAACCTCCACCAAAATTAGGGCATTCCCTTTGAGAGTGACCCTAACGGAGGTGGGGTGTTTCAAATTTATTATTTGATTGTTGGATGAAACCCCACACGGGTATTGGGATGATATTGGATACACACTAATCCCAATATTTAGTTATCTGTCAATCGATGGATTGACAGTCTGTGATGAGCGTTAGTTATTTACTTTAATGCTCACATAGTTATAAATTCCACTTTGGTCGTCATTTGGGTGTCTGATAATTATTCATCAGGATTGTTGATTACATGCAATATATGGTTGTTGGTTGAGCCACATTCCAATAAAGAACATTCTAGAAAAAGAATATTTTAGAAAATATATTTTTGTAAAAGAATATTTTAGGAAAAAGTTATATTTTAGAAAAATATTTTTATTGAAATGAACTAGTTATTAACTAAAGTAAATCATTAAATTTAGATTTAATGAATTTTTCCAGTTTGTTAATATTTAAGTGAAAATTAAATTGAATAAATTGGATTTTCGGTTTGTCGTGAATAGTGTCTTAAATAACACTGTTCTTAAACCCCGTATGAAAAGAATAATCTTTTATTTCAGATTATTAAAGTTTTCAATTATATTTAGTAATTGGAATAAGATGAAATGTGAGTTGGGCTTATTGTGAACTGTGTTTTTTAATCGACATTTGTTCTTTAACCCAACTGACAGTGAAAATATGATTTGAAATTTGTAAATCTTTATTTAAGATTTAAATGGAATTTTTTCAAAAGTAAAGTTTTCCAATTTAATATATTAAATTGGAATTGAATGGAATTCGAATTAATAATAACCGAGATAAGCTTCTGTAAAAGAAGACTGATACTACATATGGAATTTAAGAGGCTTTGCCGTTATTCCATTTATATTATTGGTCGGATATAGAAACTCATAACGATTAGATATTGATTTAAGTTCTGTGAAGATTCCATATTTCTTGGAAGATGATTTTGGGTTTACCGTGAACTATGTTTTCAATGACATTAGTTCTTTAACCCAGTTAAAGATAAGATTAATTTCTTAAATTTAAATAATCATTGAATAGTGATTTTGGTATTTAAAACCAAATTGGAGCTTTGATGAATCTTTAAAGAAAAGATTTAAGGATAATTTAAAGAATTTATCTTTGATAGAACAATATGAATATTTTATTTGAAGAATATTCTGAATTGGAATGAGGCGTTGGATGTGTTTTTATAGTACTTGATTTTTAATTATAAAATACATGGGTTATTCGGGAAGACCGGGTTTAACCCATCCCGAATAATTACTACGACGATGAAGAGTCGAAGATGAAGACGGTGGTTGAAGACCGACGATCTTCACATCGAATGGATGTGTTGCTACAGAGACCCTTGATGGGAGTAGCTACCTTGAAGGGGCTTCAGTGGTGGCCGTCCGGACTATTGTTGATTGCTCGGATTTGGTTTTCGCTCAGACCCAGAGCATAAGCTAGTAAATGGATGCGTGCCTGACATTGGATTTCGTTCCATGTGGATTAAATCGATTTCTGTTAATGTATGTCTGTTTGGTGGCGGAGGATTTATTCTCTGCTTAACACCCTGGTATATATTAATAGTGATTGATCGCATGGCGTGAATTGTCAATGTGGCACGCCAAGATGCAAATGATCAAGGCTTCTGTTGAAAAGAAGGGCCTTGTGGGATGATCAAAGTATAGCCTATTACGGCTTAGCTTTGAGTATATCGTGACTTCGCGAGCCTCACACCCCGGTATGAGTCAAAAACGGGATATGGACCGTAGGGAGTGCACACGTTTCTTTCTAGCTAGAAGTGGTGTCAGTGCTTAAACTGGCTGGCATTTCACTTATGTGGATGATGGATTTTGAGGCACCTCGAATTTTTATAGGCCGTCAGTGGTCATACTATAGGTTCAAAGGAACGGGGAAGCGTGTGTTCAGGCATAACTAATCCACTGCCGATAGGCGGGGACCGGCCCTACCGCTCCAAGGGTTCACTACGGGGGATCCTGAGGCATTTGCTAGAGTGTCTCGAATCGGAGAGGAGCTTGGCCTTATCCTCGACTCATGATGGAAATCCAATTTCCAATACGACCTTGCGGATTTTGAATGTAGAACTAGTATGGCGACATGATATATGGTACCCATGCCGTCTATGATTGATACATTATGATTGAAATGTTTTTATTAGAATATATACACACTAGTATTAAATCTGTTTTATCGTATCAAGCATCTTTTGACCATTGTAAGGTAAAACCCTATCCTCCGGTTTGCGTGGCATTGTGTGATGGGACTTGGGTCTTATAATGGTTTCATCTTTCTAAAAAGCATTACGTTGTGTAACGTCCTACTTTATTTTATGCACTGGCAATCCAATGGAGTAAACCCGTTCCGCGTTAGCGGCGTGGTCCTGTGATTAGCCTTTTTATTAGATAGTTAAGTTAAGATTTCTCATACCAGTCCCATGACTGACCTGTAGTTTGTTTCACTGGCAAACTCGGGTGCCCATATTTTCCACACGGGCAGTCGAGTAGCTTTTTGCAGATATATTTACAGGATCCTGGCTTACAACAGAAGCGGTATTCGGAAAGCTCTGTATCCGTGTATTCCTTCCAGTTGTATATTTGTATTATTTTTCCGCAGCTATTTAAATGTAATCTAAATCTCTGATATTATTGTATTTCTATTGTGTAATAAGTATTCATACTCTGTAATATTCTTGTACTATGATGAAATTGTTGTAATCAGCAATAAAAATGTTCTTCATTTTGTGCTCTGATGTGTATTGTTCTCAAAGCAATCCAGGCTTTCCTTTACTGGGAAGTTTAGGTCGTTTCACTTTAGCATAGAATAATTTAAGAGCATTGAATTGTGAAGTTTCAAGTCCAGGTTGGTACTGTCCACTTCATAATGTTGGTTTATTTGCTTATCTTTTTGTCTTCCGGATAGTTTGTTCACAATAGCAGATAAATTCCATTTCTTAATGTACAGGCTAGAGAAAGGTTAGAAAGAGTATATAATGTTGTATGAAGTTAGATTGTGTAATGATGTACGAATTTGGTTTATAAATATTATATTTGGTTATGATTGTATAAACTTTGTTTATGGATATTGTGTTTAACTTAATTTATGGAAATGATCAATACTTATGTTTTTATATGATAGTTTTAAGTTTGGTTATGTATATTATTCGGCTGGAATACAATTAAATGCAGTTTGGATTAATGGTATACGTGTGTATGAATTAGAAACATACGAGAGCGTTTAAATTGCGTTGTCAGTTCTATGAAAAAATAATGCATATTACTATGGTAGCATAAGCAAAATGTTGTGAAAAATTAATAACAGCGTTGATAAAACGTTGATAAAAACACCACACTGAACAACAAAAAACTATTTACAACTGCAAATAATCGTTGTCTTATATTGTTTATAACAACGTTCATATTTTGCTGTAATTAATTTTGTATCTATGACCGCATGTCGTTATACAACGTTTCTACTAATGTTGTTATATCTTATTACAACTTTTTTCAAATGCTGTTAAAAGCTAATTTTGGTGTAGTGCAAAATAAATAAAAGTCCCCTTAGGTTGGTTAACCAGATGACCAATAGCTTAAATCAGGCCACAGGTTCAACTTCTAGTACTTTTCATATACTTATCCTACTTTATGTTTACATATTATTTTCCATTAACTTTTAGACTTATCCTAACAAGTCTTCCTTTATCACCTTTGGTTATGAAAACCTTTTTTAAATTTCTTTACATTAAACTATCTTTTTTTATTCATCATTCTATTTCATCGTCATACTTTTATAAAATGTTACACAAACATCAGCATTATTTCAAGAGTTTAAATGCCGATCTTTATTGACGATAAAAAGTGGGACTGTGACGACCCGCCTTTTTGGCCGATTCAAATCGATCATTAAACCGACTTAAACCGATCAATAAGACGTATCGCTTGAGATTACGACTAACAAGAACTAAACAAGACAACTTTTTCATTAACAACATATCAATGTTACATCAGAGCACAAGATTAACAAAGTACATCATTTAAAACAATACACAGCGGTAATATAATTACATTCAGTGGAAGACTATAAAATGCTTTGGGCACAGCTCTAGCTACAATCCAGAATCCTGCTCTATAAAATATCTACAAAACCAAAACTACTAGATGCCCGTGTGGAAAATATGGGCACCCAGAGTTTAGGTGGAAAACAATAAACTCCAGATTAGTCATGGGACTGGTGTGAGAACCAAAAGTAGTTATTTACTTTATTCTAAAGTTGGGTAAATCACGGGACCATGCCATATAACATGGAACAAGTTTTGTCCACATAAATACCAACCATAGAAACTCGCAATGATTTTTGAAAGATGAACCTATTATAAGACTCAAGTCCCATCACACAATGCAATGCAAACCAGAGGAAAGAGTTTTTACCGTGTAATAGCGAAACATGCTTGATACACAAAATTTCTCTTTTATTATCACTAGTGCATAGTGTAGAAAACATTTTCACAAATAAATATATCAATCTTAGACGGCATAATGCCCCATCCCATTATGTCGCCACATAGGTTTAGAACTGAACATGCAAGGCTCGTATTGGAAGTTGGATTCCATCATGATGGCTCCTGATTCGAAAGATCTATTGTGGAAGTGTGTATCTCTATGGTTAAGTCCAGACATTGAAAAGCACCATAATACACATCCACACTACAATCGGGGATCAAGTATTACCTCTTACGGCTTTAGTCCAAGCTCAGAACACCGCTATACTCTATCCCTTTAGGCGTGGAGCGACCACAACCTAAATAATCTTGGTTGACTGAATATATTACAACCATAAAAGTTGTTCAATATCAACTCGCGTGTTGTTCATTCTCAACTTGAAAGTTATACTGATCAAGCCATCAGTTCACTATCATACCCGGGTGTGAAGCTTGTTGAAGTCTTGTTACATAAAGCTACGCTTCAATAGGTCATGCTTTGATCATCATCCACAAAACTCTGCTTTTCAACAAGAAGCTTTGATCTATCTGCCAGCAACACCCAACATGCCACATTGTCAATTCACAACATATAATCAGTGTCTATTAATATATAACTCTCTGAGTTCATAAGTCTCAGAGGAGGGTGTTAAGCTAAGAAAATGAATTCTCCACCACGAACTAAAATAACATTAATAGACATCAATTTATTATGTCGTAACTTACAATATCAGACACATATCCATTTACAACTCCATTCTGAGCCAAAACGAAACCGAGGGCACCTTATTCCCCGTACAATAAAGGAGAGAGGCCCTTGCATATCTCGTTAATCTCCATGTACGTCTGGATGACCGCCACTTATAACTTCTTCTTGGGTTGTACACCCCAATCGAGACATCAACAATAATCCAAATGATGTTAAGATCTCTCATCTTCAACTACCATCTTCAAGTATCTTCAATACTCGTCGCATTAGTTATTCAGAATGAGTTGAAACCCGATCTTTCTGAAATAACCATTGCATCTTTAAAATCAAGTGATATATATACATATCATAAGTCTAATTCCATTTTGGAATATTCATTTCACCCAAATCATTCTTTACATTGGGAGTTACTCCCATAAGTCATATCAAATATTTACATTCTTTAAACTTCTTGTTTAGATCTTTCCTTGGAAATCATTTCAAAAGATTATATAATCTCTTTTCACAAACTTAACTCAAATCAAGGTTTATAAGCCTTGTTGGGATTATCGAGCCTTACAAAAAGGTAACCTCTCATATCGTGACCCCATTCCCATCATATTCATCCTATGAAGCAAAACTGGTGGTACTCTATATCTAGCACCACTCGTGTTTTGATAAGTTTAATTACCTAATTTCATTTCAAATCTAATCAAAGATTCATTAAAACTCTAACTTAGTTTTAGTCTCCATTTCATTCAATCAAATCTTTATTGAAAGATTTATTAAAACTCTAACATTGTCTTAATTCTCCAAAAATCGTTATTCAATGATTAGTTAATCTTTGAAATAAATCCTATCTTTCCAAATAACTATTCAATGATTGCTTAACTTTGGAAGTCAATCCTGTCTTTAACTGGGTTAAGAATAGATGTTATTCAATACATCATTCACGACAAACCCAAAATCCAACTTGATATCAAATATAAAGCTCTGAATAGAAATCATATTAACTTATATTCAACATCCAATTCTGAATATCAAATTGTTTGATTTCAAAACAAGAGGGTTTTTAGGTCCATGTATGCAAGTTAATGGCGACAAGAGCTCTTTCATTCTTCATCTTTGTTTCTCTTCTTTTTTTTCCCTCCGTCGCCTTCTTTTTCCTCGCCTACGATTGTTCTCTCGCCACTTTCTCTTGGCTCTTGCTTTCGCCTATGTTAATACATACGTACTCCTGTTTATTCAGATCTACTTAAAACCCTATATCCCAAATTTCCATTTGACAGTCCTCTCGTCAACTTTTAAATACCCTTCTTTGTTCTCTGTTTCTTTCTGGTCACGGCGGCACTTCCATGCTTTCACGTAGACTGCAGCTTCTTGCTCAGTTGTGTTTTCTTCGCTTGCACATTGTACGATTTCTGTAATGTACAACGTTAGGCTTCCCAGCGAGTATGTTCTATTTCATTGCTGGGTGATTTTTGTCCGACCTTTGTCTGGCCAAGCCAGTAGGAATGGGGACGGTTGGTAGGTGAAGGGACCTCTGTTATGGAACTTGCAATTTTCTATTTTGTTTTGTTTGTGTTTCGTCTTGTCAAGTGAGATTTTCCTGGTCTAACACAGAGTATCAACGTGAGCAGAAACTTCTGATTCCTCTTTGGATTCGCGACTCGCTAACCTACTGCGGGTATGTCTTGTTATCTATTCTACCATGTTTGCTTCGAGGTGGTAGTTCTGATTTCTCTAGCACGATGAGTTTATATCTGGGTTTCAAAAGTACTTGTCAGTCGTGTTGGTTTCATAGTTTGAGTTGGTTTTTCATTGCGAATGTTGATTTCATCTTGTTAGACCGAATTGATGACATTAGAAGGTTAGTTGTTTGGTATGTTGTTTGTATGGGACTGTCTTTTTGGATGTTTTTTGATTGTTTTATGATAGGCTTGTCTATTAGTTATCTTTGTGTGTTTGATGGATGTCTGTTTTGGTTTAGTGTTTGGATCATCTTCATGGCCTTACTGCTCACAGGTGAAGCTTATGCTCTCATGAGCTATCTTTTGTCTTCTTTATCTGCGCATGCATCAACACATGTGTCAGAATATATATTTTGTTGGACAATGTTAATCTCGTTTGTTTGCTCTGTGATCCTTTTGGCTTTGCTGAGTTGGTTGGAGATCCAGTTGGATGGACTACACTACTCAGCTTATGTTAGTGTTTATGTAGTGAATTTGATGGGTTGGTCCTTCGGTCCATGCCTACAGCTTGGATTCTATGCAATGCTTTTTGCGTGTATTGTCTCCAACATGTCATGTTGTTTGTACAATTATTGTCGAGCTATGTTTGGGTTCCTTATTCTTGATATGTTTGCGGCTTGTCTAGTTACACTAGTTTGTAATTTGGTACATGCTTTATATATACTACCTAGACTGTTTTGTTTTTGAATTCGAAATGCAACCTAGTCTACTGTTGTAGAATGCAATGTAATAGCACTCTAGTAATGTGCAAGCTCTTGTGCTATAATCTAGGACAGAGTTGTGGACGACCCACTTTAAATGCCATAGGTAGTGGACATATCACTTTAAAAACTGAATTTGTAGTTTTGAAAATCTGTCAAACTCAGTACCTATTTTAATTATTATTTGTTATAATAATAAGTGTTACAGATCACTATAAAATCGGTTGGCTTTGCGAAAAAAAATCAAATTCTAAAATCAACATATACCGTATAGGGAATAACGATATCTATATCTTTAAAATTCCTTGAATAATATCCGTATAGTTATGGAATCCAATGTCGGAATATCCAAAGATTATTTCCATTCAAATTCAATGAACTTAAGTTTGATAACTTTTAGTTTAGCTTCAAGCTAAATTTCAAAATATTGATTTACTATGTTAAGTAAATAAGGTTAAAAGTCCAAAAATTCAAATCATAGTTAAAAAGTTCACAATTATTACTTAAATCATTAATTATGATTTATCATGATTTTTTCATATTTTTAATAATTTTATAATGCCCTTTCAGTCGGTTTCCATTTTCGGTCACCGAACTTCATCTGCAGCGACATTTTCAAAAATAGATCTGAACTGTTTTTAAAATCTAACCATTGAATTTTAACTATTTCATTTGAAAACTCTTTTCATTTTGAATCCAACGTTTTTTGTTTCGGGAGAATCTTACGGTCGGATCTCACGGTACGTTGATTTGAAGTTAATAGTCGAAATTCACGAACGGTCGCTGCGCGACTCGTCCTATTCAAACCATTTTATTATTTATAACAAAATTCCTTGATTCAATCCAAATGTATTTTAAAAAAAAATTATAAACTCGTGTAAAAACGATTTTGATTTCCAATTCAATTTAAAATCATAATTGAATATTCTATATTATTATAGTATTAAAATAGTAATATTTTTTCAAAATATAATATTTTGAAATTAAACTTGTTCTGACATCCATTATAAAAATAGATAAGATCAATGGGATAATCCATTTAAGTTAAAAATGTCGTTTATATACCTAACTCCAATTCACTTTTTGAAACGACCCGAACTTCCCCGTGAAGGAAAGAACGGATTGACTTTGAGAACGCGACGAATCAGAACACAAATAGAAGAACATTTCATTGCTTATTACAACAATTTCATCAAAATACAGGAATATACAGAGTATAAATAAATATTACACATTTGATCAATATCAGAGATTTAGATTACATTTAAATACATAGCAGCGGAAAATAATACAAAACACAACTGAAAAGAATATACGGATATAGAGCTTTCCGAATATCATTCCAGCTGTAAACCAGGATCCCGTGGATATAAATCTACAAAACCAAAACTACTAGCTGCCCGTGTAGAAAATAGGGGCACCCAAACTCCAGGTCAGTCATGTGACTGGTGTGAGAACTAAAACAGTTATTAATCTTTATTTTAAAGTTCGGTAAGTCAAGGGACCACGCCGTATAACACGGAACGGGTTTCCTCCCAAGAATACCCGTGCATATAACAAAACAGCGCAATGCTTTTTGGAAAAATGAAGCTATTATAAGACCCAGGTCCTATCACACAATGCAACGCAAGCTGGGGGATAGGGTTTTCCCTTATAATAGCCAAACATGCTTGGTACGTTAAAACAAATCATTTGTACTATTATAAGTGCATAGTGTATAAAACAACTTCAAATATAAATGTATCAATCCTAGACGGCACGGGTACCATATATTATGTCGCCAATACTAGGCTCTACAATTAAAACCGCAAATGTCACGTATTGGAAGTTGGATTTCCATCTGTGAACCAAGGCAAGGGATCGTCCTTACCGCTTCGAGACAATCTAGCCCATGTCTCAGGCAAACGCGCAGACAAGCCTTGGATCGTCAGGGCCGGTCCACAAGATGTGGATTAAAATGCCTGAACACTACGTTTCCCCGCCCTATGGGGCATAAATGAGCCAAATGACTCCATCAGCCTCGGATCGACTGATATAACTGAGGCGCCTCCTATCCATCATCCACATAAGTAAATGCTAGAGCGTGCAAAACGCTGATACCACTCCTAGCTAGAAGGAAACGCATGTCCTCCCTGAAGTCCTCTCTCGTTTCTGGTTCACACCGTGGTGTGAGGCTCGCGAATTAACGCTACACAAAGCTATGCCATAAAAGTCGTGCTTTGATCATCAACCACAAAACTCTGCTTTTCAACAGGAGCCTTGATCATTTGCATCTCAGCATACCACATAGGCAATTCACTCTATGCAACAGATATATATCAATCACACAGAATGAAATTCGATGTCAGACACACATCCATTTACAAGTTCGTTTTGGGTCTGAACGAAACCGGAGGCACCTTATTCCTCCCCCATATGTCCAATACAGGGGAGAGGTCCTCGCATATCTATCGATCTCCAAGTACGTCTGGACGATCACCACTTATTACCTTGCCTTGGGTGTACACCCCAATCAAGACATCAGTAATCATCCAAACGATGTAAAGACCTCCGGTCTTCAACCACTGTCTTCATCCTCGACACATCGTCGAATCAGTTATTCAGAATGGGATAAACCCGGTCTTTCTGAATAACCCGCGTATATAATAAACAAGTGCTATAAAAACACAACATACGCCTCATTCCAATCCTGAATATTTCTTTATCCAAACATTCATATACTTTGGGAAAGGTTCCCATTAATTTTATCATAGATAAATTCTTTAAATTTATTCTTTAATCTTCCTTTGGATATCAATTCAATCTAATTAAAGATGCATTAAAACTCCACTTGGTTTTAATCTTCCTAGAAATCAATATTAACGATTGTTTAACTTGGGAAATCATATCCTGCCTTTAACAGGGTTAAAGAGCCAATGTCATTTAAAACACGGTTCACGATAAACCCAAAATCACATTCCATTCCATCAGCCTTTAGCCATAAATTAGCAAGTGAACAATTCCCTAAGTATTAACCCCGAAGGCCGAAAGCAACATCAGATAAACACCCAGGAAACCATTCAACTTAACTAGCCTCCAGTTAGTTTCTGATTTTCTAAACTCCATTGGGTCTAAGAACAGTATTATTAAAGATACCATTCACGACAACCCAAATCACATTCCATTTATTATGGAATCTTCACAGAAGAATATATCAATATATAATCGATATCAATTTCCGTAACCGACCACTAATAGAAATGGAATACCGACAACGCCTTTTAAATTCCATCTGTATTAACAGTTTTCCTCCATAGAATTTCATTTCAATTATTATCAAATCGAATTCCATTCAATTCTAATTTAATATATATTAAATTGGAAAACTTTACTTTGGAAAACTCATGTTAAATCCTAATTAAAAGATTTATAAATTCCAAATCACATTTCACTGTAAATCGGGTTAAAGAACGAATGTCATTAAAAACATAGTTCACAAAAATCCCAATTCACATTCCATCAGTCTCTAACCGTAAATTAGTAAGAGAACAATTCCCTAAGTATTAACCCCGAAGGCTGAAACCAACATCAGATCAATAACCAGGAAGCCATTCAAATTAACTAATCTCTAGTCAGATTCGAATTTTCTTAACTTCATTGGGTTTAAGAACAGTATTATTAAAGATACCATTCACGACAAACCCAAAATCCAATTTGATATTAAATACAAGGCTCTGAAGAGAAAATATATCGGCTTATATTCAATATCAAATTTTGAAATCAACAAATATCATGGAAAACGATATATATATATATATATATATCTTTCAAATTTCCATAACAATATCTGTATAATCACGAAATCCAACATCGAAATATTCCGAAGACAATTTCGATTCAAATCCATTTCCAATTTATATATTGGGAATTCAGGTTACTTTTAAAACCATTTCAAATCCAATTTATTTATTTTAAAAATATTAGGTTTATTATTCTAATTCAAAACTAGTTCATTTTGATAAAAATCTATTTTTATCTTTTCAAATATGAAATTTTTCATCCCAATTCTTTCCAAATCATTTCTTACGATTTTACACTAATTGTTGATATTTTTAATAATTTTATCAAGGCCAGTACAGTTGATTTCCATAAACGGCCATCGAACTGCACTTACAATGACCTTTTCCAAATTTGTTTTGGACATAATTCCAAATCCAACTGTTAGACTTCAAATCTCTAATATTCTTAGAAAGCTCTTTTCGATACGAACCCAATGGTTCCGGTTTAAGGAGAATCCGACGGTCGGATCTCCCGCAATGTCCGTTCGAAGTCAATGGTCGAAATTCGCGAACTACCGCAGCGCGGCGCCTTCTATTCAGGCCATTATATATATATATTATATTATATATATTTCGTTGATTTCCATTTAAAACGTATTTTATAAATCGTTTTAAATTCGTTTTCAAAATGATTCAACTTCATATTCAATTTCTAATCAAAATTGAATATTCCATATCATCGATATATAAATGATAATATTTTCAAAACTTTATATTTTGAAATCAGTTCCTTTTCGATATTCATTATAAAAATGAATAAAATCGATATAAATATCGTTCACGTCAAAATGGCGTCAATATAATCAACACGGCTTTATATATTTAAATATATTCGTGTCCATCCCAAGTCGGACATCAAAATCATATTTTGATTCTTTTCTAAATATTATTTGAAAATATTCGTTATTTTAAAATAGTCGTTATTTTAAAATATTTATCCTTTCTGAACTGGAATCAGACACAATCAATTACCATATTATGTTGATTATATGGATTTCATATAATACATATATACAATAATAATCAAACACAGCTAACCATCATCCAGAGTGCATTCTACACTGCATAAGCATCAAATATAAATATTCAATGCTTACACAGCTTGTCAATCAATCGATTGACTTACAACTAAATATTGGGATTAGTGTATGTCCAATATCATCCCAATACCCGTGTGGGGTTTCAATCAACAAATAATGAATTTTATTTGTGCAGTTGGGCGATGTGTAAAATTTATCGTCCCAATCCATGTTAGTCAAATGGGTGTACATGAACAAATCGTCTAATTTGTAAATGAATATTTATTTTATTCATATTCACGTTAAAAATTATATTTTTAACTATAAAATATTTTACTCCATTCCTCAACACACAATCAATTTTCACAACACATCAATCAAACAAACAAGTCATCCATGGTCTATGGACGACAGGTGTCGGGTGCTCCGTCTGCATCCTCGTATATATTTCAACTAGAAAATAAAATAAAAGTGAGAAGTTCTCACCTTTGGGTTCCACTCCGTCATTCTTTAGCGGACGATGGTTTGGATTCACCCGACATTCCAACTTCATCTTTCCACGTTGTTCATAAATAAAAATCACATTTTTATTTCATCGCTTCTTTATATGAAGATTTCTCTATAAAAATCCTACTTATATAAAAATAATATTTTTATATTCCTTGTTATATAAAAATTCTATTCTTTTCTAAAAATAAAAATCAAATTTTCTTACATTTAAAAATCTCATCTTTATCGATTTAAATATCTCAACTTTAGATTATTAAAAATCTCGTCTTTATAGAAATAAAAATCTAATCTTTTCTAAATCAAAGATCTAATCTTTCTATAAACAAAAATATAATCTTTCTATCTTTAAAAATCCGACCTTTCTACATATAAAAATCAGACCTTTCTACTTGTAAAAGTCCGACCTTTCTACTTATAAAAGTCCGACCTTTCTACTTGTAAAAATCCGACCTTTCTACTTCTAAAAATCAGTGCTTTCTAATAAAAAAATCATATTTTGCTTCTAATAAAAATCGTATTTCTTTTCTTAGCTAGAAGAAATAAACAAAGTAAGAAAAGAAAACTTACTTTGATTCGGAAGTGTAACGACCCAGAGTTTTTCGATCTTGAAAATCGACATCAAAACACCATGTCGAATATTCAAGCGTCGAAAACACCGGAGCGTTATTAGAAAGAAATTAGAGGGTGAGATCAGAAAGGAAGAAATATTAGAATAGAAGAAATAAGAAGAAGAAATACATCAAAATCAGAGTCTCACATCGCAGCGGAATAAATATAATATAGAAATAATCTTTATTGAAAACTTGAAATAATACTTACAATCAAAGTACATCTGTTAAGACAATCTGGACAGTTATGGTAATATGTCCTCATATACGATACACAGCAGAATAAATACTGATACGTCTGAACTCCTCCAGCACGTCTTCTGAACTTCGTAATGTCCAATAACCTGAACCTATACAACCCGGGCTAACCCGAGCATTACAAACACCGGGTCAGTCTGGTGAACCAGAGTGAGAACAACACACTAAGTTTAAGGGATCATCCAACTTGATTTTAAAGTTCAAAATCTTTTCGAAAGAAAAGGATAATCGTAAGACCAAATCCACACATAAACACGGACGGTTTTTACCTTACGATAATCCAAAACATTTTGAAAACAATATATATCTTCTGATATTATAATAGTGTCTAAATACAAGTAAATAAAATCTAATGGAACGCTTGCATCTCACGCTCCACATATATAGTATACAAGCAAAACCGCAGGCGCTTATTGGAGAATGGGTTCCTAACTATGACAAGGTATGGGACCACCTGCCGATAGTATATCACAAGAGATGAATACACTGGGTTCAACAAGAACGTCTTGCAACCTGGCCCACACATGACCGACCACTCATTTTGCTTGAGTGTATCGAATATGTTGTCACCTTACGGCTTTTTGTCGCGACCACCGTAGTTCCCGGGAGATACACAAATGAAAAGAAGTAACAAAATGAATATTCTCTGGATGGTGACAATACACCCTAATGGGTGCGACCCACATAGCCATGCTGTCTGCCCGATTTTTGTCATTCCCCGGTTGTGAGGCTTGAGGCTATAACGTATCTTTTGGAATATCAGCCACCATTATCTTTGAATGTCACATCGTCCATACACGTTGTCCTGGGACTGGACAACCGAAGGCACCCTCCTACCACATCCTAGGAATCACCCTATAGATTAGTAGCGAGTAGTCCTTGCAACCCATAGACTCCAACCACGACAGAATCACGGTTTATCTCTGGGAGCTAACCAGAGATTATAAGCAATACTTCCGCTTTATGAAGATCTATGGTCTTCAAATGCTCCATCTCGATCATCATCTGATCTCTTCCCCGATTACGTATTTGCTGGTCGGAATGGTTTTCGAATATAAATTCGATCCCGGTCTTTCTGTACCAACAATCAATAATTGGCCAAATTTGATAGTCGGTTATTTAACTATCAAATAAACAAACATTCATCCATAAAATAAATGTACTGGTTCAGTATTCAGCATCACTTGGCCTCTTTGATAATTAATTAATGGTTAATTAAAACTCTATCTCTTCAACATTAGGAAAACGTTTCCTTTTTAATATACGGATATTACATTATCGCCTAACTTGTACTTTATTAGCTCCTCGTTGCAAATTGGTAAGTGAATAATCATTTCAGTATCAACCCCGAAGGCCGAAACCCACATAAGATTGACACCTCGAAGATTACTCAATTCCGCCAACGCACAACTCGTTCTAATTTCTTTCAAAACTATAACCAATTCCTTTATCATACTTAACATATCTTTTTAAAACCTTATAAATAACCCTTGATGTTACTATAAACCAATTACTATGTAAAAACTTCATTAAAACTTACTTTAAATCTGTTCTAGTTATATCTTAGTAAAACCTCATCTCCGGTTTAAAGACGCGACTTAGGATCAATTTTTTATCTTAATCCGTCCCACAAACTTCACTTCAATTGATTTCTATTCGAATTCCATTTCATATCTTAAGCTTTTAACTTCCATTTATTCCATAGCCATATCTAAGTTCAAAACCTTATTAACTCTTTCAACATTTGAAATCATTTATAACACAATTAAATAACTTGGCTTTCAATATCTTCGTTCAACTTGGATTTTATGGAATCCAAATAAACAGGACTTCACGAAGAATTCAATTTAGCTTATACGCCTATTTAAGATATCCATTCATTTAAAATCCATCTGACTTTAAATAGTGTCTTATGGTTTCATTAACCCCATTTATTTAAATCGAAGATCATTACTCTAACTATTATGAAATAAATAATAGAAAACTTTAATATTTTAAAATGATTTACTCCTTCATGAACAATTTCCGTTGAATCACAAATTTAATAACCAATTCTCGTTTAGGCAATTTACCTACTTGCAAATCCATTTCAATTTGGTCCTCCCCTATATAATTAATCTAATTTATCTCGTTTACTTTGGGTATAACAATAATCACCTCCAATATAATCCCTATCTAAAATCATTTTACCCTAATCATTAGTCGCTGCAATATTATCCGCCTACTTACTTTCAAATCTTATATACACACAAATTATTTTATAAAACCCTTTAATAGTTCTTTATAAATATAAATAATAAATGATAAATATTTATTTTCTTTTTATAAACTTCTTCTCAAAATAACAGATTTAAAAACTATTTTTAGTTATAAAAAAGATTTTTATAACTTCATTCCTATTGATTCACTTGACGGTGACTCAACATTCGTACAACAATGGATCGCTCGGCCATCTGCTGATGATACTCAACCAATATTTCTCATTGGTTAACACAAACAACGTTGAATTTAAATTCAACAATCAATGATCAAATCGATCATTCAATCAGACTGGTTAAGCAGTTCATATAATCACAATATGAAAATAACAACAAATTTTTAGGAATCCAGTTGGATCCCTCCAACTTGTTTTCTCCCTGCATCCAAATATGTTAAAACAATGCAGATATAACCATCAAATAATCACAGCAATCCAAACATCATTCAACCAATTAGCGAACAAAGCACACAAACAACAAACCCGACTTATATATAATATAAGTGGGACAAAACTGAGTGAGCTGAACTCACCTTGATTTCATTCGTCGTCCAACGGTTTGTTTTAATCGAATTAAACGGTTGTTGAATTTGATTAAAGACTCCAGCGGTCAATGACTCTGACCAAGTCAGCTCCATCCTCGTGTTGTGGTTGACGATACGGCCCGACATCACTTGCTTCATCTGCTTCTGTTGATGTCTGACAGAGTTATACAATTTCGTTACTTGCTTATTTAAATAATATTATTAAAAACTTAATAATATATTAATTCTAAATTTCTAATTTACGTTGTATAGAAAATCTTCATTTTGATTTGGCACAATGTATACTTTATATACAGGTTTGTATAACTGTCCTACTCAAACCATAAACTAGACACAATAATAAAAAATTCTAGGTCACGTGATTTTGATCAAGGAAGGAAATAAATTTGGTTTGTATATGTATATCTTAACTAGATATAACTAACGTATTACATATATGTATTTTAAAATGTAATAGTGATCATTCGACCAAGCGACAAATTTTGGATCTAAAAGTTCAGACACAGTCACCAATACAGGTCACGTGTATGGTTAATTAAACTAATATATATAATATAATTTAACCAAAACTCATTTATGTTGGTTAAATCCGTAATTAGGCCTGGTTAACCTTGTTTTAGCCCACGGAAACAGCCACGTCCATTCTAAACCGCACCCTTCTTTCCTTTGCTACTCCCAACATTTTCAACACCAGATCCACCCTTAATATACCGCCTGCCACTACTTCTTCACTTTTCGTGACTGCCATCCTCTATTTTTATGAATACCGTACTCCTACCTTGCCAAACCGTTCAACTAACGCCTCCATCCAAGACTGTCAACCTGTTTCCACTACCATGCCTTCTCCTTGGAAAACCGTGCCAGTGATTGATGGTTTCCTCCCATCATACGTGAAAACAAGCCAGGCCGACCTCTCATCACAGAACACAGACAGCGGCTCCTCCTTCCATTTTTCAAACATCTCTTCTTCTTTGTTCCACGCAAGGACCTCTCCACTTAAGAAAACACACACGCCCCCTTACATCCCCCATGCAAATATCCATCGTTCCATGCTTCCATCTCGTTCGTCATCTCCATCTCCAAACAAAACTCACCCAAACCCCTCCAATCTTGTTCGAGACCGAAGAAGCTACAGGCGATCTCCTGTGTACCATCGTTGTTTTAAAAAAACTTCATGTGCGTCTGTTTTAGTTTTCAAAGCTTTCTGTTTATTTTAAATGGTGGTATGTAGTTTTGTTTTGCTGAGACAAAAACGAGGCATGCGATGTGTATATATACACATGAAATGGAGCAGATAAATATCACGTCCCTTCCTACTTCATTAGCCTTGTGTGTTAGGAGCTTAGAGATGCAGTATGGGTATTTTCAGTGGAAAAGATGTAACACAGCAGTGTGTACACTGTATCACTTGTTATTTCACCTCAGCTTCATTTCTATAGACAGTAGAGGAGTAGTTTTAGGTACCAGAAGAGGGTGGCTTGTTGAAAGAAAGATCGGTGCAGTGTGTTTTCATTTCATTGTAGCTGCGTGGTAGAGATGTAGGAAGAGATTGGGTAGCTGTAGGTTAATGGGATTCGACATGTGCTTTCGTTTCTTATGGAAGACAGGGTGGAATGGGTAAGCTAATAAAGTTTTCATAGGGTAGGCTCGCAGTGCCTTGGCTTTTCAGCGTATAAGCTTTCATGTCCGTAAAAAGTGTTTAAATATGCAATGTTTTCACTTGAAAGGGGCAGTGAAAAGAAATAGGCCAGTTGAAAATATTTAATAAAGCAGTGTTTTCACTTTTCATCTTGATGGGAACTCTCTACCTAGGCTGATCTAACCAAAATAGGGTAGGATGTTGACTTTGGTGAAATTTCTTTTTGTTTTGAAATGAAATACAGAACTTGGGTACTTAAGATATTAAACATAAGGAAGGCATTAGCTATTTAACAAAATATATACATAGGGTGGAGCGTTTGAAAAGAAGATCACGCATTGTGTTCTTACTTCAATAACGTGCGGAATATATATATATATCTTGATATTTTGATATGGTTTGCTGTTTGTTTTGTATAGTTAGATTTTTAGGGTATCGTGGCGTAAAATTCCGTCCATTTATGCGAGTCAATGGACAAATATAAAAATACCATTGTGACAAGCAATGCCCTACGATCCCAAAAATATAATAATATCGGTAGGTGAACTTATATTGTGAAACCCCAAAATGCTGATATAGGGTGCAAAATACTCCAAATAAAAAGTGGCGTATTTTTCAAATTAAAAATTACAGTAAAATTTTAAAAATTAAATTAACACTACGTCTCAAAAGAACCTTGTCTAAATTCGAATCCAGTATGCAGTTATTTCAAATAAACTGTTACGGTCGATGAACGATTCTATAGTGACTATTTGAAAATTTGATTTGGACATATCTTACAATCTATACGACGAAATCCCCATTTCCCTCTTTCCGTAGGAAGATATAATCATATGGATTCAAGCGGTTCTTGTTTGACTGAAATCTGATTTATATCGGATCATGTATATTCAATTGAAGTTCAAAATTCAATATTACGAACTGCAGCATCGTTTCGAGCTCGTTTTAATTTAAATATAAGTTATATATTCAACTTCGTTTTAATGAACGAATTATATATTATAAATCCATTTATATTTCATATTTAACATTTAATAAAATAAAATATATTAAATATCTAACCGCTAAAATACGGGATGTTACATTCCTTCCCCCTTAAAAGAATTTCGTCCCAGAAATTACAAAGTGAGAAGAATGTTCCAAACCCAATTGTTTTCAAAACAAATATATAGAATTATTGCCAAAACTTTCTAAGTTTTTAAATTTTCGAAAAATTCGCTAGTACTCCGCTGCACGGCTCAATCAAAACAATTATAACTGCCACTCGGGGCCTCCAATATCCAAAAGAAAACCAAAACCAAATGGCTACCCATCCCAGAGTTATAAAATCAATCACCTCAATCAATGTAATATTAAGGTTTACCTTATTGTCAGCAACTCAATCTCCAATTACAAAGCAAATCATCGACAGCTCTTCATTTTATTCCAACTTGTACCTCAATCTCTGTTACCAATTAACTCCTATAGCCTTCTGGTTCCGCACTTTACTCAATTTTCCATGCAGTAACAAATACATGATTTATTTTAACTCCGTTTCATAATAATTCCTTTCAAATTTGTTATACCCCAATTCATCCTCTTGGATTTTTAATTCGATTTATTCGACAAATCTTTTATCCAATAATCAGCAATCAACACAACCAAGTCATTCCATATTTTATTTATGTTTAAGTTATATTCTGATTCAATTAATTATGTATTAAAATTACTATTCATAATTTCCATGTGAAATCCTTTTCTGGTTATACTAAACCATTTAAATCTCCATCTGAATTCTATTCGAATCAAACAAACAAACCAATATCAATAATCTGATAAAATTATATAATTTGGGCAAAATTATTTCATTTACCCTTATTACAAAACAATATCGTGTCCATTGTCGATTCAAAATTGAACTGGACAATAACACAATACAAAACATTTTTATAAAATATACAAATACACTCTCTTGTATATATACACTCAACTCAATCTAGGGTATTACTAACCCCATCTCTATCGAGTTACGCCACAGAGCCAAGGTTATTTCTAAACCATTGCTCTGATACCACTGTAACGACCCAGAGTTTTTCGATCTCGAAAATCGACATCAAAACACCATGTCGAATATTCAAGCGTCGAAAACACCGGAGCATTATTAGAAAGAAATTAGAGGGTGAGATCAGAAAGGAAGAAATATTAGAATAGAAGAAATAAGAAGAAGAAATACATCAAAATCAGAGTCTCACATCGCAGCGGAATAAATATAATATAGAAATAATCTTTATTGAAAACTTAAAATAATACTTACAATCAAAATACATCTGTTAAGACAATCTGGACAGTTATGGTAATCTGTCCTCATATACGATGCACAGCGGAATAAATACTGATACGTTTGAACTCCTCCAGCACGTCTTCTGAACTTCGTAATGTCCAATAACCTGAACCTATACAACCTGGGCTAACCCGAGCATTACAAACACCGGGTCAGTCTGGTGAACCAGAGTGAGAACAACACACTAAGTTTAAGGGATCATCCAACTTGATTTTAAAGTTCAAAATCTTTTCAAAAGAAAAGGATAATCGTAAGACCAAATCCACACATAAATACGGACGGTTTTTACCTTACGATAATCCAAAACATTTTTAAAACAATATATATCTTCTGATATTATAATAGTGTCTAAATACAAGTAAATAAAATCTAATGGAACGCTTGCTTCTCATGCTCCACATATATAGTATACAAGCAAAACCGCAGGCGCTTATTGGAGAATGGGTTCCCAATTATGACAACGTACGGGACCACCTGCCGATAGTGTATCTCTAGAGACGAATACACTGGGTTCAACAAGAACGTCTTGCAACCCGGCCCACACATGACCGACCACTCATTTCGCTTGAGTGTATCGAATATGTTGTCACCTTACGGCTTTTTGTCGCGACCACCGTAGTTCCCGGGAGATACAGAAATGAAAAGAAGTAACAAAATGAATATTCTCTGGATGATGACAATACACCCTAATGGGTGCGACCCATATAGCCATGCTGCCTGCCCTTTTTGGAATATCAGCCACCATTCTCTTTGAATGTCACATCATCCATACACGTTGTCCTGGGACTGGACAACCGAAGTCACCCTCCTACCACATCCTTGGAATCATCCTATAGATTAGTAGCGAGTAGTCCTTGCAACCCATAGACTCCAACCACGATAGAATCACAATTTATCTCTAGGAGCTGACCAGAGATTATAAGCAATACTTCCGCTTTATGAAGATCTATGGTCTTCAAATGCTCCATCTCGATCATCGTCTGATCTCTTCCCCGATTACGTATTTGCTGGTCGGAATGGTTTCCGAATATAAATTCGATCCCGGTCTTTCCGTACCAACAATCGATAATTGGCCAAATTTGATAGTCGGTTATTTAACTATCAAATAAACAAACATTCATCCATAAAATAAATGTACTGGTTCAAAACCTTATTAACTCTTTCAACATTTGAAATCATTTATAACACAATTAAATAATTTGGCTTTCAATACCTTCGTTCAACTTGGATTTTATGGAATCCAAATAAACAGGACTTCACGAAGAATTCAATTTGGCTTATACACCTATTTAAGATATCCATTCATTTAAAATCCATCTGACATTAAATAGTGTCTTATGGTTTCATTAACCCCATTTATTTAAATCGAAGATCATTACTCTAACTATTATGAAATAAATAATAGAAAACTTTAATATTTTAAAATGATTTACACCTTCATGAACAATTTCCGTTGAATCACAAATTTAATAACCATTTCTCGTTTAGACAATTTACGTACTTGCAAATCCATTTCAATTTGGTCCTCCCCTATATAATTAATCTAATTTATCTCGTTTACTTTGGGTATAACAATAATCGCCTCCAATATAATCCCTATCTAAAATCATTTTACCCTAATCATTAGTCGCTACATTATTATCCGCCTACTTACTTTTAAATCTTATAAACACACAAATTACTTTATAAAACCCTTTAATAGTTCTTTATAAATCTAAATAATAAATGATAAATATTTATTTTCTTTTTATAAACTTCTTCTCAAAATAATAGATTTAAAAACTATTTTTAGTTATAAAATAGATTTTTATAACTTCATTCCTGTTGATTCACTTGACAGTGACTCAACATTCGTACAACAATGGATCGCTCGGTCATCTGCTGATGATACTCAACCAATATTTCTCATTGGTTAACACAAACAACGTTGAATTTAAATTCAACAATCAATGATCAAATCGATCATTCAATCAGACTTGTTAAGCAGTTCATATAATCACAATATGAAAATAACAATAAATTTTGAGGAATCCTGTTGGATTCCTCCAACTTGTTTTCTCCCTGCATCCAAATATGTTAAAACAATGCAGATATAACCATCAAATAATCACAGCAATCCAAACATCATTCAACCAATTAGCGAACAAAGCACACAAACAACAAACCCGACTTATATATAATATAGGTGGGACAAAACTGAGTGAGTTGAACTCACCTTGATTTCATTCGTCGTCCAACGGTTTGTTTTAATCGAATTAAACGGTTGTAGAATTTGATTAAAAACTCCAGCGGTCAATGACTCTGACCAAGTCAGCTCCATCCTCGTGTTGTGGTTGACGATATGGCCCGTCATCACTTGTTTCATCTGCTTTTGTTGACGTCTGACAGAGTTATACAATTTCGTTACTTCCTTATTTAAATAATATTATTAAAAACTTAATAATATATTAATTCTAAATTTCTAATTTACGTTGTATAAAAAATCTTCATTTTGATCTGGCACAATGTATACTTTATATACAGGTTTGTATAACTGTCCTACTCAAACCATAAACTAGACACAATAATAAAATATTCCAGGTCACGTGATTTTGATCAAGGAAGGAAATAAATTTGGTTTGTATATGTATATCTTAACTAGATATAACTAATGTATTACATATATGTATTTTAAAATGTAATAGTGATCATTCGACCAGGCGACAAATTTTGGATCTAAAAGTTCAGACATAGTCCACCAATACAGGTCACGTGTATGGTTAATTAAACTAATATATATAATATAATTTAACCAAAACTCACTTACGTTGGTTAAATCCGTAATTAGGCGTGGTTAACCTTGCTTTAGCCCACAGAAACAACCACGTCCATTCTAAACCGCACCCTTCTTTCCTTTGCTACTCCCAACATTTTCAACACCAGATCCACCCTTAATATACCGCCTGCCACTGCTTCTTCACTTTTCGTGACTGCCATCCTCTATTTTTATGAATACCGTACTCCCACCTTGCTAAACCGTTCAACTAATGCCTCCATCCAAGACTGTCAACCCGTTTCCACTATCATGCCTTCTCCTTGGAAAACCGTGCCAGTGATTGATGGTTTCCTCTCATCATACGTGAAAACAAGCCAGGCCGACCTCTCATCACAGAACACAGACAGCGGCTCCTCCTTCCATTGTTCAAACATCTCTTCTTCTTTGTTCCGCGCAAGGACCTCTCCACTTAAGAAAACACACGCGTCCCCTTAAATCCCCCATGCAAATATCCATCGTTCCATGCTTCCATCTCGTTCGTCATCTCCATCTCCAAACAAAACTCACCCAAGCCCCTCCAATCTTGTTCGAGACCGAAGAAGCTACAGGCGATCTCTTGTGTACCATCGTTATTTTAAAAAAACTTCATGTGCGTCTGTTTTAGTTTTCAAAGCTTTCGGTTTATTTTAAATGGTGGTATGTAGTTTTGTTTTGCTGAGACAAAAACGAGGCATGCGATGTGTATATAAACACATGAAATGGAGCAGAAAATATCACGTCCCTTCCTACTTCATTAGCCTTGTGTGTTAGGAGCTTAGAGATGCAGTATGGATATTTTCAGTGGAAAAGATGTAACGCAGCAGTGTGTACACTGTATCACTTGTTATTTCACCTCAGCTTCATTTCTATAGACAGTAGAGGAGTAGTTTTAGGTATCAGAAGAGGGTGGCTTGTTGAAAGAAAGATCGGTGCAGTGTGTTTTCATTTCATTGTAGCTGCGTGGTAGAGATGTAGGAAGAGATTGGGTAGTTGTAGGTTAATGGGATTCGGCATGTGCTTTCGTTTCTTATGGAAGACAGGGTGGAATGGGTAAGCTAATAAAGTTTGCATAGGGTAGGCTCGCAGTGTCTTGGCTTTTCAGCGTATAAGCTTTCATATCCGTAAAAAGTGTTTAAATATGCAATGTTTTCACTTGAAAGGGGCAGTGAAAAGAAATAGGCCAGTTGAAAAGATTTAATAAGCCAGTGTTTTCACTTTTCATCTTAATGGGAACTCTCTACCTAGGCTGATCTAACCAAAATAGAGTATGATGTTGACTTTGGTGAAATTTCTTTTTGTTTCGAAATGAAATACAGAACTTGGGTACTTAAGATATTAAACATAGGGAAGGCATTAGCTGTTTAACAAAATATATACATAGGGTGGAGCGTTTGAAAAGAAGATCACGCATTGTATTCTTACTTCAATAACGTGCGGAATATATATATATATATATATATATATATATATATATATATATATATATATATCTTGATATTTTGATATGGTTTGCTGTTTGTTTTGTATAGTTAGATTTTTAGGGTATCGTGGCGTAAAATTCCGTCCATCTATGCGAGTCTATGGACAAATATAAAAATACCATTGTGACAAGCAATGCCCTACGATCCCAAAAATATAATAATATCGGTAGGTGAACTTATATTGTGAAACCCCAAAATGCTGATATAGGGTGCAAAATACTCCAAATAAAAAGTGGCATATTTTTCAAATTAAAAATTACAGTAAAATTTTAAAAATTAAATTAACACTACGTCTCAAAAGAACCTTGTCTAAATTCGAATCCAGTATGCAGTTATTTCAAATAAACTGTTACGGTGGATGAACGATTCTATAGTGACTATTTGAAAATTTGATTTGGACATATCTTACAATCTATACGACGAAATCTCCATTTTCCTCTTTCATTAGAAAGATATAATCATATGGATTCAAGCGGTTCTTGTTTCACTGAAATCCGATTTATATCGGATCATGTATATTAAATTGAAGTACAAAATTCAATATTACGAACTGCAGCGTCGTTTCGAGCTCGTTTTAATTAAAATATAAGTTATATATTCAACTTCGTTTTAATGAACGAATTATATATTATAAATCCATTTATAATTCATATTTAACATTTAATATAATAAAATATACTAAATATCTAATTGCTAAAATACGGGACGTTACAGGAAGAGAAGGGGTTTCCATGTCGGTTTTAACAGAGGAGGCGAAGGGGTGGTTTGCTGCGGTGGTCGGCGGAAATGGATGGCGGCCTTCAGGGCGGTGGCGTGTTCGTATTCTGGTGGTTTGTGGGGAGGAAAGCTCGGGGTTTGAGGCTGGAATGGAGAGAGGGGATCAGAGTCGAGGAGCATGGGGGGAGTTTCACAAGGCAGTGCTCGCCTGAGGGAATGCGGCGGCAGAGGGTTTGGGTTCGCGGGTTAGAAGGGGAAGGAGAGGAGAAGAGGAGAAGTGGGGAAGGAGCAGGCGACGGTCGGAGCATCAATGGGGGAGCGATGAACGGCGGCGGCGGGGTGGGGCCAGGGCGCGGTGGCTGTTGCGATGTGGAAGGAGCGGTTTTGCCATGAATGAGGTGGGCCGGGTTAATTTGATTTATGGGGGGGCTAGGTATAGGAAGGTGGATTTATATATTATTAATTTAATATTATTATTTTTTCTATAAGAGTTGTCTTTTCATTCAAACTCTTTTTCGAACCTAACAACTATCGTCCCTAGCACATTACCCCTATTCCGAACACAATGGGATATGTTCGGTAAGCCGATTCGGCCATTTCGATCAGTTTTCACTGAATTAAATTTTAAATCATTATATTGAATTTTAAACATATATTTCAATTTACTGGGGCCACATACGGACTCTAAAAATTCCAGAAAAATTATTTCTAGCTTCGTATTGATAATACGGTCCTAACAAAACTGATTTCATCAAATTGGAAGACCGTTTGAAAAATGGCCATTTTTTGGTCGATCCAAATTAACTGAAACTGTCAAAACACGTTTTACATCGCCACGCTCGCATATTAATTCCAAAAATTACGAATTTTGGAATCTAGCAATAAGTTGACATCCCGGATCTAACAAAAGTAGTTTCGTTGAAAACGGAGGTCGTTTGCCAAATTTCCATTTTTAAGGGCCAAAAATTCCGTAGCGACTATTCTGAATCTTCAGCTGGGAATAACTTTTTATTCCCGCCATGAAATTTCAAATTTTCGGATTCGTTGGAAAGATATTCTCAAATAGATTCTAATATTTTTGGTTTCGCTAAAATCCGGTTTATTTTGAATCCTATACATCCATTTGAAATCGAATTTTCAAACTACCGCGCCATTTTCAGTTCCTTTTATAATTAAAAATAAATAATTATATTCTAACGTCGATTCAAATAAATATCTCGTTGTTATTATTTAAAATAATTCATTTTAAATATTCAAAATTCAACAAAATTGCCAAAATAAATTTTTTTTAAATTGGTTCGGATTTCCGGGTTATTACACTTTTGAATTTACTATTCAAATTCTAATTTGAAGTAAAACAAGTCATTTTTAATTCATATCCCTTTCTAATCCATTTCAATCTTTTCTATGGCTGTTTGATGTTTTATCAACTTCATTTTCAAATCGTTTTGGATTTAAAAAATCCAATTTCCATTTTCCTATCAAATTTCACTTAAATGAATATAAAATTCATTTAAAATTCCAATAAATGAAACTCATTCAATTTCCAAATTATTTTATATTTGCGGTGTAAATTTTTGTGTCAACAATATAAACACATCCATATCAACTACCATCCATCAACCAATAGTTATAATATAAGTGTTTCCATCTTCAACGCTTATATACAAAGTTTAATAATATTAACAATAATAACTGTAAATATCATCCATCAACCACGAAGAAAACATTCTAATCACAGACAATCAATACATATTCAGATATGATTATAATTACTTATAAATTAGTTGAGGGAGTTATCACATTGGTCATTTATTGTTAAATAACGATAAACGTCGATTGATTCGAATCAGGCGTTTTAACGTGCCACAGATTGTAATGAGCTCCAAATCACTCCAAACCAGTTTCATTGCGAATCTCTCAACTCCACGGTTCCAATGGATCTTGTTTCGTCCAATTATGATCAAGTATGAACGAGATATAAATTTTATAGGTTATTATAAATTTTAATATACTTAACATCATTAACTAACTATAATATAATATAATTAAGTTTAATACCTCCCTAATCACGTCTCTACTCCCCTCGTTACTTCCTCTTCAAGTTGAACATGCACGCAACCCAGGATTTCACCATAGTCGCACTCTTCACTCACAACTCCCCCCTCTTCTCTTCATCGAAATATCAAACTAAAATAATCAAACAACTTCTCTTCATAATCTCTTCAACTCCATACCAAAATCTTTCATCACTCACGCAATACACCATTCGCGTTCTCCAGCCTCTCGACATAGCTACGGTGATAATCTCGACAAAAATTTCCACCGATTTTTCCAAAAATTTGCATACGAGTTCCAATTCCCACCACAATCTCAAATACACACTTCAATTCTTGCATCACAACCTCAATATCAGAAGAATCTGAACCCAAATACACCATAGCGTATGCGGTGTTTATTTTGGAATATCCAAAACTACCGTCGCACCAAGCAAAAATGGTGTAGAAACGAAGAGCTACTCACACAGATCACACACAGATATATATATATATATATGTTTGGTTATTTTAGGAATTTTCAGTGAATTATTTTGATTTTTCAAAGAAGAAAATCTTATGATTCAGGAAAAATGGTGGCGTCCATCGTTTTGACCAAAGAGAAAAAGTTAGGGTTAGGGTAGAGATTAGGATAAATTTATAGGATAGGCCTAATATTTTTATTCCATTTTTCATTTATTTTTATTCGATTGTTATTCCCATTCGTCGTTAATAAATACATATGACTACATATGATATCCAATTTCGATGAAAACAGACGTACAGCTATATTTTGATATTACGGACCCATTGGAACTTGTTTTGTCGAATTCCGAGTCCATTTGCTCACACGGCGTTATTTTAAAGTTAAATTATTGATTGATTCACATTTAAATTATGCACAGTCACAAAACAATTCTGATTGCCATGAAATTTGAAATCTAACAACAATTAATTATTACGGACCCAATAAAATTGGTCTCGTCGAAAATGAAGGTCGTTTGCAAAATGACTATTTTTAAGGCTTAAATAAAACCAATAAAATATAAATAAATTCTATAAAAACTTAATTTAATAATATTAAATTAATATTATCGTATATATCCAAATAGATTATCATATAGTTCTAAAATAAGCATACTTAGGTTTATAACTCGATATTATCAAAATCCAAGCTAAATTGATATCTAATTTTATAATAAATCATCTTTATTATATTTAATAAATCGTTATAATTTAGAAGCAATTCCATAACAACTATTTGAAATTTTGATTTGGTCATAACTTACAATCTATTCGACAAAATCTCAATTTTTCACTTCCGTTAGAAAACAAAAATTCTATAGATCCTAACATTTCTTGTTTCAACGAATTTTGACTTATACTGAATTATGTACATTTATTTGAAATTCAAAACTAAATATTTTGAACCACCGAGACGTTACGAGTTCGTTTTATAATTAATATAAACTTATACGTTCTAACTTTAAATTAAATATATTTCAAGTCATTCATGCTTAAAATAAATCGTTTTAAATATTTAATATCCATTAAATATTTCTTAATAAATTTTAGGTCGTTAAATTCTCCCTCACTTAAAAAGATTTCATCCTCGAAATTGTTGACGGAACTGAAGGTCGTTTACTTAACAACTTAGCCTTCATTCTATTAACTCAAGTTCTTTAACTTTTCAGTTTCTAAGAACTTCCCAATTTCTCGAAATTTGACTAACGCCTTAAATTTTTGAAAAACTTCGCCATAACCTCTTTTGTACGAGTTGGTTGGTACAACTACAACTTGTCTCTCTGGGCCCTCATCAATCAAAAATAAAATCGAAAAGTCATTTGGCTCATAAAATCATCAAACTCAATCAATATAGTAAACATGTACCTTTGTGTCGGGCATTCAATTTTATTCCTCTTCTTAGCTTCCATTTTATAACCTCTCTAATATACATATGTCCAATTCCAACCAATTTCCAATTCAGTTCAACACTATCGTTAAAATTGACTTATCTCAATTTTATCTTCCATTTTCATATTGGTTTTATCATTACAATTTTTATTTAACTTTACTTAAGTTAATTTTCAATTCATTTGATTCACTTTCATCTTTTGTATCTATTTAACTCATATCAGTTAAATTTAAAACTCATATAATTTTAATGGGTCTAAGCATACTTCGACGTTTCAATTGGAATTATATAGTCATCCCATTTTTGAAAAACAAAAATAAACACTGATGATGTTTGAACTATAACCATAATCATCCTCAAGCGACTAGAATGTGATTCTATATCGATCCAGTATATTTGAGACTTCATTATACGTCTGTAACGACCCGTATTCTACACATCATAGGATCGTAGAATATTTATTTCTTTCCCATGTGAAGTCGTATGGTCATGTAACTTTGGGAAACATCTATTAGAGTCATTTCCCATGTTCATGATTTTTGTCGATTTTTAAATGACCATTTTGCCCTTAGTTGGTACTGTTTTGGCTATAACTTTTGATTGGAAAGGAATTTTGACTTGAAACCACTTCTATTAGATTCGTTTGATGGTTTACCTTTCCGTAGAGTGGTCATAATAGCCAAACGGACTTACCGTTTGGGAGATATGGCTGAAATAATGTTTGTAGGGTGAAAAACTGCTTAACCGGGCCAAATCGGGTGATTAGTGAGTAGGCCCATAACCCATTTCGGGATTGGGGTTATGGGAAGGCTGAAATGAGATGGTGAATCATTCCATTTCAGTTTTCTAGCCTCCACTTATCACCAAGGAACCCTAAAAATGGCCTCCAACCTCTAAATCACCTCCAAATCATCTTTTGGTCAAGGATTAAGCTTAACAACATCTAATCAAGGAAGATCTACACCAAAGCAACATTGGAGCTGCTGTTTAGCATTGGGATTCACAACAAATCAGAGATTTATTTCAGATCTTAGTTTATTTGTGGCTAAGGTGAGTGATTTGCATAGTTTTGCACTAATTATGGCTAATTAAGGGTAATTAGTGTTAATTAGCGAATTTATACACTAATAAATTCGGGAAAAATGTTCATAAATTCCTAAATGATGTTTTAGACCTCTGATATGAATTTGGGTTAATTTGGTTAAGTTTTGCTAATCCTATCATTAGTTTCACCTAAACATGCTTAAGGGGAATATGGGGTTTTGGGTATGTTTGATCCATTTTAACCTATCATATTGATGTTTTGATGTTTGTGGTTGATTATGCATGTTGCTATGACTGTATGATATGCTTTGTGATTGATTTCAATAGTTAGAATGGTCGAAAACGTCGTCGAATGGCGTAAACACTTGCTGGAACAATTTCAGAAAGCAGTGCAGGTTTCGGATCGGATCGGATATGGGGGCTCGGATCGGATATGTTGAACTGGGCAAGGGAATCGATCAAATCGGAACCTGACACTTGAGAAAATTGGCAAAAAGGAAGGCCATGCTAACTGAACTGGGATCGGATCGGATTAAGGAGGAGGGATCGGAGCGGATAGAGGAGGATGGATCAGATCGAAGCATGTGAAGGATGAGGAAGCGGATCGGAACGGCAGCGCGAACTGGAGGAAAGATGGCACCCGACCCGACCCGAAGTGAGACACCCGACCCGAGGAGAACCACCCGACCCGAACCGTACCAGAAGAAGACCCGAACCGTACCAGAAGAAGACCCGAACCGACGCGATGTAGTGGACCCAACCCGAACCGACGGCTTGAGGAGGAACCCGACCCGACCCAGTATTGACCAATAACCCGAGATGCAAAGGTAGTCCAATATGGGAAGTTAGAGCTCAGGATCCAGTTGGGAACCGATGAGTTCACTTCATGGTTGGACTTTGCTGCGGGACGTGTGCTAAGGAGTTGTCGACGTTCATAACTTCGATTCACCACTAAAAATGAATGATGGGCTACTTATCAGTGCAGTAGAGTCATTGCGACTCGAGGGGAAAGGTGATGGTAGCAAGACTACGTTATCAGTGCAGTAGAGTCATTATGACTTGAGGGGCAAGGTGATGCGTAGTAAGACTATGAGCCAACGCAGATGGGGTGAATAACTCCATGGGGCAAGTGGACATAGTAAGGATTGGTAAGACTATGAGCCAGCGCAGATGGGGTGAATAACACCATGGGGCAAGTGGACATAGTAAGGATTGGTAAGGCTATGAGCCAGCGCAGATGGGGTGAATAACTCCATGGGGCAAGTGGACATAGCAAAGGATTAGTGGCTACGTTATCAGTGAAGTGGATCCATTTATGACTTCATGGGGCAAAGTGATCATAGCAAGGGTGGGTGATCGAAGTGGTGAATATCGTATGCTTTACGCACTGAGTGAGAGATGTGAGGATGGATGCTATGTTTGATTGTTTGCCATCACTATGACATGCACACCCCCACCTCCGTATCTTTACACTGTTTGATATGGCACCTTAGAGTGTTGTACAGTATGTAGTGCTAACTCTTTGGTTGCAGGTCCAGGTTCAGGTATGTTTTAGTCTACCTGTTATTGTTCACTTTAGATGCTTATCGCTCATACCAGGCTTTATGTCTGACCCAGAGTTTTATGTCTCCTCTTATTACTCTGGGTGCTCACATGAGCAGACTAGAGACAGGTTAGCTGGTGGTGCGCGAGTAGCTGATTCGGAGGCGGGCAGGAGGATTCCACGTATGATATATATATATTCTCCCTGTGTCGTTGGTGGTCGCTACTTGGGCATTAGTAGTGTACCTCCTTTATCTTACTTTTGCTTTGAGACAGTTTGAAAAGTTGTAATAAGCTGTATTTTGGATTTCCGCTGCTATGATGTTTAGTTCTGGTTTTCAGCTTATGCACTGTCTCTCCTGTTTTATGTCAAGGATGTTATTATTATATTTTGTTCTATGCGCTGTGAGACATTCTACAGGTTCTTTGTATGTTTATTTCCTTCTTCCCTTTCCTTCTGACGACCCGTTCCGCGCTAACTGGACATGTGTACAGCGCACCTTTGGAGTAAATGTCGGTTCGTGCGGGGCGGGCCGTCACAACGTCGGCCAGATGTATATATCAAAATCTTCTTATACTTGATAGTCCAACCTCGACGTCAAATAAAATACTCAAACTCTTATTATAAGTTATAATTTTTCACAATCAAATTCATTTTTATGAATACGCAAATTTATAACTTTTTATATGTATAATACTCTTCAAACTCATTCTAGAGCATTACTAACCCTGTCTTTAATGAGTTATTCTTATATGATATTAGTAATCCTGTCTCTGATGAGTTCTTTACTTCCATCCAAATGAGTTGTAACCCCAAAGTTTTGAATTAACCAAAACTCTGATACCAAATGTGACAACCCACCTTTTTGGTCAATTTAAATCGATAGTTAAACCGATCAATAAGACGTATCGCTTGGGATTGCGACTAATAAGAACTGAACAAAAAAACTTTTTCATTAACATCATATTAATGTTACAATAGAGCTCAAGATTATCAGAGTACATCAATTAAAATAATACACAGCGGAAATATAATTGCATTCAGCGAAAGACTATCAAATACTCTGGATAAAGCTCTAGCTTAAATCTAGAATCCTACTTTATAAAATATCTGCAAAACCAAAACTACTAGTTGCCCATGTGGAAAATATGGGCACCCAGAGTTTAGGTGGAAAACAATAAACTCCAGGTCATTCATGGGATTGGTGTGAGAACCAAAAACAGTTATTTACTTTATTTTAAAGTTGTGTAAATCACAGGGCCATGCCATATAACACGGAACGGGTTTTCTTCACATGAATAACACTCAAAAAACTAGTAATTCTTTTTGAAAAATGAAGCTATTATAAGACTCAAGTCCCATCGTACAATGCAACGCAAACCAGAAAAGTGTTACCTTATAATAGCCAAACATGCTTGATACACGAAATTTCTCTTTTATTATCACTAGTTCATAATGTGGAAATCATTTTAACAAATAAATGTATCCATCTTAGATAGCATAAAGCCCCATCCCATTATGTCACCATATAAGTTTACAACTGAAAATATAAGGCTCGTATTGGAAGTTGGATTCCATCATGATGGCTGATGATTCGAAGGATCTATTGTGGAAGTGTGTATCTCCACGATTAAGTCCAGGCATTGGAAAGCACCGTAATATACATCCACACTGCATCCGGGAATCAAGTATCATTCCCCACAGCTTTAGTCGAAGCTCAGAACAACAGCATACTCTATCCCTTTAGACGTGGAACGACCACAACCTAAATCATCTTGGTTGACCGAATCCATTACAATCATAAAAGTTGTTCAGTCTCAACCCGCATGTTGTTCATTCTCAACTTTGAAAGATATACTGATCTAACCGCTAGTTCACCATCATACCGGGGTGTGAGGCTTGTTAGAGAATCATTACACAAAGCTATGCTTCGATAAGCCATGCTTTGATCATCATCCACAAAGCTCTTCTTTTCAATAAGAAGCATTTGATCGATCTGCCAACAACACTTAGCTTGCCACATTGTCAATTCACAACATATAATCGGTGTTTATTGATATCTAACTCTCTGAGTTCATAAGTCTCAAAGGAGAGTGTTAAGCTAAGAGAATAAATTCTCCGCCATCAACTAATATAACAACATTATACATCAATTTACTATGCCGTAACTTACAATGTTAGACACACATCCATTTACAAGTCCATTATGGGTCTGAACGAAACCGAAGGCACCTTACTCTTCGTCCAATAAAGGAGAGAGGACCTTGCATATACGGTCAATCTCCAAGTATGTCTGGACGACCGCCACCTATAACCTCGTCTTGGGTTGTGTAATAACCCGGAAATCCGAGCCAATTTAAATTTTTTATTTTGGCAATTTTAATGAATTTTGAACATTTAAAATGAATTATTTTAAATAATAATGACAAGAAATTTATTTTGAATAGAACTAGAACATATATACTTATTTGAAACGTTGTTAGAATATAAATATCTATTTTAAATTATAAAAGCAATTGAAAATGGTGCGGTAGTTTGTAAAATTCAATTTCAAAGTTCAAATGAATGTATAGGATTCAAAATAAACCGGATTTTAGTGAAACCAAAAATATTAGAATCTAATGGAGAATATCTTTCCAACGAATCCGAAAAATTGAAATTTCATAGCGGGAATCAAAAGTTACGTCCAGTTGAAAATTCAGAATAGTCGCTATGGAATTCTGGCCCTTAAAAATAGCCATTTTGCAAACGACCTCGGTTTTCGACAAAACCACTTTTTTTGGATCCGTGATGTCAAATTATTGCTAAATTCCAAAATTCATAATTTTCCGAATCAATATGTGAGCGTGGCAAAGGAAAACGCGTTTGACCAGTTTCAGTTGATTTTAATCGACTGAAAAATGAACATTTTTCAAACGGTCTCAGAATTCGACGAAATTAGTTTTGTTAGGACTGTGTTGTCAATACGAAGTAAGAAATAATTTTTCTGGAATTTTCTGAGTCAGTATGTGGCCTCGGTAAATTAAAATGTGCGTTCAAATCCAATATATTGTTTTATATTTTAATTTGAACGGAAACTGATCGAAACGATGGAATTGGCATACGGAACATATCCCGTTGTGTTCGGAATAGGGGTAATCAGCTAGGGACGACAGTCAGTGGGTTCAATTTTGAGTTCGAAATAAAAAGTTGCTTTATGGAATTAAATTAAATAAATAATATATATATATATTAAATGCTCTTTCCACCTCCCCTCCCCTTCTCTCAGAAGTAAACGAACGGAAAAAAAGGAAAAACGGATCTGGAAAACCTGTCGTCCCCCCAAACCCCATCGCCGTCGCAACCGACGACGCCGGAGGCCGACGCTCTTCTTCCCCCCCACAACTCATCGCCCACCGATCCCCTCTCCCTCCTCCCTCAAATCAAACGACGCGAGACCCACTCCCCCCAAACCACCTGAAAACGAACACGCCACGCCCCGGAAGGCTGCCAAGCCACTCCACGACGCCGGAGACCCTGCCGCCGACTCCTGCAACAGACCCCCCTCTCGACAGCAGCTCCGACCCCCTTCATTCGCGTATCGGTGAGTTTTCTTCCCCCCTTTTTTTTCTAACTCAATTTTATTTATTTTTAAACTGAAAATAACAAGATTTTAAAATTGAAGTTAGAATTGTTTTTAAATTATATAAAGCTAAGATTTTTATTATAATTAAAGATAAGATTTTTATCATAGTAAAAACGATATTTTTATCATAGAAAGGCGATGTTTTTATATGTAGAAAGGCAGAATTTTTATATATGAAGTGAAATAAAAAAAATCGATCTTTATATAAGTAACAGATTGAAAATATAATTTTTATATGAAGTAGATAATAAAAATATGATTTTTATATTTTAGAAAGAATAAAAATATGATTTTTATATTTTAGAAAGAATAAAAATATGATTTTTATATAGTAGAGATAATAAAAATATGATTTTTATAATATATAGATAATAAAATTTTGATCTTTATATATGTAGCAAAATAAAAATTCGATCCTTATATAAGGAGTAGAAATATAAAAATATAAATTTTATATATTGAAAGGCGGGATTTTTATATATGTTGTAGCAAAATAAAAATATGATTTTTATAGCGATGTGGAATATATAAAAATATTATTTTTAAGCGTCATAGAAATATAATCTTTATATAGAAAGTAGTGTTATAAAATTATAATCTGAAATATATAAAGTAGTGTTGTTAAGAATATGATTTTAACATATACTGCGTGAAACAGATTTCGTTGGGAACGCGGCGAAGATTTTACATATGAAGAATCGTGGCATTTGGTTTAGCGAATCGGTGAGAACTCCTCACTTTTAATTTATTTTTTGGTTGAAATATATACTAGGATGCAGACGGTGCTTAGCAGCACCCGACACCTGTTGTCCACAGACCATGGATGACTTGTTTGTTTAATTGATGTGTTATGAAAATTGATTGTGTGATTGGAATAGAAATAAAATATATCTTCATGTGTTGAAATAAAATATATATTCAGGTGTTGAAATAAAATATTTATTCATGTGTTGAAATAAAATATATATTCAAATGTTGAAATAAAATATATATTCATGTGTTGAAATAAAATATATATTCATGTGTTGAAATAAAATTTATATTCATTTATAAATCGAACGATTTGTTTATGTACACCGATTTGACGGATATTGATTGGGACGATAAATTTTACACATCGCCCAACTGCACAAATAAAATCTGTGTTTGATTGTTTGAAACCCCACACGGGTGTTGGGGTGAAATTAGACATACACTAATCCCAATAATTAGCTGTATGTCGATCGATTGATTGACAGGCTATTATAAGCGTTGAATATTTATATTTGATGCTTATACAGTGTAGAATGCACTCTGGATGATGGTTTATTATTTATCGTTGCTATTATATACATGTGTTGTATGGAATCCATATAATTAACATTATATGGTAATTGTTTGGGCCTCATTCCAATTGAGAAAATAAAGTATATTATAAAATAAATTATATTCATGTGTTGAATAAACAAAATAGTCATGTGTTGACAAATGCTCATGTGTTGAGAATATTCATGTGTTGAAACCACTCATGTGTGGAGAATATTCATGTCTGGAAAGAAATATAGACTCATGTGTTGAAGTAAATATTCATGTGTTGAATAGAATAATGAAGTAATTGAAAAATATAAAGCCGTGTTGATTAGATATGCTCCATTTTGACACGAACGATATTTATATCGACTATATTTGTTTTTAGAATGAATATAGAAAAAGAAGTGATTTCAAAATATAACGTTTTGAAAATATTATCATTTATATATCGATGATATGGAATATTCAATTTTGATTAGAAATTGAATATGAAGTTGAAATCGTTTTGAAAACGAATTTAAAACGATTTATAAAATACGTTTTGAAAGGAAATCGACGAAATATAATATATCTATTATATATAATGGCCTGAATAGAATGCGCCGCGCTGCGGCAGTTCGCGAATTTCGACCATTGACTTCGAATGGATATTACGGGAGATCCGACCGTCGGATTCTCCTAAAACCAGAACCGTTGGGTTCGAGTCGAAAAGAGCTTTCTAACGAATATTAGAAATTAGAAATCTAACGGTTGGATTTGGAATTATGTCCAAATCAAATTTGGAAAAGGTCGCTGTAAGTGTAGTTTGATGGCCGTTGATGGAAATCGACTGTACGGGCCTTAATAAAATTATTAAAAATAGTAATAATTTGTGTAAAATCATAAGAAATGATTTGGGAAGAATTGAGATGAAAAACTCCATATTTGAAAAGATAAAAGTAGATTTTTATCGAAATGAACTAGTTTTGAACAAGAATTAAAATCAAATTATTTTTGAAATAAATAAATTGAATTTGGAATGGTTTTGAAAGTAACCAAAATTTCCAATGATTGGATTAGAATAGATTTGAATCGGAATTGTCTTTGGAATATTTCGATGTTGGATTTCGCGATTATACAGATATTGTTATGGGAATTTGAAAGATATATTTACATCGTTATTTCCAATACGATATTTGTTGGTCGTAGAATTTGATATTGAATATAAGCCGATATATTTTCTATTCAGAGCCTTGTATTTAATATCAAATGGGATTTGGGTTTGTCGTGAATGGTGTCTTCATTAACACTGCTCTTAAACCCAGTTGAGAAAAAGATTAAATCTTTTTATTTAAATTTAATGAAGTGTACCAATTAAATGGGATTTAATTGGAATTGAATTTGAATTGATATTCAAAAGAAGATTAAAGAATAAATTTAAAAAAAATTATCTTTGATAAAATTAATGGGAACTTTTCCCAAAGTGTAAGAATATTTGAATAAAAGAATATTTTGAATTGGATTTAGGCGTATGTTGTGTTTGTGTAACACTTATTTATTATATACGCGAGTTATTCAGAAAGATCGGGTTTATCCCATTCTGAATAACTGATTCGACGTGGTGTCGAGGATGAAGACGATGGTTGAAGACCGGAGGTCTTCACATCGTTTGGGTGATTACTGATAATCTTGATTGGGTTGTACACCTAATAGGAGGGAATCAGTTAGTGATCGTTCAGACGTACTTGGAGATCGATGGATATGCGAGGTACAAGGTGCCTCCGGTTTCATTCAGACCCAGAACGGACTTGTAAATGGACTGTGTGTCTGACATTGGATTTTATTCTGTGTGATTGATTTCTATTAAATATATATTTGTTTGGCGGCAGAGAATTTATTCTCTTGCTTAACGCCCTTCTCTGAGATGTACGAGCTCAGAGGTTATATATTGATGGATATTAATCACATGGAGTGAATTGCCTATGTGGCATGCCTAAGTGGCAATTGATCAAGGCTTCTGTTGAAAAGCAAAGTCTTGTGGATGATCATCAAAGCACCGCCTGTGTGGCACAGCGTTGTGTAACGTTGATTCGCGAGCCTCACACCCCGGTTGTGAACCAGAAACGGGAGAGGACAATAGGGAGGGCATGCATTTCCTTCTAGTTAGGGTGGTGTCAGTGACCTACCAGCCCTGACATTTATATTATTTTCACCTGTGTGGTTGTTGCTGTTGCGAGGCGCCTCGGATATATCGGTGACTGCGTGGAGCCGATGGAGTCATTTGGCTCATTTACGCCCCAAAGGACGGGGAAACGCAGTGTTCAGGCATTTTAATCCACATCGGTGGACCGTCCATAACGATCCAAGGGACGATGCATTCTGTTCCTGAGATTCGGGCTAGGCAGTCTCGAATCGGTAGAGGACTATCTTTTGCCTCGGTTCACAGATGGAAATCCAACTTCCAATACGTGACATTTGAGGTTTTGATTGTAGAGCCTAGTATGGCGACATGATATATGGTACCCATGCCGTCTATGATTGATATTTATGATTGAAATTGTTTCGACACTATACACTTATAATAGTATCAAATGATTTGTTTTTAACGTACCAAGCATGTTTGGCTATTATAAGGGAAAACCCTATCCTCCGGCTTGTGTTGCATTGTGTGATGGGACTTGGGTCTAATAATAGCTTCATTTTTCCAAAAAGCATTGCGCTGTTTTGTTATATGCACCGGTATTCTTGGGAGGAAACCAGTTCCGTGTTATATGGCGTGGTCCCTTGATATATCTGATTTAAAGTAAAGTTTTAAATAATTGTTTTAGTTCTCACACCAGTCACATGACTGATCTGGAGTTTATTGTTTTAACCTAAACTCTGGGTGTCCTCATTTTCCGCACGGGCAGCTAGTAGTTTTGGTTTTGCAGTTTTATATTCACAGGATCCTGATTTACAGTTGGAACGATACTTGGAAAGCTTTGTATCCGTGTATCACTTTCAGTTGTATTTTGTCTTATTTTTCCGCTGCTATGTAATGTATTGTAATCTCTAATATTTATCGAATGTATTTTATTCATTTATACTCTGTATATTCTTGTATTATGACGGAATTGTTGTAATTAACAATGAAATGTTCTTCTGTTTGCGTTCCGATGTGTCTTGTCCTCAAAGTATCCGAGCTTTCCTTACCGGGGAAGTTCGGGTCGTTATAGTTTGGTATCAGAGCTTTGGTTTACAAAGCTCGAGAACAAGACACGTTAGAACCATACGAAAGAATTCATCAGAGATTGGATTAGTAATATCCAATGGGAATGACCCGTTAGAAATGAGATCAGTAATATCCTAGAACGAGTGTGAAGAGTATATTTTTAAAATGAAAACAAGTTTTGTTTTGAAAATTTAATTCAATTATTCGTATTTGAATATTTATTTATACTGATTTGGACAATCAAGTATATAAAGATTTTGCGTATATGTCTGATCCACGTGTATTCGAAGTTTTAATATACTGGATAAATATAGAATCACACTCTAGTCCCCCGGAGATGATTCTGATGATTACTTGAGTATCATCAGAATTTATATTCGAGTTTCGAAGGTGGGATTTCTATATATTTCCAATTGACTGGTGTGAGAACCAAAACTAGATAGGGCTTATTGTTGTGAATTAGCATCAAAAATGTGATTTTTGGACTATATACCAAAGTGATGAATTTGAAAAGCTAATCAACTAATTGATTGATGGTTGTGTTGTTTGATTATTGTTCGATTAATTAAATGTTGAACCTTTAGCCAAATTGAATCAAATAGTGAGTTGTATTGAAAATTTATCGCATATGCATGCATGTACTTACATTGAACAGGTCATAGCAAGGAGGCTAGTGTAACACCCCGTATTTCAGTTAATGCTAAAATTCACTAATTGCAGAATAAATAATCTCAAATGTGAGAATTGGGGAAAACGGGCTGCGTCATTGCGTTCGTCTCGGAAAAATACGCGAAATAGAGTCCGAAATTTTGTAAATCGGAGTCCGTATGGCCCAGTTATGGCCCAATGAAGTTTGCAGAAAATTCATAGTTAAAAACAGATTTAAAAATTAAAAATCAGATTTCGAAATTGGAGCCAGCAGGGGGCCAGGCGGGAAACTTCCCGCCCTACCCATGTCGACAGGGTTGTCGACAGGCCTGTCGACTGGGGAGTCGACTGCCCTGTCGACTTGCCTATCGACACAGGGTGTCGAGCCAGTTGGCTTGGGTGCACCAGATCTGGTTTTCTGGCTAGGGCTGGGCTGTGTTTTAGAGGCTTCCTAAATCTGACGGACCTAATCTAGCCTAGGGTTAATCCTATGGTCTAAAACACACCCTAATCCTATAAATACACCCTAATGCAAGCCTAATCCATACTAAAAATAGAAATGATGGCCTCATGCCACCAAAATCAAACTTGAGAGGAGGCTCCACTAACTTATGAAGGAAGTCGCAAGCTAATCAACCTCTAATCATCATCTTCTTCATATTTAGCAACTAGTTCTACTTCATAAGTTTGCTAATCTTGGTTTTGGTGAGTTCCTATGCCTTTAGCAAGTAATTGCTAAACTAATTAGGATAGGATGTTAGGAGGCTATGGATGTAAATGTGGATTATGCAAGTTGTGGTTGTCATATGTTATAAGTTCATATGTAAACTTGCCTCTTTTATGATATGATGTGTCATGTAAGTTCATATGCAAGTTTTATGCAAGTTTATATGTAAGATCATATGCAAGTTAGTCTCTTTTTATGATATGCATAACATATGCGAGTTTGCCTTTGTGATATGACATGATTCATGTGCAAGTTAGCCTCTTTCTATGATGTGCATAACATATGCAAGTTTGCCTTTGTGATATGACATGGTATGCAAGTTCATATGCAAGTTTTACGCAAGTTCATATGCAAGTTCATATGCAAGTTTTATGCAAGTTCATATGCAAGTTCATATGCAAGTTTTATGCAAGTTCATATGCAAGTTTTATGCGAGTTCATATGCAAGTTCATATGCAAGTTTTATGCAAGTTTTATGCAAGTTCATATGCAAGTTTGTCTCTTTTTATGATGTGCATAACATATGCAAGGTTGTCCCTATATATGACATGTTATGTAAACAAATTACGTGGGAAACGATGGGGTTAATATGCATGATTATAAAAAGGTGTAAAGTTGTTATGATTAAGCATAACATGAAATGAATGGACATAATTGGGAATTTACCTATTAAGTTAGGTCTACCCACATTATGGAGTTGGGAATTTACCTATTAAGTTAGGTCTACCCATACTATGGAATTGGGAATTTACCTATTAAGTTAGGTCTACCCATATTCTTAAAAATGTGTAATTAATTAGGGATAATTAATTATGGGGGTGATTAATTAGGTGTAATTAATCAACTAAGACACGAGGTTGGACCCTTTTGTAGCAGAAGTCTGCCCGGAACCGACCGGCCATCCAGCGGCTACAAATGATTGGCCCAATGTGAGAGGTCTTAGTCATAAATTAAATACGTGATTAAAGTAAAGACACGAGGTTAGACCCTTTTGATGACAGAAGTCTGCCCGGAACCAACCGGCATATCCAGCAGTCATAAAAGACGGTCTAATGTGAGAGGTCTTTATGAGGTCATGATCTTAATTAATTGATTAAGAAACACTTAACCATATTAGCATGTAGAGGGACATGAGGGGTTAAGTGGGTGCCTTGGGTGGCATGTGGAAATCTAGTGGGTTGCCTTGAGTGGCAATAGAAAATACGATTAGAATACTTAACCAAGTGGAAACATGTAATTAAACATGATTAAAGGGTTAAGTGGGATGCACTAGAAAAAGGGACAAGCTTAGGTGGGTAGCTTGTAGGGGCCCATTTCAACCAGTAACCCATATGTATCTTATTGGGCTCGACCCATGTCGAGGACGGGACACGCGTACTGGGCTTGACTATAAGAGGCCAAAACGGGTTAGCGGTGGCAACGCAAGTCCAACGGGTTTCATATGCGTGTGTGGACCCGGGCTGGTAGGTAAGACGTTGTTGCATCGTGTAGATATAAGCCGTGCACCGTTAATTATATCGGGTTGCCACTTTGGGGAGTGATACACCCCACTGTGGGGCCGGCACGGGTATCTACGGTAGGGAGCCGATCACTTGGGAGTAGTAGGTACACCTAGTGGAGATAGGGGCAGACGGCACTTATGTAGTCAGCTAGGGGTATACGAAACTACTGGGTAAATTTTCTAAGTCCTTGGGAGGGATCAACCTTTAAGTAGGAATGACTGGTGTGGTGCAGTGTAGTAATTATCCTTGGGTGGGTAAATGCGTCTTTATCGTTATCTTAGTTCACTCTAAGTCTGATTGGCTACTGAGTGTAGTCATCTATCCCCAGTCACACCGTACCAAGTTATATCATATCCTTATTACTTTAATGATTACATTGTTAAAGTTATAGGACTCGCTCAGACTTATGTCTGACCCCGTTGTTTTTATCTTTTTCCCAACCCTCAGGTTCTCAGAGTGGGCCCAGCACGAGTGGGCTTTGATCAGGCTGCTTTTATTACTCTCTTGGAGCTTGGACCCTAGATGTAGAGCTCAGCTTACCCTTTTCTTTTATGGCTATCAGTTCATGTATTGGGATTATGTATTTTTATTTAGCAGGATGGATATTTGTACTTGACTTCCATTATGGTTTTGTGATGTAACCAGACATGTTTTATTTTCCGCTGCAATTGAAATGATGTTTTAAATTTTCAAGTATTACTTATATCTGTCTGGCTGTAATTACTCTGTTCTATATTCACTCAAAATACTCCACCGATGTTATGGCATTCCCTTAGAGAGTGACCATAGCGGGCGTGGGGTGTTACACGTGGTATCAGAGCGAGGTTTACCGGAACAGATAAAATTTTTAGAAAACTATTTTTCTAAAAACATTTTTGGAAGGGATATTTTCAAAAACATGTCTTTAAAGAGAAAAGTTTTTGAAAGGAAAGCATAATCCCCAATAGCCATATCTTTATCCTTCGAATTCTCCGTTTTGAATCTTTCCTTTTTCGTTTCAGCATGGCTGAGGATCTTAACTTTCCGGAGGGTGTGACGATACCAGTATGGTATAGGAGATTGATGGAGGCCAGGGCCACCACTGCGGGTCCAGCAAATGTTCCTCCACCAACCGTAGCACCCGATCTTCCTCCTCCCCCTCCTCCTCACACAGATACTTTTGCTAAGACTTGCAAGGAATTTAAAGCTATGGGAGGGAAACCTTTTCAAGGATCTGAAACTTTTGTGGAGGCTAGAGATTGGCTTAAGGAGGTGGAAGAGTTGATAGATATCTTTGAGATGGAAGAAGGAAAGAAAGTCAAGTTAGCTGCTTGGTTAATGAAGGGAGAGGCCTCATTCTGGTGGGAGGTCACTAATGGAGAACGCCCCGTTGATTCTTGGGCGGATTTTAGGCAAAGATTTGTGGCAAAGTTTCTCTCAAGGGCGGAGGAGAACTTGTATATGGAAAGATTCTTGACTCTAAAGCAAGGAAATCTCTCAGTGAATGAATATGTCAACAAGTTTAATCAATTGGCAAGGTTTGGCCTAGACATGGTGAATACACCGGAGAAGAAGGCTTTGAGGTTCGTGAAAGGCTTGAATGAACCGATGCATGGGTTGGCTATGACTCATATCCCTATGGGGGCCACCTTTGAGAAGCTAGTTGACATGGCACTCATGCATGAAGAAGAGAAGGGTCCCAATGCTAATAAGGCACCCGAGAAGAAGGGAGATCAAAAGAGACCTCAGCAACAACAGCAAAACAAAGGTGGGAAAGGCAACGGTGGCAAGGGGAAGAAGAAGTGCTTCAATTGTGGGATACCAGGCCACATAAGCAAAGATTGTAGAAAGAAGAAGAAGACTGGTTGCTTTCATTGTGGCGAAGCAGGGCATCTAGTGAAGGATTGCCCTAAGAAGGGGCAAAGGACAGGATCTACCTCAGGAGGACAGGTGCAAGCTCTTATGGCACCGGGTCAGGCTAGGGGGCAAGTACAGGCTCTCGCGGTTCCACCGATTCAGGAAAGAGGTAGAACTATTTCGGTTGAAAGTCTGGTTTTTCTATTTGATCATCCTGTCTGTACATTGTTTGATTCAGGCGCATCACATTCGTTTATCTCATCATCATTAGTTGAGTCACTGCACTTAGACACCAGTCTGGTAGATGATCCCTTGGTTGTTTCAAACCCAATTGGGGGCTCCACTTATTTGTCCATGATATGTTTGGGTTTGAAGATTTCTATACTTAGCATTGAGTTTAGATGTGATGCTTTTGTTTTGGGCTTCACGGGCTATGGGTTAATTTTGGGCATGGACTGGTTATCCAGTAATGGTGTTGTTCTTGATTGCGAAAGGAGAGTTGTTAGGCTCATGACCCGCTTGGGTAACACTCTCGAGATCTCTTGTAATCCCATGGATTCTGTTATGCTAAGTTATCTTGAATCGCTTGACGCTTCGGTCGAGAGTTTGCAATCTGTTAGAGTGGTCCGGGAATACTCGGATGTGTTTGAGGAGGTGAAGGGCTTACCTCCGAAGCGGGAGATTGACTTCCGAATATATCTGGTGGATAATGCTAAACCTGTATCTTTACCAGTGCGCCACATGGCTCCTCGTGAGAGGAGGGAACTCCATAAGCAAGTAGGGGAGTTGCTTGAGAAGGGGTTCATAAGACGAAGTATATCGGAGTGGGGTGCTCCAGTAGTTTTTGCTACGAAGGCAGATGGGTCCCTCAGACTTTGTGTAGACTATAGAGAACTCAACAAGCTCACAAAGAAGAATAGACACCCATTGCCGAGGATTGATGATCTTTTCGATCAGTTGGTTGGCGCTTCAGTGTTTTCTCAATTGGACTTAGCCACGGGGTTTCATCAGTTGAGGGTGGCTGAGGATAGCATAGACAAGACTGCCTTTAGAACTCCGGATGGTTTCTATGAGTGGCTGGTGATGCCATTTGGGTTGACGAACGCCCCTGCATACTTTGTTGATTTGATGAGTAGGGTGTTCAGGGAGTTCCTTAATAAGTTCGTGGTGGTCTTTGTGGATGATATCTTAGTATTTTCTAAGAGTGAAGAAGAGCATGCCTTACATCTTGGGGAGGTGTTGAAGACTCTTCGAGCACATAGCCTTAAGGCGAAATTCTCTAAATGTCACTTCTGGAGGAAGGAAGTGCGGTTCTTGGGGCACGTGGTCTCCAAGGAAGGGATAGCTGTGGATCCCGCGAAGGTAGTATCAATTCAGGATTGGAAGGTTCCGAAGAATGCTACCGAAGTAAGAAGTTTCTTGGGGTTGGCGGGTTACTATAGGAAGTTTATCAAAGACTTCGCGAAGATATCAGCCCCATTAACCCGATTAACGAAGAAGAATCTTGTTTTCACATGGGACGTAGATTGTGATGATGCGTTCCGACGGTTAAAGAGAGCTTTAACCACTGCTCCAGTTTTAGTGTTGCCAGATGGGAGCAAGCCATTTGTTGTCTATACCGATACTTATGGGACAGGATTAGGCGCAGTCTTAATGCAAGAGGGGAGGGTAATAGCCTATGGTGGAAGGCAGTTGAGAATGCATGAGAAAAATTACCCTACCCATGATTTAGAGTTGGCCGCGATTGTTTTCGCGCTTAAGATTTGGCGCCATTATCTTCTTGGTGAGAGGTTCGAATTGTTCACGGACCACAAATCATTGAAGTACTTGTTTTCTCAGAAGGATTTGAATTTGAGACAGCAAAGGTGGATGGAGTTCTTAGCATCCTATGATTTCGAGATAGCGTATACCCCTGGCAAGGGTAACGTGGTGGCGGACGCCTTGAGCAGAAAAAGGTTGTCCTTGAGTCCATTGTTCGTGGAACAACGAAGCTTGGAATTTATCTCGATGTTTGATTTCAGACCTTCCATTGATTATGTACCCGGTTTACTAGCATCCTTGGAGGTCAGACCTACTCTTTTGGGGCGGGTTGGAGAAGCACAGAGGGACGACCCACAGTTGGTTGAGTTGGTAGAGAAGCTCATAAGGGGCGAGTCGTCCAGCCATTTGAGTAGGTACACCCTAGATGATAGGGGGTGCTTGCGTAGAGACGGTAGACTTTGTGTACCGCAAGACGAGGGTTTGAGGAAGGCTATTCTGGATGATGCACACTGTTCTAGGATGACCATTCATCCCGGTGGGGACAAGATGTACCAAGATATGAAGCGGGTTTTCTTCTGGGCCGGTATGAAGAAAGATGTGGCCGAATATGTCGCTCGATGCTTGGTCTGCCAACAAGTGAAGGCGGAGCAAAAGAAACCAGGTGGGTTGCTTCACCCATTGGAAGTTCCGCAATGGAAGTGGGATAGCGTCTCGATGGATTTTATTGACGGGTTACCCAGATCGAGAAAGGGTAATACGGGAATTTGGGTTGTGGTAGACAGACTTACTAAAAGCGCCCATTTCATACCTGTGAAGAGCAAGAGGACTGCTCCATGGCTAGCTTCAGTATATCTTCGAGAGATAGTTCGATTGCATGGGGTACCCTCTAGCATAGTGAGTGATCGAGATCCTATCTTCACGAGCGAGTTCTGGAGAAGCTTGCAAGAAGCAGTGGGGACTCAATTATGTCTGAGCACCGCATATCATCCTCAGACGGACGGCCAGACTGAGAGGGTGAATCGTGTCCTAGAAGACCTTTTGAGGCTTTGTATCTTGGATTTTGGAGGTACATGGGAAGAGCATCTTCCATTGGTGGAATTCGCATATAATAACAGCTTTCAGTCCAGTATTGGTATGGCTCCTTTTGAAGCTCTTTATGGAAGGCCTTGTCGATCACCTACATGTTGGTGGGAATCTACGGATAAGATCTTGCTTGGGCCTGATATGGTTAGGGAGACTTCTGAGAAGATTGACTTGATTCGAAGGAGGATGAAAGCAGCGCAGGATAGGCAAAAATCTTATGCGGACAAGAGAAGGACGGATCTTGAGTTTGAAGTTGGGGACATGGTCTTTGTCAAAGTGTCTCCGTTACGAAATATGGTTCGCTTTGGATCTGTTGGGAAGTTAGCACCAAGGTTCGTAGGGCCATTTCCTATTAAGGAAAGGATTGGACGGATGGCATATAGAGTGGAGTTGCCGGACAGACTTAGTGGTGTACATGATGTATTCCATGTGTCCCATTTGAGGAAGTGCTTACATGAGACCGCAGAGGTGGTAGAGCCGAGCTTGCGTAAAGAAGTGGAAGTAGAGCGTGATGCGACTATTCGACGAGCTCCTACCCGCATCCTTGGGTCAGAGACTAGGAAATTGAGGAATCGAGAGGTTCAACTAGTCAAAGTACAATGGGGAGAAGACGAGAGCAACGCAACTTGGGAAACGGAAGCGAAGATGCGTTCATTGTACCCGTTCCTTTTTGAGGGTATGTCTTTTAACTTCTCCTTTATCGTTCGTCTAGTACTTATCTTATCTTTAGTATGTCCTCCCATTTGTACCTTTGACCTTTAGATAGGGTAAACCTATGGTTGAAACATGTGTTTGAGACATGTTATGTTTGATGGATGCATGTGGATGCAAGTGGTTGCTAGTGGTTGCTCGTGGATGCATATGCACACACTCTAGGCACTAGATCGGCTCAATCACTTCATATTGCATATTGCATAAAATTGTGTGTAGGAAGCTATATTTATGGATGTATAATGATTGTGTTATTATATGGATGATGCATTTTGGTGAATGATTGTGCACTCATGTAGATATTGTATGTGTCGATAGGGTTCTCTCGCATACATAATGGATGCATGGCACTATCATGGGTTGCATATGTTCATACATTAGATAGGGAACATATACACACACTTTTTGCATATGCTCATACATCATTAGAAATTGTTTTAAGGACAATGGATGCCCGTGTTTGATGGATTGAGTAGATGGTTGTTTGGATGGTAGGATATGCATTCTCCTTAGCTTAGAGATTTCGGGGACGAAATCCTTTAAGGAGGGGAGAATGTAACACCCCGTATTTCAGTTAATGCTAAAATTCACTAATTGCAGAATAAATAATCTCAAATGTGAGAATTGGGGAAAACGGGCTGCGTCATTGCGTTCGTCTCGGAAAAATACGCGAAATAGAGTCCGAAATTTTGTAAATCGGAGTCCGTATGGCCCAGTTATGGCCCAATGAAGTTTGCAGAAAATTCATAGTTAAAAACAGATTTAAAAATTAAAAATCAGATTTCGAAATTGGAGCCAGCAGGGGGCCAGGCGGGAAACTTCCCGCCCTACCCATGTCGACAGGGTTGTCGACAGGCCTGTCGACTGGGGAGTCGACTGCCCTGTCGACTTGCCTGTCGACACAGGGTGTCGAGCCAGTTGGCTTGGGTGCACCAGATCTGGTTTTCTGGCTAGGGCTGGGCTGTGTTCTAGAGGCTTCCTAAATCTGACGGACCTAATCTAGCCTAGGGTTAATCCTATGGTCTAAAACACACCCTAATCCTATAAATACACCCTAATGCAAGCCTAATCCATACTAAAAATAGAAATGATGGCCTCATGCCACCAAAATCAAACTTGAGAGGAGCCTCCACTAATTTATGAAGGAAGTTGCAAGCTAATCAACCTCTAATCATCATCTTCTTCATATTTAGCAACTAGTTCTACTTCATAAGTTTGCTAATCTTGGTTTTGGTGAGTTCCTATGCCTTTAGCAAGTAATTGCTAAACTAATTAGGATAGGATGTTAGGAGGCTATGGATGTAAATGTGGATTATGCAAGTTGTGGTTGTCATATGTTATAAGTTCATATGTAAACTTGCCTCTTTTATGATATGATGTGTCATGTAAGTTCATATGCAAGTTTTATGCAAGTTTATATGTAAGATCATATGCAAGTTAGTCTCTTTTTATGATATGCATAACATATGCGAGTTTGCCTTTGTGATATGACATGATTCATGTGCAAGTTAGCCTCTTTCTATGATGTGCATAACATATGCAAGTTTGCCTTTGTGATATAACATGGTATGCAAGTTCATATGCAAGTTTTATGCAAGTTCATATGCAAGTTCATATGCAAGTTTTATGCAAGTTCATATGCAAGTTCATATGCAAGTTTTATGCAAGTTCATATGCAAGTTCATATGCAAGTTTTATGCAAGTTTTATGCAAGTTCATATGCAAGTTTGTCTCTTTTTATGATGTGCATAACATATGCAAGGTTGTCCCTATATATGACATGTTATGTAAACGAATTACGTGGGAAACGATGGGGTTAATATGCATGATTATAAAAAGGTGTAAAGTTGTTATGATTAAGCATAACATGAAATGAATGGACATAATTGGGAATTTACCTATTAAGTTAGGTCTACCCACATTATGGAGTTGGGAATTTACCTATTAAGTTAGGTCTACCCATACTATGGAATTGGGAATTTACCTATTAAGTTAGGTCTACCCATATTCTTAAAAATGTGTAATTAATTAGGGATAATTAATTATGGGGGTGATTAATTAGGTGTAATTAATCAACTAAGACACGAGGTTGGACCCTTTTGTAGCAGAAGTCTGCCCGGAACCGACCGGCCATCCAGCGGCTACAAATGATTGGCCCAATGTGAGAGGTCTTAGTCATAAATTAAATACGTGATTAAAGTAAAGACACGAGGTTAGACCCTTTTGATGACAGAAGTCTGCCCGGAACCAACCGGCATATCCAGCAGTCATAAAAGACGGTCTAATGTGAGAGGTCTTTATGAGGTCATGATCTTAATTAATTGATTAAGAAACACTTAACCATATTAGCATGTAGAGAGACATGAGGGGTTAAGTGGGTGCCTTGGGTGGCATGTGGAAATCTAGTGGGTTGCCTTGAGTGGCAATAGAAAATACGATTAGAATACTTAACCAAGTGGAAACATGTAATTAAACATGATTAAAGGGTTAAGTGGGATGCACTAGAAAAAGGGACAAGCTTAGGTGGGTAGCTTGTAGGGGCCCATTTCAACCAGTAACCCATATGTATCTTATTGGGCTCGACCCATGTCGAGGACGGGACACGCGTACTGGGCTTGACTATAAGAGGCCAAAACGGGTTAGCGGTGGCAACGCAAGTCCAACGGGTTTCATATGCGTGTGTGGACCCGGGCTGGTAGGTAAGACGTTGTTGCATCGTGTAGATATAAGCCGTGCACCGTTAATTATATCGGGTTGCCACTTTGGGGAGTGATACACCCCACTGTGGGGCCGGCACGGGTATCTACGGTAGGGAGCCGATCACTTGGGAGTAGTGGGTACACCTAGTGGAGATAGGGGCAGACGGCACTTATGTAGTCAGCTAGGGGTATACGAAACTACTGGGTAAATTTTCTAAGTCCTTGGGAGGGATCAACCTTTAAGTAGGAATGACTGGTGTGGTGCAGTGTAGTAATTATCCTTGGGTGGGTAAATGCGTCTTTATCGTTATCTTAGTTCACTCTAAGTCTGATTGGCTACTGAGTGTAGTCATCTATCCCCAGTCACACCGTACCAAGTTATATCATATCCTTATTACTTTAATGATTACATTGTTAAAGTTATAGGACTCGCTCAGACTTATGTCTGACCCCGTTGTTTTTATCTTTTTCCCAACCCTCAGGTTCTCAGAGTGGGCCCAGCACGAGTGGGCTTTGATCAGGCTGCTTTTATTACTCTCTTGGAGCTTGGACCCTAGATGTAGAGCTCAGCTTACCCTTTTCTTTTATGGCTATCAGTTCATGTATTGGGATTATGTATTTTTATTTAGCAGGATGGATATTTGTACTTGACTTCCATTATGGTTTTGTGATGTAACCAGACATGTTTTATTTTCCGCTGCAATTGAAATGATGTTTTAAATTTTCAAGTATTACTTATATCTGTCTGGCTGTAATTACTCTGTTCTATATTCACTCAAAATACTCCACCGATGTTATGGCATTCCCTTAGAGAGTGACCATAGCGGGCGTGGGGTGTTACAGCTAGAGAAGAAGAATAAAATTGTTTGCCCGACAAATAGGTACATGTTTACTAATTTATTGGGTTTTGGATGATTTTATGAGCCGCTTGGCTGTTTCTTTTTGGATTGATGAGGGCCATGGGAGGCTATTTGAAATATCCTGAAGTCCCCGGTGCAGGGGAGGTTATGGCGAATTTTTTCGAAATTTTAGGGTGTTAGCCAAATTTTTGAAAAATTTGAAAGTTCTTAGAAACTGAAAGGTTAAAGAACTTAAAACGTAATGAAAAAAATGGAAGTTGAGTTGATTTGTAGAACAACTTTCGGTTTCGTTCCTTTTCGAGGACGAAAAGTTTTAAGTGAGGGAAATTGTAATAACCCGGAAATCCGAGCCAATTTAAAATTTTTATTTTGGCAATTTTAATGAATTTTGAACATTTAAAATAAATTATTTTAAATAATAACGACGAGAAATTTATTTTGAATAGAACTAGAACATATATATTTATTTGAATCGTCGTTAGAATATAAATATCTATTTTAAATTATAAAAGGAATTGAAAATGGCGCGGTAGTTTGAAAATTCGATTTCAAAGTTCAAATGAACGTACAGGATTCAAAATAAACCGGATTTTAGTAAAACCAAAAATATTAGAATCTAATGGAGAATATCTTTCCAATGAATCCGAAAAATTGAAATTTCATAGCAGGAATCAAAAGTTACGTCCAGTTGAAAATTCAAAATAGTCGATATGGAATTCTAGCCCTTAAAAATAGCCATTTTGCAAATGACCTCTGTTTTCGATGAAACCACTTTTGTTGGATCCGGGATTTCAAATTATTGCTAGATTCCAAAATTCATAGTTTTCTGAATCAATATGTGAGCGTGGCAAAGGAAAACGTGTTTGACCAGTTTCAATTGATTTTAATCGACTGGAAAATAACCATTTTTCAAATGGTCTCAGAATTCGACGGAATTAGTTTTGTTAGGACCGTATCGTCTATACGAAGTTAGAAATAATTTTTCTGGAATTTTCTGAGTCAGTATGTGGCCTCGGTAAATTAAAATGTGCGTTCAGATCCAATATATTGATTTATATTTTAATTTGAACGGAAACTGATCAAAACGATGGAATTGGCTTACAAAACATATCCCATTGTGTTCGGAATAGGGGTAATCAGCTGGGGATGACAGTTAGTGGGTTCAATTTTGAGTTCGAAATAAAAAGTTGCTTTACGGAATTAAATTAAATAAATAAATTATATATATATATATATTATGCTCTTTCCACTACCCCCCCCTTCTCTCAGAAGTAAACGAACGAAAAAAGAGGAAAAGCGGATCTGGAAAACCCGTCGTTCCCCCCAAACCCCATCGTCGTCGCAACTGACGATGCCGGAGGCCGACGCTCTTCTTCCCCCCCACCTCATCGCCCTCCGATCCCCTCTCCCTTCTCCCTCAAATCAAACGACGTGAGACCCACTCACCCCAAACCACCTGAAAACGAACGCGCCACGCCCCGTAAGGCTGTCGCGCCACTCCAAGACGCCGGAGACCCTGCCGCCGACTCCCGCAATAGACCCGCCTCTCGACAGCAGCTCCGACCCCCTTCATTCATGTATCGGTGAGTTTTCTTCCCCCCTTTTTTTTCTTATTCAATTTTATTTATTTTTAAACTTAAAATAACAAGATTTTAAAACTGAAGTTAGAATTATTTTAAAATTATATAAAGCTAAGATTTTTATCATAGTAAAAACGATATTTTTATCATACAAAGGCGATGTTTTTACATACAAAAAGGTGGAATTTTTATATATGACGTGAAATAAAAAAAATCGATCTTTATATAAGTAGCGGATTGAAAATATAATTTTTATATGAAGTAGATAATAAAAATATGATTTTTATATTTTAGAAAGAATAAAAATATGATTTTTATATTTTAGAATGAAGAAAAATATGATTTTTATATTTTATAAAGAATAAAAATATGATTTTTATATAGTATAGATAATAAAAATATGATTTTTATAATATATAGATAATAAAAAATTGATCTTTATATATGTAGCGAAATAAAAATTCGATCTTTATATAAGGAGTAGAAATATAAAAATATATTTTTTACATATTGAAAGGCGGGATTTTTATATATGTTGTAGCAAAATAAAAATATGATTTTTATAGCGATGTGGAATATATAAAGATATTATTTTTAAGCATCATAGAAATATAATCTTTGTATAGAAAGTAGTGTTATAAAATTATAATCTGAAATATATAAAGTAGTGTTGTTAAAACTATGATTTTAACATATACTGCGTCAAACAGATCTCGTTGGAAACGCGGCGAAGATTTTACATATGAAGAATCGTGGCGTTTGGTTTAGCGAATCGGTGAGAACTCCTCACTTTTAATTTATTTTTTGATTGAAATATATACTAGGATGCAGACGGTGCTTAGCAGCACCCGACACCTGTTGTCCACAGACTATGGATGACTTGTTTGTTTAATTGATGGGTTGTGAAAATTGATTATGTGATTGGAATAGAAATAAAATATATATTCATGTGTTGAAATAAAATATATATTCATGTGTTGAAATAAAATATATATTCATGTGTTGAAATAAAATATATATTCTATGTTGAAATAAAATATATATTCATGTGTTGAAATAAAATATATATTCATGTGCTGAAATAAAATATATATTCATGTGTTGAAATAAAATATATATTCATTTACAAATCGAACGATTTGTTTATGTACACCGATTTGACGGATATTGATTGGGACGATAAATTTTACACATTGCCCAACTACACAAATAAAATCTGTGTTTGATTGTTTGAAACCCCACACGGGTGTTGGGGTGAAATTAAACATACACTAATCCCAATAATTAGCTGTATGTCGATCGATTGATCGACATGCTGTTATAAGCGTTGAATATTTATATTTGATGCTTATACAGTGTAGAATGCACTCTGGATGATGGTTGATTATTTATCGTTGCTATTATATACATGTGTTGTATGGAATCCATATAATTAACATTATAAGGTACTTGTTTGGGCCTCATTCCAATTGAGAAAATAAAGTATATTGTAAAATAAATTATATTCATGTGTTGAATAAACAAAATAGTCATGTGTTGACAAATGCTCATGTGTTGAGAATATTCACGTGTTGAAACCACTCATGTGTCGAGAATATTCATGTGTTGAAAGAAATACAGATTCATGTGTTGAAGTAAATATTCATGTGTTGAATAGAATAATGATGTAATTGAAAAATATAAAGTCGTATTGATTAGATATGCACAATTTTGACGCGAACGATATTTATATCGAATATATTCGTTTTTAGAATGAATATAGAAAAAGAAGTGATTTCAAAATATAACATTTTGAAAATATTATCATTTATATATCGATGATATGGAATATTCAATTTTGATTAGAAATTGAATATGAAGTTGAAATCGTTTTGAAAACGAATTTAAAACGATTTATAAAATACGTTTTGAAAGGAAACCGAGGAAATATATTTTATATATATATATATTATATATAATGGCCTGAATAGAACGCGTCGCGCTGCGGCAGTTCGCGAATTTCGACCATTGACTTCGAATGGATATTACGGGAGATCCGACCGTCGGATTCTCCTAAAACCGGAACCTTGGGTTCGTATCGAAAAGGGCTTTCTAACGAATATTAGAAATTAGAAATCTAACGGTTGGATTTGGAATTATGTCCAAATCAAATTTGGAAAAGGTCATTGTAAGTGCAGTTCGATGGCCGTTGATGGAAATCGACTGTACGGGCATTGATATAATTATTAAATATAGTAATAATTTGTGTAAAATCATAAGAAATGATTTGGGAAGAATTGAGATGAAAAACTCCATATTTGAAAAGATAAAAGTAGATTTTTATCGAAATGAACTAGTTTTGAACTAGAATTAAAATCAATTTATTTTTGAAATAAATAAATTGAATTTGGAATGGTTTTGAAAGTAACCAAAATTTCCAATGATTGGATTAGAATAGATTTGAATCGGAATTGTCTTTGGAATATTTCGATGTTGGATTTCGCGATTATACAGATATTGTTATGGGAATTTGAAAGATATATTTACATCGTTATTTCCAATACGATATTTGTTGGTCGTAGAATTTGATATTGAATATAAGACGATATATTTTCTATTCAGAGCCTTGTATTTAATATCAAATGGGATTTGGGTTTGTCGTGAATGGTGTCTTCATTAACACTGCTCTTAAACCCAGTTGAGAAAAAGATTAAATCTTTTTATTTAGATTTAATGAAGTGTACCAATTAAATGGGATTTAATTGGAATTGAATTTGAATTGATATTCAAAAGAAGATTAAAGAATAAATTTAAAAAAAATTATCTTTGATAAAATTAATGGGAACTTTTCCCAAAGTGTAAGAATATTTGAATAAAAGAATATTTTGAATTGGATTTAGGCGTATGTTGTGTTTGTGTAACACTATTTTATTATATACGCGAGTTATTCAGAAAGACCGGGTTTATCCCATTCTGAATAACTGGTTCGACGTGGTGTCAACGATGAAGACGGTGGTCAAAGACCAGAGGTCTTCACATCGTTTGGGTGATTACTGATGATCTTGATTGGGCTGTACACCCAAGAGGAGGGAATCAGTTTGTGATCGTCCAGACGTATTTGGAGATCAATGGATATGCGAGGTACAAGCTGCCTCCGGTTTCATTCAGACCCAGAACGAACTTGTAAATGGACTGTGTGTCTGACATTGGATTTTATTCTGTGTGATTGATTTCTATTAAATATATATTTGTTTGGCGGCAGAGAATTTATTCTGTTGCTTAACGCCCTTCTCTGAGACGTACGTGCTCAGAGGTTATATATTGATGGATATTAATCGCATGGAGTGAATTGCCTGTGTGGCATGCCTAAGTGGCAATTGATCAAGGCTTCTATTGAAAAGCAAAGTCTTGTGGATGATGATCAAAGCACCGCCTGTGTGGCATAGCTTTGTGTAACGTTGATTCGCGAGCCTCACACCCCGGTTGTGAACCAGAAACGAGAGAGGACAACAGGGAGGGCATGCGTTTCCTTCTAACAAGGGTGGTGTCAGTGACCTACCAGCCCTGACATTTTTATTATTTTGACCTGTGTGGTTGTTGCTGTTGCGAGGCGCCTCGGATATATCGTTGTGGAGTCGATGGAGTCATTTGGCTCATTTACGCCCCAAAGGACGGGGAAACGCAGTGTTCAGGCATTTTAATCCACATCGGTGGATCGGCCCTGACGATCCAAGGGACGATGCGTTCTGTTCCTGAGACTCGGGCTAGACAGTCTCGAATTGATAGAGGACTATCTTTTGCCTCGGTTCACAGATGGAAATCCAACTTCCAATACGTGACATTTGTGGCTTTGATTGTAGAGCCTAGTATGGCGACATGATATATGGTACCCATGCCGTCTATGATTGAAATTGTTTCGACTATACACTTATAATAGTATCAAATGATTTGTTTTTAACGTACCAAGCATGTTTGGCTATTATAAGGGAAAACCCTATCCTCCGGCTTGTGTTGCATTGTGTGATGGGACCTGGGTCTAATAATAGCTTCATTTTTTCAAAAAGCATTGCGTTGTTTTGTTATATGCACTGGTATTCTTGGGAGGAAACCCGTTCCGTGTTATACGGCGTGGTCCCTTGATATATCTGATTTAAAGTAAAGTTTTAAATAACTGTTTTAGTTCTCACACTAGTCACATGACTGATCTGGAGTTTATTGTTTTAACCTAAACTCTGGGTGCCCTCATTTTCCGCACGGGCAGCTAGTAGTTTTGGTTTTGCAGATTTATATTCACAGGATCCTGATTTACAGCTGGAACGATACTCGGAAAGCTCTGTATCCGTGTATTACTTTCAGTTGTGTTTTGTATCATTTTTCCGTTGCTATGTAATGTATTGTAATCTCTAATATTTATCGAATGTATTTTATTCATTTGTTCTCTGTATATTCTTGTATTCTGACGGAATTGTTGTAATTAACAATGAAATGTTCTTATGTTTGCGTTCCGATGTGTCTTGTCCTCAAAGTATCCGGGCTTTCCTTACCGGGGAAATTCGGGTCGTTATAGGTTGTACACCCCAATCGAGACATCAACAATAATCCAAACGATGTAAAGATCTCTGGCCTTCAATTACAATCTTCAAGTATCTTCAATACTCGTCGCATTAGTTATTCAGAATGAGTTGAACCCGATCTTTCCGAAATAACCATCGCATCTTTAAAATCAAGTGATATATATATACATATCATAAGTCTAATTCCATTTTGGAAAATTCATTTCACCCAAATCATTTTTTACAATAGGAATTACCCCCATAAATCTTATCAATGATTTACATTCTTTAAAGATTTACATTGGGAATAACGATATCTATATATCTTCCAAATTCCACAAACAATATCTGTATAATTACAGAATCCAATGTTATTTCCTTTCAAATCCAATGAACTTAAGTTTGATAACTTTTAGTTTAGCTTTAAGCTAAATTTCAAAATATTGATTTACTATACTAAGTAAATCAGGTCAAAAGTCAAAAAATTCAAATAATAGTTCAAAACTTCACAATTCTTACTTAAATCATTAATTATGATTTACCATGATTTTTCCATATTTTTAATAATTTTTATAAGGCCCTTTCAATCGGTTCGTTTTGAGAGAATCCGACGGTCAGATCTCCAGGTCCATCAATTTGAAGTTATTGATTGAAATTCACGGACAGTCGCTTCACAAATCGTCCTATTCAAACCATTTTATTACTTATAATAAAATTCCTCGATTCAGTCCAAACGTATTTTATAAAATGTTTATAAACTCGTTTAAAAATGATTTCAATTTCCAATTCAATTTTAAATCAAAATTGAATATTCTATATTATTATAATATTAAAATAATAATATTTGTTCAAAATATAATATTTTGAAATCCAAATTTTTATGACATCCATTATAAAAATAAAAAGATTAATGGAATAATCCTTTTGAGTTAAAAATGTCGTTTATATACCTGACTCCAATTCACTTTTGAATTTATTGTTCAAAATCTAATTTTTTTTTACTACTAAAAATTTCTAATACAACTCCAAAAATCAAATTATCTGCTAAACTTTCCAAACCAAAGTTGAACAAAAGTTGCATGTCAAATACACTTAATTTTTCATACGAAATGTCCACAAACCTAAGTATACCAAAACCGCTGGTGCTTGCATCTATGATTTATGCACATAAGCTGCACATCCATCAGTTCCAAAATCATCCTTCAGTGTCAAGGGCTTCAGCAATGGGTCTACCAATTCTTCATGTTACTGCAACAAGATTTGTCATCCATTTTTGATAAAAAGTGTTCATGCTTGCTTGCCATGCTGTTCTCAATCATGTCTGGACCACATCATCATATAATGATCTTCCTGCACCTACTTTGCTACTCACTTCAGATTTGGATCAATCTCCACACTAGAGCAACGACAGCTTATCTTTTTATTCGTCCTTGAATAAAGTAAAAAAAACTAAGATAAATCCGTTTTCGTAGGGAGCACGATTGCGTTGAGCGTATGCAACAAGTCGTTAAACCTCTGGGTGTCCCCAATAGGACGAGTGTTGTCTCGTGAGAGTTTTCAGCGGATACTACCCACAAATTCCAAAAGTTAAATGCAAAAAATATTTACAAAATGCAAGATTTGAAAATACTTACAAGATGAAGGCAAAATTTCAAAAAATATACATATATATATATTATATATATATATATATATTTACAAACGTGTAATTTACTTTTAAGTAAGACATTGAATGAGTTAACACAAATTTGGGTCGTCACAATGAAATTTGAGTCCGTTACTAATCAAAACTTCAAACAAAAGTCATGTTATCGTCACGAACTCCTCCAGCTTGGCTAGTTATTTTGTAGAAACATAGTGCAAATATGAAATGAATTCTGTAATTGATATCAGCAAACGTAAAATGACATCTCAATTTCCTTTTGGTTAACAAGTTAGGTCAAATAAGAGAAGAGTGTGCTTGGATTTTAAGTGCTAACTCTCTCCTTATTGCAAAATATTCACATTATTATTATTTACAAACACCTATCTGAAAAGACTAAGGTATACCACCCGTGAGAGTTTGGGATAGAGCTTGGCGGATTGTGCAGACTGACACTGACTTTGTCAACAAGATGTCGGTAATCCTTACGTGTCCAACTCATAAAATGAGACCAAGGTATCACACCCATCCACTACCTCGCGGACTGACGTGAGAGTTGGGATAGAGCCTGGCGGGTTTACACACCAATGCTATATTTACAAGCAATGTTGGATACCCTTCGATTATTATATACATTTTTTTCTCTTTTTTTCGTTTTTTTTACATAAGAGAGAGAGTTAAGCGAGAATATCTTAGCACAACTTCACTTTAAAAGATTTAAAATGTTATCGCAAGTAGTCTAAATCAACCATTCATTTAATCGGATTACGATTCAGAAAACATTTCATACTCATCACCAACGAATTTCCCAATATAACAGTTACACCAAATTTGCTCATAATTCAAACTTTCCAAATATTTTAATCGAACGACCAAAATTAGATGCTAATAACTCCATCATGTCTTATTTATAGGTAAATAGAAGTGCGAAACTCTTTTTTATTTTGTTTTTTTGGCTGAAAATAGAAAGGAAAATTATATGCAAAACCAAAATAAATATGAACCCCCCCCCACACACACACTTGATTTGGACTGCGTCCCCACGGTCAACCCAAATGGAAAGAAAATGAAATTTTTGAAAATATGACTTATTTTTACAAGAGAAAAGAAAAAAATTATTTACAGTATATCAGAAAATATATTGACAAGAAGTAAATGAAACAGTCTTCTAAAGACCGATTCATTTGTCTCTTCAAGTATGAGAGACATAACTTAAGAACAGAAAACCAAATCATAAGGGATGGTATGTTGAGTTTCAGATTTGGAAAAACAAATTTTGATTTTTGAGTTGCTAATTTTAAATATTTTAGCTTACAATTGAATCTAAAATCGAATGGAATATCTGTAGCAACTAAAGAGAGGTCATCGAGCTGGGGTTCAGTAAAAGTTTTAAAAACAAAGTTTGATTTGTTCAGATGATGTATAAATTGAGAGATGTGTGCATCATTCTCACCCTCATACTTGTTTTGAGAAGTATTGTTCAGTTTTACTTTGATAATCGAAATTTTGTTGACTAAAGGTTCATTCGTAATCCTAAAGTTAAAACCAAACAAATGAATTTTCAGTAAATTTCGAAATCGTGTTTTCTCAAAAACAGTGTTAATCCAGAAAGAGTTCATATACCGCATAAATTATCATTGAAAAACAAGTGATCACAGTGAGGTTCAGTTGAAACGATTAAGTCGCAAGGAGTTTCAACAGTTTTTGAAAAAATGTCATTGTGTTTAAGATCACAATCAACAGTTTTGTTGTTTTCAACCTCAAGAATTTCAAAATTTTCAAATGTTTAATTTTCAGTTTTAGACCCAACAACATTATCGTCAGTCAATTCAAGAAGTTTTGGCTCATCAAAGCCGTCCTCACTTAAATAGTTGTTACCAACTTCATCATTTCTCTCAGGTTGACAATTTAATGTTGCTAAATTTTCAAAATTTTCTGAATTTGAGGGAGGAAGATCAAATTGAAGATTGACATCTTTGTTTTCAAGAGAATTTATATTTAGATCAATTACATAGTTTTCAACAAATTCATTAAGATTTTCATCAATTTCAAAAGTTGTTAGTTGAAAATCATCAATTGTGGGCAAAGGTGGATCATCAGTCAAATCGTCACACATTCGGTTTTGATTATTTTGTTTTACACGAAAATTAAAGTAGTCTTGAAACAACAAATTTGTGTGATTATCGTGAATTTCATTCATTTGCTCAACAAAATCAAATTTATAATTATTTACATGAAAATTTTCAATTTGAAATTATTGAGAACAATAATTTTCAGTTGCACCACAATTGAAATTATTCTCATTGCCAAAACCATTTGAAAAGTTATTCACATTTCCATTTGGAATTTGCAATTCATTTTGGAGTTCGAAATTGGATTGAAAGGGTTATAATCAAAATCATTTGAATTTGAATTTGATTATTTTGAAAACTTTGACTTGAATTGTTGCACAAATATGAATTACACCATTCACTTATTCTTCGATTTTGTTGTGTGCACATTTCAAGTAAAGATTCGACATTTGTTTCAAGATTTAGGCGTTGATCGGGATTTTGAAAATTTTGTGGTGCAAAATCAGGATTATTTTGAAAATTTTGAAGAGTTGGTAGTGTAAAATCCATGTTTGTACAATAGTTGTTATTAAAATATCCATATGAATTTGGTGTAAAATTATATGGATTATATTGATTTTCACAACTATCATAAAATCTGTAGGAATAAGGAAATTGGGACATTTTCAAAAAAGGTTTTTTTTTTGGTATGAGAAAAAGAAATATTCACAAAAGAAAATTGTTTTTTTTTATATATATGCACGATCCTAATGCAACTATATGAATGCAAATTACTTACTTACAAATTTCTAAAATTATATAATGACTGTTAGATTAATTTCAACAAAAAATTTCTCAGCCACTTAACGGACAGGAGTTATCGGTGCAACAGGAATCACCCTAGCAATGCAACCGAAGGTTTAAGTACCTTCAGAGGAACAACCGATATAATATCTACGAACCACATAATATTTATAAATGATTATTGTTCTGCCGTAGTCTAGACACCGAGAAATAAATCATTAGAAAGAAATCAAGTTGTCAAAATATAACAGTGTCCTTAGAAAAATAAAAAAACAAAATAAGATGAATGCAAAATAGAAATTAAACGTGAATTAACAATGCAGCTACAAATGAATTTTTGTTTGTTTTTTGTTTTATGTTTTTTTTTTAAATGTAAGTGCAAGCAACCAACAATGCAAATAAAATAAAAACTAGGAAAGAAAACTTATACCAGTGCGTGCAGACGAGCAAAGAAAAAATTTCTAGTGGCAATTTTTATTAAGCAAGCGAGCATAGAGCCAAGCAAAGCAAGCAGAGTAGTCTTTGAGCAAGTAATCCTCTTTGAGATTTTCTGCAACCTAAAAATGAAGACAATATATATACAATTTGAAGGCAAGCATTTTTTTTTTTTTTGAAACAAAATGCGAATTTACACAAGAAAACAAAAATAATTATTTTTTTATATACAATGATGAAATTAAATCGGCAATGATCTTTAAAAAATGAGAGCAGAAAGAAGAGTTTGAAAGAAATATTCACAATAGGACTAACAACTTAAAAGAAAGATAACAAGGAATCAAAAAAACACAAACCCTAAAGGAAGGGAATTTTTTTTTTGAATAATGCAAACCAAAGCAAGTTGGTTTGAACAAAAACTTGTTCGACGACGAATATTTTATGAATTAGAACATCGTACAATTGTTAGTACGTGGCGAATACGAGTCGATCCGCAGGGGAAGAAGTAATTTCAATCTTATTCAATCAGATTAAACCAAAATTCAGATTGATTTAACTAACAAAAGCTAATTAACACTAGAACTAAGTTGAGAGCTAAATATGAAATGAAAGAAATTTAGAGGTAAATCCCCTCTCATATTTATGCAAATTAACAAATGTACGATCTATAATCTCCATTAGGTGACAGAAATGCAACATTTAAACCACTTATGATTATGAAAATGAAAATAAAGAGGAAAAACTATTTTAAGTAGGCTTATGAACAATTAATAGAACTATAAACCATCAAATTTTATTCGTACTTTTGTTTCAAAATTAATAATCACTTAGCAAATATTGATGTAATTTGTAATGGCCCAAAAATTCGTACCAATTTGAGCTGACTAATATTCTACACATTCAACTCAAAGTGCACGAAAATTCAGATCATTAATAGAAGAATTAAGAGGATGAGATAGAAAGGATAGAACTAATAGAATAGAAGAAGAAGACACAACTGGACAGAATTAGAGTAAACACGAAACTCACAGCGGAACGAATAAAATATATTATATAACAAAATCTTGAAATACAAATCTGAATTTGTATATACATACCATATCAGAGTATAATACATCATATCATAGCGGAAATAATCTCTAAATAATAATGGTGAGAATCTCCTGCTTCGAGATCCTTCAAGTGAATCTGTAAAATCCTGAAACACTTGTCTACCCGTACAAATTTGGGCACCTAAGAGTATAGGGAAAACACAAACAAAATAAACTTTGGGTCAGTCATGAGACTGGTGTGAGTAAACTCCAACCGTATTGTTTAACTTTGAAAATTCTTTGAAACAAAAAGATAATAGTAAGACCAGTCCACACAAAAACATGGACGGTTTTTACCTTACTATAACCCAAAACATTTTGATATCAAAATCCAGTGATATTATAATAATGTTTAATCCGTATAAATAACCAAGTAGCAGAACGCTTGCATCTTACGCTCCACATATATAATATAAAATCATAAACCGCATGGCGCTTATTGGAGAATGGATTCCAACAGACAAGGTATGGGAGCACCTTCTGATCAGTGTACTCTAGAGGGTATACACTGGGGTTCAACAAGAATGTCTTGCAACCCGGCCACACATGACCGCGCACTCATTTAGCTTGAGTGTAGCGAATATATTATCACCCACGGTTGTTGGCCATCCAACCGTCATCCGAAGATACAGAGTCGAAAAGAAGAACAAATATGAATTTTCTCTAGATCAGTGACAATACACCCTGCTTGGGTATGACCCAACTAGCCATGCTGCCTGGCCCAACTTTTGTTACTTCCATGTTATGAGGCTAGAGGCTGCGTCTATCTTCAAAGCAACTGATCACCATTCACTTTGAATGCCACATCGTCAAACCCGTCAATTCACTAATCGATTTCCAAATATATCACGGGTACTAAAAAAAGCTAAGAGGAACGAATTCCTCCGCCACCAGACAAAATACCCTTTAGAGATCAATCATACGTGATTTGTCAGGTATACTCTGTCAGACACTCGTCCATACAAGTTGTCCTGGGACTGGACAAACAGAAAGCACCATTCTAGAACAGAACGACCCTTGTATTTCACTCCATCTTCAATTGTCTTTAGTATAATCTAATTCGCAGCGCCTATGCCTATACGGAGTGGTTTTCGGATAATATATCCAACCGGTCTCTTCGTATTGACAACGATGGTCAAAACACTTCAATAGTCGGTTATTTAACTATCGAAGTAAAAACAAACATCCATTCAAATGTACAACCAAACATCACACAAACACTGGCCCTTTTATTTAATACTAACTTTCTAGTTTACCATATTTTTATAAACTCTTCTTTATTTCCCTTTATAACTAATGCAATACGCTGCTGTATTCCCCTTTATAACTACTGCAATATGCTGCCATATTTTCTTTTATAATTAATGCAATACGCTGCTATATTCTCCTCTATAACTACTGCAATACGCTGCTATAATTTCCTTTATAACTAATGCAATACGCTGCTATATTCCCCTTTATAACTACTGCAATACGCTGCCATATTTCCCTTTATAACTAATGCAATACGCTGCCATATTCCCATTTCATTTGATAAACTCTGTTTCTAAGTCAGGTTCTTATTAAAGCAATATCAAGTTTATAACTAAATATTGATTTCATACTCTCTTATAATTTATTGGTTTAAAACCAAATATTTACTATCCTATCAATTTCTTAATTATATATTTACAATTTATAATAATAGATTATTTATACACAATTCGATACAGTCGAATTGAAATTATAGATCTATTTGGATTTATTTTATTCCCATTTCGAACATAATAAAATCTATCGTTTTCTTACCACTTCTCTTTTATTTTTCATTCTTAAATTTCCACTTCCAAATTATTTAATAATAATTATTTTATCTTATTTATAAACTCCGTTTATAAACCAAAATGTTCGTTCTGGTATAAATAAAACAAGCTATTATATTCCAATTCAATTTCCATTTAAAAAAATAAGTAACAGATTACCTATCACACCAGCTAATGCAATATATGAAAACAACAAATATGATTATTTCAACTAATTCATCAGCAATTCATCCAAACAACCATCACACATCATTTAACCACTATTTATCAGTATTAGATAATGATTATAATATTATAAAAAGGATCAGAGTTAGTGAGTTTACTCACATTCGCGCGTTAACTGTTAAATAACGATTTGCGTCAGTTAACAGATCCGATTTCAGCGTTTATTTCGTCTAAAATCCCAACGAGCTCCAATTCACGTTGGACCAACTCCGGTACGTAGTCTGCGTCCATTTGATCCATCATTACCAGCCCGTCTTCATATTTAACCTGTCACCGAAATGAAAGGTATGTTCTCTTCTCCGCTTACATACCGCAAACCGCAGTGACACCCCCTATAGCCTCACTTCTGCACATCCTTGTACCATCACGTTCCCCGTTATATACACAGTCCCCATGCTGAAACCTGCTCACTACTCTCCATCAGATCGCTACATCGCTCCTTCACCATTACCACGTTGTATCTCCAGTGTGTACTTCCAAATACAAATATCACCCAAGTAACATGGCCACCTCTTCACTTCTCTTATTGCGTGTTCACCTTACACCCCCAAGCAAACACAGTCTTCCGTCCCATTCCATTTCAACTCCCCCGTAAAACGTTTATACCATGGAAGGCTCACTTGCATTAAAGTCACCACCATGTATTTCACTTTCCATGCTCTGTTCTGCTCCATCACCGTTTGCTTTTCATCCTTTCCTTGAACTCGCCTCATTTCTTTTGTTTAATTTCCTTGCTCTCACACAACACCACTTCTCACCGTACACGCCATTTAACTTCCCACCCCGATCTCTTTATTTCCATTTTTCGTGCTTTCCTCTTTCTAATTCAATGCAACTCTTTGAACGCAAGAAGCTTTCCCCATTTGGATTCTCTTCACCGCTCCCTTCTTCCTTCCACCCAACGTGCCCAGCGTTTGCTTCTAATACGTTACCACCTGATGCTAGTAATCCATGTACTTCATGACTTCAAGAGCCAAGACCCACAAAAAACTCATGTACCTTCCCTCTTCTCTTCTACCACCTTTAGTCTCCACTGAGATCTCAACAAGAATGCGATGACCAAGACCAACGTGTTCATCTCCTTACATGACTACTGCTTCGCTTCAAAGCTCCAATACCCCCACGCGCAGAAATGGTATCGAATGGTGAAAAAACAAGGGTGAAGAGAAGCTTAAGTTTTCGAGATTTAAGATGAACTCGGTTTTTCTTTTATTATTTCTAGGATTTAAAACTTGCGTCTTCTTGTTTATTTATAAATGTTTTAGGTTGTTTTCCTGAGACATATGTTTTGCGTCGTATATATAGATAGATGGGGAGCCTTAAGACTTAAGCAAAGTAGTATAGAGTAGGTTGGTAGAAGAAGAATAGGGTATGTACTGGTTTGATGTGAGAATACATTGTAGCGTCTTCCTTTGGCATGAATTTACGGCAGAAGTAAAGGAAGGACATGTCCACATTGAATTGGAAAGTGAGTTTTGCTGTACATGAAATGACTATACAAAAAAAATATCCAACTTTACACCTTAAGAAATAGTATACCCACTTGAATCTAAGCTTACGCAAGTGGAGTTTCAAGTAAAATGCATATATGAAATTCTTAGTTGTCAAAGGTGAAAGGTTATATGTATAATAATATATGTGTTACGGTCTCCATTATATAACATTTCATTTTTATTTATTTTTCCTTTTATGGACCGCTATGGACAAAAATAAAAATACAGTCGTGTCTAGTGAGGTGCCATGATCCCAAAAATATAATAATATCGGTAGGTTAAATTATATTGTGAAACCCCAAAATATCGATATAGGGTGCAAAATACTCCAAATAAAAAGTTGCATATTTAATTAATTAAAAATTACAGTAAAATTCTAAAAATTAAATTATCACTATGTCTCAAAAGAATCTTGTCCAAATTCAAATCCGATATTTAAATATATTTAAATAACCATTATGGTCCATATACGATTTCATAACGACTTTCTGAATATTTAATTTGAACATAACTTACGATATATAATCCGAAATCTCAATTTTTCACTTCCATTAGAAAAATACAGTTCAATGGATTCGAACGTTTCTTGTTTCGAGGAAATCCGACTTGTAACGGATTTTGTATGCTCAGTTGAAGTTCAAAACGTTAAATTACGAACTGCTGTGATATTACGGGCTCGATTATATTTAATATATATTTTTATACATTCAACTTCGTTTTAATTAATATATAAATCCACTTATATTACGAATTCAATATTTAAATTGATTTAAATATTCAAATACAAACCGATAAAAATGCAGGACGTTACATTCCTTCCCCCTTAAAAGAATTTTGTCCTCGGAATTACTAAGGTAGGGAAAATGCTACAATTCATAGTATAACCAGGTTAAAATCTTGTATTTAAATTCTTAAATTCAGTTTCAGCAGAACCGATTAATTCTAATTAAAATATTAATTCCTTCTCATTAACTAATACTTTCATAAATTTTGAAAATTCCTAACAGCTTAAATTTTCGGAGAATTTCGTCAGCATCTCCTCTGCACATCTCATTCGATACTACTACAACTTGCCTCTCTGGGCATTCTCCAATCCAACAGAAATCAAACAGCCAAACGGCTTGCCAAATAGACTTATAAAACTCATACCCAAATATTATGTAAACTTCTCCCTTTTGTTGGGCATTTAATTCTACCTCTGCCATTTGCTATCACTTTAGCATATATCCAAGCATCCTTGGTTGATCTCCCATCAATCCATTCTCAAACCAATCTTTCGTTTTTACTAAGCCAAATTTCTATTACAATCCAGTTCCATTTACTGATTTATTTCTCAAATTAGTTATCTTCATCTCCAAATTCAAAATTCGATTCTTATTCTCTAAGAATCAATTCATTTTAATAACTCGAATTTCCAATTTCCATTCTGGATTGTTCCAAATTCAGTCCAATTTTGTTTATCTTAGTTTAAGTTCCACTTTTACCATTTTAACTCCATAAGTTTAATCTTTATTTCAGAATACAAATTCCTGGGATTTATTTCAAATCAATTTGAAATCATATATAATTAAAAACATTTGAATTTCTAACAACTTGTTTCCTCATAATAATTCAAAACAAAATCTTTGGTAGTAATCGTCACCTAGCAACTCGAAAATGAACACCGATGATGTCCGGATCACCATCGGAATTCATTTTCTAGCCATCGAAGTGAGTTTAATACTATATCATTTTCAAAACTCATATTTAAACACTTATATTTGAAAATTTCCTCAAAATATCTTTCACAGCACTTGGAAAACAATTTCAAATCTCTTAAGATTTTAAAATTGTCATATATTTAATCCAAATATTATTTTCAACTCTTTTCCATGTTTCCAAAGTTTAATTCCAATTCTGGTTTTAAATTCAGATTTAGTTCACTTGATTTTGTATATTTTACTTATATAATATTTCGATTGGTTATTTATATAACCAACTCAATTATAAATCTTATTTGATCATAATAACGATCAACACTGTAACAATCTCAAGATAGAAAATCCTTTTTATATCAAAATATAATTTGGGTAAAATTATTTTATTTACCCTATTTTTTTCAAAACATACTGTGTCAAATTACTCTGTTCAAGAGTTTAGAAACACCTATCGACACAGTTTGCATTATTGTTTCAACCAGAATTCATAAACCACTCGACTGACCAGTCAACACAATATAAATCAGTTTTATATTAATTTACAAATACGTGCTCATATATATACACTCATATTCAATCTAGAGTATTATTAACTCCATCTCTATTGAGTTACGCCACAAAGCCAAGGTAATAACTTAACCTTCAGCTCTAATACCAACTGTAATGGCCCGAAAATCCGTACCAATTTGAGCTGACTAATATTCTACACATTCAAATCAAAGTGCACGAAAATTCAGATCATTAATAGAAGAATTAAGAGGATGAGATAGAAAGGATAGAACTAATAGAATAGAAGAAGAAGAACACAACTGGACAGAATCAAAGTAAACACTAAACTCACAGCGGAACGAATAAAATATATTATATAACAAAATCTTGAAATACAAATCTGAATTTGTATATACATACCATATCAAAGTATAATACATCATATCACAGCGGAAATAATATCTAAATACTAATGGTGAGAATCTCCTTCTTTGAGATCCTTCAAGTGAATCTGTAAAATCATGAAACACTTGTCTGCCCGTACAAATGTGGGCATCCAAGAGTTTAGGGAAAACACAAACAAAATAAACTTTCGGTCAGTCATGGGACTGGTGTGAGTAAACTCTAACCATATTGTTTAACTTTGCAAATCCTTTGAAACAAAAAGATAATGGTAAGACCAGTCCACATAAAAACATGGATGGTGTTTACCTTACTATAACCCAAAACATTATGATATCAAAATCCAGTGATATTATAATAATGTTTAATCCGTATAAATAACCAAGTAGCAGAACGCTTGCATCTCACGCTTCACATATATATAATATAAAATCATAAACCGCAGGGCGCTTATTGGAGAATGGATTCCAACAGACAAGGTATGGGAGCACCTTCCGATCAGTGTACACTAGAGGGTATACATTGGGGTTCAACAAGAACGTCTTGCAACCCGGCCACACATGACCACCCACTCATTTAGCTTGAGTGTAGTGAATATATTATCACCCACGGTTGTTGGCCATCCAACCGTCATCCGGAGATACAGAGTCGAAAAGAAGAACAAATATGAATTTTCTCAAGATCGGTGACAATACAACCTGCTTGGGTATGACCCAACTAGCCATGCTGCCTAGCCCAATTTTTGTTACTTCCTGGTTATGAGGCTAGGGGCTACGTCTATCTTCAGAACATCTGATCACCATTCACTTTGAATGCCACATCGTCAAACCCGTCAATTCACTAATCGATTTCCAAATATATCACGGGTATAAAAAAAGCTAAGAGGAACGAATTTGTAATGACCCGAAAAAAGGCGATCTTGGTTATCCGATATACAACACATATCGAACATCCACGGATCGAAAATACCGGTAGTTAATGAAAGAAATTATAGGGTGAGGAAAGATAAGATAGAAACTTACAGAAAAGAAGAAGAAGAAGAACATCTTTCTATAAGTTTCTATCTTATCTTTCCTCACCCACTAATTTCTTTCATTAACTACCGGTATTTTCGATCCTTGGATGTTCGATATGTGTTGTATATCGGATAACCAAGATCGCCTTTTTCCGGGTCGTTATAGAATTCCTCCGCCACCAGACGTAATACCCTTTAGAGATCAATCATACGTGATTTGTCAGGTATACTCTGTTAGACACTCGTCCATACAAGTTGTCCTGGGACAGGACAAACAGAAAGCACCATTCTAGAACAGAACGACCCTTGCATTTATCTCCATCTTCAATTGTCTTCAGCATAATCTAATTTGCAGTGCCTATGCCTATACAGAGTGGTTTTCGGATAATATGTCCAACCGGTCTCTCCGTATTGACAACGATGGTCAAAACACTTCGATAGTCAGTTATTTAACTATCGAAGTAAAAACAAACATCCATTCAAATGTACAACCAAACATCACACAAACATTGGCCCTTTTATTTAATACAAACTTTCTAGTTTCCCATATTTTTATAAACTCTTCTTTATTTCCCTTTATAACTAATGCAATACGCTGCTGTATTCCTCTTTATAACTACTGCAATACGCTGCCATATTTTCTTTTATAACTAATGCAACATGCTGTTATATTCTCCTCTATAACTACTACAATACGCTGCCATAATTTCCTTTATAACTAATGCAATACGCTGCTATATTCCCCTTTATAACTATTACAATACGTTGCCATATTTCCTTTTATAACTAATGCAATACGCTGCCATATTCCCATTTCATTTGATAAACTCTGTTTCTAAGTCGGGTTCTTATTAAAGCAATATCAAGTTTATAACTAAATATTGATTTCATACTCTGTTGTAATTTATTGGTTTAAAACCAAATGTTTACTATCCTATCAATTTCTTAATTATATACTATATAATTTATAATAATAGATTATTTATACATAATTCGATACAGTCGAATTGAAATAATAGATCTATTTGGATTTATTTTATTCCCATTTGAACATAATAAAATCTATCGTTTTCTTACCACTTCCCTTTTATTTTTCATTCTTAATTTTCCACTTCCGAATTATTTAATAATAATTATTTATCTTATTTGTAAACTCGGTTTATAAACCAAAATGTTCGTTCTTGTATAAATAAAACAAGCTATTATATTCCAATTCAATTTCCATTTAAAAAAAATAGATTTTTCCTTTCCCAAAATCACAAATTCATTTGTGTTCCCACCAAATATAATTTATGGTATTTAAATACTAGCTATTTCAGAGCCATTGTAACCCCACATCCCAACAAACCACAATAAGTAACAGATTATCTATCACATCAGCTAATGCAATATATGAAAACAACAAATATGATTATTTCAACCAATTCATCAGCAATTCATCCAAACAACCATCACGCATCATTTAACCATTATTTATCAATATTAGATAACGATTATAATATTATAAAAAGGATCAGAGTTAGTGAGTTTACTCACATTCGCGCGTTAACCATTAAATAACGATTTGTGTCAGTTCACAGATCCGAATTCAGCGTTTATTTCGTCTAAAATCCCAACGATCTTCAATTCACGTCGGACCAACTCCGATACGTAGTCTGTGTCCATTTGATCTGTCATTACCAGCCCGTCTTCATATTTACCTGTCACCGAAGTGAACAGTACGTTCTCTTCTCCACTTACAGACCGCAAACCGCAGTGACACCCCCCTATAGCCTCACTTCTGGACATCCTTATACCATCACGTTCCCTGTACGTACACGGTCCCCATGCTGAGATCCGCTCACTACTCTCCATCAGACCGCTACATCTGCTCCTTCACCATTACCACGTTGTATCTCCAGTGTGTACTTCTAAATACAAATATCACCCAAGTAACATGACCACCTCTTCACTTCTCTATTTGCGTGTTCACCTTACACCCCCAAGCAAACACAGTCCTCCGTCCCTTTCCATTTCAACTCCCCCGTAAAACGTTTATACCATGCAAGGCTCACTTGCATTAAAGTCTCCACCATGTATTTCACTTTCCACGCTCTGTTCTGCTCCATCACCGTTTGCTTTTCATCCTCTCCTTGAACTCGCCCCATTTCTTTTGTTTAATTTCCTTGCTCTCACACAACACCATTTATCCCCATACACGCCATTTAACTTCCCGCCCTGATCTCTTTATTTCCATTTTCCGTGCTTTCCTCTTTCTAATTCAATGCAACTCTTTGAATGCAAGAAGCTTTCCCCATTTAGATTCTCTTCACCGCTCCCTTCTTCTTTCCACCCAACGTGCCCAGCGTTTGCTTCTAATACGTTACCACCTAATGCTAGTAATCCATGCACGTCATATACTTCATGACTTCAAGAGCCAAGACCCACAAAAAACTCCTGTACCTCCCCTCTTCTCTTCTACCACCTCTAGTCTCCATTCAGATCTCAACAAGAATGCGATGACCAAGACCAACGTGTTCGTCCCCTTACATGACTGCTGGTTCGCTTCAAAGCTCCAATACCCCCACGCGCAGAAATGGTATCGAATGGTGAAAAAACAAGGGTGAAGAGAAGCTTCAATTTTCGAGATTTAAGATGAACTCGGTTTTTTTTCTTCTAGGATTTAAAACTTGCGTCTTCTTGTTTGTTTATAAATGTTTTAGGTTGTTTTCCTGAGGCATATGTTTTGCGTCGTATACATAGATATATGGGGAGCCTTAAGACTTAAGCAAAGTAGTATAGAGTGGGCAGGTAGAAGAAGAATAGGGTATGTACTGGTTTGATGTGAGAATACATCATAGAGTCTTCATTTGGCATGAATTTACGGCAGAAGTAAAGGAAGGACACGTCCGCATTGAATTGGAAAGTGAGTTTTGCTGTACATGAAATGATTATACAAAAAAAAATCCAACTTTACACCTTAAGAAATAGTATACCCACTTGAATCTAAGCTTACGCAAGTGGAGTTTCAAGTAAAATGCAAATATGAAATTCTTAGTTGTCAAAGGTGAAAGGTTATATGTATAATAATATATGTGTTACGGTCTCCATTATATAACATTTCATTTTTATTTATTTTTCCTTTTACGGACCGCTATGGACAAAAATGAAAATACAATCGTGTCCAGCGAGGTGCCATGATCCCAAAAATATAATAATATCGGTAGGTTAAATTATATTGTGAAACCCCAAAATATCGATATAGGGTGCAAAATACTCCAAATAAAAAGTTGTGTATTTAATTAATTAAAAATTATAGTAAAATTCTAAAAATTAAATTATCACTATGTCTCAAAAGAATCTTGTCCAAATTCGAATCCGATATTTAAATATATTTAAATAACCGTTATGGTCCATATACGATTTCATAGCGACTTTCTGAATATTTAATTTGAACATAACTTACGATATATAATCCGAAATCTCGATTTTTTACTTCCATTAGAAAAATACAGTTCAATGGATTCGAACGTTTCAAGTTGAGGAAATCCAACTTGTAACGGATCCTATACGCTCAGTTGAAGTTGAAAACGTTAAATTACGAACTGTCGCGATATCACGGGCTCGATTATATTTAATATATATTTTTATACGTTCAACTTCGTTTTAATTAATATATAAATCCATTTATATTACGAATTCAATATTTAAACTGATTTAAATATTCAAATACAAACCGATAAAATGTGGGACGTTACATAATTTGTGTTTACATTTACTAAGCATAACCTATTTCGTTGTCAACAAACATAGACTATCAAAATCAATTGTATAAACTTACATCAACATCCACTAACATGAAGCACAAATTAGAGATTACAAATTATACAAATGTTAGACTTACATAAAGTTAGAGAGCTTCATTACCCCCAAATCAAAGGGATTAGCTACTCATATGTGTTATCAAATCAACACATGTAAGTTTCAACATAAACATGAACAAAAGAAAAGAAAGAACTAATTAACAATAATAAAATAGATCTAAACTATTTGCATAAAACTGAGATTACATAAGAAAAATGGCTAAGAAGCCATGGAAGAAAAAATAATAGAGGTTTTGATTTCAGCCTCCCCTATAAACTAAATAAAATACAAGATTCTTTTTACATCAACATACATGGGTTATTTATACATGACTAAACCCTAATTCACATTAAGCTTGCTACCAAGAATGCCCTTTAGGAAGTGTGGCCACCAAGTAATTATCAAGCTTTAATCCATCATCAAATTTGCCTGAAGCTTTAACATCCACTACTTTATCCATTAGCTTTTAAGTGTAGTAAATGGGGTCCTCCATGATTATGTATGAGAATTAATTCTTCATTCCTTTGTATGCATATAAATCTTCATGAAGCCCTCTTCCATATGCACCAATATTTCTATAAAAACAATGAAAAATGTCCAAGTAAAAATTTTCAAAATAACTTAAGCACAAAAATGACCATTTTTCCTTTGTATGATGATGAATATATGATATTTTGAAATCAATTGTATTATGGTTTAAACGCGATAAAATACCCATATATGACATTTATTTAAACTAAACAAGGATAAATATGTGAACATAAATGCACATTTTTACGTGCACATCAACGACAACTGTTAAGTGACGCGAAAACGAGTCGAAGAGGAACAATAGTACAAATTTTAGTTGGATTGGATAGGACTTCGGCGTTTGTGTTCGTGGCCAGGGCAACGGCAGTAGCACATCCCACCTCGAAAATTAGAATTTCCCCTTCTTCCACCTTCATTCTGTTGTGTTGATCGACAATTTTCGTTCGCAAATCTAATATCATATAGACCATTTCACATGCGACTAAAAATATCAAGAGCTGTTCACTTGTGCCTTAGTATTTCAGTTACCGCCCAAGATTTGGGTAAAATTTCATTTAGCTTCTACGGTATTTAGTTTCCCCCTAAAAAGAAACCCATTTTGTTGATGAGGGGCGAAAACAATATCTCTCTAAGCCAAGACTAATGAGAAGTATCTGCCTCAGATACTGCCTCGGTAAGACGAGTCGCGAGTCAAACCCAAGCTCCACCGAGCAAGACATAAACCAAAAACAACGGGCAAGACCTCCTATAGAGACTAAATGCGGACGAAGGGAAACGCCATGATGTCTCTGAAACAAAGAGAACTCCGGGTCCTCAAGCTCCCATGAGTCAGTGGGAAACGACACCTAGGAAAAGTGAAATGCCACCAGTGCAACCAAAACCCGCAGCCCCACCTGCTTCCGAGGCTAACATCGAGACCGCAGAGAATCTCCAACCAAATCAAATCCAGCACCTAAAAGATATGATCTGCACAACTAGCAAACATCATTAGTCCCGCTGGGGGGGAAGGGGGGAGGGATAAAAGGGGAGGGGTGAGAAGAAAGAAAGCAGCAAGCAACAGAAATAAAAAGGAAAGTAGAAATCTAATTTGAATTAAAACAAGTCATTTTTGATTCAAATCTCTTTCGAATCCATTTCAATAGTTATTTGAAATTATGTCAACATTATTTTCAAATCGTTTTGGATTTAAAAATTTAGTTTCTAATTTCCTATCAAATTTTACTTAAATGAATATAAAATTCCAATAGAATGAAACTCAATCAATTTCCAAGTTATTTTATATTCATGGTGAAAATTTTTGTGTCAGCAATATAAACAAATACATATCAACTACCATCCATCAACCAATAGTTATAATATAAGAATTTCCATCGTCAACGCTTATATTCAAGTTTAATAATATTAACAATAATAACTGCAATCTCGATTAACTTTAGTAAAAGTTCCATTATTATGTTGGGTAGTTATACTCACCTGGGTCCTGTTATAGCTGATTGCCTTAACTATAAGCTCGATTCATTCCTAATTAATTATCTGGGCATTCCTCTCCATCCCACTAAACTTCATAAACCTGATTGGCAACCACTCATTTTTAAGATTGAAAAAAGACTTTCAAGCTGGAAAGCAAACTCACTATCCTCTGCTGGTCGTCTTATACTTGTTAAACATGTCCTCTCATCACTTCCAACATACTGGATGTCATTCCACAAACTCCCTATCTGGGTTATTAACAAAATTGATTCAATTCGTAGTACATTTCTTTGGAATGGGGGTAATCTGAAAAAACTTATCAACTGGCAAACTGTTTGTCTCCCATCTAATCATAGTGGTCTTGGAATACTGAATCTGTCGACATTTAACATTGCATTGCTTGCTAAATGGCTATGGAGAACCCTCTTGCTTGGTCAATTCATCTGGAAAGATTGGACCTTGACTTGTCTATATAATTCAAATCTTTTCCTCATCCTCCACTTCATACCAGATGTTAGACCCTCAGCATTCTGGAAAGGAATTTTATCCACCATAGCGAGAGTTAGATCCCTTTTTCATGTAAAAATTGGTAATGGTGAATCCTGTCTCTTTTGGTTGGATATTTGGAATGAACAGATCCCATTATCCACTCTTTTTCCTATCCTTGCAACAACCAACCAACAAAACCCGCTTACGGTGGCCTTGGCCCATGATCTTGGCCCAATGGGCTTTTTTCCTCCAATATTCCTGGGCATTGAATCCTTAGATGAGATCAATTCAATTGGACATATCTTCAACACTACTCAATTATCAATAGAACCAGATTCATTCTTTTGGGCTTTAGGCCCATCTAACATCTACTCAGTTACATCTTGTTATAAATACTTGATTCATCCAGGCCGAAGCTTCTCTTTCTCTCGCATTTGAAAATGTCACTTACCTCCCCGCATAATATTCTTTCAATGGCTTCTTATCCACAATCGCGCCAACACAAGAGAAAAACTTCATCGCTACAATAACAATATTGATCCTATATGTGTACCATGTAATCAAAGCAATGAATCCCTTTCACATCTTTTCTTTGAATGAGACTTCTCCTATGCAGTGTGGGTTGCAATCAGTTCTTTCATCCTCGGCTTCATCCCCTCCATCAACTCATTCTTCGAATACTGGCAGCATAACCCCCCTGATCCCTTAATGGATTCCTTAGTGGCTTTCTTTTCATGGTGTATTTGGTTAGAACATAATGCAACCATCTTTGGCAGACCCTCGAAACTTTTGATGGATACCTATTATCACATCCTGCATCTCTTCGAATCATAGACATGATCAACTAGGCATGCTCGCTTCAGGCTTTCTCTTCCCATGCCACAATCTCCTGGATCTCAAGAAAGCAGCTCCCTCTTCCCTCTTTGAACCAGAAGTAGCTAACTATTATTATCTATGGTTTATTTTGGCTGTGTATCTATATGCTATGTCTACTCCTCTATGATGTACATATTCTGCTTGGTACTTGTATTATCTTTATTGACCAGCTGGGTCTAGACTTATTATGCCACTGGTTGGGCCTGTCAACCAGCTTATATTATTAGCTACTATGACTACGCATAACCGGCTGTGTGGCTTCACGCTACACACCCGTCTTCCTAAAAAAAACAATAATAACTGCAAAAATCATCCATTAACCATGAAGCAAACATTGCAATCACAGAAAATCAATACATATTCGGATATGATTATAATAACTTATAAGTCAGTTGAGAGAGTTATCACATTAGTCGTTTATCGTTAAATAACAATAAACGTTGATTGATTTGAATCAGGCATTTTATATTGCCATAAATTGTAACGAGCTCCAAATCGCTCTAAACCAGTTTCGTCGTGAAGCTCTCGACTCCACGATTCCAACGGATCTTTTTTCATGCAATTCTGATCATGTGTGTACAAAATATAAATTTTACAAGTTATTATACATTTTAATATACTTAACATCATTAACTAATTACAATACAATATAATTAAGTTTAGTACCTCTCCTAATAATGTCTCTGCTCACTTCATTACTTCTTTTTCCAGCTGAACACGCATGCAACCCAGTATTTCACCATAGTCGCACTCTTTACTCACAACCCCCCCTCTCTTCATTGAAATATCAAACTAAAATAACCAAACAACTTCTCTTCATAATCTCTTCATTTCCATACCAAGATTGTTCATCATGCACACAATACACCATTCGCGTTCTCCAGTCTCTCGAAATAGCTACGTGATAATCTCGACAAAATTTTCCATTGATTTCTCCAAAAATTTGCATACGAGTTCTAACTCCTACCACAAACTCAAATACACACTTCAATTTTTACATCACAACCTCAACATCACAAGAGTCTGAACCCTAATACCCTATAGCATACGCTATATTTATTTTGGAATATCCAAAACTACCGTCACACCAAACAAAAATGGTATAGAAATGAAGAGCTACTCACAAGGATCACACACACATGCGCACACACACACACACACACACATATACATATACGTTTGGCAATTTTAGGAATTTTTTATGAATTGTTTTTATTTTTCGAAGAAGAAAATCTCATGTTTTAGGAATTTTGACTAGAGAGAAAAATTTAGGGTCAGGGTAGAGATTAGGATAAATTTATAGGATAGGTTTAATATTTTTTATTCCATTATTTTATTAACTTTTATTCGATCGTTATTCCCATTCATCGTTAATAAACTCGTATAACCACATATTATATCCAATTTCGATAAAGCGCTCATACAACTATATTTTGACATTACGGACCCAACGATTTTGGTTTTGTCGAATTCCGAGTTCGTTTGCTCACACAGTGTTAATTTAAAGTTAATTTATTTATCGATTAACATTCAAATTACGCACGATCACAAAACAACTCTAATAATTAATTAATTCTTGCGGATCCAATAAAATTGGTCTCGTCGAAAATGGAGGCCATTTGAAAAATGACTGTTTTTAAGGCTTAAATAAAACAATAAAATACAAATAAATTCAAAAACAGCTCAAATTAATAATAAATTAATATTATATATCCAAATAGAATATCGTATAGTTCCAAAATAAACATACTTGGGTTAATAACTCAATATTTTCAAAATCCAAGTTAAATCAATATCCAATTTTGTTATAAATCCTCTTTATTTTCTAATAAATCGTTATAATTTATAAATGATTCCATAGTGACTTTTTTAAATTTTGATTCAGATATACTTACAATCTATACGATGAAATCTCAATTTTTCACTTTTGTTAGAAAACTAAAATTCAATAGATCCTAACGTTTCCCGTATCAATGAATTCTGACTTATATTGAATTCTGTACATTCATTTGAAATTCAAAACTAAATATTTCGAACTACCACGACTTTACGAGTTCGTTTTATACTTAATATAAACTTATACATTCAAACTTTAAATTAAATATATTTCAAGTCGTTAATTTTTAAAATAAATCGTTTTAAATATTTAGTATCCATTAAATATTTCTTAATAAATTTTGGGTCATTACAGGGACTTCTGACAAACCCCCAAAGTGCGTAATCCACACACAAACCGTGTAATATTCTTATAATCTCAATCACAGAATGCAAGAAAATAAGACAAACACAGGGAACACGCAACAATTTTATAGTGGTTCAGCCAAATCCAAGCCTACGTCCACTTATAATATCTGTTTATACTGTCCATTATACGTTTTATTTGTAAGAAAGTAGGGAAAGAAGATGAATTATATACAAATCCTTGTGTTTCAGTGATGTGTTCGACCTCGCTTGAAGCAACATCATTACTTCTCAAGAGAAAAAGTGATTCAGCTGAAAAAGTGATGTGTTCGGCCTCGCTTGACCTGCCACGTGGCGGCTATCCTAGGTCGGGTCGACCACGTGTTAAGCGATGCAGAAAATCAGGGGCAGGCGGCCAGGCCTAGTCTTCACGTAAGACATAGTCCTCCTCATATTGCGTAGCACACGTGTTATTCGATTCGGATTTTAAGGAGATAGAGTAGGTCAAAGTTGACCATGTTTGCAGCTTTCGAAAGTCTTCAGACTTCGGATCGGTGTGGGTCGGCTCAGTGTGACCAACTCGGATATTCTTGAAGCCCTTGAAGAGTCTGATCGACCCGAGTTAGGCCAACTCGAGGGATGCATCGACCCGAACTAGGCCTTGACCCAAAGCTCGATGTTGAGAACTTTGGTTGAGCCGATGCAAGTCAACCTGAACTACTGATCGAATTGAAGCTCCAAGCATGTTATACCCAAGCTTCTGAAAGTGTAGGCACTTCGTCCAAGTAAATTGTTCTAACAAGAGGTTATGCCCATGTATTGAACACCTTTTCTAAAAAAATACGAGTTGTGGCGGCCTTGGGAAAAGGCACATCAACAATCTTTAATTTGTATGTAATGATAGAAATATTATTTTCTATGCTTTTATCTACCATTATTATTTGTTAAAACCTTATAGGATGTTAAATCTGGTTTGAAAACAAAACATGTTAAGGAAAACAACTCGTTTAGGGTAACCCAAATCTTAGCTCCCACTCTGAACGTTAAGAATAGGGGTGTAAATTGGTCGCACCGGACCGGACAACGGTATGTTCGGTTTTCGTCCTAAATAAAATTGGACCGGGCGAATTTTTTTTCTAATACAAATTTTATTGTCCTAACTCGTGTGCTAAATGAAATTGGTCAGACAAGGGCATGTATTTTTCAGACATAAATACGAATGGATTCGGTCGGACAAGACTATATATATCAAATTTATACTTTTTACTAGATCTTCTTTCAACTATATACCGAATTACGTGAAATTCGGATGAAGTCGAATGAACACAGACCAAACATTATTTTTTCTCGTACAAATTTTGTTGTTCTAACTCGTGTCCTAAATAAAAATCGGATGGACAAATTTCGGTCATGGACACGAACGAACATTGGACATTCGTATAAAATTTACAGCCCTAGTTAAGAGTAAATGGAACCACCATGTAAATAACCATAGGTACATGGTTCCCACCTTCAAACTTAACTCGAATTTTGTGATTTTCATCATAAAACCTATACAGAGTTCAATGAATTATAATATTTCTTAATTCAAACATAATAAGTGTGATTCAATGTGTATCCTGTTAAGGTAGTCTAGCATGAAGAAAAATAAAATGATGGTTCAAAAATGGAATAGTTTCACTTTGCCATGCATTGTATAAATATGGATTAATAGACACATAATGCAAATGATTTTTTTTTTGGTTATAGCAATGTATGCTAAGGCGTACGCATACGCCACATGTAGGAGACGAAGAAGCATACTTTAACTATCAAAATTTAACATAGTAATAGAACCAAAGATTACGAGATATGTCGTGTAGATAAGAAAACATTGCTCATAAAATACTAGAAGGGAATGCGAGCATATGAGAGTCATCCCCTGTTGCAATTATATGGCTTTGATGAAAAATACTATCAATCAAGCGTATTTTATTCCATGTGTGCACTTCAGTAACAACCAAATATCAAATGATTTAATTATTTATTGAGATCATTTTGCTACTACATTAATAATCAGGTACAAAAGCGGTATTTTAACATGCATCCAGGGATGTTAATGAATACCCACAAAATGTGATATCCGTCCGAATTCGTGTCCGAAAATATGAAAAATATTCGTTATCCGACATTATCTGAAAAGCGGATGCAGGTATCTGATATCCGAAAAGCTTTTTGGATACAGATATGGTTATAATGGTATCTGTATTCGAAAAATATCCGTCCGACTAATTGATGTACTATATACAACTCAAAACAGAAAAATAGAGTTAACAATTATTTTGTATCTGTTGGATGTTACTATGATATGATTTTTTTCCATTTTCAGTGAAAAATGGTAGTTTTAGTGTTTAATTTTGAAATATTTTTGGATATGCTCATGGATATTAGTATAAAACAATGTTTTATATCACATTTCTTTATTTCCTGGTTTTTTATAAACATTAATATAAAAATTATTTTACGTTGATCCAAATATTTTTATTTATACTTTTAAATTTATTGGCGAAGCGAGTAAATATCCGATATCTGTCCGTACCCGAAAATTAAGTGGATACAGATATCCGATATCCGAAAATTAAGCGGATACAGATACAAATATAACACTTTCCGTATCCGAAAGCTTCCATTGACAGATGCATTTGTAAGTTTTGCAATTTCAACAAATAATAAAAGAAAATGTCATATATTTGACCGCAAAATCAAATACAAATGGTAACCCAAAAAACCCTAAATCATTGAATTATTCTATTTATTTAGTGTATTGCTAAAAGCACCCAAATTTCTTCTTTCAAATATCATGAGTGGTATTAAAAAGTGTAAAATTTGTTATAAAACGAACACAGAACAGAAGAAATAAGGGAGAGAGAACATTTCTATTCATTCAGATGTGTGTTTCTTTCTATTACATTGGCTCCTTTATATATAGGTTTTGGAGTTGATGTTTAAATTTTTCCCATGATGTGGGACTAAACAAACAACTAATAAAAGCATATTCACAACATTCATATATATATTACAACACTCCCCCTTGAATATGCGTCTTCAAAATCTTGAATTCTCTGCTAACTTGAAGTTGTCCCTTTTAAAACATATATGATGATTGCTCCCGCTTATAATTATTCGTTCAGTCGATACAACTATTATATGTTGCCTTCAAAACTCTATCAGGAAAACACAATGGGAAAAACTTTGATCGAGAAAAAGACTACAACGTCTGACATTATGAATATCATATTAAAATGATATTCCTTAAAAAAAGTTTGATTCTTCAGGATCAAAACAATGCCTCATTAAAAACTTTTTTATGAAAAACCCTGTGGGAAAAATCATAAAGAAGGAAAAGAGTGCAAATTCATTTCATCTTTAGGTAACATGTTTTACAATGTTATAGTAAGGGTTGATACTTCAGGATCAAGATAATGCCTCATTAAAAACCTTACTAACAAAAACCCAATGGGAAAAATATTAATGAAGGAAAAGAGTACATTATAGCATATTTTTATATGCTCCCCCTTATTTATAACTCATTACTCAATTAATCTATTGATGTAGTTGACGCATGCCAATTTTGCACATCATCTTCTGGAGTGTTGATTTGGAAATTGCCTTTGAGAACAAATCTTCCCGCTTTTCTTGAACTGAATTTGTTTCTCCTCTTTCTTGTTATCCTTTCATTCATGTGTGAAGAGAAATTTAAAAGAAATGTGCTCCATCCTTTCATCCTTGATATAATTCATTTGAATCTGAGCCACACAAACTGCCTTGTCTTCTTCATAAATAATAGTTTACTGCATCAAAAGATGTTTGATACTTCTGGATCAAAATGTTGCCTCGTCAAAACCTTACTAAGAAAAACCCGATGGGAAAAATCTTATTGAAGGAAAAAGAGTACAATATACAACATCTACTACGTCAAAAGTAGTATGATACTTCTGTATCAATGTAATGCCTCGTTAAAACCTTAATAAGAAAAACCCAGTGGGAAAAATCTTAAATAAGGAAAAAGAGTACATTATAACTTATTTTTGTATGTTGCTTTTGGGTTGATACTTCTGGATCACGACCCATGCCTCATTAAAACCTTACTAAGAAAACCCACTGGGAAAAACTTCACTACCAAAGTTATTTAAATTCTTTTGGAATTTGTATACTTTCATTGTTTATACCTTCAGGGTATTATAAATGTTTTACACTTTCACCACTTTAATCAATTCAATTATCTCTGAAAATACAATGCTCATGGCACTTAACATGTTGTTGACACTCTATGGTGCTTCAGTCATTATATATATTATATTTTTATCTTATGAACTACAGGTTCATATCTTATGGACTACAGGTCCATATATCTTATTTAGGAGAATTTCATGATGGCCAATCATGTTTCTCTCTAATATGGGATTTTTAATCCATTTATAGATATAAGCGCTTATTATTTATTAATTTATCATCGATGATTATTTTTTGTCAGTTCTATATATAATTTATTGAGATCTCAAAACTTATCATGTTTTAGGTACCTAAACCACTTCTGGGGTTATTTTGACAATCATGTCATGGGTTTCTTTAAAAGCACCCTTAAGTGTTTATTCAGGAACACTCACCTCTTTTACTTTGCATCTTTATGAATTACTCCAAAGATATTTTGAACTGACTTTTATACCAAATTTTCAGCTGTGATTTACACCTTTTGATCCTTCGGGGATTCAAATGTATTTTGGAGAAAGTCTATTAGGGACATAATTGATAATTTATGCAAGTTACTTAATACTTTGCATAATTCTATATGTTAGCAAATATTTAACATCGATGAATTCCTTTATCCTCCCCCTCAATGTTGACAAACATTGTCACTTTAAATAATAAACCTACTTTGGATTCATTTTTGATCCATTATAGCATCATAGCTAGCAAATACATTAGATGTATTTCAATTATAGGAGGATAATGCTATTATTAGCTGATAAGATGCATTCATATTACATTGCTTATTCCCTTTCATTGATCTGATGACTTGAAGGAATTTTCTATCATTTGAATATGCACATGACTTCAGGTCATTCAATACTGATGTCATTCGACTTTCTGAAATATAAAATAATATATGCATAATTTATAATATGAGCTCATTACAACTTCAGGTTGTTAATAAAATTTTCACACATATGTGTATATACGTGCGTCCACGTATTACATACGTAATTGATTTGCATATTCTCTCTCATTCAAGTTATTGATTTTAGAACAAATTGTTTATAATGTTCCAATCATTAATTTTTGCTTATCAAGCAATGTCAACGAGAATCTTAAAGATCGTTTCATAATATCCAAAATATCTGATTTGGAATTGTATTGAACTTCTGGTTCAAATGAAATATATGAACAACTTCGAGTTGTTAATCTATATTGAACTTCTAGTTCAAATAATACATAAACAATTTCAAGTTTGTTAAACTGTATTGAACTTCTGGTTCAACTGTACTGAACTGCTGGTTCCACTGTATTGAACTTATGATTCCGCTATATTGAACTTCTGGTTCCACTGTATTGAACTTCTGGTTCCACTGTGTTGAACTTCTGGTTCAAATAAAATGTATAACAACTTCGGGTTGTTAAAATTTATTCTTCAATACAATATGTAAATATAAATATATAAGCAAGATACAACTCATTTTGAAAATTGTGAAATCTTTGGATATCAATTTTATTAATGTTATTATTTCACATTGTTTTAATAAAGCTTCAGGCTGTTAAATTATGAAGTATTTCAAATTCATTGATTGAGGAACTTCGAGTTCCTATGCATATGTATACAGATACATATGCATATCAATTTTATAAATTTATGATGAGCTTCTGGTTCTCTATCTTTTAACATACTTTTAATTTAGAGGCTTTTACATTTTTGCTAATTGACAAGATTTCAAACTTGTATACTTTATCAAAAAAATGTTTATATATATATATATATATATATATATATATATATATATATATAAGTATATAATTCAAGACTTCAGGTCCAAGACTTTGAGTTATACAACTTCCAGTATAAATATTTTCTTTGCACAACTTCAAGTTGTGGTTCTATCTTTTCTTCCATAACATTAGTTATTACTAGCTACATACATCGAATAATAATACATATGTTTATTCTTATTCCAAATACAAACATACATAAATTAACTAACAATAACTAATGCATTCAATGCATTTATGACAATAAGGTAATATATTATCATAACAATGCATTTTCTAACATTCAATGCATTTACGACAATAAGGTAATATAATATATTCAACATTTTACATTCTCTAACATGAATGGTTCAAAAATTTACAGATCTGTACATAAAATTCACAACTACAAACAAAAATAAACTACATGTCTCATATTCATTTTTTTTATTATTCTTCAATATGAATGATTCGAAAAACTTGCAGATCTATACATAAAATTCACAACAACAAAAAAATTACATGTTTCAAATTATACTATCCATATATAGATTTTTTTTATATCAAAATTACTTCTTACCATCATAGAAATTGCAGGTTCTAAGTTTTCCATTTTTATAACAAAAATTACTTTTGCGTTCACTTTTGGTGTGCAAAATTAAGATCAGTATTTAGATCTTAACTTAATATGATCTTCGAGATGCATATTTTCTTTAGCCATTAAATTTGCATTATCATCTTTGATATTTGAAAATATTTCAATGCAAATTCTTTTATAGACATATCAGAATATAATTTCGCTTCTGGGATATTCCATAAACACCATTTATGAAGTTTTAATACATTTTTTTTTATAAATATTTATCGCCTTTAATTGTAGAAATCTCTTCTGGAGATATTTTATTATTTTCAAATAAACAGATCTCTTCTAGAGATATTTTACCATTTCCAAATATACAAATATCCTCTAAATATATTTTGTTATCACCACTTCTGGGATGAACTTATCTCTTCCAGAGATAAATATATACAAACTATTGAAATGTCATATCAATATACAAAAATACATTCAAACCATAAATGCATTAACAAAATTAGGTGTATTAAATAAAAATAAGATTCAACAGAGAAAAGAAATCACTACTTCTAGAGTGTATGATATTCCTTCAGGGAACATATCTTTTACATATGTAATTGCAATGCAACAAAAAAATTCTAGCATCTCTTCTAGGATGTTGGATTTGCTATATAAAATTAAATCTCTAAAACATCTCTTCAAGAGATTAACATGTATACTATATCTTCAGGATATTCAATTAATATAAAATGTACATGAAAGATGTCAGTTAAATGAAACATGTTTAGAGATTTTCTATTAAATCTAATGTTTTTGTCACATATTATAATGTGTGTGTCTCTTTTAACTTCTTCTGGAAGTACAATTTTTTTTATGTCACAATTATAAGAAAGCTTCGGGCTTTTGTTTCATCTTTCTCATTTGCATATGAACTTCAGGTTCTTTATTTGCCTATGAACTTCAGGTTCCTCATTTGCATATGAACTTCAGGTTCCTTACTTGCATATGAACTTCAGGTTCCTTATTTAAAAAAAATTATATATGAACTTCAGGTCATTTACATATGAACTTCAAGTTCCTAATTGATTTACATCATGAGTTTTCAATCTCACTTCCAGTGATAAATAAATATTGCGACTAGATTTAAATGCTATATCATTATATTTTATACCCATAATTCTGTTGGATATACATTAAAAAAAAATCATTTTTTTCAAGAGATATTTTGTCTTTAGTCTATCCAAAAGAATCACATACGAAGAATAATAGTAGATCGGAAAGGATAAAACTAGATCTACCTCTACATCATCAGTAACGTAAACAATACATATATAATCAAATCTCCATTTGGATTTGCAAACTCAAAATTAGATCCGCAAAGAATTGAAAGAATATATCTACACATATTTAGGATCAGAACAGATAATTAGATCTAAAAAGTTAGATCCACTAAAATAGAATCTAGATCTACAAAAACTGAAAAAGAAAAGAGAACTAGAAGTATGGATCACATCTAAGTAGAAGATACAACAAGTTCATATATGTAGATCTATATGATTTCAAAACATAAAAAAAAAATAACTTACATGATAGATCCATAAATATAGATCTAGAATATTTCAAATAGTAGCTCTAATAGAGCTTCGTGCTGATAACGTGTTATAAAACGAACACAGAACAGAAGAAATAAGGGAGAGAGAACATTTCTATTCATTCAGATGTGTGTTTCTTTCTATTACATTGGCTCCTTTATATATAGGTTTTGGAGCTGATGTTTAAATTTTTTCCATGATGTGGGACTAAACAGAGAACTAATAAAAGTATATTCACAACATTCATATATATATATTACAACAAAATTGGTTTTTTTTTTAAGTACAATACCACCATGTGATGCTAAAAGCACTCAGGTTTAGACTTTCTAATACAATGCATGTTATTAAGAAAATAAATCTGGGTTCTTTTATTTATTTAGGTACTAGAACTCAGTTGACATTCCAGTACCGGGGATCGCTCCATAAATCATGATTTAGTGCCGCAATTGGGTACTTCTCCTTTAAGAAAACCGTCCATGTCAAAACCTTCAAAGCTTCTAGAGCTCGGCACAAAAATTATAGGCGTCGGCCGCAACTACGCCACCCGCGCCCAAGAACTCAGCAAATCAGTTCCCAATGTAAATCCTAATTTCCTTATAGTTTCAACTAAAAGTCTCACCTTTTTCTTATATTCTTATAATATTCGCTTGTAGGAACCGTTGTTGTTTTTGAAACCTACATCAACTTATTTGTCAAATGGGGGTACGATACAGATTCCGCATCCATGGGAATCTTTGATTCATGAGGTTGAGCTTGCTGTTGTGATTGGGAAGAAAGCCACAGAGGTTAGGGAATCTGCTGCCATGGATTATGTTGGAGGTGTACCTAAATTTAGATGCTTGCTAATTTGTGTTGTATTTGGACATTTCATGTTAGGATATACATTAATGTCATTGAATCAAGAGCATATCATTTCTGATTGTTGTTATATTATATTGAAGAACCACATTCTACATGCTTGTGATGGAATTTTGACAAATAAACTTGATTTTGAATCTCCTCTTTACTAACCTTAGTCTTTTTATTAAAAAGTTTCAGTTTCACATTGTTGTTGCTTGCTTTTGTTGAACTTTAGCCGTCTCAGTTATGTATATGATCGTAGGTTATGCTCTTGCACTGGACATGACTGCAAGGGAAATCGAACCTTCCACTGAGGTGTGTATTATTCTTGTAATAAGAAAATAGCTATGTGCAGATTATGCATTCATTGTTCTTGTTGTTGCCGGTAAATTTAGATGATCCCACATTATATAAAACATACTTTATGGCATACCTTTGATTGATAGTTATAAAAGACAGCCGGCGCAAGGCACAACACGCTGTTTATGTCTTTTTTATGGCGCGTCGCATATGAAAAGACGTGACAAATGGCGTGCGGCATAAAGCTGATGCCCCTTTTCATAATTTTATTGTTTTTTTACTTCTTTATTTATTTATTTTTTATATTCACAATCCAGATTAATCTCCAATAATGGTTGAACATACACACACATACTATTACACTTTGTACCAATCTCCAGTAAGTTTTAAACTATTTATTTGTATTGTTGTGGCATCGAACTACGATGGATAATTAGAACCAAGATCTGCAATTTCAAACAAAATCGGGCCGGGTTGTTAAAAATAACATGAAGAACTGATTCAATCCGAAAGACTAGACCAAAAAAAGTGTAAATATACACATTCTTATTGCCGTTATCCAGTTGGACTCAAACCAACCCCATTCAAATTCTCCAAAATTAGTCTAGAACGAATTTTGAACTTTTTACTCTAATTATTGTTGCATCGAACAAATAGTCTCAAATAGGTGTTTTTCTAATCTTTAACGAACTTCGAACAGTCTGTATGTTTCTCTTATGGTCACACTGAATAAATTGTCGATCGATATGAGATAGGCGAGAAAGATGCTGCATCTTATGAATCCGATTATGCATATATTGACTTAGAAAATACTATTGTTGAAATAAATTCAGATATCTAGTTCATTGGTGATATGTACTATTATTTTATGTTTTAGTTTTAAAGACATTATGTTTGAAATTCCATGCTTATAATATTATTTGATGATGTCTTCTTGCAAAATAAAAAAAAAAATCTTTATTGCATATGTTAAATATAAATTATGTTAAACCTTTTGAATTAATAGTTATATCAATTAAATCTATGAAAAATATTCTAAACATGCGTAGTAATAAAAAATGCACACGTCATTTGCCACGTTGTGCACTAAGGCTCTAGGAAGTCTTTGCACCATGCGCCATTTTTATCTATATCAATGACTTAAAAGCTATACGATGTATTGCTAGTTTGAATAGGAATGGCGTATTCTTGATGTATTATTAGTTTGAATAGGAAGTGCGTATTGTTTGTCATCTAATTTTTCATGTTTTCTTGTCGTATTACACCAATATGCATTTATTATATCAAGTACATAAAACAAGGGTTAAAGTTTCATTGTTGATTTGACATAAAATGATATATACATGCTATTGCCAACTTGTTTGTGCTTTGAATATTTTTGTAAAATACATAAATGCACACATAACTCATTACCCATTCAAGCTAAGATTAACATGACATGACGTATAGTAGATGCGGTCTTCTTCATAACTTAAAAGTGTTCGAAAAGAATACGTAACAAAGGAAATTGTAAGTATACTATCAAATAAAATATCAATCATAGACATTGAGATTAATATGGAACACTCGCAGATACGTGTATGTTTGTGTGTACACACAGCTAGTAGAGTGCACACCATATATCATTGTCTTAACCAATCCATACGAACAAATTGACCACATATATCTCTTGGTACCTCCTAAATTCCTATAAAAGTGGAGGAGCAGGCGTTCAGATTTTCAAAGAAGAGGAGCAGATGTTTGAAATGAAAGTGGTGGATAAAGATGCATAGTTCGAATAAAATAAATGAAACGAAGCAGTTAAGAGCCCAAAAAAGGGAAAGTTTGAACGTGCCTACATATTTCTTATGCCTCTACATATCATGTTAGACCAGGTAAGATTGTTTACTCGTTCAACTAGTGCTTGTTTTAGAATTTCAATTAGTAAATGTTAGCTGGACTTAATAGATACATGAGACTCAATAATCGAATACACGATAAATCCGAAATTCAAACCGCTTTACAGTCAAAACTGAGTGTTTAAACAAATGAAATAAAATATTGTTGTGCTTGGCGGTTGAGACAAATGGAATAACACACTTAAAACTTATTTATCATTGTTCGCATAAAATTTAATTATTTTTGTTATATATGCTACCGTTAACTAATTATGTAGAATGATTTAAACGAAGGTCTTGAAATTGTAAATTCGACGAAACGAATGTTGACGTTTTCATTATAAATTTTTCTACAACAAATTTATGCAAAATACTTGTATCTTGAAAATCGGTATTATATCATTTTATCGTCAGTTGATTTTGCGTCAACATTTTGAAATTGAATAAATTTTCTTTTTAAACGATCGAGTTAATTTCTTTAATTTAAATCAAACACACACAATCTAAATTATAAATTCAAAATTTAAATTCTTAAGTTTCTTTATATTTCAAAAAAATCGAATTTCATTAATTTATAAATGGTAAATTTGTGAGTCATTATAATCTCTTACACTCAAAATTTTTCGTCATCGAAAAAGAACAGAGCAGGGATCTAGCAATTGATATATTACAAAATAATTAGTTTTCGAAAGCATTTAACTTCTTACTTAGTTTGTTTGAAGTTATGCACAATTAAATCTCCATGCTATCGTTTTGTAATTTTAATATCATATTACCTTTTTATAACTCGATGTCTTAACAAGTTTATTTTCATTTTTACAGACTTTGGACGTACGTTGATCAGATGCATATCTAAATATATCTAAGTATTTAATAGACTTGTTTCGACATTCAGTTAAAATACATGATTTTTTTTTTAAAATAGATACATAAAGTACCACCCCATTTTTCCTTTCGACCATGGATCGTAGTTATACAATTGTTACGCCGCTATCCATGTGAGATCACTTATAACTGCAGGTATTAGCGCCTCTCGAATTACTCCATAAAAATGATCCATGCAACACAACACAACACAACACACAAATGATTACGTACGCTATTCGAGCAGAGACTAATGGTACCGCTTACAATCTCTGCCATTGAATTATGCTATGGAACAAAAACCCGGTAGATCGTAGTTACGTTTGCTATCCCGATAGAAACCAATAGTACTATAGGCAATCTCTGCCTTCGAACTACGGTATCATACAAATATCAAGAAATATGTCTGAACAGTAATTAATTTCATTTGAATCCACCGAGTGGATTTCAAAATTGAATCATTTGATCCTATCGAGTAGAATTTCCACTTTCGATGGAAGATACTCCCTATATCCTCGATTTCAAAACATATCATATTATACATTGTATCTTTCATTTCATAAGCTTTGCATACATCGTGCTTATATATAATTCCATATATATATATATGTATATATATAAGATAATTTTTCCCAAATTGAATACTTTCAAACTCAGTAGCTTACAAAAACACTACATACCTTTATAATTTCTCTTTTATATAAGAAACAAAGTTTTCAAAATCGAATCTTTGTTGAATTCAAAGATTTTTAATAATCAGTAGGTTAAAAAACTATTTCAATTTCATACTTATATGAATGTAAGATACTTTTCAAATTCGAATATTTTAGAATTAATGGTTTCTGGATTCGCTTCATGCTCATATATCATGCGTTCTTGATATTTTTAAATACCTCTTCAAAAATCTTTTCTTTCTTATTATACATCCAAACATGGATGATTTTGGTATAACTCGTATGAATTTCGTTTATATCAAGCCAATAGTTTCAAGTTTGATTACTTATGAAGTTTATTGTAAGATTTCTTAAAGTAAACTTCATTTATAAATACTATTCAAATATTCATCTTAATATATATTTCATATGCTTATTTAAATAATTTATGTCATTCTCAGTTTTCTTTAATGTCATCATCATCATCTCAACTACGAGTTATCATTTACTTAAAAACACTTCATAGTGAATTTCAAAATTAGCAAAACTAAAGTTCCGTAATTTAACATTGCTTTGTTTCATTTTTATAAACATTTTAGAAATTATCACACATCCATATAAATACCTTTCATCACTACTAGTAACCAAAGCTAACGGGTTCTTCTAGGTTCAGTCTTCTCAACGCACGAGGATGTTAAATAAACTACTAAGTGTATCTTCCACTCTAGGCTCAACCGTCTTAGGTAATTAATCGATTATTCAAACTAGCATGAACAATTTGAAGCGTCATTTTTCAGAACTCTCATAAACCAACAAACATGTTATTCAGACATCTACTAAGGTTTATACGATGTGCATATGTTATCCATACATAATATCAAATCTGATCGCTTGTTCGATCACATAATTTCCCTTCTGAACTAGTATTGATAACTAGATTACTCTAGTGATGATTCTAATTCAGTTTATTGATTAGAAATTTCAGTTTTCTTCACATAGCAATTACTACGATGGAAAACTTCAAAATCATGTCAAAAATTTGTATCAACTGTTCGTCATCAAGGATCGAGTGAAAAATCCTTACTCGGATCGGTGTGAATCATCTTAAAACTATGTACTCGAATCTTGTATCAAAGCCGTCAAGCAAATAAAATGGCCTATGTACAACTTACGTATTTTATTGTATTGGTTTCTTAGATACACCAACAACAACTAAGCCTTAAATCCCAAACAAGTTGGAGTTGGCTAGAGATGGAACCTCAATAAATAAATAAAAATAAAATAAAATAAAAAAGGTTAAAAGCTTCAATAAAAGTAAAATAAAGTTTAAAATAACTAAATAGATAGTAAAAGTAGTTGTAATGTGGCATTAAAAAAAATCGGAGAACCTAAGGTTCTGGTACATGGATTGCTAACTTTCATGCACTCTTATTCGATACCAGCTCTTCAGATATACTCCAATTTCTTGAATCTCTTTTTACTATCTCCTTCCAAGTCATTTTAGGTTGGCCCTACCTCTTTTGGGCCTTCGGCGTGACCTATAATTCCAACGTGCACAGGTGCATCATGCGGTTTACGTTGGAGATGTCCAAACCATCTCAAGCGGTATTGGACTAACTTCTCTTCAATAGGTGCAACTCCAAGTTTGTCCTGAATATCATCGTTTCTAATCCGATCTCGTCCGGTATGCTCACAACTCCAATACGGCATACGCATCTCTGCTACACTTATCTTCTGGACGTGTTGTCTATTAGTAGACCAACATTCCATACCATATAACATCGCAAATCTGATTGCTGTTCTATAGAATTTCCTTTAAGCTTCTGAGGAATTTTCCTATCATAGAGAATGCCAGATGCTAATCTCCATTTCACCCATCCTGCTTGAATTTTAAAACTAACATCCGTATCAATCTCCCTATCAAATTGCAACATAGATCCTAAATATTGTAAGGATTCCTTCTTAGGTACTACTCGACCAATCAGAGTGACCTCTCCGTCATTTGACCTGACACCGCTGAACTCACACTTCATATACTCTGTTTTAGTTCTACTAAGCCTGAAACCTTTTTATTTTAAGATCTCCCTCCGCAATTCCAGTTGTTTATTAAACCCTATTCTACTTTCATATATCAATACAACATCATTAGCAAAGAACAGACACCAAGGAATCTCCTCTTGTTTACTTTTTGTGATTTCATCCATCACTAATGCAAATAAATAGGGGCTCAAAGTCAAACCTTGATGTAACCCTGTATTAATGGGAAGGTCACTGGTCTCACCATCGCATGACCGAACACTAGTCACAACTCCCTCGTACATATCCTTGATAAGTGTAACATACTTTGATGACATCATCTTTCTTTCTAGCGTTCGCCACATAACCTTCCTCGGTATTTTGTCATAAATTTTCTCTAAATCAATAAAAATCATGTGAAGATTTTTCTTTTGCTCCCTGTACCTCTTCATAAGTTGCATAATCAAGAAAATCGTCTCAGTGGTTGACCTTCCAGGCATGAAACCAAATTGATTTTTAGAGACACTTGTCGACCTCCTCAAACGCTGCTCGCAAATTCTTCCAAAACTTCCTTGTATGACTCATAAGCTTAATTTCTCTGTACTTTGTGCAACTTTGAATATCTCCTTTATTCTTGAGGATTGGAACTAAAATGCTTCAACTTCACTCATCTGACATTTTGTTTGATTTGAAAATATTATTAAACAACTTAATTAGTCAGGTTATCCCTGCATCCCAAAGCATCTCCACATCTCAATAGGGATGTCATCCTTTGTTATCAAAGCCCCCGCATAGGCGCGTCTAGGTTTGAAAAAGCCCTAGGCCCCAGCCTGGGGCTTTTTTAGCTTTCAAGGCGCCTACGGTGTGTGAGGCGCCAAAAAAGCCCCAAAGACGCCAAGACGCTCGCCTTGTGAAGTGCCAAAAAAGCGCGCCTTTTGCGACGTTTCACTAGAAGTTTAAAATTTTAGCATTTGGTTCAATAGGAGCCGGAAATTGAACATGGTAAGAAAAAAGTGCAGTTTTTTTCTATTTCTTTGAACTGCAATTTTTTGTCAAAGTGCAGTTTTTTTAAAGAAAATCAAGACAACTGTTTTTAAGAAAATTAAAACTCTATTTTAGACTCTAAGTTGTTTGTAGACTTAAAGTGAATGGCTTTATGCCTTCTTTGTTTGGTTTACGATGATGTTATGATGATTTAATCTCAATATTGCATTTATATGCACTTTTTAAAAGCCAAAATTTGAGTTTTATACTGTTTTTTAGGTGCAATTGTTTTTGCTGTAAAACAACAAAATTGATGCTCAATGTGCCCTAAAAAGCTCAATGCGTCAAAAAGTGCTAGGCGAGGGCTTGGGGCTTTTTGGAGTTTTTTCCGCCTTGACTACTTTATCGTCATCAGTCCCTACCGACTTGCCTGTTTTCATTCGTTTCAACGCCCCATTCATCTCAGCTTCTTCAGTTCTCTGAACAAAATTTCTATCGGTGATGTCGGCTGAGTCTTCCAACTCGATCGATGAGCTGTCACTTTCTTCGTTGAAAAGCTTATCGAAATATTCCCTCCATCTATTTTTTATCTCGTCGTCCTTTACCAAAAGGCTATCGTTTTCGTCTTTAATGCATTTACCTTGGTTGAAGTCGCTTGTCCTCTTCTCGAGTAGCCTAACTATTCTGTAGACGTCTCTTTCACCATCCTTCGTACTTAGCCTTTGATACAAATCTTTATACGCTCGACCCTTTGCTTCACTCATCGCTCTCTTTGTAGTCTTCTTTGCCACTTTGTACTTGTGCATGTTCTCTTCGCTCCTATGATGGTGCATGCATTTGTAGCATTCTTTTTTCTCCTTGATACCCTTTTGCACATCATTGTTCCACCACCACGAAATCTTGGGTTCTCGCTTATTTCCTCCCGTTATCCCAAACACCTTAATGCAAGTTGACATTTGATATTTTCAATACACCAGTTACTTTGATATTTTCAATTTTCATCTATTTACACAAAGATCACACATATTAATATATGTTTATTTACTTTATTTATTTTTCATTAAGAAATCATTACAGAACCATTTCTCGGCATTACTTGTGTTTATTATGTAAATACTTATCATTACGTATATAACAACGTTACTCAATTCATACTCATCTCAAAATATTTACTTTCAAGCAATTCATCATCTTAAGTTCATATATTATTTGCCTAAATAGTATTACTTAGATTATTCATCAAATATTACTAGTATTACTAAAATCATACGATTTTTTAAAACAATTAATTTTAGTTATAAACACAGTTTCAAAATATAAAAAATTAAAGGGGACATGCTATATAATACTCAATTGCATTTCATTTTAATCATGTCTAGAATGTCTGAGTCTTGTAGAGAAAAGATCTTATCATTTTTCTTCTTTCATAAGAATGTTCAATAAAATTTTAAAGCATCTATTATCTTCTAGATTTTAAGAGTTTTAAAACTTACCTTTTATATTTTCGTTAGAACATTTTGCTTTAATTATTATTTCAATTTGGAACATTTCAACTATTAAAATAATAAAAAACAAGATTGATGGCTATCATTACATGGATTCATAACTTACTTAAGTTACCCAATATTTCATTTTTCTTCTTCTTAACCTACACTTTTAAAGTTTATAATTTTACTTATATTCTTATAAAACTAACCATCTTTTTGTTTAACCATTAATATAAGAAACATTTCTTTTTAATTCAAAACATTTACAAATATTATATATATATATATATATATATATAGCTAAAATCATTTAACTTTTAAAATTATTATATAAGAAATAACAAGTACGCTCTCATATACATAATACATTCAACTCGTTCTATGGTGTTACTAACCAGATCTCTAATAGGTGTAACCCAATAGGCTTTGGTGTTCGCTCAACCAAAGCTCTGATACCAACTATAACAATCCCTCCATTTTGGATGATTTTAAGTCGACAATAAACCATACTTGTCCAACTCAAACCATCCTAAAATGATGAATTATCGATGAGGTTTAATACAAGAAAAATAAATAAGAAGAGAAGAAACAAAACAATATACAGAATCTCACAGCGGAAGAATAAAATATAATAATATCGTAAACAGTTTATGAAGCTGTTTAACAATATTTTGATTCAGCTTACAATATAACTAGAGTTATACATTAAACATAATATACCAACAATGCAACAGAAATAGTAGTAGTAATATAGAAATCTTCAAGCACCAGCTTCATCTTCAAATAATTAATGTCTTCGACAATTGAAAACAACCCAGGCTGAACCAATCATAATGAAAAAACAATACACTCAGGTTAGAAATATATATTCTTATATAAGTAAATCCAAATCAAGGAATAAATGTGTAGTAAATAAAAAGTCGCTATGGATTATAATCTAGTTACTTAATTATTTCCAATTAATAGTCCTTTTGAAGATAATCTTGCGTACTAAATTCATAGTTTTTATTTCAAAATATTTGGAATAATAGTTTATTCACTTTTCATATCAAATCATTTTTTTATTTTAAACAAATTACTTTTGAAATATGTTCTTTTTCAAAATTCAAATATTATGAGCAAGCTATCAAAACATATGCAATCGGATCGAAATGTTTTTCATAATAATAAAGCCAACATCCTATCGATGAAAAGACGGTAAATCATTCAAAGTACATCTCTCGATGGACTCTACTTAGGTTCTAAATGAACCTCAAATCAAATCATCTTGTTACTCGAAGTGAGAAAACATTTGGATAATATTCATAAATACTTCATAAATCATATCGTTGTTACTTTCCCAATATCATTGGAAAATCATTTCAAATTTATTAAGGTTTACATTCTTGAGATAAAACTTCAAAATTCTTGTTTATTTATAAACATATTTATAATTTAGTTATATAGATTATAGATTAATTCGTAAATATTTGTTTCTAAATATTCTTATTATATCAAACATCTTCATTTAATTAAAATCATTTAGTTTAAATAGTTTTGAGTTGATAACATTTTTGAAAAAAAAATTAAATTTCAAATATCAAATGAAACCATTTAAAATTTTGATTTTATTTTAAAAGTAAATTAATAGTTCAATTTAAATCAGATGTAAAACAATGTAGACTTCAAATTAAGCAAAATTATATTTCAGTTTCATTTAAAGTTAATTTATTATTCATTTCTTGTTTAAAGCAGATTTATTATTTAAATCTAATTTAAAGTAATTCAGTTCTATTCTCAATTTAACTTATGACTAATTTGAATCTCCAATTTAATTTAAAACAAGTTTAAATGTCAAAATATAAATTAAATCACATTTCAATCTCAGATTAACTTTTAACAAATAAACAGTTTCAAAATTTTAAATTCAGATTTCTTTGAAATAATTCGATCTATATAATTCAAATAAATTTCAATTATATGAGTGTATATCATTTCAACCCATAATAAATGTCATAGGTATCTATCATTTCAACCTATTTTGGGTTTTCAATTCGAGTTATGGTATATAACCATTCAACGACAGCATCATTTTGATAATCAACAATGCGATGACATGATATATCATAACAAAATCAACACAACATAACAATCCATGGATTCACGCATACAATCAGGATCCAAGTCAACATACATCACAACAATCATATATCAGTGTGTTCGACCATCAATGATACTAAATTTTAATAACAAATTAAATCTTAAATCCATAAATGTCCAATTCATTTTAATTTAATTTATCCTAATTCAGTATTGAATGTCGATATTAAATCCGAATTCAAGTTTTTGACTTTGATTAAAACAACGATAATATTCCATTTGATTTGTTTTAATTTCAATACGATCAATTTCATTTAAGATTTTGTTAACAAATGTGTCAACAATCAACCAGTTAACATCCAATTCAATTCAATTTCAATACCGAGTGTCAACCAGCAACGATGTCAACGTTAATAATAATTCAATAACTGAATTTGTATAAAAATATATGTCCTGAATTCAGAAGAACTCACATTTTGAGATAATGGAGAATTGCTTGATCGAAGTAACGAAGAAGACATGCGGCAACGAATCAACAAGTACATGTTCGTGAACATTAGCAATAGTTCCGGAAGAAACAAAACCAAAACCTCTGGATCATGTTGAAGGAATTATTTTTATTTTTTGTTCTTCCATGGTCATATTTGCAGATTGTACATTTCAGGAAACGGTATGAAAGCCATATTACAGTGATGCAACGTTGAAATTGCATCTGCTGGTTAGTCAGGTACAAGTTGTATACCGTATCAGTGCAAAAATTATGAGCATAGTGTTTGTGTTATCTGTAGAAATAAGTAAGCACTTTGCAGTTTTGAAATGTCAGACCTTGTTTCGTTGTTATTGTTGTTATTGTGAATAGAAGTGGTGGTACCTTCATAAGGTGGACAAACCAAGACAACATAAATAAATGAGCAGACATAGGGTGGTTGCGCGAGGGTTGAGTGCTGTTCGAAGTGAAGCGGGGGTGGCTGTGAGGACTAAGGACAGTTGGTCTGGTGAGCTGCAAGAGGGACTGGAGCGGGCTGGTGAGAGTGGAGTGGTCGATGGGTTACTGCGGCAAGGGGAGCGTTGGCTGGTTGAGGTGGATAGCATGAGGAGGCCGTGATTAATGAAGATAAGGGTTTACCGGGTGGTAAACCGTCTTTTATCCATTCATCAGGGTTCTTCACAAGTATATGCGGACTGCACATTATTGCGTCTATTGCTTGACTTCCAACATCTTTCTTTTTTTTTTTTTTTTTTTTTTTTTTTTTGCATAATTATGTGATATCAGAGATTACATTGGGTTGAAATATCACTTTTGCACATTTTCTCAACATCAATAAATTTCTTTCAGTCCAATATTCAGCGGTAGCCTGACGACATTGAATCATCCTTTTTGATCCATTTCATCTTCACTACAAGTATTTGAAGTAAGTGAATTGTTTCTTCTCCTCGGCTAGTTATCATCATTGGAGAATTACACCTTTTCTTGATCAAAAGTATCAGTTCTACGAGTTTCAGTGCCTCGCCTACGGGGAATCATAGAAGCTTCATCACTTTCCATTGCAACAGTTTTATTGGATCATCCAATTTTCTCGTTTTTTGATCATATTCGAGAGATTTTTGGCCGCAACCATTGCTGGTTGCCTCGTCATAACCTTTTTTTTCATCATCCATCTCCCACAAGTAGAAGGCCTTCACCCAACTACCATTTTTCATTTCTTGTGAATTCAAGAATCATGGCAAGAGATGATGAAGATGTCACATTTGCGACATCAAGAAATGATGCCAACAACCACTCTTCCACCAATCTTGCGTTTGTCAAACCAAAAAATCAGGTTATAACCGTACCAGTTGATGAAAACGATTTCATTCTCTGGAAGTATCAGGTTGAGACTGCTCTCAAAGGCTATGGTCTGCAAGAATATGTTAAGGGAACTAAATCAGTGCCACCTGCCATGATTACAAACAAAGATGGAAATATTGTCAGCAATCCAAAATACATAAGACATCAAAAGCAATATAATATACTCTCTTCTTGGTTGTTGTCATCAGTCAGTGCAAATTTGTTATTTTAAATTGTTGAATGTAACACATCATTTGAGATAGTCATCTATTGAATAAATTTTTAACTTCCAATCATATGCGAGAATCATGCATTATAGAAAGAAAATACAAAATACAAGAAATGGAGGTATGCCTACGAGGGAATACATTACTAAAATAAAGACACCGTGTGACAGATTGAACGCTATTGGACATAATATATCTGAAAGTGAACGTATTCTCATCATCATAAGTGGATCAGATGATGAATATAAGTCACTTGTCACATTTACTGCCCCACAACAAAATCTACCTGATCTACATTTTGTGCAATCTGCATTGCGCAATGAAGGGAGAGTTGAACAAAGAAAAGCAATGTAGAGTTATTTAGTATCAACTATGCAGCCAGTTCAAGAAACAAGAATCAACAAAGAAATATTCCCAACCAAAACAAACAAGAATTTCATGGTCAAAGAGGCAGGCAGCCACAAAGAGGCAGGAGCAGAGGTGGACGAAGTAATAATAACAAAATAAAGTGTCGAATATATGAAAATTTTGATCACATGGCAAACAAATGTTATTTTAGATTCAACGAGTACAATATTGCGCAACAAGGTCAATCAGCTCAAAGAAACCCAAATGTCAACATGGCACAATTAAACAACCAAGGCAGGAATAATACTGAAACCACAAGGGTGTTGACAGGAATCGGTGATGATTTAGTAAAATCCGATGATGTGAATGTTGAAGAATGGTTTTCAGACTTGAGTGCAACTAATTACATCACCAACAGTCTACAAATCTCAACCTAGGCAACAAGAACTACTCATGTACGTTTGTTGTTCGCGCATGGGTAATGGTGAAGCCATAAATATAACATGTTGGACAATCAAAGGAAAAAAACAATTTTATCTACATAATTTACTTAGAGTGCCCAAAATTAGAAAAAATACAATGAGTGTTTCACAGTCTGGCAATGATAACGATGTATGTTTTGAGTTTCACCCACTATTCTGCTTAGTGAGAGATTATTGGATAAAGGTATATTGTTACAGGGTGGTTTGCATAAAGGCTTATGCAAATTCTGCAGTATGAAGACAAGTCATGACACTGAAAAAGGCTTATGGTGTAACAATGTTAATACTAGCAACTGTAATGAAAGCAATGTACCTGTTATACGACATTGTAAACTGGGTCACCCCAGTATTGACATTGTAAAACAAGTATTAAAAGATAATAAATTTTCTTTTAGAAACTCACCTCACATATCTGCACACACTGCCTACTTGGCAAAAGCCACAAGCTACCATTTTAAAAATTTGAAACTATTTACAGTAAGCACTTGAACTAATAAAGCTGATCTGTGGGGACCAACACCACTAAATTCTGTTCAAGGACACAGGTACTATGCAACTCTTGTTGATTCACACACAAGATATACTTAGATTTACTTTCTAAAGGCTAAATCTAACACACGTGATGCTATGATACACTTTATCACACATATCGAAAAGCAATAAACTGTAATGTGAAAATCGTGCAGATTGATGTAGGTGGTGAATTCAAGTCACTGAGAAATTGTTTTAACAAAAAAGGCATCATGCGCAGGATGACATATTCATATACTTTAGAACAAAATGATCTAATGGAGAGAAAGCATAGACACATAGTGGAGACTTTAACACTATTATTGCAAGGGTCACTATCCGTAGGCTTTTGCCATATCTGTATATCTCAGAAATAAATTGTTCGGTAAAGTGTTAAGCCATATTAGCCCACATTATTTAGGGTTAAGCCAAATTAGAAAATTTGAGAAATTTTGGTTGTTTATGCTTCCCCTGTCTTATACAATCAACACAAACAGAACTTAAGATCCAGCCCATGTACTTTTCTAGGCTATGATAGCAATCAAAAAGGCTACAAATGCCTAGATAAGAAGGTTAAATTATATATTACTAGGCATGTAGTGTTTAATGAAAATATTTGTCCTTTTGCTGGAAAGGAACATAGTTATGAAAGGCACGCCGCGACGCGCGCCATGGCGCACGGCGAGGCGCGGCGTTTGCGCCATTTTTGTTTGCGGCGCGGCGCATATGAAAAGGCGCACCAAATGGCGCACGGCGCAAAATGGCGTGCCTTTTCTTTATTTTATGGTTTTTTTGTTTTTTTTGTCATTTCAAACTGCTATAACTACTACTACAAATACTCCTACCATCACTACAACCACCATCACAACTACTATTTATGTTATTATCATAATGATATGAAATATGAAATTTTTTGTTAATATCTTTTTTTTAGTTATATGAAAACATAATTACATCATCATTATTTTCTATACGATTATCATTAGCGAGTTAATAACCTTACAATTATGTAATTGGCTGATCATTGCATGCCGACATTTAGAACTGACATGTTTTATTATCCAACTTAGTTTAAATTCCTTTTAATATTGTCAGAAGTATATAATTTAATGTATAAAAGATCATAAAATATTGTCTAGCATTGATGCAAAAGCAAATGAATGAAACTCTGAAGCCGTGAACGATATATCAAGAGAAACAATTTTGGAGGAAGAAAAATATATATTCTCATAAGATAAGCATTCAAGCAGCTCTGAAACATACCATTGGATTTTATTTTATTTTTGCATATACGTAAATATGTCCAATGTCTTTGTACGATTTGCCTGTAACATAGAAATATTTCATGATTTGGTATTTGTTAAATACAATCGAGCATTAAAAAGAATGTATAGTATTCGTGATACTGTTGGTCCAGTATCTTTGAATGATATTGATGATTGTAATTAATGGTTAATTGAATATATGGCCGATATTGAAGATGAGCTTGTGTTCGCCGATGAGGATGACCTGACTTGGTGTGTTGCTGCTAGAGCTGCAAGAGTGGAGAGATTTAGTTTTTAGCTCATCTTTAATATGTATTATTATTTTTGATTTGAAAACTATTGTGCTTGAAATTTTATGCTTTATGTTTTTTTTGTAAAATACATAAAAAAAATTGCGTATATTTTAGCAAAAAATAGATTTTTTTTTTAAAATCTTTTGTTAAAATATTAATTATATTAAAAAAAATAAACATGCGCAGTAAATTAAAAAGGCGCGCGCCATTTGCCGCGCCGTGCGCCAAGGCTCCAGAGAGGGTTTGCGCCTTTTTGCGCCGTGCGCCATTAATAACACTGTAAAGGAAAACAATAAAGTACAAATGATGTAAGAGTAATTGTTCCTCCAATCCTAACACTGCAAGAATGGATAGATAAAGATAGTGGCATAATGCAACAACAACGACAACAATCTGATAGTCTACCAACCATTGTCAGCATGAGGTCGGGGTAAAATACAGATGAGTCACACATAGAATCTGTTAAACAACATGAAGGGACTGTTGAAAGCAGTGGGATTGGTATGCCGGCCAATGAATCATCTAGTGATTATGGAGGGGACCATATTCAACATCAAACTAAAACTGGTCTTCACATGATCACTAGAGCCAAGAGTGACATTTTCAAACCAAAGACATACACTTCATCATTGAATGACAGAGCCAACGATATATGAACAAGCCATCAAAAGATGAAAAATAAAAAAAAGCTATGGATGAAGAATGCAATGCACTAATTAAAAAAATAAGACATGGAGCCTAGTCGTCCCACCAAAGTACAAAAGCATTATTGGATGCAAGTGAACATACAAGATAAAGAGAAATGCAGATGCAACCATATGCAAATAGAAGGCACGATTAGTTGCAAATGGGTACTCACAACAATATGAGTTCAATTTCAACAAAACTTATCCCTTTGTTGTAAAGCCAACCACCATTTGCATAATACTTACACTTGCCTTACATAAACACTAGAAAATAAGTCAGCTAGATGTGCATAATACTTTCCCGAATGGAGACTTACATGAAGAGGTATATATGAAACAACCTAAATAATACAACATTGGAAACAACAATGAATATGTATGCAAATTACACAAGGCCATATATGGATTAAAGCAAGCATTAAGGGTATGGTATGAAAAGCTCAATATAATACTGACAAGTTTGGGGTTCAATGCAGTAAAGTCAGATAATTCTCTCTATACAAGGAACATCAATGAAACTACTATATACCTTCTAGTATATGTGGATGACATACTTATTACAGGAAACACAATGATGAAGTCAACAATGTCATACAATTATTGGACAACATTTGCTATCAGTGACCCTGGTGAACTCTATTTTTTCTTGGGAATCCACATCAACAGAAAATCAGACTCAGAAATATTTTTGTCTAAAAAACAATACATTTCAGAAATTTTGATAAGGGCTAACATGGATCAGGCCACACCTCTATTAACCCTATGACTAGCAATCTACAACTATCAAAACACAAAGGGAAAGCAATTGATAACGTAAAACAGTACAAAAGCATTGAGAGCACACTGCATTATGGAACAATCACAAGGCCTGAGATATGTTTCAGCATGAATAAGGCGTGTCAACATATGCAAAATCCATTAAGTGACCACTAGAAAGCCGTGAAGCACATTTTAAGATATCTAAAGGGCACACAAGACCATGAACCAATATTGAAAGCAAGTAACAACATTAACATACAAACTTGCGGTGATGCCGGCTTGGGCAAACGATCCAGATGAACGTAAATTAGTTTCATGTTACTTTATGTACCTCGGTCCCAATCCAGTGTCATGGTGTAGTAGGAAATAATCGATTATCTTGAGATCTATCACCGAAGTTGAGTACAAGTCAATTGCCAGCAACACAGCTGAAATTATCTAGATCGAAACCCTAATTGAGGAGCTTGGGTTCAACTTGCAAGAAAGCCCACGATTTGGTGTGATAATCGTAGTGTCGTTTCAAGAAAGCCCACGATTTGGTTCAATCCAGTGTCATGGTGTAGTAGGAAATAATCGATTATCTTGAGATACATCACCGAAGTTGAGTACAAGTCAATTGCCAGCACCACAGCTGAAATTATCTAGATCGAAACCCTAATTGAGGAGCTTGGGTTCAACTTTCAAGAAAGCCCACGATTTGGTGTGATAATCGTAGTGTCGTTTCACTCAATCAATTTTGTCCACATTCACACACAAAACACAGAAGTTGATCTACATTTTGTACGCAAGAGGACCAAATCTGAAAAATTGATGATCAATCACATCCTAGCACTTTATCAGAGAGCAGATGTGCTCATAAAAGATTTAAGTGTCAAGAATTTCATTTTCTTAAGAGAGGAGTTGAAAATTGTTGATGGATTGATGAAGGAAGTGCGAAGAAACTCTAGATCTATTTGAGGCGGGATAAAGAAGATAAGGGTTTACCCGATGGTAAATTGTCTTTTATTCATTTATTCCGGTTCTTCACAAGTATATGCGGACTGCACACTATTGGGCCTGATGCCTAAAACCCAACATCTTTCTTTTATTCTTCTCTTGTATAAATATGTGATATTAGAGATTACATTGGATTGAAATATCACTTTGTACATTTTCTTAGCATCAGTAAATTTCTTTTAATCCAATATTCTAATAGTGATGGAGTAGTTGCAGTGTCAGAGTTGTGCGGGTAAGGTCTGGTCGAAGGCAGAGCAAATGGGAGGGTAGTGGTTGCAGATGGGAGTGGCTGCTGGTTGGTGGTGCACTATCGCCGTGGTTGGCTTGTAGTTGCTACAACAGGAGGCTCGGGCACGTGTGGTGATGGCGGAAAATAGGACAGGGCTTGGTGATAGTCATGTCGGATGCATATGGGTCACGTGGTAGGTGAAGTGATGGCCGCGACGTCGTCTGAGGGGGGGGGGGGGGTCGGAGGTTGGATAGGAGCGATGATGTGGTGGAGGAGGGTAGCAGCGCGTTCGAAAGTTTTTTTTTTTTAATATAAGCAAAGCTTTCAGATTTTCAAATAAGAGAAACGGTCGTTCGAAACGAAAGTGGAGGATAAAGATGCACAATTTGAATAAAATAAGTGGAACGAAGCAGCTATGATCCAAAAAAAATGAAAAGGTTGAATGTGCCTATCCATTTCTCGTGCCCCTAGAATATCAGGTTAGTCCAAGGGAGATTGTTTACTCATTCAACTACCGCTCGTTTTAAACATCTAATCATTAAGTGTTATCCAGACTTAAATTAGTAGATACTGTAGGCTCAATAATTGAATGCATCATAAATTAAATTTTAAATCGCTTTACAGTCCAACTCGAGTGTCCAAACGCGTGAAATAAAATATCGTTGTGTCCAGTGCGTCGATATGACCAAAATAGCACACTGAAAACTTATATATTATTGTTTCCGTAAAATTTTATTATTTTCGTTATGTACACAACCGTTGACCGTTATCTAATTATATAAAACGATTTAAGCGGAGCTAGTAAATTTTAAATTCAACGATACAAACGTTGACTTTTTAATTAAAAAAAAAAAGTAATTTTATGTAAAATATTTACATTTTGAGAATCAATATTTTATCATTTCATTGTCTATCGATTTTGCATCAACATTTTGAAATTGAATAAATTTTCGTTTTAAACGACCAATTTAATTTCTTTAATTTAAACCGAACACACGCAATCTAGATTTTAAATTCTTAAGATACTTTCTATTTCAAGTAAATTGAATTTCAAAAAAAAAAAAAAAAAAAAGTAAATCAATTTTTGTTAATTTGTAAACGGTAAATTTGTGAGTCATTACACAGTTCTTATTGTTTGCCATTGTAACTTTGACGTAGTACCATGTGGACTTCTGCTTTTTCCTTCGTTTCCTCTTATCTTCGTATTCCAACTTTACTCTTGGGGCCTTATTTTTTTTTTTTTTTTTGGTTTTGTATTTGCCTTTAACAATATTTCAAAAATATGGATGTAATAAATGATTTGAGCATATTTTCAAAATTTTGTAGCATTTGAAGTTGTGTACCTCAAGATATAAGAAGACTCGTTAAAGGGGTGCTACAAAAGGATCCAAGTTCCCCTGTTATACAAGTCCTTCGAAATCTTTGATAATTTACTTGATCTGTACATTTGGGTTGGCCTTTGGCAGATTTATTGTTTTATCGTGTATTCTAAGATTTCTAATACCTTTAAAGCTATATTTTAGATCAATGAATATATATATATATATATATATATATATATATATATATATATATATATATATTAATGATACGCTACACCTCTTGTGGTACACCTTTTGCTCCCCCTGATTTCTAGCCACGTGTTTCGATTTAAATAATACTTGAATATTATAGGGTAGTGGAAAGAGAGAGAAAATAATATCATTTAAACCAAAACGTGTGGTTGGAAATCAGGGGGAGCAAAAGGTGTAGCGGAAGAGGTGTAGCGGATTATTCCTTATATATATATAAATAAATAAATAAATAAATATATATATATATATATATATATAAAAGTGTTTCATGACACCCCTGTTTTGCAGCACTCCTACTCTATCGTGAGCTACACTAATCCAAATCCAACAAGATTTTGTAAATGTTCAATTCATATATATTATAATCTATCCAACATTTAAGCTCGTTCCAATATTCGTAGAATAATATATTTGATTTTTAAATTTAACAGTTCGAATAAATGTCTGAACGGTGAATAATTGAGCTAAGATTTTGAAAATGTTACGAATGTCGGAACGAGCTCAAATTTTGAATAGATGATAACATATATATGTGGATTGAACATCTACAAAATCTTGTTGGATTTGGATTAGTGTAGCTAACGGTAAGGTAGGGCTGCTGCAAAACAGGGGTGTCCCGGAACGCTCCTCTATATGTATGTAAATATGTGTACGCATATACATCTGCCGCTTATTTGAATACAAAATAAAACACAAAATTTGACACGATAAATATCGACTGTTGGACCACATTGCATTCGCATTTAAGCTTGAAATTAAAGGGGCTATTTAATGGTTGAGATGTACATTTATGTGTGTGTATGAGAAAGAATCAATATCCCCTCCCATGCAATTCCCCTGTTAAATTGCTAGATCTATGTATCTTGGATTTGACTAATCTTTTGTAACGTGATGTTTTATCATGTAGACCATCTTCACGAATATTTAGACGATTCCAAAACTTCTAACCTCGCAAAACTGCATTCTAAATTGGTGATAGAAATAAATATTTTCGATGATTAATGTTGACTTATGATTATCTTTTGGTAATAAATCTCAAAATGATCCTAAATTCATGAAGATATATCTACATGATAAAAACATCATATTACTTATTATAGCAGTAGTGGTATGGTAGAGTAAAAGAAGCAGCAACAGCGGATGAATCCAAGGTATATAGATCGGATGAATCCAAGTATATGGATCCAAAATTTTAGTATGGAAATTTTGAGGGAATGAAGTAATTGGAAACTTAACCGTTCCTTTAGTAGCAATAATTTGTAGTTTTATATGGCATGAACCACATTCTAAACCGGATTATATCTACCTTCACATGATCTGTCATACATGTCTTGAATTTCAGTTTTTTAATAGGATTATCATACATATATACATATTTATAACATGCTTTATGTTGATAGTAATCATTGATCTTTATTTTTTATTTTTTTTATCATTTGTTAATATGTGCAGCCTGCAGGTCTTCCTTTAATTTTGGCAAAAGGACAAGACACCTTCACTCCAATAAGTTCTGTTGTAAGCTATCTTAATATCATTCTTTATGTTTATATGTTTGCTATGGTTATGTTGTGACGCCTCATAGATCATCATTGTATTATGTGACTCAAATTCAATATGAATACAAAGACAGTCTGCTCAAGAGACTAACTCATTTTTAGCCTCACCGGTTGATGTTTGTAAACATAAATTAAGGCAATTTTGCCAAGGCTGATACTCTTTGCAATTCATTATTCATCGAGCAAAATATATGTAATGCATAAAATATGTAATGCATAAAATATGCAATGGCAAGTAGCCTGTAGCTAAATTTTGTATCTTTTAGTGGCATTTTATCTAGTGTCTAACAAACCTTCAGTCTGTTTTTTAGATATTGGTCCAATGTGTTATCGTCTTTTTTCTTTTTTCTTCATTTAGTTGCCTACATCTTTGATTAGAGATGCTGATGCCCTTGAATTATGGTTAAAGGTAACTTAAAATTGGCTACAGTTTGATTTAATTTTTGTTTCCTTTGTACTGTATAATGTCATTATATAAATATATAACAATATTATCAAGTCTTTGCCCTTTGACAGGTAGACAATGAAATCAAGCAAAAAGGCTCAACTAAGGATATGATTTGTAAGATCCCATTTCTTATCAGTCATATAAGCTCGATTATGACACTAATGGAAGGGGACGTCATTTTAACTGGTAAATTCATTTGCTTCAAGATAAGTGAAAATAATGCAGTCGGTATCATTCTTAATCATATTATTTGTTTATCGTATTTCTCTAAAATGAATTTCTACTGATGAAAAACATTTTATGGTATTGCTGTAAAGCGTATTTGATGCACAATCCATAATATCACAGAATATAATGCAGTCAATATCATTTGTAATCATATTATTTGTTTATCGTATTGCTCTAGAGTGTATTTCTACTAACGAAAAATATTTTATCTTTGGGTGTATTATATCCCAAATAAAACCACACAATTAACTTGATTCCATAACTTTTAACCTTGTAACTCCATGGCAATATGAATGTTGCCTTCAACTGTTTGAAAAATGATTTTTTTTTTTCCCTTTCCTCCATACATTCATTTTAATTTCTTGTGCAGGCACACCTGAAGGAGCTGGTCCAGTAAGAGCAGGCCAAAAGATAACCGCTGGCATAACAGGTCTTGTAGATGTTCATTTTAATGTACAAAGACGGCAAAAAGCAGCAAACAGTTGAGAATTCAAATACTGATATAAGCATACACTGCAATCTTAAATTCATTTACTTTTTTTATTGTGCATTTGATAAACTAGTCTAAGTTGTTTTTGAGCTTTTGACTATTTATTCCTGCATGCATCTAAAATACACAGATTCAGGCAAAATGTATTTTTCTTTTTAATTTCTGATGAACTTTGAAAACAGTTGTAAGGATTTTATGTATTTTAGTTCTTTTGATTACAAATATGATTATTACTTCTGAGTATTGGACGGGTTACCTGTTCTTGTAAAAGCTTCACGTTACTTTTAGGGGAATGTTACAGCCGACTCCACTTTTGGTTGAAAAGAGAAGGTACAATTTTAGGACTTCTCCTTAATTTTTTTTGTTAGGGGGGTTTGGAATTTTTTTATAAAAAAATAAACTAAACTATTCTTGGATATTCAGCATGGTTACCAACAATCCCATTATTTTTCACACTTAGACTCCATTACCTACTATTTTTGTTTTTTTATATATTGTTGTGTAAGCACATCATTTGAATTTGGTGTGTGCAGTGAAATAGTGGTAATGATAATAATCATTCAGTCCAAACAAATAATGTGATTTCGTAGGCGATACAAACCATATAATACAAAATGGTTATACAAAACCGTTTTTAAATCAAAAAAGGGCTGCCTTTTAACATTGACAATACACGCTTCATTATCGGTTATAGATTGTCGTTTTCCTTACCTAACTGGACCTTGTATTGGCGTTTAACAATGATAGTACATACTTCATTAATCAACTACAAAACAATGTATATTTACCAATTAAAATTATGATTCCTGATCATTGCCAGAGTTTAAATATGTCCTCATCTCAATTATGAATTTTGAATATGCATATTCGATTAAAAAAAAATCGTTTATTCATCTATTTTAAATTAAACCGTCCAATTCTAATATGATATTACGTTTACTTACCTGATCCGATGCCTTCTGGTTAGCCATACAACTTTCCTGTGTCTCCATTACGTTAACTATTTTCATGTTTTATTTCATATTCAACATAAAATTATACTTATTGATTAGGATTTATGGTTTATATTAAGTAGGATTATAGGGTTAATATTGGAATTTTTATTTATATGTATAAGAGGCGGCTAACTTATTTTGTCTCTCCTCGTAACAATTGTACAATAAATCAAAAATGTAACCCACTTCAACTAAAAGTGGAGTCCCTTTAACAATGTCCCACTTCTATTCAATTTATTTAGGATGATTATATTTATGATACTGGTATGTTGACGTATTTTCAATGTAAAGTTAATCGACCAAAACATTTTTGCTATTCTGTATATTGCATTATAAACGCATAAATTTATTTAGAAAGTACGAGGTTAATTTTTTTTTTAGGATAATCTTTACATAAGAAGAAAAATATTATGGCTTATAGCAGCAGGTCAGTCGACTGAATCAAGCAGTCCGTCGACTGACCCAGGAGCAAGAATTCAGCCATGTTGCAGTTCAGTCGACTGAATTCAGGGTTCAATCGACTGACTTGTACATGCACTGAAAAATATATATGAAGTTATACAGATTGAGTCGACTGACCTCTGTGTTAAGAAATGAGATGTTGATGATAATGGTTTTGATGACAACAACCTTGTTTCTACTTTGTTTCAATTATTATTGTTATAAAATATATACTAACACAATTTTCTAGAATATATATATATATGTATGTATATGTATGTATGTATGTATGTATGTACTTACAGGAAAACTATGCAGGTATCTATTATTAAAGACTGTAAGTTTACAAGAATAAAGATTTCAAATAGAAAAGTTCAAGTTTCAAGACTCATGAGTATCAAGAAATCAAGAGTTCAAGAACTATAGAGTCAGTATGTCAAGAAATTCTGTTAAAACTCTGGTTAACACTTGATTCTATTTCCAAATCTATTTTCTGATTTTAAAATTCAAATCTTGATTTTAAACTTGATTTCAAAATAATTTCCAATTTATTTACTTGATTTTAAATTCTATTTTCAAATGATTTCAAAATTACTTCCTTATTCAAAATATATATACTCTGTTTTAATAATATTTTAACTCCTGAAAGATATTTTCTAAACTCCTGAAAACTAAGTTTAAATTCAAATTTATATTTCAAACTTAAGTTTTGCTTAATTACTTATATTGTTTAACCTTCTTGTTTATAATAAGTTTTTAATATATATGTATAGTTTTATATATTTATACTTTTATATCATTTTATTTCCTAGTATCTTTATATATGTTTTAAAATATATTTTATACTTTGAAAAATGTTTATATATAAAGGAATTTAGTTTGTTTTAACTCTAGATTTACCATAGTTTATTTAAACATCATTTACTTTGCTTTAAAATATATTTTTTGATTTTACACTAGCATATGTCGACATATGCATATAGGCATGTCGGCATACTGGCCATTAGGGCATTTTTTAATTTTTGAAAAAAGGTGTCTTTTGAATTCTAATCCTTTCAGAAACGTTGTGACTATTGGAAACCTATAAATACCTTCCAGAATTCGAATTTTTTAACAACTTTACATCTTCTTCTCTTAACATCCCACCATTATAATACTTTGATTCTTGATTTTCTACACTTATACTCTGCCGATTTCAATAGAAATCATATCACACTTTTTCCCTTTCAATCCTAAATCAAATTCTCTCTGAATTCAAGTGCTTCTCAAGAGTTATAGGCTGTTTGTAATTAGAGATCTCAAGATCAAGTCCTATAGAGTCAATACTACAAAAAATGATAAGAGAAGGGTGTGGTCCTGTCCCGTTTAAAGTGACTGGGTGCGATTGTGTCCTAGAAATCGGTTGAGTGTAAAGTCGTGGTCCGGAAATCAACTAAGTCTCACTGTACTTGGAATCAGTTGGGGTGTTCCCTTGTAGCCCTGAGATCAAGGATTGTAGTTGGATATTGTTAAATAAAATTCCGCATCAACCCAACGTTGTGTGAGACTAGATGTAGGGGAGTCTCGAACTAGTATAAAATCCCGGTGTGTACTTTCCTTTTATTGCTTTTGCTTTTACTTTCTGCATTCTGTGATTGATTCTGTGTTTGTTTGTTTCTTTGATCTGTATACTGTGTGTTTAATTTAAAAATATTTCGAGAAATTTAATAAATTCCATTAAACTCTGTTCTCCCTCTCTAGGGTTTAACTTGCCTTAAGATCCTTAATCCACATCTCCAACATTATGAATTCAGTCGACTATACCTGTTTTCTGCTATTGACCGGTGAAGACCACGGTCAACAGTTTAGATTATTCCTGGCTCTTTTCCGATCAAGTTTCGTCCCGTTTGGCCTTTTTCTGCGACTTTTCAGTTTATCTAATTCACAGATTTCTACGGCTCGATTTTATGGATTCTCAATTTATTCATTGTGAAAGAATTTTATAATCGATATTTATGAGATTTGATTTACGTTATTAAAACGTGAATTCCGAGTTTGATTCTTATTACAATCAGTATTATACGGGATTTGCCACTTCAAACTATAAAGGGTTCTTATATTACTAGTCGATACCAAACCTTTTATTAAGTTTGTTTCTAACGACATTTTTCATATAAAATCATTTATATAAACCGTCTTCTAATCCACTAATAAATATTTATATAATCTTTTTTCCTTGCTCGTATGAGAAATCGAATTAAAAGCCTTAGTAAAAACACGTACCATGAACCCTTGCGTTTTCTTTGACGGTTAATTCTTGGACTCGTTCGATTGAAAACTATGGCAATGATCATCTTATTTTTTAGTGGATTATACAACTCGTTAGTAACTATTCGAGAAGAGCAACTGGTTATGGGACATGTAGCTCAACTCTTATGATTACTAGCTTGGAGTAATTTACACTTTCCTTGATCAATTGTAATCTTTTTGAGATTTAGACTAGCTTTATGAGTGGTCTCTGAGTTGTGGAGATAAACGGATCATTCTGAGGAACTTAACTTCATTTTTGAGTATTTTAATGATCTCTAGATCATTCTGACGAACTTCGGTTCATTTTGAGTATTTTAATGATCTCCGTATCATTCTGAAGAACTTCGGTTTGTTTTGTGAAATTGCACTACTTTGATCAGTTATGATCTTTCCATGGATTTACGCTTTTAACGTCCTTCGGACCGTTTTTGCGGGGTCGTATCTGATTCAAATCCAATATGGCATCTATGGGTACATAAGAAATGTATCGAATCGATTCTTTTTAATGAATAGATCCAATCACAACTTTGAATATGGAATTCAAAGGGATCATATAGGAAATGATACTCTTAATCATATAACTATAATGGAATATACGATCAACCAACATTTATTGAATTTGAAAGAGACTCAGAAGAAATGGTTCGCGGTCTTCGGACCATTTGAGGAGCTTTGGCTCAATATTATAGGCTAGCTATCTAGAGATCACGTCTCATCTGGGATACACGTGTTGGTGAGCCTTCGGCTCCTGTTTTGAGATAGGCCTTACCCTCCTCTCTTTGTGATTTCTGGATCTCTGAATATTGATTTCTGCAATTTGAGTTTTATTGATATTGTATTATCAATTCTAGGGTTGATTTGATATGAGCTATCATTTCCCGTGAGTAACTATATAATTTTGAATGAGAAATTCTTTTATAGCTTTGAGATTTCTTTGAGATATTATGTGGGCATTTCTGGGGCTTCATACTTATGTGTGAACATTGTTGTTAATGCATATATGTCTATATCAGTTTGTATCTCATTATATTCCAGTTTATGAAATAAGAATAACAAGACTGATCTGTTTATTGTTTATTTTTGTATAAATAATACTCAGGTCAGACCAAGGTATTTCAGGTGATTCTTCTTGACTCCAGCATGGACTATCCTCCACTTTTGGGCTAACTACTTTAGTGATGTACTATTTGATGTTATATGCATATGAGACCAAGATTCTTTTGTATACATACTATTTTGTGTAGCTTTTGTACCCTTTCTTTTGTCGTATAGTGGATCGAGTATGACCACTAACTTTGTGTACACACTTATGTATTATATTCATATCTACTTCCGCTTTGTGATGTGAATATCTGTGTCCAACTCTGATTATAATGTTATGTTATTTAATATTGATTTCCGGATTATGTATAGCCACTATGTAGTTGTTTTGAACTTGAATTAGATGTGTCGGATATCCTTTTGAGATTGAAAAAGTAAGACCACATTATCCGACATATTTAAACCTTTATCAAAGCTAGTATACAGATGGTCCCTTCTCAATAGCCTTATTCTCCGGGTTAGTTGATATCATTGCTTGCAATGACCTTAGCTAACACGAGTATATAGGTGGGGCATTACACTTGGTATCAGAGCCAAGTTCGGAACAATTTAAGATATTATAGCGATGATCATTGTCCTAAGTCTCTCTTAGGAAATCGTGTTTTAAGATTTAACAAGTGCGAACCCGTGCTTCGCACACGGGCTGCTTGATATTCGTATAAATATTTATAATGTTAATGATATTATTATTCTTAGTTTTGAATGTCAACTTACTGTCAACATCAATTAGAGGTGTGTGCATGTATGCACACTGTGGTTTCTAATAGCTCTGTTCAGGATGAAGGCATTAATTAAATTAGACAATGATCCAGTATGCGTACATACCACATGAAAAATAGTTACAGGTAAATTTTCACTTATGCATGCGAAAGGCCAGAGAAGTATTGGGTGAAGGATTTAAGTGTGGTGCAAACACCATAACTATGTTTCCTTCAGTCAAACTTAGTCCAAATACCTGGCTCATGACACTTTAGTTCTAGGCAAATCGTATTTACTATATATATATATATATATACACACACACACACATATACATATATATATATATGTAGTAAATACACATGCATGTATAAGCATTAACAAAAAAACATTAGAAGCTTAAGACACATCCAGCCACGCATATTAAAATTGAAAGACAATGGTGACAATTATGTACAATGGTGACCTTAATTTGTATATTTTTGACCATTATGTGCACTGCTGTAACAATAAGATTTGAATCTATCACAAATATTAGCCAAAAGAAGACGCTTGTATCCCAATCTCCTGTAAACTTTTGCTTCCGTCACTCCACAGAGCCATGATCAATAGAAATACATAATTTTTTGGGGCAACGCAAGTAGAATTAAACGAAAAGTAGAATCAACAGCATGTCTCAAAGCAGTTTCAATGAAACAGCTCCAAACATAACTCAAGTCTAAGATACAAAATAAAACCACCTTGCGTACCAACTAAAATACAAAAAAGTCAACATTAACTAACAACTAAAAAGTAGTGGATAAAGATAACAAAGGCAAGCAAAACAAACAGCTGCCCATTTTATGCAAGAACCAAACCCATAAACAGGAAGACAGCGAAGTACACTTAAGCAGTGGGAGGAGCTTCAGTTGTGACATGGACTTCATTCACAGGTTCCAGTTCTGCTTCATGTTTGGTAGGAGTGCAGCTCTTTTTCGAAACAGTTGAAGCAATGATCCAAACACAGCCAAATGGGTCCTTGACTTGGGCATATATGCTGCCAACCTCATCTTCATTAGTCTCGCCTTCTTTATTGCTCCACATTCCACAGATGTTGAGACTGCAACATTCGTGTTATCTGTCTCCAACCATAGCAAAGCATTAAAACCAGAGGAATACATATTGTTAATAAAACACAGATTACAACATCTGACATAGTTTTGATTGATAAAAATATTTCAAGAAAATAAAGCAACATTGTTTTGAGTCATAAAACATTAAGGCAGCCTGATGCAACACTAATCGATAGCATACCCATTTACCCAGCTGACGAATGAAGTTTACAAACCACAAAGTAATGGGAAGCCTTTTATTTATGATACATCTGTAGCTACATTACGTATAATGATGATCTAGATTGCATTCGAAACATTATATTTTGCAATAATGTGTTAGTAGGAAATATTAGGATTAACCCATTAGTTCATGCATTCAATTAGTTTATATTTAACTTTTAATGCAGTAACAATAAATAAGGGTTGTCCCAAATATACTAAATTTATCAGGAAGTCCTAATCACAAAGTAATGGGGAGCCTTTTATAAGAGTTTGAATTTGTTGACACCACTTTATGAGGTGTCACCATGACCTCGGTCTGTATTGGTGGAAATCAGGGGCTCATATGTGTCTCCATGATTTTCACCAATAAGGTGGTGGAGTGACGTTGACACCACGTAAAGTGGTGTCAACAAACTCCTACTGCTTTTATAATGCCTTTGAAAATGACATGTACTAAACAATATATAAATTTAAAATGAAGTGACTATTGTTTTTATTGATTTTAATGGTTGAATGCATGCATGGATGTAATACATCTAACATGATTAACTTTTCTATGAATTTTCAAAATCTAACAGCATAGATTGGCACAAACCAACACAATAGTTAAGTACTTGGTCATACATATATCCCAAAAAAAAAAAAAAAAAAAAAAACAATCACATCTCAAGGCATATCAGACGTCAATGACAGAATTAAGTCCTTTGATTCTTTGTCCTATACCAATACAACATGAATCAAAATATGTATTACCCCAAGAATGTTCAATGCTGAATATAAATAAGTTGCACATAGGTAAATTCATGTTTATATTTGTTGCACTAAATTTTGTATTAACAAAAGTTAACTCAGGTCCAATTAAGTCATTTGATTTTTTGTCCTATACCAATACAATATGAATCAAAATATGTATTCCCAAGAATGTTTAACGTTGCATATAAATATGTATTATGAATTCCCAAGAACAATGCAAATCCAAAACATAAAGAGGAACTTACAACAATAACAAAGGATTTTGATTTCCTCATCAATTTGAATTAGTAGAAGAATTAATAAGGAAATGGGTATTTTAAAGGTAAGCTCATGGACTGGATGAGACATAAGTTTATACCAAATTGATTTCGGTAAGTAATTAATAAATGAGGAATGAACAGATTACACAATGGCTCAAATTACAACGATGGTATGCTAAATAAGGTGTCAAAATTGAAAGGAAATGATGAGCATAAAATATGAAGTTTCCTTATTCAAAATTAAAAAAGGCAAGCTTAGATTCTACCAAATTGAATGGATGCAAAATAACTTTATACTAAATAATTATGAAAAAAGCTTACATACTTTTTTTCTTGCAAATAACCATTAGGCTGGATTGAGTAATATGAAATTAAGAACATAATTTATTTTACACAAATTATGTATTCTAACTTGGCATTGTCATACAATATTATTTTATATATGTTAACAGTCTTATTTCATATGGAGTACAGACTACAAAAGGAAATGAAATTTCAAAGGAAAATTTTCTGAAGTACAGTAGACATCATGCAGACTTTCCCATACCACGTTTTGAACAATGGCGGTCTGATCTGAAAGATTTGATTGCATATTTAAATTATTTTCAATTTACGTTTTTGGTCAATTTAATTTAGGAAAAAGGCCTGCAAACCTGCATATTTTTACATTCTACAATTAAGATCTGGTTGATGTACAAAATTTTATATTCATTAATTATGATAGCAAGTATATATAATTTAATGTATTACTATAATACATTCAAAGGATGTCATTTATGTAATAATTCATAACACAACTTTAATCATAATGCTTTAGTGATCGGTTATGTTATTCCGCATGATTTTTTTTATTAATTTTTGGTAAAAAAGGAATTCTACATAAAATTATGTGGACTCCTTCATTTGATATGCACTTTCCTATACACACATCCTAACAAAATGAATAATCCATTCATCCTAACAGAATGAATTCATGACATGTACTTGAACAACTTCATCTCCCTTAAAGAGACAATTTTTATATACTACACAAAAAATGCTTTGAAGAAATTAACATAGGGTTGTTCATTTATAACAACAACGTGATGATTAAATAAATAACTGGTACTGGACAATATTTATAAAACTCTGATAAATAAAGGTCCTTTCCTCTCTTAAGCTTCCCCTCGCAACTTTTAATGTTTCACAGTAATTGGCTCTTTTAACGCAGTCCATAAACCTCTAATGAATATAACTCCTTTTCTCCTCTATCTCTAAAATTTTTGTAATTATTTGTCTACAGCTATCAGGGTCCTCTTATGTTTTTAGCTCGGCTGCTTCATAGTGATCAACTCTTTTTAACACAGCCCATATATATGTAATAAACATAATTCGTTTCTTCACCATGGTTTTTTTTAGAAATTAACTCTTATTTCTGTACAACTGTCAGGTACTTTATTTTTGTTACCTCAAATGATTCATAGTAATCAACTCTTATAAAGCAATCCGTTAGTCGCTAAAAGATGAATATGGTTTGATCTGCATTGAACTTCAACTTGTTGTAACAGTACTTGTTCACAGTTCGCCAAAATTGAAAAAGCAACGTATATATGAACTACGCTGTATGCAAGCAGTAAATAGCTTCTTTTTTCAGAAATATGAATGAAGATGTAGGACAATATAGTATGAGTCCATTAAGTTGCATAGTCCATGAAATAGGACAAAAACTTGAGAGATGTTTAGCTCTGCTAAACTTCATTTTAAACACATAAAACTTAGGCAAAACAAAAAAATATAGGATAGTTCTGATATTATGTCTAGCCTATGGAAAACCTGTCAGCAGTGTGTATGAGATTGGTCATGAGTTGAAGTTGCAGCTCTAATCTTACTCTTTAGTGGTTGCTTTGTTTTTGGTTTTTTCCAAACGAAAGACTTCGTTTCTTGCAACCATAAAAGTTTGTATTATTTACTTGCAGATGGATTTTTTTTTTTTTTTTTTTTACACAGTTTGGTACTTGTATATTTCTATAACCTGTAATCCTGTCCTTGAGCACTCTATATATGATGCACGATGACCGTATATTAGACAAACTTTAAAAATGCATTAGATAATTGGATAAGTAAACCTTTTTTTTTCAAACATCACATATGTATATATAACAACTAACACTCATGCGAATATGCCTTTAAATCAACACCTCAAGAGCCAAAAATTAAATATAAAACATTCATATACCAGTATTCCATTATAGGGCCAGTTATCTATTTTAAAAAGTGGGTTAAATTTTAAATTGTAGCTTTACGTTCATAAAAGTCACTCAAATAACCAATGGAAGGAAGAAAAAAATAAGATGTTAAAAGGTATAATAAGGATATTCACAATGATTGAAACATGCATAAGTTAATATTTTTATTGAATTGATCATCCTACGTAGTTGGCATTATGATTTCAACCACTGAATTGATTACTTGGATGCTTTTAAAATAGCTATATAAACATAGATTCAAAAATATCAAGTTACGGTTGATATAGCATATCTAGTACGAAACGATTGGAATCTTGGTCTTCACTCAAACCTTGCCTCAAACATAACAGGTTATCAAGAAAAGATACCATGACATTGTTGAATTTTTTTTGTTTCTTTTAATCCTCTAATAGGCAGTTAATTGCAAAAATATGAGAATAATACATTTCATTTATAAGTTTAGATATCATATATATGAAGAAAAAAAAACATAATTTATGTGAAATATTTTAATTTGATCTCCATATTTGATGGCCTTGGGTAATAAAACGAAGTTTTAGTTGCTTTTCAAGCATATTGTGTGAAATTATCATCCTTCTAAACCTTAGCCTAAGCTTTCCTAAAAATAAAATATAACATATTTTAGATAAGGTCAAAGACTTTATATTTTTCTTTAATAGGGAATGCCATCCAATATCTAATAGTTAAATTATGATACTACCACTGCTAAAACAAATATACTAATGAACTGATCATGCTTTCCAACGGAAATTCCAGCCAAAACAGAAAAAAGTGTAAACTTCAGCCCACAAAATTTATCGATCTTTGTGAAAATACACAGTTCAATGTTCATTGTATATTGCGATGGAAGAATAATATATCTCTGCTTTTTCAATTAAATTATTGTTAGTAAATTTCACATATTACATCTATTGCTTCACAGTAGAATTTTTTGCCACTTTAAATGTGAACAAACTCAAATCAGTACAATATGCCCAAGCAATCCAAACATACATCAAGAATCAAACTTATTTGCTAACCTGCTTACAATTTAACATGTCAGGCAATGTAAATTGGTCAACGAATTGCCTTTGAATATAAAATCATCATTTATGAATCACTAAAGATATTTTTGTATAATTTAATTTATGAATGAAATTGTATGCACATTAATAGTTTTTTTGTGATTACTTTGTGATTAGCTAATTGGTCTCTTTTGGAAAAATTGAAAAACATAAACATAAAATAATTAACAAAATCATCCAAAAGAGAAAATAAATAGTCAAGATTGACGATAGTGACATTACTTTGCTACAAATTATCAACCAATATTAATAAAATAAGTTGGCAAACAATGAGAAAATGAACACCTTCAGTTCAGTATCACAGGGATACACCTCCCAAAATATAATGCAAGTTTAGTCTAGCAAGTCAGGATATGAAAACATGCAGGGATAAACTTCTTAACTGCTAACAACCTAAAAGGTTTGTATCGTCAATTTATCCAAATATGATATAACATTTCACATATTTTACCTTTTCAAAGTGGAAAAATAATAAATAAAAGTTCACAGATGTGAATAAACAGCAAAAAATATTTGAATTAAGAGCAATGGAATACAATAACACATAATCAACCACAAACCTATAACATAGAGAACAGACATGAAATGAGAATCTACTCCTTTTTTTGGTACTTAATACATGAAAAACAATTCTTTATCTACCTATTATTTTATTTTGCATAGACTTTGTTCTCGGTCTGTTCTACATTCGTAAATTTACCAGAAAAAACTTGATATCCGATATTGGTTTAAGGAGACTAGATAACTGTTCTCGGTCTGTTCTACATTTCCCTCCGTAAATGTACACCTGAAAACAACCCCAGTAAAATTATATCGATGCCTGTAACGAACAGCCGATAAAAAGAATCGAAGACTGGATAAGAGGAAAAAAAGAGGAAAGTAACTTACAACGTTTGGATCGGTAGATCGGGCATATACGTCGATGGAACGGGAAGGCAGAGACAGCCACGACCACGGGATGGTCGGTGGTAGAAGGGGCGACGGCGGAGACCGACCAGGACCAAATCAAGTTAGGGTTTAAAGAGCGGAGCTTGTGCGCCGTGAGAGAGGAAGGGGAGGGGGAACGCCGATTGCAGGTTTTTGGGAAACGGCGGGGATGTAATTAGGCGATAGGATAGGAAAGGGAACCGCAAGCAGGAAGAAGGGGAGGGGTCAGATAGATGAGAAGGGCGATGGGAACTACGCGATGGAAAAGGCAGACGCGTGGAAAAGTGAGACGATTGAGTAAACATTCCACGTGTCGTGCTCATGTTAAATGGTAATAATAATTTGAGGGGGCTTGTGAGCCAACTAAAATCAACTCAGCTTTAATAGTATAGTATAGATTTGAGCGTTAGGACCCGTCATATCCTATTATGCTTTATGATCCCTTATTCGACCAATCCAATTTATTTGAGTTCACCTTTGTAAAATCTTGGCCTAGACAAACTTAGAGTCCCATCCCTTTTTTCAGTAGGAACTCAGAGTGATATCCTATTTTGTGTTGTGATCTCTTGATATTGAACCAAATTTATCATGAATTCATATCAAGAATATCCTTTCCTCTTCTGTTTTTATGGGTTGTGACTATAGTGTTTGGATGAGAGTAGTCTTATCCATATGCTTGCATAGGTAAGAATTCAACCTAAAAGAGAACTGTTTAAATTAAATTTAAATAAGAAATGCGCAAGTATAATTTATGAACGAGATTTATTAAGTATGAAATGGATTTGAGTTGAAATAACCTTGGGACTTAGTTGAGAGAATTCTAAATTATTTTATAAAACGGTTTAATAAAATAATTTTGGTCAAGTGAAATACTACTCCGTTTGAGGTTAGCTTTGCGAGGCGAAAGCTGATAAATTATTTCCGGTAAGCACTATGAAATAGTTATTTAATTATTTTTGATTAAAAGTTTAAGTTATGAATAAATAGTTGCATCTTAAATTATTTACTTATGAATTTGCATCCCTATATGGACATAATTCATTTTATTGTGTTGATTTGTCAATGGAGTAAGTCATGATTTTTGGTTAAAATGTGGGACGCCAATACATCGATACAGATTTCTAAACACTCCGACGAGACAAGTTCAGACACAACAAATTTTGTTTTTTTTGATATTTAAGAATGCAATTTCAAGTACTAAATATTAATAGTGCGCATTGCCGTTAAGTGTTTAAATCTAGATATATTTAAAGAAAATAATGTTGGTGATGACTACGAGATTCATTTTCGAGTTTCTAAATAGGAATTGTTTTAATTGGTTTCCATTCTTCTTATGCTCAGCTATGATGGACATTTTGAACTTTCTTGAGCAACCTTTGGGCTATGCCTTTTGCAAATTATGCTATGATCATTTTGTATTTTATAGTGGAGTTTGCATTTTGTTTGTAAATATTTGAGTTAAATCAGTAGTTATGGGACATTTGGCTAAACTCGCCTATTTACTAGCTTAATATAAAGTACGCTTTCTTTGTTGATCGTTGATGATCACTTAGTGGTTTTGATCTTTTAATCATTTATGGAGTATTTGAGGTTTCCAATTATGTGATGCATTTTGTGGAGAATTGACAAAACTGCTCAGGTAGGTGTAGGCGACCTTATCATAATGCCGAAACTTCTCAGGTAGGTGTAGGCGACCTTATCAAGATCATTGTAATTTGTGAGGATCCACCTTAAGTAGTTTGTGTTATTTATGATTTCACCATTTTTGTAATGACTTCCATTATATATATTTACATTACTTTGAAGTTATCGAAGTATTTGTGTTTATATAGTGGTTTCAATGATTTATGTGTTCTCTTCATTTACTTATGACACAAATTTCTAATGTGTTCATTTGTGGAGCCGTGCGCTCATCTGTATTGTGTGGGCTTTTGTGTTCGTCCACTTTTGTGTATGATAACCATTTGTAAATAACATTAAGGATTTTGGATTTGTACGCTCGCGCTTGTTTTGGTTTGAGTGTCTTTCCATTTTATATTTTTTTAGATTTCGTTGGGTGATTTCTAGGTTTTAGGTGATTCGAGTTTTCATTGAAAATTATCTCGAATCTTCTTTCAAAAAGTAATAAGCTATATTTTTTTGTTTATTGATCTTAGCCTCTTGTTCCTGTATTTCGATTTTTGATCTCCGAGATTTCATGATGTGGGATCTTGTGTGATTCCCAATATTTATCTTATATACTAAATTGGTTTTACTATTTCGATAGATCAATTTTGCAAAAAATTGATAATCCTTTGTGAATTACCATTAAGGCTAACTTCGGTGGATTTTTAAAATCGTGTTTTTGTGGATGATGAGCTTTCTTATATGCGGCTACTCTTGCCATGCTTATTTGCATGTCTTGTTTGTTATAGTTTCGTGGTTATATTTCGGGATGGATTTGTTGATAACAAGATTTTGATCGATGCCAACAAATGAAGTTGCAATGGGAATCATGTCATAGAGATAAGGTTTTATATATATATATATACACACATTGAGTCGTGTTAGAATTATGTTAAAATCTATCCTCAAGTGTACACGAATGTGCAAAACAAAGTAATATATATAAGCCTTTAAAAAAGCCAGGAATATACAAATACTGGTCTACCAGTCGACTGGTAGAAAAAGGACCAGTCGACTGGTTAACCTGTTTTTGTATATAACAGCTAGTTTTGATTTTTTTTTATATATACGATTTAATTCAACCAGTCAACTGATGATTTTAAACCACTCGACTGATTCGACTCAGAAACAATTTTATGAAGAGTCACCATCTTTCATGAAGAGATTCCTCTTCAATAATCAATGGAAATGGACATAACTTTTTATAGAAACTCTTCATGAAGGAATGCTACTCTTATACTATTATATAAACAACATCAAACATGTTTTACAATAACCGATTTTACAAATTACTATTCTATTCTCTCCATTCTCTGAATTTACATTCTTTGCAAATAAAAGCTCTCCAAATTCAAATACTTGTTGAATCCTTGAATTGATTTAATATCCCTTGATTCAACAAGAAATTTTCTTTCTTAAATCTTCACATTCAAATCATATACTCGAGGATCAGATTATAGGAAGGTTGTACTTAAACTGTTGATTATCCAGGTTGATTCAAGAACACAAAGCAGAAGTCAAATACTTGTAATTGTTGAAGAGATCTGTAGTTGCTCTTCCTTGTTGGGGCTCGGGTGTACCGACCTTTTGCTCCGGGTTAAGAGAGGGCATTGTTAGTGAATTCCGAAGAGGAGTTTCGGGACTGGACGTAGCACGGGAAGTCTGAACTAGTATAAAATTCCTGGTGTCATTTTACTTTACTTATTGCATTTACTTCTTACTTGTGATACATCTTTATAACTTAGCTTTTACCTATGTAACTATTGCAAATTAACAAATTAGCATATCACCTACATTTCCGCTATATCCATATAGATCCTGCTTAAGTCGTACATATTGAACTTTTTCATTTGGTATCAGAGCATGGTTATCACATAACCATAAAACTGTTATTTGATATTTAGATAATATGGATAATAATACTAGTACTAGTAATAACACCAGATATACTGAAGGCCAATCAACTGCTAGACCACCCATCTTTAATGGCTTGAACTATAGTTATTGGGCTACTCGAATGAGGATTTATATGCAAGCAAATAGCTTTGATGCATGGAATATCACACAAAAAGAGCACACACAACCTACTACACTATTCATAGAATGGTCTGCATCTGAAAAAGCAGAGGCTAGTGCCAATGCTAAGGCTATGAACATGTTGCATTGTGCTTTAGATAGAAATGAGTTCAATCGGATTTGTATGTGCAACACTGCATATGAAATATGGAGAACACTTAAGATTACTCATGAAGGAACTAACAAAGTTAAACAAAGCAAAATATCTATGCTCAAGAATCAGTTTCAAAATTTTAAGATGAATGAAAATGAGTCCATAAATGATATGTATTCACGTTTTCAAAACATTTATCACTCTTTACTAGGATTAGGAGAGAAGTATTCCGACTTTGATATAGTTTCAAAATTTTTGAATTCTTTAACGGATGAATGGGAGAGAAAAGTACTAGTAATCGAAGAAGCTAATGATCTCTCTGCCATGAAAGCGGAAGAATTAATCGGTAATCTAATGTCTTATGAAGTGAATTTGCAGGCAAAGAAAGCACAGTTACAAGATAAGAAAATTTTAGCTTTCCATGCTGAAAAAGAAGATTCCGATTCAGATGAAGAAGATACTGCATTTGTTGCTAAGAATTTCAGAAAATTTCTAAAATACAGAAAAAGCCAAAGCAAGAATATAAAGAAGAATTCATCAAAAGAATCTGATCCTACTCTAATAGAATGCTTCAACTGTCACAAGACCGGACACTATCAAAAAAATTGTCCAGAGCTAAAGAGAAATCGCAAAAATGAAAAATCAAAGAGACGACCTTTTTCAGTCACTTGGGACAACTCATATTCATCTTCTAAAAGTGATAGAGACAGTGATAGTGGGCAAGCAAACGTGTGCTTCATGGCTAAGGATAATGTTGTAAGTGATTTTACTTTTGATGAATTAGTAGAAATTAATACTGAAATCTTAGAATCTAGGAAAATGTTTAAGCGAAAGTTTAAACATGCTAACGAAGACGAAAAGAAAGAAGAATTTGAGAGAGATCTTTTAAAAGACGAAAAGGAAATTTTCGAAGAAGAAATTAGAAAATTACAAGATTCTTTTTCAATAGCAAATTCTAAAATTTCTATATTGAGTCAAGAAATCGAGACTCAAAAAGAGTAAAAATGATTTATTAGCATCTGAAAATAATGATTTAAACACTAAAATTAAAATTATAGAGTTAGAAAACTCTAGTTTAAAAACTAAGTTAGAAAGCATTTCTAAAAATTTAAATAATTTTAACAAGGGTAGAGAGAATTTATCTAAAATATTAGAACCCTCAACCGACTTTTAGTAAAAAAGGACTTTGGTATGATAAAAAAATTAATTCAAAAAGGAAATCCAGTTTAAAAAATTCTAATATTAAACCAAAAATTTCTAGTAGTAAATTAAATATTTCTACTAAGAAAAAATATTCAGATAATATTAGTATATGGATTTCGAAGACAAATAATGTGCTTATTAGGAATAAATATATTAAAAACTTTTTAGATTCTGTTCATTATAATAGTAATTATTTTTTCAAAAAGGAACCTAAGCCCTCTTGGGCTTGGCTTCCTAAGACTTAACCCTTAGGACCCTAAAGGAGGAAGTGGGTACCAATCAAATCTTTTTTTAATTATTTTTTGTAGGTCCCACTCAACAAAAACAGAGGAAAATGGATACTAGACAGTGGTTGCTCAAAACATATGATAGGAGACAAGGAAATGCTATCAAATATCATTTACTCAAAATGAGGAGCTGTCACGTTCGGAGATAATTCCAAAGGATACATCATCGGTAAAGGCGATGTGAGCAATTACGGTATATCTAATTCACCTCTTATTTTGGATGTTTTATTAGTTAAGAACATAAAACACAATTTATTAAGTATAAGTCAATTGTATTATAAAGGTTTTAAATTATCATTTTCTGAAAATAAATGTAGTATATTTGATTCAAATCACATTCTTTTTTTTGAAGGAAATCGAGACAAAAATATTTGTACTTTAAATATGGCAGTTAATAATAATCCAAGTATGTGTTTATTAGCCAAAGACAATGATCCTTAGTTATGGCACAATCAATTTTTCTATATTAACTTTAAAACAATAAACAAATTATCTAAAAATGATCTTGTAACAGGATACCCAGAATAAAATTCAAAATTCAAAATTTATGTGATGCTCGTCAACTCGGAAAGTTAACCAAATCAACTTTTAAATCTAAAAAGGTCATATCAACCTTACAACCACTTGAGCTACTACATATGGATTTATTCAGACCAACTCAAGTTTGGTCCATAAATCATAATAGATATGTGTTTGTAATTGTTGATGATTTTTCAAGATACACTTGGACAATGTTTTTAAAGAATAAAAATGATACTTTTGATATTTTTAAGAATTTTTTCAAACAAATTCAAAATCTAATTGATTTAAAAATAAAGAACATACGAAGTGATCATAGAGGAGAATTTCAAAATGAAAAATTTGATTTATTTTGTCAAAAGAAAGGAATTTTTCATAATTTCTCTTTTCCTAGAACCCCACAACAAAATGGAGTTGTAGAACGTAAAAATAGAACTTTACAAGAATGTGCAAGAACGCTACTAAATGGAAGTATACTACCAAAACATTTTTGGGCTGAAGCGGTCGCAACAGCTTGTTATGTTTTGAATCGTGTTTCCATTCGACCTCTGACTAAAAATTCTCCGTACGAGCTTTTTACTGGTAGAAAACCAAATATATCATGTTTTAAAGTTTTTGGATCAAAATGCTTCATTTTAAATACAAAAGATCAGCTTGGAAAATTCGATTCAAAATCTGACGAAGGAATATTCTTAGGATATTCTGAGCGTAGCAAGGCTTATCGTATTTTCAATAAAAGAGCCAGTAAAATAGAAGAATTACTTCATGTTTCGTTTGACGAAAATTTTATTCAAAATTCCTTAAATACAGATATTGCAACAAACAATTCTTCTCACGATGATGATTTGATAATATATAGAGAAGATGAAAACATTGTTCATAACAACATAGAGAATAATACTACAGAAACTCAAGATAATATTAATAATCAAAATATTACTGTTAATGAAGTCAGTTCTCCACCAAGAATATTACGAGATCATCCAACACAAAATATTATTAGAGAAATAACTTCAAACGTTAAAACAAGAAGTCAACTTAATTTGGTAAGTAATGTGTCCTTCTTGTCAAATATCGAACCTAAAAATCCTAAAGAAGCACCTACAGATGAAAATTGGATAATTTCCATGCAAGAAAAATTAAACCAGTTTGAACGTAATGAAATTTGGGAATTAGTTCCAAGACCAAGTGATCCAACTGTTATTGGAACAAAATGGATTTAAAAAAATAAAGCAGATGAATTGGGTAATATCACTACAAATAAAGCTAGACTTGTTGCACAAGGTTACAATCAAGAAGAAGACATATATTATGAAGAAACTTTTGCTCCAGTAGCACGACTAGAAGCAATTCGAATACTATTAGCATACGCTTGTCATCATAACTTTAAATTATATCATATGGACGTTAAAAGCACTTTCTTAAATGGTTACATTAAAGAAAGAATATATGTTGAACAACCTCCACTATTTGCTCATGAAAAATATCCTGATCATGTTTATAAATTGAGAAAAGCATTATATGGTTTGTAACAAGCACCTCGTGCTTGGTATGAACGTCTCAAAACTTACTTGTTAGATTCAGGATTTCAAATTGGAAAGGTTGATCAAACACTATTTATCAAGAAAGACAATAAAGATATTCTAATAGTTCAAATATATATAGACGACATTATCTTTGGATCAACAAATGATCAATTATGTCAAGAATTTTCAAAAATAATGACCAATGAATTTGAAATGTGTCACATGGGAGAACTATCTTACTTTCTGGGTTTGCAAATTAAGCAGTTATCGGATGGAATTTTCATCAATCAAGAAAAATATTGTAGTAATTTAATAAAATGTTTTGGAATGGAAAACACATCAAGTAAACCTACACCAATGAGTACGACGACCATTTAGATAAAGATGAAAATGGTAAAAGTGTCGATCAGAAGCTATATCAAAGTATGATAGGTTCACTTCTGTATTTAACTGCAAGTAGACCGGATATTATGACGAGTGTTTACTTATGTGCTCATTTTCAAGCTAATCCAAAAGAATCACATTTAAGAGCGGTTACATGAATATTACGATATCTTAGTAATACTAAATATTTTGGACTCTTCTATCCGAAAGAATGTTCCTTTGAATTAGTTTCATACAGTGATGCTGATTTTGGAGGATCACGGACGGATCGTAAGAGTATAAGTGGAACATGTCACTTTATCGGTAAATCGCTTATATCTTGGTTCAGCAAGAAACAAAATTGTGTTTCATTATCAACATGCGAAGCTAAATACATATCTGCTGCACTAGCTTGTACTCAGGTAACATATATGTAGCAAACATTAAAAGATTTCAATATAAATTTGTCAAAATCCATAATTTATTATGACAATACAAGCGCAATAAATTTATCTAAGAATTCGGTAAACCATTACAGAACTAAACATATAGATACCAGATATCACTTCTTGAGAGATAATATTGAAAAACAAACAATTAGTTTAGAATTTGTTAACTCAGAGAATCAAATTGCTGATATCTTTACTAAACCCCTTTTAGAGAATTCTTTCATTAGACTCCGACGAGAATTAGGAATTGTATCTTTCAAAGATCTCTAAAATATTTTGTGCTTATGAGATCTTAAATTCTTTTTAATCGATGACAAAGGGGGAGAAATCTCATGCTATATATGTTATATACCATTCTTATGTTTCCATGCTAATATACTCCTATGATTCCATGCTATTAGGATATTTCTGCTAACATGTTTTGCTTGTAGGAATCAAATGGTAAGCTTGTAAAATTATGAACTAACAAAATATTGCAGAAATTCAGGGGGAGCTAAACATTCAGGGGGAGAAAATCCAAAGTGTTGTCATCAATCAAAAAGGGGGAGAATGTTGATAACAAGATTTTGATCGATGCCAACAAATGAAGTTGCAATGGGAATCATGTCATAGAGATAAGTTTTATATATATATATATACATTGAGTTGTGTTAGAAATATGTTAAAATCTATCCTCAAGTATACACGAATGTGCAAAACAAAGTAATATATATATATATATATATATTTATAAGCCTTTAAAAAATCCAGAAATATACAAAAACTGGTCTACCAATCGACTGGTAGAAAAAGTACCAGTCGACTGGTCAACTGTTTTTGTATATAACGGCTAGTTTTGATTTTTTTATATGTACGATTTAATTCAACCAGTCAACTGATTCGACTCAGAAATTATTTTATGAAGAGTCACTATCTTTCATGAAGAGATTCCTCTTCAATAATCAATGGAAATGGACATAAATTTTTATAGAAACTCTTCATGAAGGAATGCTACTCTTATACTATTATATAAACAACATCAAACATGTTTTACAATAAACAATTTACAAATTAATAATCTATTCTCTCCATTCTCTGAATTTACATTCTTTACAAATAAAAAGCTCTCCAAATTCAAATACTTTTCGAATCCTTGAATTAATTTAATATCTCTTGATTCAACAAGCAATTTTCTTCCTTAAATCTTCACATTCAAATCATATACTCGAGGATCAGATTATAGGAAGGTCGTACTTAAACTATTGACTATCCGTGTTGATTCAAGAACATAAAGCAGAAGTCAAATACTTGTAATTGTTGAAGACCTGTGTAGTTGCTCAGGCAAGAGGCATCCTTGTTAGGGCTCGGGTGTACTGACCTATTCCTCCGGGTTAAGAGAGGGCGTTGTTAGCGAATTCCAAAGAGAAGCTTTGGGACTGGACGTAGGACGGGAAGTCCGAACCAATATAAAATTCTTGGTGTCACTTTACTTTAATTATTGCATTTACTTCTTGCTTGTGATATATCTCTATAACTTAGCTTTTACCTGTGTAACTATTGCAAATTAACGAATTTGCATATCATCTACATTTCCGCTATATCCATATAGATCCTGCTTAAGTCGTACACATCAAACTTTTTTAGGATTGACCTAATCATTTTGAAGTCTTCTTTTTATTTTATGATAATATCATCCATCTTCGACATCCCCTATCCATGAGACAAATTTCTGATGTTCTTGAAAATTCTAATTTAGGCTCTTTAACTTCTTTATGTTTTTTTAAAATTCTCATTACAATGAGAATGACGTTAAGGAAAATGTGTTTCTATAGTTCACATTATTCGTGAATTTTTTGGGATCATTGCTCATATTTTAAATTGACCGCCATGATGGGTAATTGAGTTCGAAATTGATTTTTATTTTCGTGACTCAATTTTTTAATTTGTCCACCTTAGTGATCGACCACTAACAGACAATATGGGAGCTAGTTTTGTGGAGAGATCTGATGGAATCGTTTTTTTTGCGACCACGACAAGCTTAATAAATTCCTTACCTCGGATTGATGGTATATTCGATAAGTTGGTTTTCTATAGTCATTTCACAATTAGACTTAGCAATTGGTTTTCACCAACTTTTGATAAAAAAGATAGACTTCTTTGGTATCATTTCATGCTCATTTTGTCATTAGGTTTAACAAATAATAACCTTAATGAACCTAATATTCGAGGTCATATCCTAACTGGTTTGACCTCATCTTTTGTTGGCGATATTTTTTTATTTTAAAACTATGGTTTTAAAGTTTTGTGTAATTCATTCAACTTCTACTATTTATCATGTTCGCTTGACTGAGAAGTTGTTTTTGAAATATTAGAGGACGTGCTAATATTTTAAAGTTGAGATATTAGGGATTGGTTGGAGATTTAAAGCTCTATTCTATTTGTTCTTGAAATATTATAGGATGTGCTAATAGTTCAAATTTGGTGGTGTATAACCCAGATTTTGTTTCATGGTCTTGTTTCCTAACGGGATCGCTTATCCTTGTGAGTGAGATATATATGACCATCATATACATTCTTCTCCTTTAAGAATTTTCTTTTGTGAGCTAGATTATTTTTGAGAAATTGCTAAGAAAAAAAAATTTCTAGCTAAAACGTGATAGGAAAATAAAGGAACATTGTTTTCTCGGTTCTCCTGAAGGATTTTGATAAGACAATGATTTGTTAACACCTTGTATAGTTAGTAATATAACTACAAAGTTTGAGATATCTTACTTTAGAAGAAAATTAAACTATGTGTAACCTATTTTCAAGCTAGAAAATCGTTGAAGTATAATATGGATGCACGTAGTCTATGAGATAGAGTTATATATAATTTTGCATCTAATTTGATACGACGATTGACAATTTTCATCATTTTAATGAAATGGAATGTTTGACGATTTTGGATAGTCGATATTTCCAAGTTGAAACTATATGTTTAACTAGTTGTGTTGAAAGCTAAGAGAAAAGGTTTATAAATTTAAACTTATTGAACGTTAAAGGGATTAATTTAATTTAAAACGAGCTAGTCGCATAGCGGCAATTCACGATTTTGGGAATAGAAGTTCAATTAAGTGTATATAATCCAATATAAGTCGGAATCTTAGAAACAAGAATCATCTGGATATACTGGATTATAATTTTCTAATGGAAGAAAAAGATTTAGATTTCATCAATCAATTCGAGATATGTCCAAATCAAAATTTCAAAAAATCGCAGTGTGACAGTTCGCGATTTAAAATTAAAATAATTAATGAGATAGGGATTGAATTTATAATTTAAGCAAAGAAATTATATTTCGTCAAAAGAACTTATGAGAGAATAAATTAGTTATTTGTACATAATTCGGAATTTTATTCGGACATTATACATGTATAAACTTAAGTTATATAGTGATTGATAACTTAAGGTAAAGAAATTTATGAAATAATTCATAAGTGATATTACAATAAGAATGATATACTAAATATGAAAACTAAAGTGAATTTCTTGAGTTAATCTAATTTTACATAGATTTATGTTGATGCACGATTGTTACTTTTTTGAGTTTTTTCTTAAGTAATTGCTGGGAAGCAATTTCTTTAAGGGGGAGTCTGTAAGAACCCACAAATTTCACGATAATATATTTAAATATAACGTCATTAATCGAGTATAGGCCCAAATTATCGCTTTTTGAATATGGGTGAATTTGGACTTGAGACCACTTCTATTGAGTTCAAATTCCATTTATGTGATTAAAAACTGTAAACATCAATATGTTTGGAGTTACGAAAATTTGGACTTTGGACTTGAACTTGGGTTTGGCTAAACTAGGTATAGCCTACGTGGTAAACCGGGCCATGCCCCCCTCTCCTCTCATTCACTCCATTCCACTTCCCAACACTTAAAAAAATAGAAATGGGGGAAAGGGAAATTAATATTCCTAAGCTCTAATCTTAGGAAATTTGGGTGATTAGCTTTGCAAATTTAAGGAGAAGCTTAGGTAAGTCAATCTCCATGTTCTCCACCTTGTTTCCTCTTTAATCCTTATATTTTTATAAACCTAATTCTTAGGAAATATTTTGTATTCGTGTTTATATTGAAGATTATCAAGCTATGTTGGAAGATAAAGCGATCTAGCTTGGTTTTGCACCTCCTCCTTCCTTATCAAGATAAAAGGTGAGTTCTTTGAGAACTCATATCTATGCCTCAAGCTATATGCTTATCTAGTGTGCCTTCTGCACTTATGTGTTGTATATTTATTGTGTTTTTTGGTTGTTTGTGTTGAACTTCCCAATTCATGAGTTTTGATTTCATTTTGACGAATTCGAGTATAAATTTTTAGATGTGTTTGAGTTTTTATGCTTGTACAGGTTAGTCGACTGAACTGCAATATATATGAAGTTATACAGATTCAGTCGATTGACCTCTGAATTCAGGATTGAACCTGTTTTATGCTGTTGACTGGTGGAAACTACAGTCAACAATTTAGGTTGTTTCCAGGCTCTTTCCTGGTCGAGTTTCGGCTCGTTTGGCCTTTTTCTGTGACTTTTTAGTTCCTCTAAATCACATATTTCTACGGATCGATTTTATGGATTTTCAATGTATTCATTATGAACGAATTTTATAATCGATATTTATGAGATTAGATTTACATTATTAAAACGTTGATTCTGAGTTTTATTGTTATTATGATCAATATTATACGAGATTTGCCACCTCATACTATAAAGTGTTCTTATGTTACTAGCCGATACCAAACCTTTTATTAAGTTGGTTTCTAATGATATTTTTCATATAAAATCATTTCTATAAATCGTCTTCTTATCTACTAGTATATATTTATATAATCCTTTTTCCTAGCTCGTATGAGAAATCCGATTAAAAGCATTAGTAAAAATAAGGACCATGAACCCTTGCGTTTGCTTTGGCGGTTAATTCTTGGACTTGTTCGATTGAAAACAGTAGCAATGATAGTCTTATTTTTTTAGTGGATTATACAACTCCTTAGTAACTATTCGAGTAGAGCAAGAGGTTATGGGACATGTAATAACCCGGAAATCCGAGCCAATTTAAAATTTTTTATTTTGGCAATTTTAGCGAATTGTGAACATTTAAAATGAATTATTTTAAATAATATCGACGAGAAATTTATTTTGAATAGAATTAGAAATTGATAGAAGAACAAGGATATTCGAACGAATATTTATATAGATCGTCGTTAAAATAAAAATATTTATTTATATATATAAAAGGAATTGAAAATGGCACGGTAGTTCGATAATTCGATTTCAAAATTCAAACGAATGTACAGGATTCAAAATAAACCGGATTTTAGCGAAACCAAAAATATTTGAATCTAATTGAGAATATCTTTCCAGCGAATCAGAAAAATCAAAATTTCATAGCGGGGATAAAAAGCTATGTCCAGTTGAAATTTCAGAATAGTCGCTATGGAATTTCGGCCCTTAGAAAATGGCCATTTTGCAAACGACTTCGGAATTCGACGAAACCACTTTTGTTGGATCCGTGATGTCAAGTTATTGCTAGGTTTCAAATTTCATAATTTTTCGAATCAATATGTGAGTGTGGCAAAGGAAAACGCGTTTGACCAGTTTCAGTTGATTTTAATCGACTGGAAAATGGCCATTTTTCAAACGGTCTCAGAATTCGACGAAATTAGTTTGTTAGGACTGTATCGTCAATGCGAAGCTAGAAACAATTTTTCTGGAATTTTTAGAGGTCGTATGTGGCCCCGGTGAATTGAAATGTGCGTTCAAATTGAATATATACTAATTTATGTTTTGATTTTGACGAAAAATTATCGTAACGGCCGAATTGGCTTATGTGGCATATCCCGTTGTGTTCGGAATGGGGGTATTTAGCTAGGGACGACAGTCGTTGGGCCTCGATTGGAGTTCGAATGAAAAGGTCAACTTTTTGAATTTAAAAATAAATAAATATATATTTATAATCTTCCTCTTACCCCCCCCTCCACTCTCTATTCCGAGTCAACTCTCTGAAATAAAAAAAAATAAAAAAAAAGAGAAAAGAAAGGAAAACGCGATCAAGTCGCCGCGCCTCCTGCCGTTCGTCGGCGCCGCATCCAAGGCCGCCACCGCACCCCCTCCGCTGCCTTACCCCCCTCGATTATCTCCGCCCCTTCTAAAACCGTCCGCACCCCCACGTCATGACCCCCAAAACCCTAACCCCCATCAGAAATTCCAACCACCACCGCCCCCTAGCCCTGTCGGTCCAGCACCTCCAACGCCTCCGACCTGCTGCGCCCTCCTCAGGTGAACTCCGACGTGCCATTTCCCCCTCCTCTGTAAAACCGAAATCTGTGAGTTGTTTTTTTTTAATTTACACTTATTTGGTTTTCAGTTTTGTGAATAAATCGTGTTTAAAGAAAATAGGATTTTTAACACTATAAAAATCTGATTTTTAACACTATAAGAATTTGATTTTTAACTAAACAAAGAGCTGATTTTTAACTAAACAAAGAAGGGGTTTTTACCTAAACATTGAAGTGATTTTTAACTAGACAAAGACGAGATCTTTAAGCATGAGAAGAATATGAAAAGATTATACTTTTAGATATAGAAAGTTAGAATTTTTTTATATAAGGAGAGAATAAAAATAGAATTTTTATGTATTGAAATGAAGCAATAAAAATATAATTTTTATTTGAACAGCGTGAAAAGAACTGCATTGGAATTTCAAACCGGTCCAGACGGTTCAGCAGTTCAAAATCAAAGCACGGCGGAGTGGAACCCTCTGTGAGAACTTCTCACCATTAATTTAATTTTTCTAGTTAAAAATATATACTAGGATGCAGACGGTGTTTAGTAGCACCCGACACCGTCGTCCACAGACCATGGACGGCTTGTATGCTTGTTTGTTTGATTTTGATGTGTAGTTGATTGTGTGATGTGATGTGAAATGAAATAAAATATTTATACAGTTAGAAAATATTTTATAGTTAAAAATAGAATTTTTAACGTGTATATGAAATGAAATAAATTAATATAAACAAATCGGAGATTTGTTTATATACACACATTTGACTGATATTGATTGGGACGATAAATTTTACACATCGCCCAAATGCACAAATAAAATCTGTGTTTGATTGTTTGAAAACCCCACACGGGTATTGGGATGATATATGACATGCACTAATCCCAATAATTAGTTGTATGTCGATCGATTGATTGACAGGCTGTTATAAGCGTTAAATATTTATATTTGATGCTTATACAGTGTAGAACGCACTCTGGATGATGGTTGATTATTTATCGTTGTTATTTTATACACATGTTGTAGAAAATCCATATAATTAAACCTTATATGGTAATTGATTGGGCCTCATTCCAGTTGTGAAATAGAAATATTTGAAATAGAAATATTTGAGAAAGAAATATTTGAAATAGAAATATTTGAAAAAGAAATATTTGAAATAGAATATTTGAAAATAGAAATATATGAAGCTGTGTTGATTAGATTGACGCCATTTTGACGCGAACGATATTTATATCGATTTTATTCATTTTTCGATGAAGATTGAAAGTAGATTTGAAATTCGAATTAGATTGAAAGTAGATTTGAAATTCGAATTAGATTGAAAGTAGATTTTAAATTCGAATTAGATTGAAAGTAGATTTGAAATTCGAATTAAATTGAAATGATTTGAAATTCGAATTAAATTAAATAGAATTGAAATTCGAATTAAATTGAAATCGATTTGAATTAAAATTAAAATGAATTTATATTGAAAAATTCAATTTTGATTTGAATTTGAAATGAAGTTGAAATCGTTTCGAAAACGAATTTAAAATGATTTATAAAATACGTTTTGAAAGGAAATCGATGAAATATATAATATATATATATATAATGGCCTGAATAGAACGCGCCGCGCTGCGGCAGTTCGTGAATTTCGACCATTGACTTCGAACGGATATTATGGGAGATCCGGCCGTCGGATTCTCCTAAAACAGGAACCATTGGGTTCGTATCGAAAAGAGTTTTCTAACGAATATTAGAAATTTGAAATCTAACGGTTGGATTTGGAATTATGTCCAAATCAAATTTGGAAAAGGTCGTTGTAAGTGCAGTTCGATGGCCGTTGATGGAAATCGACTGTACGGGCCTTGATAAAATTATTAAAAATATCAATAATTTGTGTAAAATCATAAGAAATGATTTGTGAAGAATTGGGATGAAAAACCCCATATTTGAAAAGATAAAAATAGATTTTTATCGAAATGAACTAGTTTTGAACTTGAATAATAATTTATTTATTTTTAAAATATATAATTTGGATTTGAAATGGTTTTGAAAATAACCAGAATTTCCAATAATTGCACTGGAATGGATTTGAATTGAAATTGTCTTCGGAATATTTCGATGATGGATTTCGTGATTATACAGATGTGGCTATGGAAATTTGAAAGATATATATATATATCGTTATTTCTAATACGATATTTGTTGGTCGTAGAATTTGATATTGAATATAAGCCGATATATTTTCTATTCAGAGCCTTGTATTTAATATCAAATGTGATTTTAGGTTGTCGTGAACGGTATCTTCAATAATACTGTTCTTAGACCCAAAGGAGTTAAGAAAATCAGAAACTAATTGGAGATTAGTTAAGTTGAATGATTTCTGGGGTATTGATCTGATGTTGGTTTCGGCCTTCGGGGTTAATACTTAGGGAATTGCTCACTTGCTAATTTACGGTTAGGGACTGATTGAAATGTGATATGATTTTGGGTTTATCGTGAACAATGTTTTAAATAACACTTGTTCTTTAACCCGATAATCAATGAAATGTGATTTTGGGTTGTCGTGAACGGTATCTTCAATAATACTGTTCTTAGACCCAATGGAGTTAAGAAAATCAGAAACTAACTAGAGATTAGTTAAGTTGAATGGTTTCTGGGGTATTGATCTGATGTTGGTTTCGGCCTTCGGGATTAATACTTAGGGAATTGCTCACTTGCTAATTTACGGTTAGGGACTGATTGAAATGTGAAGTGATTTTGGGTTTATCGTGAACCATGTTTTAAATGACACTGATTCTTTAACCCAGTCAAAGATAAAAACTAAGTGGAGTTTTAATGAATCTTTAATTAGATTGAAAAGAACGAGAATGGAGTATCCCCGGTTTTGCTCCAGGCGATAGTTAAATCTTTAATTAGATTTGAACGTGAAATGGTAATTGAATTTACCGATAACACCGTGGTGTTAGATATGAAGTATTACCAGTTTTACTTCATGGGATGAATAGGTAGGGATTGGGAAATAAAATAAATGATCACTTCGGTGTGGTTCGCTAATCCCGACTAGTTTGAATTGATATTCAAGAGTAGATTAAAGAATAAATTTAAAGGATTTATCTTTGATAAAATTAATGGGAACCTTTCCCTAAGAATGTGAAATTTAGAAACTAACTGTCGGTTAGCTAAGTAGAATGGTTTTCTGGATATTGATTTGATGTTGGTTTCGACCTTCGGGGTTAATATTTGGGGAATTATTCTCTTGATTAATTTACAGTTAGTGACCGATGAATTGGAATGAGGCGTATGTTGTGTTTGTGTAACACTTGTTTATTATATACGCGAGTTATTCAGAAAGGCCGGGTTTATCCCATTCTGAATAACTGTTACAACGATAAGTCGAAGATGAAGACGGTGGTTGAAGACTAGAGGTCTTCACGTCATTTGGATAATTACTGATGATCTTGATTGGGCCGTATACCCAAGAGGAGGGAATCAGTTGGTGATCGTCCAGACGTACTTGAAGATCGATGGATATGCGGGGTACTAGGTGCCTCCGGTTTCGTTCAGACCCAGAACGAAATTGTAAACGGACTGTGTGTCTGACATTGGATTTTATTATGTGTGATTGATTTCTATTAAATATATATCTGTTTGGCGGCGGAGAATTTATTCTCTTGCTTAACGCCCTTCTCTGAGACGTACGAGCTCAGGGGTTATATATTGATGGATATCAAACGCATGGAGTGAATTGCCTGTGTGGCATGCCTAAGTGGCAAATGATCAAGGCTTCTGTTGAAAAGCAAAGTCTTGTGGTTGATGATCAAAGCACGGCCTTTGTGGCATAGCTTTGTGTAACGTTTAATTCGCCAGTTTCACACCCGGTATGAACCAAAAACGGGAGAAGGACCTCAGGGAGGTCATGCGTTTCTTTCTAGTTAGAAGTGGAGTCAGTGGTTTTACACGCCCTGACGAGTTTGACTTATGTGGTTGTTGGTTTGCGAGGCGCCTCGGATATATCGATGACTATGTGAAGCCGATGGAGTCATTCGTTGGCTCATTTACGCCCCATAGGGCGGGGAGACGTATTGTTCAGGCATAATAATCCACTCCGTGTGAACCGGCCCTGACGATCCAAGGGGAAGTTGCGGCTGTTCCTGAGACACGGGCTAAAGCGTCTCGAATCGGTGAGGACGATCCCTAGCCTCGGTTCATACCATAAATGATAACCCAACTTCCAATACGACATTTTGCGGTTTTGATTGTATACCTATATATGGCGATATAGTGGTATGGGACATTCATGCCGCCTATGATTGATATTTATGATTGTATATAAAATCAGAAACTAACTGAAAACGAGCTAAGATGGGTGGTTTCCTGGGTATTAGTCTGATGTTGGTTTCGGCCTTCGGGGTTAATACTTAGGGAATCGTTCTCTTACTAATTTACAGTTGGAGTCTGATTAAAAATTTAAAACATGAAATTTAGCGTATCAAACATTCTTTGGCTATTATAAGGTAAAACCCTATCCCCCGGCTTGCGTTGCATTGTGTGATAGGACCTGGGTCTTATAATAGCTTCATTTTTCTTTATTTAGCATTGCGCTTTTTGTTTTATGGACTGGTATTCTTGGGAGGAAACCCATTCCAGGTTATACGGCGTGGTCCCTTGATTTACCTAACTTTAAAATAAAGATAAATAACTGTTTTAGTTCTCACACCAGTCCCATGACTGACCTGGAGTTTATTGTTTTAACCTAAACTCTGGGTGCCCTTATTTTGACACGGGCAGCTAGTAGTTTTGGTTTTGCAGATTTGTATTCGCAGGATCCTGGTTTGCAGCTGGAACGATATCCGGAAAGCTTTGTATCCGTGTATCTTCTTCAGTTGTATTTTGTATTATTTTTCCGCTGCTATGTAATATATTGTAACCTCTGATATTTTCTGTGTAATATTTATTCATTCATACTCTGTATATTCCTGTATTCTGATGGAATTGTTGTAATAAACAATGAAATGTTCTTCCGTTTGTGTTATTTTGTGGCTTGTCCTCGACTCAATCCGTTCTTTCTCTTCTCTTCGGAGATGGGGAAGTTCGGGTCGTTTCAGGACATGTAGCTCAACTCTTACAAATACTAACTTGGAGTAATTTACACTTTCCTTGATCAATTATGATCTTTTTGAGATTTAGACTAGCTTTATGCGAGGTGTCTGAGTTGTTTATTCCATATTTTTAATGATCTTCGGATCATTCTGAAGAAATTCGGTTCATTTTGAGTATTTTAATGATCTTTGGATCATTATGAGGATCTTCGGTTTGTTTTGTGAAATTGCACTACTTTGATCAATTATGATCTTTCCATGGATTTATGCTTTTGATGCCCTTCGAACCGTTTGTGCGGGGTCGCGACCCGCAGTCTTCAGACCGTTTGAGGAGCTTCGGTTGAATATTATAGGCTAGTTACCTAGAGATTTCGTATCATTTGGGGTACACATGTTAGTGATTTGGGATCCCATTTTTGGGATTAGCCTTACCTCCCTCCCTTTGTGATATCTTGATCTTTGATTTTTGATTTTTTGAATTTTAGTTTTATTGATACCGTGTTATTAATTATACTATTGATTTTATATGAGTTATCATTTCTCGTGAGTAGATATTTAATTTTAAATGAGATATTATTTGAGATATTTTGTGGGCATTTCTAGGGCTTCATACTTATGTGTGAACATTGTTGTTATGCCATTTAAGTTTATATCAGTTTGCATCTCTTATTACATTCCAGTTTATGAGATAAGAATTGCTAGACTGATTTATTTATTGTTTACCTTTGTGTAAATAATACTCGGGTCAGACCGAGGTATTTTAGCTAATTCTTCTTGATTCCAGCATGGACTATCCTCCACTTTTGGGAAAACTACTTTAGTGATGTATTATTTAGGATTATTTATACGAGATCAAGATTCTTTTGTATACATACTATTTTGTGTAGCCTTTCAACCTAATCTTTTGCTGTATAGTGGATCGAGTATGACCACTAACTTTATGTACATAATTATGTATTATATTCATATCTACTTCCGCCTTCGTAATGTGAATATCTGTGTTTGACTCTGATTATATTGTTATGTTATTTTATATTGATTTCTGAATTAAATATAGCCATTGCGTAGTTGTTTTGAACTTGAATTAGATGTGTCGAATATCATCTTGAGATTGAAAAAGTAAGACCATACTATCTGACATATATAACCCTTGATCAAAGCTATTATACAAATGGTCGCTCCTTAATAGCCTTATTCTTCGAGTTAGTTAACATCATTGCTTGCAATGACCTTGGCTAACGCGAGTATAGAGGTGGGGCGTTACATTTGTCATGTTATTAAGAGTAATGTCTTTGTAGCAATTAAAATGCAAGTTAAATTTTTTTTTGAAGTATAAAAATGAGAGGTAAATTGTATTTTTTTGATAGAAAATGCCAATTGGTTAGCAGTTTTGATAAAAAATCTAATGGTCAAATACGAAAATTATATTTCAATAACAATTATTATTATTATTTATGAATAAAGAAATATGATTTTGTATTTTTGTAGTACTTTTAATAAATCATATTTAACTTACACGTTATTTAGAAAAATCACGACATAATTTACATTTTTATTCCCATATAAACTTTTCATATAACAACATCAGAGATAACTGTCATGTTATTCAATCACGAGATAACTATGGCCCTACCAGATGGCCAACCCAAAAAAGCATATCCAATAAAGATAAAAACAAAATATTAATAAAGAGGTTACATAATTAGGATGAATAAAGCCATAGATTAAAAGAATTCATTGTTAAAGTGGTAAAAATGTGACAACCAACATTTTTGATCCCTCAGAATGACACTTAATACATGTTGGTATTAATGTGTCATTACATAAGCGTTTGAAAGACAAGTTATCATGGGGTTAAAAGAAGAGGAACAAGGAAATAGAACCTCACATTCGGAATGACAATATATAATATAATAAAGATGGTCAAAACTCTCATTTTAAAATACAAAGTATATCAGAGTTAAACGGACATTATCAGCTGGGACAATTATAATATCATGATCGTACAAATGCTGGTAGACAAATATCATAATAGGGCAGAAAAATAAAATACTACGAATATGGACATCTAGGTCTGCCCTATAAGCCTCATGCCAAACCAACGACGACCTATACAAATACTCAATCCAACTCGAGCATTGTAATATAATAACGTGCACGTCATTTTGGAAAACTAGCGTGAGAAAACCAAAATAATGAGGTGAATACACATAAATTATGTGAGACCATGCCACGAATGCGGAATCTATTCTACCTTATATATATAAGGCAGGATCAAGAGCACCCTAAATGCTACAACACCCCTTTAGCCCCTTAATTTTCACCAACTCCTCCCACTAACTCTCTCTCCTACTCATACATTATTTAAATATAATTGAGTGGGTCTTGTAGGGGTGCAAAGGGGTGCTATATAATCCCCCTATATATAAGGAATGTTCCAAGGAACCCTATTTGGTAGCTTCCCATTTGCATCTCATTTAAGCCATAAATTTACATTTAAATAAGTTAGTGGAAAGAGAGAGAAATGAGAATTTGTGGTGGAAATCAGTGGGGCTATTGGGGTGCTACTGATTATATATATGTGTATATATATATTATATAACATAGTCACAAATCAGAAGCACTAATATAATTAAGTAACAAATGCCATATATTATAACATACTTCAAGCTCCAGTGAATAAATAGAGCAACACTACATGTAGAAGAGCACAAAGAACTTCTTAATGCAAATAAATAATTCATCCAAGGATTTGAACCTACAAAATCTTCCTACCAATGTAGGACCATACGACTAACTGTGGAACGGTTTTTTTTCATAATAATAACATCCAATCTTAACCATGTATTTAAATAAATTAAACATCGCATAGTATTTAGCTCACTCCAAGATGCAACTAAAAGGAGGTAAATTTATAAATCTAGAATCAAAAGAAAAGAAAATTAATTTTTCCAACAAATGACAAAGTGGGTACCCCTCTGATCGAAAAGTATACATCTAGAATACATAATTGAGAACTCTAGTGGCTCTCAGGAATCTCCAAGAAGGACCCATATAAAATATAAGTATTCGAGTATTTCACATCTTAATGCGCATATTATTGATCCAAACTAGAGTAGATGTGACAATGTCCTAATCGAAGCAACCTTAAATAACTTGATCCTCACTCACTGTTTTTATTTAATCATTATTGATGAAGGATACAAAGCTCAAAGAGAAATAAATCGACTTAGGTTAACGATACAATAATGAAGAAATTTGAACCAATATTTAATAAATCAACCATCGAGGATACATTAAAATCCTTATGTATAAAAATTACGTATCACACCCTTAGACTACTCATCGATTTCAAGCTTAAACTATCCTTTGTCAAAAATGAAGCTAGATAAGTTAAGGCAGTGTTACCATTAAGCATCATCTCGGCAACATTTTTTCTTTTCAAAATAGGATCGTATTTCCATACCTGGACATCTATTAGTAAGAGCATAACTAAATCCTTTCCATATAAGAGACATCGAATTGCAAAACTACTTTTCCATAATCATATCAATTTATTATACTTTATAAATCCAACCTTGAGCTAGGATTTTACATTTTGAAATATTAGGTTTAAACAACTTTATCAAAATGAATTGTTTTACTTTAAACGCGGATTAAACTTCCTTTTAAAACTAGAAGTTACTTTAATGTCATTACATAAAATGATAAATCAACTTTAATAAAAGGTTAATTATTATCGAAAATACTACATTTAAAATACTTGGTTAACTTCAATCCCGATTAATTACTCCAAACAACAATATTAAAAATGGTCAAATAACTTTAATAATCATTATTAACGAATAATTACTTTAAAATATCATTATTAGAATAGACACCTAACTCTTAAACATCATTATTAAACTGATTAAGTGATTCATTAAAATCATTACTTAAATTTAAAACACTATTATCAAAGTGATAAATTAATCTTAAATCATTAGTTGAACAACGATTAGTTAATTTACTACATAATTATTTAAATAACTATTAGCCTTAAACATTATTAATTAAAATGAATGTTTAGTTTTTTCTAATATCTTATCCTTACATATTTATGAGTTTCTTTTGTGCAGCTGCTGGTTATAGGATATTTTTTTTCGTTTCTTGCCAATTTTATTTGTTTATTTCAGACTCTAGTATTTTAGGATTGGATGGGATTTTTTTTATGGTGGGGGAAAGGAGGAGGAGGTTTGCAACCTATCAAGCTTGTTGACATCTCCTTTTTTAAGTGCAGAATAAAATTATATGAGTGCTGTAATGACACACATTTTGCCCGACCTTAATCGATCGCTAGATCGACTAAAATTGTTCAAACCCCGCATACGTTAACTTTGGGCATACAACACATTAGAACAAATAACAGAAGACTTTTATAAACATCACAATAATGTTACATCAGAGTACAGAATATCAGAGTACATCGATACATAAAATACAGCGGAAGACTTATTACAAAAAATTTAATACATTACAGCGGAAGACTTCCTATGCTCTGGACACAGCTTTAAGCTTCGATCCAAAATCCTGCTCAAGAGAATATATATCTGCAAAAGCTACTCGACTGCCCATGTGGAAAAGAGGGCACTCGAGTTTGCAAGTGAAACAAACTACAGGTCAGTCATGGGATTGGTATGAGAAATCTAACTTAACTAATCTAATAAAAAGGCTAATCACAGGACCACGCCGCTAACGCGGAACGGGTTACTCCATTGGATTGCCAGTGCATAACATAAGGTAAATCGTTAAACAACGCAATGCTTTTTAGAAAAATGAAACCATTATAAGACTCAAGTCCCATCACACAATGCAACGCAAACCGGAGGATAGAGTTTTACCTTATAATGGTCAAACATGACTTGATACATATAAAAACGGATTGATATTATTATTAGTGTGTATATGTTTCAAAAACAATTTCAATCATAATGTATCAATCATAGACGGCATAGCTACCATATACTATGTTGTCATACTAGTTCTACAATCAAAACCGCGTGGTGTCGTATTGGAAATTGGGTTTCCATCAAGAGTCAAGGCTAGGGGCGGTCTCCTTACCGATTCGAGACACTCTAGCAAATGCCACAGGATCACACCTATGGGAAACCCTTGGATCCTGCAGGGCCGGTCCACACCTACGTTAGTGGATTAGTTATGCCTGAACACACGTTTCCCGGTCCTTTGGACCTCAATATGGCCACTAACAACCTATAAAACCGAGGTACCTCATAATCCATCATCCACATAAGTAAAATGTCAAGGTTGGTAGGTTGCTGACATCACTCTAGCTAGAAAGAAACGTGTGCACTCCCTACGTTCCCTTGTCCCGTTTTAGACTCTACCGGGGTGTGAGGCTCATGAAGTCACGCTATACACAAAGCTACGCCTAAACAGGCTATGCTTTGATCATCAACCACTAGGCTCTTCTTTTCAACAAAAGCCTTGATCCATGCATCTTAGCATGCCACATTTTCAATCCATACCATACCATTGATTCCTACCAATATATAACCTCTAAGCTCGTACGTCTCAGAGAAGGGTGTTAAACGCCAAACAGATATATATTTAGCAGAGATCAACGAATACAACATAAAGGAATACAACGTCAGGCATATCATCCATTTACAAGTCCGTTCTGGGTCTGAACGAAATCGGAGGAACCTTATTCCTCGCATATCCAAACAATCAACAAATACGTCCAGACAACTACCACTCCAACCCCTTCAAGGTAGCTACTCCAATCACGGGCGTCAGTAGTCCTCATCCATTCGATGTGAAGATCATCGGTCTTCAATCACCGTCTTTCAATCTTCAACTTAAATCGTCGTAGTAATTATTTGAAATGAGTTGAACTCGGTCTTTTCAAATAATCCTCGAATAATTATCATTTTATTCATTTCGTATCGCTCAAATCTATTTATAGCGATTTATCGCTATTTTTATTTATTTAAAAATAGCTCAATATGATTAAACGACGCTTTGGGTCAATGGGCGGCCCTAGCGCTGTTTTTACCCAAATTTGATTTACACTTATCTCGAAATCTAACCGTTGGATTTTGACGAAATTTATATTGTTGGAAAGATCTTACCAAGGCGGTCCTAACGGTTCCAGTTTTGGGAAAATCCGACGGTCGGATCTTACGGTATAATCGTTTAAAGTTACGATTTCAAATCGCGAACTGCAGCAGTGTGATTCGGTTTATTTTTAATTTATATATAAATATAAATATAAATCGTTTGGCGAATCTGCTAACGCGTTTAACTTTACATACAAAATAATATTTAACTTCGCATAAAAATTCTAATGTATGTATATACCACAAAAATGATTCTTTCACCTTTGTTGACAGTTCTAGTTTATTTTTGGTAAATCCTTTTTTTTTAAAAAAAAATCATGTTTAAATCCTAAAACATGAACATTTCTATAATTCTTTACCTAGCATTAAAAGTGTAGCTTTTTAATGTAAACGTATTTTAATCCTATTCTTTTATTACATATGAAATGTCAATAAAAGTGTAACTTTTATTTCTACTCTTTTTATCGCATCTAAAATGACGATAAAATACTTCTTTAAATTCCATACTTGGATATAAAATGTCAATAAAAATGTCGCTCTAAATCTACTTTTTAATCTATCCTTTTATTTACATCTAAAATGTAAAATAAGATGCAACTTCAATTTTTTTTTATCAAAATGTAAATGAAGGTGTCACTTTAATTCTATTCTTTTTATTTACATCTAAAATGTAAATAAAGATATCACTTTAATTCTATTCTTTTTATTTACATCTAAAATGTAAATAAAGATATCACTTTTATTTCTACATTTTTATTTAATCCTTTTACATTTGACAAAATTGAATATTTTTAAAATTCAACTATTCCAACTTGTCAAAAATGTTCATTTGGGTTTCAACAATCCTAATTTGACAAGAAGGCCAATTTTGTTTTCAACTATTACATTTGACAAAATTGTTTTTAACTCTTTTATTTAATGAAAATGCTGTTTTTGTTTTAAACTCTTTTATTTCTCATGTCTTTTATTTACATGGATAATGTACATAAAAATATTTCTTTCATTCATGTCTTTTACTTACATGGGCTATGTAAATAAAAATATTTCTTTTATTTGCATCTAAATTGTAAATAATAATGCACTTTTTAATCCTTGTTTTTATTTACATCTAAAATGTAAATAAGAATCTAACTTTTTAATTCATGTTTTTATTTACAACTAAAATGTAAATAAAAATGTCCTTTTCCCATTTATGTTTTTATTCACATCTAAAAGGTGAATAAAAATGTACTTTTTATTTTCATGTTTTTATTTATATCTAAATTATAAATAAAAATGTCAACTTTTTATAATCATATTTTTATTTACAACTAGATTGCAAGTATAAATGTGCTTTATATCTTCATGTTTTTATTTGCAACTAATTTGCAAATAAAAATGTACTTTATATCTATGGTTTTTATTTGCATATAAAAAGGCAAATAAAAATGTACTTCTAAATTTCATGTCTTTTATTCACATCTAAAATGTGAATAAAATATCCTTTACAAATTCATAACTTTGGTCACATCTAAAATGTGAAAAAAATATACCCTTTTAGTTCAAGTCTTTTATTTACATGTAAAATGTAAATAAGATATACTTCTTTATTCATGCCTTTTATTTACATGTAGAATGTAAATAAGATAAACTTTCTTTTCTAATACTTGATTTGATTTACATGAGAAATGTAAATAAAATATTCTTTTCTACGCTTCATACTACAATAAAAATGAATTTTTATATTGTATATTCTTAAACAATTTTCTATACATTCTAATGGAAAATAAAAGGATATTGTTTTAACACTTTTCTATTTAACAAAATGAATATTTTGTTTTTCACTCTTTTCTATTACAAGTTTTATTTACATGAGAAATGTAACATTTTAGAATGAAAATGTTATATTTTTCTTTAATGCAACATTTTAAAATAAAAATGTTATTTCTTACTTATATGACATTTTAAACTAAATTTTTTACTTCTTTCTAATGTCACTTTTTATAACAAGGTGTTATTTTAATCTAATATCCCATTTGATAACAAAGTGTTATTTTAACCCAATGTACATTCTTTAAAAAAAATGTTATTTTAATTCTCATGCTACATTTTATAATAAAAATGTTATTTTTCTCTAATGCAATATTTAAAAATAAAAATGTTATTTCTTTTGCTAATGTAACATTTGTATGAAAATGTTATCTCTTTTTCTAATGCAACATTTTTTATATAGAAGTGTAATTTCTAATCTAATGTCACATTTTACATAAAAATGAAATTTTCTAATCTAATATCACATAAAATAATATTTTTCATGTAAATATTTTTCTATGTTATTCTAATGACAAATAAATGAATGTTTATTCGTAAACAATTTTCTATGTTGTTTAAATGACAAATAAACGAATATATATTCGTAAACAATTTTCTATGTTGACTTAGCGAATAAAAATGATAGTTTTATTTGTTAACCAATCCTATTTAACAAGTTACATAAACATGCTATTTAATGTGACTACAAATTATATTTACATAACAAATAAAATAATGTTTTATTTGTATGACGATTATATTTTTAACATGTAACATAACAATGGTATTTTTATGTGTATACAAAATTTACACTAACTTGACAAATAAAATAATGTTTTTATTTATCTGAAATTCTATTATTAAGATAACAAATAAACATGATGTTTACATTTGTGTGAAAACCTATTTCAACAAAATGATTATTTTGTTTTTCGTAAGAATAATCCATTAAATCAACATATCAACATAACAAAATTCGTCATCACAATCAACAAGCAACACATACCATATCATACATCGCAGATCAACATACATAACTGGAATTTAGGTAATGAGAAATAATTAAATTTTAATTATTTTTAAATATAGAAATCTTACCAATAGCTTTTCATTTTGTCAAAATTTAGATGAGCTCTACATCAGTTCCCGTTAGTTCCATTGTGTAGATCTCATCGTTGTGATTCCAACGTACCTGAAACCGATCGATTCCGACGAGAATTGATTGAGTTACGACGCTTTGAACATTACCCAATTAAATAGGATAATTAGTTTTAAAATTAATTACTTTAAACCTTAAATTATTTTACTAAGCCAACCCTCTTCTTCTCTGTATCACGCTTCAGGCCAGAACCCATCATCGATTCGTTCCTCCACATCTTGCACCACCCACGAGCTGTCAGAGCTCGATCAAACTCCACCACACGAAGGTGCCGACCAGCCTCCACCCATGCCACCGACGGCGTCCAGCTCGCACCCCTCGTCCTCCCCAAAAACCGATCCAAAAGTCGCCATTTCTTGAACCAATTCTGACCAAACCGAAGCATGAAACCCCATCTCGACCGTTGAATAGCTAGAACATGAGATTCTCTTTCATTTTGCTCTTTGAAATGTTGATTTTTATTAAGAGAAGAGGGAGATCAAGAGGAAGAAGGTTCGGTGCTTTATGGCCATTGGAATTGTGTATACGGCAGCCACGAAATGAAGTTAGGGTTATAGTATACCGTATTTATAACGTATTTTATTTTATTTATTAATTCTTTTAATTCGTAAATTACCTGTTTAATATCCCGAACTCCAAATCGAACTCAACGAGCGTCGCCCTAGCTAATAACCCCCATCCCGGACGCGATGGAATATGTTTCATAACCTAATTTGACTGTTACGATATGTTTTTCTTTAAATTAAAATATTAATCAATATATATTAAATTCAAACTTACATTTTAAATTACCGGGGCCACATACGGACTCTAAAAATTACAGAAAAATTATTTCTGGCTTTCTTTTGTCGATAAGATCCTAACTAGACTAATTTCGTCGAATTCCGAGACTACTTGAAAAATGGCCATTTTCAAGTCGATTAAATTTGACTTAAATGGTTAAAATACATTTTCTTTTGCCACGCTTACATATTAATTCGAAAAATTCTGGAAAATTAAACTTAACAATAATTTGACATCCCGGTTCCAACAAAAGCGGTTTCGTCGAAAACCGAGGTCTTTTGCAAAATGACTATTTTTAAGGCCAATATATTTAATTAAAAAATATATAAATTCTACAGCGACTATTCTGAAAATTAAACTGGACATAACTTTTGATTCCCGCTATGAAATTTCGATTTTTCAGATTCGTTAGAAAGATGTCTTCAAATAGATTTAAATATTTTTGGTTTCACTAAAATCCGATTTAATTTGCATCCTGTACAGTCAATCAAAGTTCAAATTCAAATTTTCAAACTACCGTGCTATTTCAAACTCTATTTATAATTAAAATAAATTTATTCGTTCTAACTTCGATTAAAATAATTTTTTAGTCGTTATTATTTATAATAAATCATTTTAAACATTTAAAATCCATTAAAATTTCTGAAATAAAAATTTTAAATTAGTCCCCAAATTCCGGGTTGTTACAATCTCCCCCACTTAAAATCTTTTCGTGCTCAAAAAGGAACGATGCTAAAAGTTACCTAGTTAACCAAATCAAATTTCATCCTATTATTGGTTTCAATAATTTTATTAGTTGATTAACTTTTAAAATATATAACCTTTAAATATCCAAAAATCATATTTTCTAAGATCAGATTATATAAATATGTTAATTATAAATTTCTCACTCTAAACTCATTCTAGGGCATTACTAACCCCATCTCTAATGATTCTTCTCATTCTAGGATACTCTCTAATGAGTATTCTTATTGGATATTACTAATCCAACCTATGATGAGTCTTTTGTTCAGTTCTAACGAGTTGTACCCCAAAGATTTGAGCTAACCAGACCTCTGATACCAACTATAACGACACGCATTTTGCCCGACCTTAATCGATCGCTAGATCGACTAAAATTGTTCAAAACCCGCATACGTTAACTTTGGGCATACAACACATTAGAACAAATAACAGAAGACTTTTATAAACATCACAATAATGTTACATCAGAGTACATCGATACATAAAATACAGCGGAAGACTTATTACAATAAATTTAATACATTGCATCAGAAGACTTTCTATGCTTTGGACACAGCTTTAAGCTTCGATCCAGAATCCTGCTCAAGAGAATAGATATCTGCAAAAGCTACCCGACTGCCCGTGTGGAAAAGAGGGCACCCGAGTTTGCAAGTGAAACAAACTACAGGTTAGTCATGGGACTGGTATGAGAAATCTAACTTAACTAATCTAATAAAAAGGCTAATCACAGGACCACGCCGCTAACGCGGAACGGGTTTACTCCATTGGATTGCCAGTGCATAACATAAGGTAAATCGTTAAACAACGCAATGCTTTTTAGAAAAATGAAACCATTATAAGACTCAAGTCCCATCACACAATGCAACGCAAACCGAAGGATAGAGTTTTACCTTATAACGGTCAAACATGACTTGATACGTATAAAAATGGATTGATATTATTATTAGTATATATATGTTTCAAAAACAGTTTTAATCATAATATATCAATCATAGACGACATAGCTACCATATACTATGTCGCCATACTAGTTCTACAATCAAAACCGCATGGTGTCGTATTGGAAATTGGGTTTCCATCAAGAGTCAAGGCTAGGGGCGGTCTCCTTACCGATTCGAGACACTTTAGCAAATACCTCAGGATCACACCTATGGGCAACCCTTGGATCCTGCAGGGCCGGTCCACACCTACGTTAGTGGATTAGTTATGCCTGAACACACGTTTCCCGGTCCTTTGGACCTCAATATGGCCACCAACAACCTATAAAACCGAGGTACCTCATAATCCATCATCCACATAAGTAAAATGTCAGGGCTGGTAGGTCGCTGACATCACTCTAGCTAGAAAGAAACGTGTACACTCCCTGCGTTCCCTTGTCTCGTTTTAGACTCTACCGGGGTCTGAGGCTCGTGAAGTCACGCTATACACAAAGCTACGCCTAAACAGGCTATGCTTTGACCATCAACCGCAAGGCTCTGCTTTTCAACAAAAGCCTTGATCCATGCATCTTAGCATGCCACATTGTCAATCCATACCATACCATTGATTCCTACCAATATATAACCTCTAAGCTCGTACGTCTCAGAGAAGGGTGTTAAACACCAAACAGATATATATTTATCAGAGATCAACGAATACAACATAAAGGAATACAACGTCAGACATACCATCCATTTACAAGTCCGTTCTGGGTCTGAACGAAACCGGAGGAACCTTATTCCTCGTATATCCGAACAATCAACAAATACGTCCGGACAACTACCATGCAGCCCCTTCAAGGTAGCTACTCCAAACACGAACGTCGGTAGTCCTCATCCATTCGATGTGAAGATCGTCGGTCTTCAATCACCGTCTTCCAATCTTCGACTTAAATCGTCGTAGTAATTATTTGAAATGAGTTGAACTCGATCTTTTCAAATAATCCTCGAATAATTATCATTTTAATCATTTCGTATCGCTCAAATCTATTTATAGCGATTTATCGCTATTTTTATTTATTTAAAAATAGCTCAATATGATTAAACGACGCTTTGGGTCAATGGGCGACCCTGGCGCTGTTTTTACCCAAATTTGATTTACACTTATCTCGAAATCTAACCGTTGGATTTTGACGAAATTTATATTGTTGGAAAGATCTTCCCAAGGCGGTCCTAACGGTTCCAGTTTTGGGAAAATCCGACGGTCGGATCTTACGGTATAATCGTTTAAAGTTACGATTTCAAATCGCGAACTGCAGCAGCGCGATTCGGTTTATTTTTAACTTAAATTTATATATAAATATAAATATAAATCGTCTGGCGAATCTGCTAACGCGTTTAACTTTACATACAAAATAATATTTAACTTCGCATAAAAATTATAATGTATGTATATACCACAAAAATGATTCTTTCACCTTTGTTGACAGTTCTAGTTTATTTTTGGTAAATCCTTTTTAAAAAAAAAATCATGTTTAAATCCTGAAACACGAACATTTCTATAATTCTTTACCTAGCATTAAAAGTGTAGCTTTTTAATGTAAACGTATTTTATTCCTATTCTTTTATTGCATATGAAATGTCAATAAAAGTGCAACTTTTATTTCTACTCTTTTTATCGCATCTAAAATGACGATAAAATACTTCTTTAAATTCCATACTTGGATATAAAATGTCAATAAAAATGTCGCTCTAAATCTTCTTTTTAGTCTATCCTTTTATTTACATCTAAAATGTAAATAAAGACGCAACTTCAAATTTATTCTTTTTATCAACATCTAAAATTGTAAATGAAGGTGTCACTTTAATTCTATTCTTTTTATTTACGTCTAAAATGTAAATAAAGATATCACTTTAATTCTATTCTTTTTATTTACATCTAAAATGTAAATAAAGATATCACTTTTATTTCTACGTTTTTATTTAATCCTTTTACATTTGACAAAAGTGAATTTTTTTAAAATTTAAATATTCCAACTTGTCAAAAATGTTCATTTGTGTTTCAACAATCCTAATTTGACAAGAAGGCCAATTTTGTTTTCAACTATTACATTTGAAAAAATTGTTTTTAACTCTTTTATTTAATCAAAATGCAGTTTTTGTTTTAAACTCTTTTATTTCTCATGTCTTTTATTTACATGGATAATGTAAATAAAAATATTTCTTTCATTCATGTCTTTTACTTACATGGGCTATGTAAATAAAATTATTTCTTTTATTTCTATGTTTTTATTTGCATCTAAATTGTAAATAAAAATGCACTTTTTAATCCTTGTTTTTATTTACATCTAAAATGTAAATAAGAATCTAACTTTTTAATTCATGTTTTTATTTACAACTAAAATGTAAATAAAAATGTCCTTTTCCAATTTATGTTTTTATTCACATCTAAAAGGTGAATAAAAATGTACTTTTTATTTTCATGTTTTTATATATATCTAAAATATAAATAAAATGTCAACTTTTTATAATCATATTTTTATTTACAACTAGATTGCAAGTAAAAATGTGCTTTATATCTACATGTTTTTATTTGCAACTAATTTGCAGATAAAAATGTACTTTATATCTATGGTTTTTATTTGCATATAAAATGGCAAATAAAAATGTACTTCTAAATTTCATGTCTTTTATTCACATCTAAAATGTGAATAAAATATCCTTTACAAATTCATAACTTTACTAACATTTAAAATGTGAATAAAATATACCCTTTTAGTTCAAGTCTTTTATTTACATGTAAAATATAAATAAGATATACTTCTTTATTCATGCCTTTTATTTACATGTAGAATGTAAATAAGATAAACTTTCTTTTCTAATACTTGTTTTGATTTACATGAGAAATGTAAATAAAATATTCTTTTCTATGCTTCATACTACAATAAAAATGAATTTTTATATTGTATATTCGTAAATAATTTTATATACATTCTGATGGTAAATAAAAGGATATTGTTTTAACACTTTTCAATTTAACAAAATGAATATTTTGTTTTTCACTCTTTTCTTTTACAAGTTTTATTTACATGAGAAATGTAACATTTTAGAATGAAAATGTTATATTTTTCTTTAATGCAACATTTTAAAATAAAAATATTATTTCTTACTTATGTGACATTTTAAACTAAAAATGTTACTTCTTTCTAATGTCACTTTTTATAACAAGGTGTTATTTTAATCTAATATCCCATTTGATAACAAAGTGTTATTTTAGCCTAATGTACATTCTTTAAAAAAAATGTTATTTTAATTCTCATGCTACATTTTATAATAAATTTTTTATTTTTCTCTAATGCAACATTTAAAAATAAAAATGTTATTTCTTTTGCTAATGTAACATTTATATGAAAATGTTATCTCTTTTTCTAATGCAACATTTTTTATATAGAAGTGTAATTTCTAATCTAATGTCACATTTTACATAAACATGAAATTTTCTAATCTAATATCACATAAAATAATATTTTATATGTAAATATTTTTCTATATTATTCTAATGACAAATAAATGAATGTTTATTCGTAAACAATTTTCTATGTTGTTCAAATGACAAATAAATGAATATTTATTCGTAAACAATTTTCTATGTTGACTTAGCGAATAAAAATGGTAATTTTATTTGTTAACCAATCCTATTTAACAAGTAACATAAACATGCTATTTAATGTGACTACAAATTATATTTACATAACAAATAAAATAATGTTTTATTTGTATGACGATTATATTTTTAACATGTAACATAACAATGGTATTTTTATGTGTATACAAAATTTACACTAACATGACAAATAAAATAATGTTTTTATTTGTCTGAAATTATATTCTTAAGATAACAAATAAACATGATGTTTTCATTTGTGTGAAAACCTATTTCAACAAAATGATTATTTTGTTTTTCAGAAGAATAATCCATTAAATCAACAAATCAACATAACAAAATTCATCATCACAATCAACAAGCAACACATACCATATCATACATCACAGATCAACATACATAAATGGAATTTAGATAATGAGAAATAATTAAATTTTAATTATTTTTAAATATAGAAATCTTACCAATAGCTTTTCATTTTGCCAAAATTTAGACGAGCTCTACATCAGTTCCCGTCAGTTTCATTGTGTAGATCTCATCGTTGTGATTCCAACGTACCTGAAACTGATCGATTCCGACGAGAATTGATTGAGTTACGACGCTTTGAACATTACCCAATTAAATAGGATAATTAGTTTTAAAATTAATTACTTTAAACCTTAAATTCTTTTACTAAGCCAATCCTCTTCTTCTCTATATCACGCTTCAGGCCATAACCCATCATCGATTCGTTCCTCCACATCTCGCACCACCCACGAGCTGTCAGAGCTCGATCAAACTCCACCACACGAAGGCGCCGACCAACCTCCACCCACGCCACCGACGGCGTCCAGCTCGCACCCCTCTTACTCCCCCAAAACCCGATCCAAAAGTCTCCATTTCTCGAGCTAATTCTGAGCGAAACGAAGCACGAAACCCCATCTCGACCGTTGAATAGCTAGAACACGAGATGCTCTTTCATTTTGCTCTTGGAAATGTTGATTTTTATTAAGAGAAGAAGGAGATCAAGAGGAAGAAGGTTCGGTGCTTTATGGCCATTGGAATTTTGTATACGGCGGCCACGAAATGAAGTTAGGGTTAGAGCATAGTATACCGTATTTATAGCGTATTTTATTTTATTTATTAATTCGTAAATTACCTGTTTAATATCCCGAACTCCAAATCGAACCCAACGAGCGTCGCCCCTTGCTAATAACCCCCATCCCGGACGCGATGGAATATGTTTTGTAACCTAATTCATCTGTTACGATATGTTTTTCTTTAAATTAAAATATAAATCAATATATATTAACTTCAAACTTACATTTTAAATTACTGGGGCCACATACGGACTCTAAAAATCACAGAAAAATTATTTCTTGCTTTATTTTGTCGATACGGTCCTAACAAGACTAATTTCGTCGAATTCCGAGACCGTTTGAAAAATGGCCATTTTCAAGTCAATTAAATTTGACTAAAATGGTTAAAACACATTTTCTTTTGCCATGCTCACATATTAATTCGAAAAATTCTGGAAAATTAAACTTAACAATAATTTGACATCCCGGTTCCAACAAAAGTGGTTTCGTCGAAAACCGAGGTCATTTGCAAAATGACTAGTTTTAAGGCCAATATATTTAATTAAAAGGGTGCGTTTTTTACAGGTCCCTATTAAGTTTCAAAATATAAAAAAAACCCGGTGATAAACATAATATAGAATACATCCCTATTTTTGAACTTCTGCTAAAAAAATTCCAGATCTACCCTTATACACCTAAAAAACTATCCAACAACTGTTTGTCCTCATTTACTCAGTCAATCGCTCCTATTATCTCGCCCATAAACCTAAATCAACAATTCTGGAAAACAGACGTTCAATCCAACAACAATTTTTTTATTACTTTTTTTTTTTTACGAAAAACTAGACAACTATATAAAAAAATATTACATAAAATGTTTTTTTTATTACTTTTTTTTTATTTTTTACAAAAAACTAGACAATTATATACATATATTACGTAAAATTGCATACATTTATGCAACTAAGTGTAATAATTGCATGCATATATTAATATTATGCAGAAAATAAATTATTAGTTTTGCGTAGCTAAGTGAAATAATTGCATACATATACAGAACTGTACTGCGTAATTGCTGGAACAAAAAAAATGACAAAAAAGTAAAAACATATAATTATAACAAGATGCTTATATATATATGCAAATAACAGAAACATGTGCATACTTACATGAAAAATTTCATAACATTTACATGTACTACATCAAAAAATAAGTACAGACCACATTTACATGTACTACATCAAAAATTTCAAAACAATTACAAAGCAGAGATGACGGTCTTTTGAAGAACAAATAATTTTGTTAAGACCCAGCTTATTGCGCAAACCACATCTAGTAGTCTCTGTAGAAACACATGCAGATTTCAATCATTTGGAAAAGGATGGACGACCAATCTTCAACAACACGATAACACCAATATCTGCCGGAACATTGTTATATAAAAAAAGAAAATCAACATTAGTAGGCTTAATGTGCAGTAACCTAAATTAAAAAAAATTGCTTCAGAATAATACAAATACATGCGTACAATTCATCAAAATAACAATAATTTCTGAATATTTATATGCAAGTATTCCAGATATATGCATAGAAATATGAATATATATGTAAAATAATATGTTTTTCGGTTTGTTTGATAAAAAATTGCATACATATATGCATATATTAAAAATAGCTGCATATTTGTCCGCAACTTTTTATCAGAAGTTCAGCAAAAATCAGATATTTTCCTACATCTTACACAATAATTTCTAAATATTTATATGCAAGTATTCCAGATATATACATAGAAATATGAATATATTTGTAAAATAATATGTTCTTCTGTTTGTTTGATAAAAAACTGCAAACATATATGCAAATATTAAGAATAGCTGCATATATGTCCGCAACTTTTCATCAGAAGTTCAGCAAAAATCAAAGATATTTTCCTACATCTTACAGATCGCGATTTTGAATGTTTTTCTGTTTGCATTTTCATCAAAAATTGCATACATATATGCATATATTTAAGAATAGCTGCATTGTCCGCAACTTTTTAACAGAAATTCAGCAAGAATCAACCATGTTGCAAAAGAAAACTTTAAAAACTGTATACACTCTCAATTAAAACACACATTACAAATTGTCATTCCAGGAAGTTGTCGAATGAGTTTTACAGATAGAAAATATAAATATAGTGACATACAAATAAAATTAAAACATAGTCAAATGATTGAATTACTAGCCGCCCAAAAAGACTAGAAGAATACCTTTCGCTGAAATCACTTCGTTGTCGCGCCCGTCTGCCTGGATTGCTAATCTCTCCTTCTATGCAAATTGAAATCCAAATCGCTTGACTGGATTCGATGCGATGCCTGCCAGAATCACTGGAATCGCTGCTGACTCTTCGCTAGAACCAAAAATTGAACGCGATAAGAATTTTGGGGATTAAGTGGTTTCGGTTGAAGGAGGAAGCAGCCACCGATTAGAGGCCATCAATTTCGTTGGAGCCGCCGCCGCCATGAAGAACGAATTTTAGGTTTCTGGAAAAGAAAAAAAAGTAAATACGTAATGAATAGATCCAACCTAGCTAAATACGGCGTGAATTAAGAAAAAGGGCACTTTTGTAAAAATACCAGCCGCTGTTTGAAATTAGGGATGTAATTTATATGTTTTGAAACAGGAGGATGTGAGTCTAATTAAGTTTGCTTTTAGGGATGTGTGCCTAATTTTCACTAATTAAAATATATATAAATTCTACGGCGACTATTCTGAAAATTAAACTGGACATAACTTTTGATTCCCGCTATGAAATTTTGATTTTTCAAATTCGTTAGAAAGATGTCTTCAAATAGATTTAAATATTTTTGGTTTCATTAAAATCCGATTTAATTTGCATCATGTACAGTCAGTCAAAGTTCAAATTCAAATTTTCAAACTACCACGCTATTTTAAACTCTATTTATAATTAAAATAAATTTATTCGTTCTAACTTCTATTAAAATAATTTTTTAGTCGTTATTATTTAAAATAAATCATTTTAAACATTTAAAATCCATTAAAATTTCTAAAATAAATTTTTTAAATTAGTCCCAAAATTCCGGGTTGTTACAAGTGCTCTCCTCCATCTCAAGATCTCCCATTTCTCTCCAAAAAATGAATATTAAGATTTTAGAAAATATTATTAAAGTAATTAATGGATTTTAGAACCTTATTATTAAAATAGTCACTTAGATTTTCAAAACCATACAATTGAAATAAATTATTCATTTTCAAACTATATATACTTAAATAATTACTTAGCTTTGTAAATCCATGCACGAGATTTATCAAACATTTTAAAGCACATAGCATTTTCATTCAAACATCATGATCATAAGGCGAGCATAAGTACAAAGGAAATTAATAACAAGACATAAGCAAAGAACATCACTTATGTAGTATGATTTTAATTACCTTCATATAATCCAAGGTCCTAACAATTTATTAGTAGAACGAAATTGATTCTGCTAGTAAATGTCATCTAAAAGTATATCTATCTATTTGGCTAACTTAACGACAAAAATAAGAGACCTCTTGTTTGAAATAGTTTTGCCTATTGTTAACTCCAAAAATGACGATGACACCTAGTTGATGGCGAAAGCACGACCTCGTGATGGAGAAACATAATAAAATAGTAAAAATAAATGAAATTAGGAAAGAAATGTAAAGCAGAGAAAGAAGAACACAATTTTATAGTGGTTTAGCTTGAAATCAAGCCTACGTTCACTTTGAAATTTTTTATTATGATCCTTTCCAAGTTAGGTACAAAATGTTATGGATGATTACAAAGTTCCCCAAAGAATAGATTAACATAAAATCACTAGTACTATTGGTTATCGGAGAATCACGATAACTAGCCTAGGTGACCTAGATTTTCTATCTCTGGAGAAGAAGCTTTGCTGTCAGAGAACAGTAATGGCTGCTGGAGATGAAAATATATCTTGGTAGAGCTTTGGAAGAGCAAGGAAATCAATCCCCTTTCATATTAGAGCATATAAGGTATTTATTGGTGTTCAGGATGGAGTTGGGCCTGATCCATTTGCAGGAAGCCATATAATTGTGTTTAGAACCCACTCATAAAGTCTCGTGCCAAAATATATTAATTGTATGGATCGGTATCGGACCATAATGTTAGTTTATTTTGTACTTCTGACTTCATGAATGTGACCTATGTACTTCACTTGGTCCTCATATACAATCTAGCTTTATTTGGACCTGGTCTGATGCTGCTTCAGGGCTTAACTCCTTTTCCTTTTTGTCCATCGAGTGTTGATGTCTAGGTATGTTGGAGTGACGTGAAACTTGGGAAACATACTTAGGAGGGAGGTGGAAATGCAATGGTATAGGACCCTGGCCCAAATAACTAAGCATTAGAGATCAGTACCGATCCATAGAGATAGCTTATTTCGAGCTCAAACTTTTTGTGCTTGTCCTCCTTTGGTTTTTGGCCCATCCTGAAAGATTTTATTTGAATATGGGGTTGTATGTCTTTTCTTCTTACTTGAACTCTATGTGATTGTTTCCTAGGTTCATATCCACATAAACATTTGCCCCCCAGAGTACATTCGTGTTGTGAACATGATTTGCTCTGGTATGATGATTGCACATAATGCACGAAGATGCTAACTAGAGTCAAAATGTTTTCTTTCTTATGAAATGACTATCGGTCGAAAGCTTATTACTTGGCATTGTCACATTAATATTTAGGTTTGCATCTGGATAAGCTTTATTACCTTGAAATTCTCACTATGGACTCAAACATCCGCGTGCATGCTGCTGGAATAGGGGTGTCGCCATTTTGTCGAGGAATTATGGATCAGTACCGATCCACCAAATCTAAGCCTTGAACTCATTTGATGCCGACCCACCAAATCCAAGACTGCCATCGACCAATCAACGCCATCGCCGATAGTCAGAGCCTCTCAGCTTCGTCTCCTACCTACTTCCCTTGTATTCAGAGTTAATCCGACCCCATTTTGTTCGAGTTCGGCCAAAACACAGGTTGTATCCAATTTCTGCAGTTACTCCCCTCGACTCTAGCCATATTTGAGTGCTTTCAAATCAGCTACGATCCTTAGGTGTTGAATCCTTGCTGTCTTATCAAGTCCCCATTATAATTTTGCAGTTTTGAGATCTAGGGTTTTGTTTATGGGTTACTTAGGTCATAGGAACTGATCTGAACATATATCCTTGGTTTGAAACGACTCTTTGCATGACGAGCCAGTGTGCATATTAACTTATAACTGGATTGATCCGAACAAGTGAATTGAAGAAGTGAACTAAACAAATGAACTTCCTAGGACTGAAATGTCCAATCTTTAAATTTTCTTTTGACTAAATTAATTTCCACATAAAAAGCACTTGCATTGCGTACATACTAAATTTGTATAATTAC